>JAWNOQ010000024.1:0-1200000 GCA_035045865.1 Drosophila austrosaltans | reverse complement strand
AAAGCATTTTTGTCGTTTATTTTTGTTGATTGTGTTTCAAATTAAAACCAAAATTAATTTTTTTCCATAAATTTTGTATTCTTCTTTTGTTGCTGTTTGTTGTATTTCTCTTTTTTATTGTATACACTCGCACACACAAATATATATATATGTATATAAGCATATAAAAATTATTATTTTTTTTAAAGCGTCAAAATTGTGTAAAGCGTCTGTTGTGGCCCTTTGGGATACCCAGATTCAGCTTTACAATGGCTAGTGGGGAATGCGGGTGTTGCGTTTTTTCTTTTTCTCTTTTTGCTGTATGTATGTGTGTGTGTATTTATGGCGTCTTTCGCCCTCAATTTCATTTGCAATTGAATTTGGGATTATTTTTCATTTCTGCTTGCGCATACACACAGAGGCCACAAGTGGCCCAAATGGTTGTATGTATGGAGGGAGGAGGAGAGGTAGGTGAATGCCAAAAGCCGCTTGCATGTCTGAGCGCCGTTTGTCTCTCTGACTCTGAAAGGAAATCTCTCTTTACTCCCCGTCCCCACACCCATCAACATGGCAACGACAAAACCTAAGCTGCCCTGAGCTGGCAACGGAACTTGTAAAATTCATAAGTCGAGAACTCGTGCAATTGGAACAACAGCAGCAACAACCATAACAACAAAAAAAAGTGAGAAAAACTTATAGAAAAAAAAAAGATAATAGTAGTAAGCAGAAATCTCGAACAAGTGCAAGTCGCTTGGACTGAGTGAACTATGAACTCGTGGGTTGCACCAAAAGATAACACCAAAGTGCACTTTAATCTTTGTGAAGAAATCTCAACAACGATGCGACGACGCCGTCAAAGAGAGCTAAAGCGAAATATGATTGAAGTGTCGAGTGCAGTACCCCCTCCCCCCTTCAACACGCAAGATGGAAGGAGAGAAGTATGCTGGAAAGAGAGAGATGTGTGACAGCAAATGAAGCGAACAAGTAAAAAAGGCAAAGGAAAGAAATTGGAAAATGAAATGTGTAGAAGAAGTCGACGACAAAAAAAAAAAAACGACACTTGAACAGCTGTTGACTGATATGGCCAGAGGGAGGCGCAAAGAGAGTCAGAGAGAGATAACTTCAAATGCAGAAATGTCACTGGGAGTAGAAAGAGACAGCAGCTTGAAAATGCCACTCAAAGCAGCGATGGCACAGCATAAAGACCGAAAATCAGAAAACATTTTCTTGGTGAGGGAGCCAACATCAGATAACGATTGAATGCAACTCCCCACACCTAACACACACACACACATAGACACACAAATGTTTACAACAATACAATAAAGAAAAGAAAAGTAAAGACCTGGACTTGTGGCAAGGGAAGCAGAGTGAGCCAAAGGGGGACACATGCAACAACAAAATGAAATAAAAAACAGGTCATTGGAGTAAGAAGCGGACAGCCTAGCGAAAACTCAAGGGGTTTGCCATGCCCAGCCTGGTTCTGTGCCTTTGAAATGCAAATTACACACCGGGGAGAGAGAGTAGAGAGGAGATGAGAAGTAGGCCCTCTCAAAAGGGTTTGCGGTGCATGGAAAAGGGGTTGTAAGCGTTGCGGAAGCTTTTCTCGAGTATTTTGTATTTAGTTGCCTGCACCTGCTGCAACAATTTGCACTTCTTTTTGGCTTGGCCTAGGTCGTGTTTTATTTTTCCTTTTTTTTATTTTTCTGTTCTTTTTACTTTTCTTTTGTTTTGTTGCTGTTGCCACATTTCAGTGAAGTTTGGCAACATTGCCTTGCCCCTTATGCCGTTTCCTTTAATAAAGACAAATATGTATGCAGAAGGCAAAAAGTGGGATGCCAGCATAATGGTAATGGTAGTAACCCTCCCCTCTTGCCTCATCACTTTTTCTTTGGGTCTTCTTAAACACAATAGCAACACCGGCCAAATAAAAATTTATAGCTCCCACTGAAAGCTGCAACGCGTTGCCATGGGAGCGGACTGACTGACTTTGCCACTTTGCCGCCTTGTTGGTTGGTCCCCACGTCCATTCCGTTAAGAATATGAAAGGAACAACAACAACAACAACTGAACTGGGTTGCCATGTTATGAGTTAGTTCAATGGTTGCTGGCGGGGAATGGACCAAATGGCAAATGGCGCGAGGATGTGAGGGATGAGGTGTTTTTTAAGTAGCCGCCAAGTAGCATGGAAAGTTGTAAATGAAAAGTGCACAGCAGCATTTTTCAATGGCCTTGCTTTTTCCTCTTAATGGTTGTGCAAAGGAACAAAGTTTTTTTTCTTCTTTCTCTCTTTATTTTTTATTTTTTTTTGGTAACTTTTATGTCAAAGAAAATAAATAAATTGAGTCAAGGAAATTTATGAAAAATCAATAGAAATCTGTGTCAAACGATCAAAAATTCAATCATAGACCTATATAAAAATTTTGTAAGAGTAAATTTTCTATCATTTGAAAAATTTGCGTTAAAAGTAGAGTCCTTTTATTATATAATGGTATAGTATATGGACTTTACTATTATTATTTGAATTTGGATTTATTAAGGTGTGCGAAATAGGACACTACGTTAAATTGGATAATAAGGGAAACGATCAGCCAATTGCCAATTGCCAATTAAACAAATTCATAATTTGTGTCTTAAAGCTGAGAAATTCCAAAAATAATAAAACAAATCATTTAAATAAATGTAGTTTAAATTGAGCATCTTTGGTTGTCCAAAACTTTCAATGTAAGTGTTGGCATTCAATTAATGAGGTTTTGCAGAATTTGGCTGTCCCATTTTTCCCATTCTGAAGTAATGACTTCTTTTAAATCTAACAAATTTCGTAACTGCTTTCTGTTGACATTAACCCATTGGATCAAAATGCAGTGCAGATAGGTGGATTATCCTGCTTGAAGGTCCAACTATCATAATAGTCCTCTCCAAATTACACTGAAACAAACAAATCCAACAGTTTCACATAATTTTCACCATGCTTATTATACCCTTGCAAGGGTATATTAATTTTGCTCAAAAGTTTGCAACGCACAGAAGGAAGCGTTTCCGACTGTATAAAGTATATATATTCTTGATCAGCACGACGAGCTGAGTTGATATAGCCATGTCCGTCTGTCCGTCTGTCTGGATCAACAGCTTCTCCTCCGAGACCCTTAAAGCTACAGAGCTGAAATTTTGCACCCAGGCTTCTTTTTGCTGCAGGCATTGTATATCTCGGAATCATCCCGATCGGATGACTATATCATATAGCTCCCATAGGAAGGATCGGTCAAGAATAGAATTAAACTTCAATAACTTTGTTGTTTTTCAATCAATTGTTACGAAATTTGGGGTTCATAAGTTTAATACACCTTTAAACAAATCCACCAAGTTTTATCAGAATCGGTTGACTATATCATATAGCTCCCATAGGAACGATCGGTCAAGAATATAGTCTTAGAGCAATAACTTGGGTGTTTTGAAAGTGATTGTCACGAAACTTGGTTTTTGGAAGTTTAGTATATATAGAAATGTCTGTGCTAAGTTTCAGACAAATCGGTCATCTATATGCTATAGCTCCCATAGGAACAATCGGGTCAAAAAATTTTTTTTTTCGAAATACTTTTTTTTTCTCATGCTACAAACATTTAATGTAGGTTTGACTTGTTTTATATGCTTTCTAATGATTTTGTCACATCATAAATGTGTAATTGTTATTTAAATAACAGTTTGCAAGGGTATACGAACTTCGGCACGGCCGAAGTTAGCCCATCCTTCTAGTTTTTCTTATTGGTTAATCATTAAACAGAGAAGTAGACCATGGGAAATTTATAGACAAATTCAATGTTTAAATAGCATTTGAACTTGAAGGGTTATAAAAACGAAAAAGTTGCCCGAGTACTTATTGGTATTTATTAACAATCCTAAGTGATCTCAAATCTGGCCAATATCAAAGCTACTTAATTAATAACTTAACTAATAAGCTGCTTAAAAACAATATTCAAAAAAATCCTTTATTTTGAGTTTTAATTAAATAATGTCTATTCTAAACAGACGCAAAATGGAACAATATGTTTAAAGCGTCAATATCTTTTATCACTTTGTTTATCAAACAGAAAGATTTAAAAAATGTTTCCATTCGTTTCAAATTATAATTGTATTTTCATAGCAAATGCTAGTATAATATAGTTCCAAATTACAATTAGTTGCCCCCTGCAACTAGTCCAACATTGTAATTAATTAAGCATTGAAATTAATTATGTATTAGAATTGTCATTGGAATTGCATTAGAAGCACATTAGGCTGAATATTTAACAAGAATTAATGGGTTCGTTTGCTTCCTAAGGACTTGAAAGTCCAGGAGAAACATTTTGAAGAGTTTTGAGTTTTTTTTTTTTCTTACCCACTTAACAGAGAATGGATTGAGTTTTGAATACCTTTTGCGAATAGGTTGATACATTTTGTCCAGTCATTAGACATTTATCAATTCCTTATAATGATTAAGCTATATAGAAATACGAGTTTCAATAGAATTGATGAGTTTTTTATGTAGTTGCAGATTGAGATAATAAAAATCAGTTTCAATTACTGAAAAGTGATCGAAGTTTTGCCATTTTTTAGAAAGTAAATTGAACTCTTAATAAAAATTCAAGTTACATTGATTTGCTCTTCTCAAAAACAAATATTCAATAATTTAAACTGAAACACAAAGATCTCATCGACTTCTCCGGCAAACCATAATTCAACTTAAAGTTTATTTATTAAGTTGTGAAGAGAAATTCAAGTGTTGAAGCCATTGTCTTACTGCCCCATAAACGGTCCACTGAAGGACTATATGCATATACATACATATATACATGCAGTTATACATATATATATATATATATATATATATATATTTGATATATGTATGTATGAATACTTATATGAAATGAATGTAAATTGCTGAAACCATAAAGAATTCACAGCTTTTAAAAAATGTGGGCACCCTGGGCACAGTTTTTCCTTTTACTCTCGGTGCAGTTTTCTCGTATTCTTTACTTTGTTTTCTTTCCCTTTTTTTTAAAATACTTCTTTTTATTTTTGTTTTGTTTGTTGCTCGCTGCTGTTGACAATTGTGCGCGGCGAGAAACGCCAGTGGAACGCATGGTGGAACGCCACCGAATGGTAACTGGGCAGCAGCAGCGGTGACTGGGCGCTTAAACAATAAAACAATAAATTTTCATTACCGGCTTGGGGCTATTAACGGTTTCCTGGGCACGGCTAAAGCTGTAAATATAATTGTTGATACAAATTTTTAAAGTGCAGCAGAAAAGAAAAAAACTAACCGAACCGCAGAAAGTATGCAACACTTTTTTTTCCCTGAGTGTATGAGCTGCAAACATTTGACTTTGGCATTTGCATTAACATTTTTTTTTAACCATTTTTCATTTCTCATTTCCTTTTTCTCATTCTCTGTCTGTGTGTGTGAGTTTTCATTTTAATTACATTTTCGTGGTTTTCATTTTGTAGAGAGCAAAAGAGAGAGAGAGAGAGATAGAGAGGGCCATAAATAAAAATTTTCCCTTGCATAAAATTATATGTGGAAATGGACCAAAGAGCTGGAAATTCAGTTGTAGATGGAGTTGAAATGTTGTAGTACAGAAGGGGGGAAGATATAAAAATGATGTTTACTGCCACTGCTGCTGCATCAGCAAATTAAAAAATTTTGTTGTCTATTCTTTTTTTCCGACTCATTTTTCTCACTTTTCGTCTACATTTGTTTGTCCTTCTTCCAGGTCATGTGGGTGGCTGTGGCATTACAGAGGAAGTATCGCAATGGATGGAGAATATACAAAATTCCGCTGTCGAAGAGCTTCCCGAACCGATGTCAAAAGATGTCCAAAAATTGTATCGCAAGCAGCAGCATAAAAAATCAGCACCACAGCAGCAACATCAGCAACAGCAACAACAACAACAGCCGCCTCATCCACCGAAGAAATATCAAAGCGGCGATGATGACTTCAAGTATCCCCATCAAAAGTACACGAAGGAAGCAAATTTCGCCGATGGTGCATTCTATGATCCCGCCACGGGACGTCGCCTTGGCTCAACAGCGAACATTGTCGATTGGCATGAGTTTGTCCATGAGCGTGTACGTCGTGCCAGCGATTCCGGGCCAGGTTCAAGCGGTGGTCCTGGTGGTGGTGCCTCAGGAGGACGCGGTCGTGAGGATAACAAGAATACCTGTTCCCTTTACATACAAACGGATCCATTGATTTGGCGGCATATACGCGAGGGTATTGCCGATGTAAGTTCCGTTTGCCAAAAGTTGAGAAGGAGAAGCGCAAATGCACAGCAAAGTGGGTGGGAGGAGGGTAGCGCGTGCGTCAAATTAAAAACCCAACTCTCAACAACAAAAACAAAAACAAGACACAGACATACACACACACACAGAGAGACAGACAGACAGACACATACAAACAAGTAAAAAAAGAAAGACAAAAATCCATGAATTTTGCAATTTTTTTACGAGCGAACAGGCTCTTCTCTTTTCGGTACTGAGCATAAAACAAAAGCTGTATTATTAAAAGACGAGAGGGAATGAAGAGGGGAAGGTGGAAGTTTTTTAAGGCAGACAGACAGTGGTGGCTATGGATTCACAGGAATCGACTGATGCTCTTCAGAGATGAGATAAGATTGCTTTTGGGGTTCTTGAGAACAGAAAAAAGAGAAGAAAAAAAAACCAAAACACACGAAACAGACTTATCCCGAAAAATTATTATAAAATGTTGCATTATCAAAGTAACAGGGGAAAAAAAAACAAGAAAAACAAAAACACAAAGCGAATTATGTTCTTTTGCTTAAGGCGATATAAAATTATATTGTTTAACTAAACGAGGGTTATTCAATGAGTTTGAAAAAATTAAAAACATAAATTTCTTGAATTTTGAGGCTCTGGTTAAGGATTATATGTAGATCAAGTATAATAGCTCTGGATAAAGATTATATATAGATCAAGGATAATAGTCTAATGCAACTATTGGCAACTAATTATTGATCCTTTTGCTTATTGTAATCAAGTCCTTTATTAATTGGTGATGGACTAAGTGAAGAGTTATGTCAATAACGATTACATCTAATTGAAACGAATGTATTATGCATAAAAATCACTTGCATCTGATTTTAGATAACAAACAGTGATGCATAAAAAGATTCCACTAGGAGGCAAAGTCACTTTAAATTCTAAAAATCTACAATCGATATCTAACACTGAGAAAACTGTCAAAGGTGGACAAGTAAAAGGAATCTTCACCCACTTCAAACTCCCTTTACTCTCTCTTAAGCAATTTTTCCTAGTTTCCGCAACTTTTCCAAGTTTTCCCAATGACAAAGAGAAACAGATCGTTATTTTGTTGCATCTCTTGACTTGGAATATTAGCATACCTGGAAAGTATTTTCTTTTTCTTTTCTCGTCAATCATCCAATCAGCTGACCTCCTTGAGCGCTTACAGTGCATGCAATCAACCGTTATAAACCACAGTCGAACTTCTAGTTCATCGCCATCTATATTCACTCCAATCGCCCCCTCTGCTTCACTCCCTTTGGAGCAATTCTTTTGCCGCGCTTTATATTCACGTTCATTTTTCGTTGTATTGTGCGACGCGACGTTGTTTTGTTGTTGCCTTTTTTTTTGTTTGTTGTTTGTTGTGTTGTTGTCGACGTCAACATCCTCGTCACCAGGGGAAAGTCCTTGCCATCTCCTTCTTTCACATTCTCTCCTTCTCCTTTAACAATTTCGTCCTTTTCTCGTCCGTTCTCGACTGCTTCCTTTTTTGTGTGTTTATTTGCAATGAGTTTTGCATAATTCGCGCATTTGTTTCGCTGGCGCGTTCATGCCGCGCACGTTTCTTCTTTTTTTTCGAGGTTGTGGGTTAGGGGGGAGTTTTAGCCCAACGGCGTTTTGATTTTTGAGCCAAAACACAGAAAGAAAAAAAAAACGTATATAAAAAGAGGGAAATGAAGAAGCAGCAGTAGGTAGGTAGCCTCGATGGGTATAAAAGCATATAAACTTCAGCAAAATATTCGACGAGTTTAGCTGAATTTGCATTTTTATACAAATATATTTGAAGAGTGTTTGTATGTGGGCGGACGGGAGGGAGGAGTGGTAACCGGAGTTGGAGAAGGATTAGTGGATGGAGTATGAAGCCAGGATGGATTGGATGAGCTCCAGATAAGAGGGGAATGCGTTGGGTGATGGAGAGGGAGGCGATGTTGGGTACTTGTTTACACAGATGTCAAGCGCAATTTCTCCGCCCCGTGGTTTGCAGAATTTTCATCTTTCTGTTTTGTTTTGTTTCATTATGATACGCCCCAGCGCCTAAAAGATGACTACAGCTTTCGTTAATTAAATCTATTCCACCATCTCTTTCCCTCTCACTCTATCTCTCTATATGTTTATCTCTATCTTTTTTGCCATTTACACAGCACGATCGCGGTCGCAAGTATGAGGTGGATGTGAAAACACGTGAGGAAATCACTTCGCTGATTGCACATCATGTGACGGCCGTTAATTACATTTACCGCAACACAAAGTTCGATGGACGTACCGAGCATCGTAACATACGCTTTGAGGTAAGTACCAATACACACCTACATGCACACACTGACAAATACACGCTGACACACACAGCAGGCGGTCATGGACAAACAATGGGTTAAAAAAGAACAAAGCGAGTGCCACTGGTTCGGTTCGGTCCATCTACTCGCCCAACCACAAACAACTCTGCCAGTGACGAGAGAAACAACTGTAGGGAATGAGTCGCTGACTCTCGATAATGAAGGTTTCGTCAGAGCAATTATGTGTCTCTAGAAATTTATTGAATTTTTAAAGTTGAGTCAATTTAAAAGAAATTACTAAAAGAGAAAGTAACATTTATGTAAAATCTGTTTTAAATTGATGTAAATATTGAAAGGGAACTTGTTTTCTAGCTAATCAGAATATTAGCTCGCTAAAAATGGAGCGAGTGTGGTAACCTTGACACATTCTTGTGATTGTACGATAATTCAAATGGTAATCAATTATAAAGACACTTCTTATAAGTTATGTATAATAAAGTATAGGTCGAAAAAAGTCAAAAAAACTTCTTATTAAATTCTTTTCAAAACGAAAAGAGTCTCCAACTCGCTACGGTTCTTAAAACAAGTGATACAATTCGAAGAATTGATTCTAAATTAACTATTTTCCAATTATTTCCAGATTCAAATCGTGTATAAAACTGATAGAAAACCAGCATTAAAAACTGTGTTTTAGTAGATTGTTCTATGATTGTTTCTATGACATTTTATAAGAGTTTTGTTTAGAAACTTGTAAAGTAAGGTCTGGCAACGCCACTCAATTATACCTCAAAAACTGAGCGAGACAAAGAAGAGGTCAACGATCAAGTTGGGCAGGCCTCCATCTAAAATATGAAGATGTTTTGAATATGAGAATGTTTATGTTTTAAATACTAACCAAACACGACTAGACATTTTACCAACTATCTTACCGCAATCAACCGTAAACTTACCACAGTTTATATGTCTAAGTATATAGTTTAATATATATACACTTAAACTCAAACCCTTGAAATTCTCATAATGTTTAATCAAACCTTTTCATTTTCAGGTGCAAAGAATTAAAATAGATGATGACTCTGCTTGTCGCAACTCGTACAATGGTCCCCACAATGCCTTCTGTAATGAGCACATGGATGTTTCGAATTTCTTGAATCTCCACTCGCTCGAGGATCACTCGGACTTTTGTCTAGCCTATGTGTTTACCTACAGGTTAGATCGTTTATCCCTTCTTTCCTGTGACTTCAAAGTAACTAAATCATTTCGAATAAATCACTTTTACAGAGACTTTACTGGCGGCACTTTGGGTCTGGCCTGGGTTGCTAGTGCTTCAGGTGCTTCGGGTGGCATTTGCGAGAAGTACAAGACCTACACAGAAACAGTTGGTGGCCAATATCAGAGCACAAAGCGTTCATTGAATACGGGAATTATAACATTTGTCAACTACAATAGTCGTGTACCACCAAAAGTCTCTCAGCTGACCTTGGCCCACGAGATAGGACATAATTTTGGATCACCGGTAAGGAATAGATAAATGAAATTGTTGATTCGGAACAACTATAATGTATAATATTCCAATTCTATTTGCTTAGCACGACTATCCACAAGAGTGTCGTCCTGGTGGACTTAATGGTAATTATATTATGTTCGCCAGTGCCACTTCGGGAGATCGGCCAAACAATTCGAAGTTCTCTCCATGCTCCATACGAAATATATCGAATGTTTTGGACGTTCTGGTGGGTAATACCAAGCGGGATTGTTTCAAGGCCTCGGAGGGTGCTTTCTGTGGCAACAAGATTGTGGAATCTGGCGAGGAATGCGATTGCGGTTTCAATGAGGAAGAGTGCAAGGATAAATGCTGTTATCCACGTTTGATAAGCGAATACGATCAATCATTGAACTCGAGTGCCAAGGGATGCACGCGCCGCGCCAAGACTCAATGTTCACCATCGCAAGGTCCCTGCTGTCTGGCCAATTCCTGCACCTTTGTGCCAACAAGCTATCATCAGAAGTGCAAAGAGGAGACGGAATGCAGCTGGTCGAGCACCTGCAATGGCACTACCGCCGAGTGTCCTGAGCCTCGGCATCGGGATGACAAAACCATGTGCAATAATGGAACCGCCTTGTGCATACGTGGCGAGTGCAGTGGTTCCCCCTGTCTGCTTTGGAACATGACGAAATGTTTCCTAACCTCGACCACATTGCCGCATGTCGACAAGCGCAAACTCTGCGAATTGGCCTGCCAAGATGGCAATGATACATCAACCTGTCGCAGCACAAGTGAATTTGCTGCCGAATACAATATACAACCAGGTGGCATAAGTCTCCAGCCAGGATCTCCATGTGACAATTTCCAAGGCTATTGCGATGTCTTTCTCAAGTGTCGGGCGGTCGATGCCGACGGACCATTGGTGCGATTGAAGAATCTTTTGCTTAACCGTGAAACTTTGCTAACTGTCGCCGAATGGGTAACTGAAAATTGGTATTTAGTGGTGCTAATGGGCGTGGCCTTCATTGTGGTCATGGGGGCGTTCATCAAATGTTGCGCCGTACATACGCCCAGCTCGAATCCAAAGAAGCGACGTGCTCGCCGCATTAGCGAGACCCTGAGAGCTCCCATGAATACACTTCGACGAATGGTAAGTGAAGAAACGATTACAACGATAATATATAGATGTAATATATAGAGTAATCAAATCCTTTAAGGACTTAGTATAGGGAATGAGTGTTTCCCATTTTCCAATTGAATCAGCTTTATCGAAACTTGAAGCAAATGAATTCAGATCCTTTCTGTAATGTTAGGTAGTTTAATCTTATTAAACGGTTCCTTGTCAGTCACTGGGAACTGTGTAGAATATACAATCTCTGAAGTAAACTTTCAAGTAACCTTTCTTTAGAGAGTTCTCCTAATAAGCAATTTGTTTTGCTTCTTTGCAGCAACGTCATCCCCATCAACGTGGAGCTGGACCACGCAGCATTCCACCGCCAGCCCATGAGGCACAGCACTATCCCCAAAGAGGAGGAGGAGGAGCAGGAGGCGGTGGCGGCAGTAGTGGGGGCAATGCTCGTCACGGAGGCGCTGCCTCTCGATCACATCATCAAGCACATCCGCATGAATGGGATCGCCATCAGGGTGGTCATTCCATAATACCATTACCCACTGGCGGCAGTCATGCTAGTCGCAATTCACAAGCGAATCAGGCAAGACGCAGCGATGGACGTGGCACCCGCTCAACAAGCAGTGGCAGACCACCAAGCGGTACTGGAGCAAACAGTCGTGGTGGAGCAGCACATGGCGGGTATGCAGCTGATCAACAAGTGGTGGCGGCACCGGTTGTTGCCGGTTCCATGGGTGGTGGTGTGCAGGCGGCCATTAGTAGCGGCGGTGTTGTGGCTCGTGCCCAACTGCCGTTGCCATTGCCGCCGGCCAATGCACAGCAACAACAAGCACTATCACCGCAACAGCAACAACAACAACAACAACAGCCAGCGTTTTATACGCCGAAAGGTGTGTGTCTTCTCCCATTATCCCCAATCCAATTTAGGAGCATTGAAACCTGTTTGGATTTTGATTTGTAGTTCTATCTCACAAACTCTCTTTGTCTCTCTTTCTCCAACCTTTTTTCCTCACATGTTTTTCCACCAAATTTAATTTTGTCCATTTTTCTTTTTCGTTTGCAAATTTCGCAAAAAAAAAAAACTAAAAAAAAAATATATACAAAAAACCACAAAATTCAGACTTACCACCACGCAATAAGTCCCGATCATCGCGTATCAACAACACCACCAACATGACCACCACCACAAGCACATCCACATCAGCCGCTGGTAGTAGTAAGAGCAGCAAAAGCGCCAAAGCCAAAGACACAAAGCATCACAAGCAACAGCAGCCACATAGTCGCAGCAGCAGCAAGGACAAATCCTCGTCCAAACCGGTGCGTCGGAACATTGTGTACTAATGGACGGATCCAATGGGAATGGAGCGACTGCATCGAAAATTTTATTGCCATACAACAAAACTAACACAACATTGACCGACATCGTTCGCCTTTGATCCCCTTCATAAGTTCTTCTCTTCCCATCCAAACAACAACAGAAATACACTGAAACAAATGTAATTTGAATATGCAATTGGTATGACATTTATATGGGATCATTTTCTTATGTTTTTCTTATTCGGTTTGTTATAATTTCTTTAAATCCATTGGTTCTTTACCTTTTTGATCCTTGTTGCTGTTTGTTCAATCCCCCTTTGATCGTCCTTTTTATTTCCCACTTCCATTTGTAGCATGTTTTTTCCCCTTATTTTTGGATTGCTCCAAATTTTCCCCTTGTAATATTTTGTATTGTTGTTGTTTTTGTTATTGCATGTGCATTATTTTGTTACTAACATTAAATCAATAATCTTTTAAACTAAGGGAATATTAATTTAATATATGGGATTAACTTGGGTAAATGGTTTTTAACATATTTAGATCAACTTGCAGGCAAATAGATCCATTAGAAACTTTGGTATTGTATTTGAAAAGTGACAAATACTGATAGAATACTCTGACAAATTTGTTGTCTTGTTATAGCCGACCTTTTACATCGGTTTAATATGATATAGAGGAGGATATTTAAGGCTACTCATATACTATACTACTGGAAGCAGCAGTTGTTAAAGAGAAAAGTCAATTAAATATATTTATTAAACTACTTAAACTAGTTATATGCAAATAAAACCAATAGTCTACAATTTGGCAAGAAGGAAAGTCATGTTTCTATATATATTGAATTAAGTAATAAGGTTTGATATCTAACAGAAGCATTCAATCGTGTTTGGTAAAGGATTTCAATCGAAAACGTTTATAGGAACAGAACTAAACCTGAGGAAGTCATAAAATAGCCTTAATTTTACAGCTTCCTCATTATACCCAAAGACAGATGGGCATATGGAAAAGCTCACTCAGTTTACTTACTTTCTATAATAATTGTTAAGATGATCATGTAATATAAAGAAGCCATTGTCTTTGTTACCTGTTTTATAATGGAATAGTCAAGAATTTTAGTTGATTCAAATAACCTTTGATAAAACTGAACTGATGTATAACAAACAGGGGAATTATTCACCGATTATTTAAAATATAATATCTTTTCTTTGCATAAAAGAACTTTCACTAATTCATATGTACTCGAATCGAAGCTTTTCAGATCTTATCAAAGTTAAAGTATAAATAATCCAAAACCTCTCTGATCCAAAAATTATTTAACGTAGCGGAAAAGTTCTAATTATAAAGCAGAATACCAAATTTTAAAGCTTTTACTTTGATAAATTTCTCAGATTTTACTAACAAAAACAAAACAAATTCATTTTACTCTTAACTTTTGATAGATTAAAGAAAAGGAAAAAACTGTTGAAGTTTTATTTTTAAGTAACTTTCAATCAATATTTAATTTAAATCAATATATTAATAATTCCATTTGACTCCAACTAACAAATATGTTTACTAACTTTACAAGTAAAACTTTAATTGATCTAGAGAAACTAATTTAACTTTGGTTTTCTCTCTCTCCCTCTCCTCCCTTACTTTAGGCGTCGCGCCGCCAATGCTACAAGTAAGCTATAGTCGACCGACATCGCTGCATGAGCAGCAGCAGCAACTACAACAAGAACAACAGCAGCAGCAGCAGCAGCAACAACAACTTGCTTATGCCGATGCCTATGCCGCCTTGGGGCGTGGTCAATACGAATCGACAACTAGGGCGCCAAATAATAGCAAAGTTTGACAGCCAAAAAAAGCAAAGGCAAAGCGGCAAAAACAACAAAAGGATAAGCAACAGCAGCAGCAACAAAAACAAAAACAAAAATCAAATGAACTCAAATTAAATGTAAATGTAATTTTTATGCTAATTATTTTTATTTAAACAACAACAATTGAACAAAAACAAAATGGAACAAAAATGAATGCTAGAAGAAGAGCAACAAACAAACAAACAAACAAAGAAAAAAAAAAGATATTTTTTAATAAATTAATTGATATGGAAATGCAAAATGAAAATCATTATTATTATAAATAATTGAAAAGGCAATATGCATGATATATGTGCATATACATAGATATATATATATGCTATATATGTATATATATGTGTGTGTATGTCTCTATATATTGTGCATGCAACAACAATGAACCACGAAAAACCATCACACAAATGTCAAGGCATGAAAACGAAATTAATTAAACATTTAAAAATGCAAAAATATGTTTTGTACAAAAAAAAAAGGAGAAAAAAAAAGAGAAAGGAAACTAAGCGATTAATTAAGCGGCAACCGAACAAACAAAACCAGGAAAGAAAACAACAACAAAAAAAAAACAACAAAAAAAAAACAGCAGAAGCATTTAAATTGTATTTAACTTGTAATAAAGGCTAACAAAAAAAATAAAATAAAAATAAAATGAAATAATGTTTAATTAAAGCCGTCAAAATTGCATTTGTAAACTAGCAAAAAAAAAAAAAAACAAACAATGAAAACAAAACCCCACACAAAATACAAAAAAAGAATTATTAAAGACATTAATTATTATAAAAATTGAAAAATAAATGTTTAAAATTAAAGTTCAAAACAATTTCAACTTTCTCAATTTGTTGCCAAATCTTTAAAATGCTGCTCTAAACAAACAAGAAATTGAATACTAAATTTCAAAATCGTTTTCGTATGTGTCGTAGAGTTTTCTTGTTTCATTAATTGATTTTATTTTGTAATTTTAGTTTAGATACAATTATTCCAATTGTCATTTTGTATTAGGTTTAAAGCTTTATGTTTAACAAAAGAAGGAAAAAAAAAGAGAAAAGATGGAATAGTAATAGGAAGCCACTGATTATGTTTAATGTTATCTATATCTATATATATGTATCTTCATAAATCTGAATGTATGTATTTTGTATGTGTATATGTTTTAAATTTAGTATATATATATATATACTATATACACTCATGTATAGGGCAACTGTCATATTCTTGTATTTGTTGTAGTTCTTTTCTATTATTTGATTTAAGTTACTAGTTTATGTTTTTTCGTTTATTTTTCATGTCTCTGTGTTTTTGCTATTGGCAAGCTCAAGCAACAAAGTCACGACTGATGAACTAATATATATATATATACTTACATAATATCTAAATGTATATGTTTTACTCAATACAAAAGCATTACTAAGAGTTAAACATTATTCAAATACACTTTATGCTTTATCGATTGTGTTCAATCAGAGATTCTCATTACGAGTTTAAATAGCTTTGAGTTTTACTAATTTGATTTGAAAACTTTTTAAACAAGCAACGCGAGCCAAGGAGAATGTAATTAAAAAATATTGAATTCAAAAGTTTTTTGTTTGTACAATTTAAATTCATTTAAAAGAACTAATGGAATGGTTTTAATATTTTGATTCGAGTCACTTATTCTTATATCATGATGATCATTTTAAAATAGTCTCAAAAATTATTGACAAATGTTTTTGAATCGTCAGCAGAACTGGAAAATAATCTCTCTCAAGTAGAATATATAATCTCAAATTTATCATCTATTTTATCGAGTGTCAAGAATTAAAACTCATCTAAAATATAAAGTATTATCGAAAAATTCAGTCCTGGTAATTCTTTCTGTCCATTTTATTTTTCTAAAATTGATAATTTATTTTTAACATTAACATTTTAAACCATTTTAAACGAACCCTTTAAGTAATTTACCTTCAAGAAAATTCTTTAATATAAAATAAATATAAAATAGTCAACAAATTTCATTAAAGAATAGGCTATAGGAGTATTTCAAAAGTAGCATTTGAATTCTTGATAAGTCTTCTTTAAGTTCGACAACTTTTAATAAACTTTTTTCAAATATATTCCAAATAGATTATCAAATATGCATAAAAAATCCTCAAAAAACACATCTGCAAAGTTTTAAATATCACTGAGACTTACCTTACTTTATATTTAAAAAATTTAAAAAATTTTAAAATTTTTGTGGAACTTAATTGGCAAATTTTTTAAAGATCTTGCAAACACCTCTATTAATTGTTTCATTATCAAACATTCAAAAAGCATTTAAGTGAATTTAAAAGGATTTTTAGTTACTTTTACTTGAAAATATTTTGAAATATTTGAAAAATCAAAATGTCTCTTGGCTCGTGTTACTTTTTAATTTGTTTCCAAATGCCGACTTTATGTTTTTCAACTTGTGCTATGCATTTCCAATTCCTCTTGCAACAAATCTGAAACCAAACCCAACTTGAAAGCGAATCTTGTAAATAATAAAATTCTATGAGATAAAAACTATAAAAAAACGAGAAACACAAATAAATAAATCTATATATATATATATATATGTATATGTAATAAGTTAATGAGAAATATAAAATTTAATTGCATATACATTAAAAACTCAAAATAAGTTTAAAAACAAATTATAAAATTTACATAAAATTGATATATTATATATATATAAAGAATATGTACTAAAAAGGCAAAAAAGAAGACAACACAAGAACGAACAAAGATCGTGGGAAACTATTCTATTAGTTCTTCTGATCCAACAGAACACACACACAGACAAAACAGACAAACACACACAAACACAAATAGAAGACACAAAAAAGAACGGAAAACATTTAACTATTAATTTAATTCTAATACAAGATAAAGAATGAATTAATTAATTGACTTTAAGTAAACTAATTAATTATATAATTATGAAAGAAGGCAACAAGGAAAAACTGCTAAAAAAAAGAAAGAAAAATTAAAAAGCAAGATTGAATATGAGAAGCGATAATAAAAGAACAAAAAGAAACTACTATTTTATAAAATAAAACAAAATAATGATTCATTTTATTTATACAAACGGTTATTAATATAAGAATTTGTTTAGAGAACCATAGAGAAGGAAGGACTTTTTAGTGTTAAAAGTTATGGGATTCAAGTCCAAAGCAAAATTTACTGCAGTTTATGCATGAGAATAAGTTCCAAAAGGACTTCAGTTTCGACTACAATGCTATTCGTTCTAGTTAAGGCGATCTATTAATGACTTTCAGATGAAATTTGCAGCTTAATACAATGAGAATTCTATATTGGACAACTTTTAAACGGAGAATTCCCTTAGGCCGTTAATTTAAATAAAAGTTTTTTAATTCTCCTCTCTGGACATATAAATCTTTTAAGTAGACAAAAAATTTACGCTGTTTTGGCTGCCCTGTCCGCCCAAGAGAGTTTTCATTGTACTTGTCATTCTTGCAGTGCACCATAAATTTTAGAATTTAAAATTCTTCTTGCTATAATTATTCCTCTCCTGTATTGAAGACTTTTAAAGCTACAGATTCCGATTGGAATTGATCCAAAGTGCATAAATGTATGTGCTTAATGCTAAAAGTAGAATAAGACAGCCTGAACAACTTTAACAAATGTCTTAACGACCGTCTTCGGATCAAGTCTGTGTTATATTGCTTCTTAAAAAGAATTCAATAATGTGTCTAATGGTCTAAAAAGCTTGCCCAGGCCTTCTTTAGTGTCCATTCCACATTGGAAATGAACTTAATCGCTTGTTCTTTTATCTCTGGTGGTTTAGGTTACCTCTGATTTATTATGATTGAACTGTTGCTGACTGCTTAACAGCTGGGAGTGATCCATTTTTAATCAATTGACTTAAATTTGAATATTTTTAAAACATTTTAAAAGCTGTTTTTACTTGACATAGCCTTGAGATGTTCAGTTTTGCAATTTAAACATGTGACTATATGGTTATCATAAACCATTTATTCATATTTTTGACTATATCTGGATTTACCACATCATTTCCAACTCAAATTTTTAACATATTTACTTTATTTATGTTTGTTAGCAAATATCAAGGCACTTTACAAACAAAATTATTGCGTTAAGTTACAAATACTTAAAAATTAGTATACAAAAACATATTTTTTTGGTTAACAATGACGAACACACAAATAAGTTAGAAAGGACACAAGTCCCTCCCTCTCTCTCCCAGCTCCTTTCCGATTACTATGCACGTATTCTGGAGGCCTTCTTGCTTTTATCAGCTTTGGGTGGCGGTGGTCCACTGCGTCCTCCTTGGATATGGCGATTGTAAATGCTGTACAATATAATAGAAATTAGTTATGAATCAAAATGAGAAGCAATTCCACTTACATTTTGTATGTCTCCGTCTTGAGGTATTCAATCACATGGCTAATACCCAGCAGATATTGTTCAGCAATGGGATTAACCCAAGGATTTTCCTCCATTTTCATAACCGACTTGTTGCTCAGCAAATCCAATTGGGCAACTTCGGGAGGCAGGACCTGTAGGCGATTGTTTTGAATGTGCAATTCGCGTAGGCGCTGCAATTCTCCGATTTCGCGAGGCAGCTCGAGCAGGTCATTATCCCGTAGGCCAAGGATTTGTAAGTTCTTGAGTTGACCCAATTCCCTTGGTATATACTCAAAATCATTGTCACCCAGATACAAAGCACGCAATGTCTCCATGCCAAAGAAATTGCCAGGAAGTACTTGTTCATTCAAATTATTATAGGACAGATCGAGCACCTCGAGAACGGGAAATGCACCAAAACCACGTGGCAAGTTATCCAACTTATTAATGGAGACATTCAGAATCCTCAGCTTTGGCATGGATGAGAGTGAAACTGGGAGCTCAGTTAATTGATTATTCGAGAGATTCAATATTTCCAGATTCAACAGATTGGCAATTCCTGGATTTATCAGACTGATCTTGTTGTGGGACAGAGTGAGACGTGTAATATTGCCCATGTTGACTGAAAAGAATAACGAGTTTATTTTAAAATAATCGTTCTCTTTAGATTATAAATATTTGATTAGATGTTGCCTACTCAAATTATCTGACTAATTTTATTATAAAACAGATCAAGAACCTTTTTCTTTTTAATGGAACGTTTCAAGGTAGTTTTTTTAATAAAGATTTACCCAGAATATCATACACAAAGATTATATATAGAAAGATTGTTTATACTGATCTGAAAATAAGTTTCTGTTTTCAGCAAATTAGACTTTAAATTAAATTCAATTTGAATTATTGAAGTTGGCTGTGTCTATATTATTCCTGTGGCCAATTTCCTACTGGGTTCAAACATAAACAGCTGCTTGTGCACGCAACAGGCAGTAAGGCATTGGAGTAAGCGAGATAACTATAGTGACAGAAACATTCTGTATATTGTTGAGGCTGTTAGAATTATTTTATTTATAAGAAATAAAAAGTCTTATTTAGAAACTAATGAGACTCACGCTAGTAAATAAACTATTTACTAAGACACATTCCAAATTTTTACTTATATTTAATATAAAACTTCCTTCATTTCATTGCCAAATCCACCCCCTCCACCTATTTATTCCACAACCAAGGGCTGGCGTCATCGTAAAAAATAAACAAAAATTTACTTAAATATTATAAAATTAGTTTAACTTATAGCAATTTAATATTGTCAAAGGTTTTCCTTTTTTAAAGGTTTTCTTCAATTAAAACATTTTGTGGCACCTGCTTGTGAGCAATTGGGCGAGGTTAAAAGATTGCGTGGGAGTCCGAGTTAATTTTTTGTATTTATTAATTAATTCGCCATAGATTTTTTACTTACACAGTCCGGGTAGTTCCTCGAAGGACACTAGACCCTTGTCGACCAGATCCAATTCTCGGTTTTGTGTATCCCGGGCTTCATCTAAGACTTTCTTTGCTTTCGACATTTTCGCGGTGTTTACGGGCAGACAAGAAACCGTTGACTGACTCATTTTGGTCGCTGCACGGGCGTAGTCGCTCCCCTTTGGAAATTATCAACTAAGGAATTTACAAAAATTGAAAGGACAAATTAAAAATGAAGTTTTGTTAAGGAATCGAGCAATTAACTAATATGAGTCAGTTTAATCAAATTGTGGACAAAATATTTGCCTTCCCAACTATTACTTTGTTATGTAGGCAAAAATGGGAAGTAGTTGCATTTTATTTTTGTAAACTTTGAAAGCACGAGGGGTCGCCCGATTTTAATCCCTAAAACTACGCCTATGTCTGAAATAAAAAGAAACCAAAACATTGAGTTCTTTACGTAGATAACTATCTACGCATTCAATTTGACAACAGCCCAGTGGCGCCAGTGTAAGTGTTGCCGCTCAGTGGCTCTCAAACTGCATGAACATCAAACTTTTATGGTACAGAATTAAATTTTCGCGCCGAATGTTGTTTATTAAAACTTAAAATTCTTTTCAATTCAATATTGTTTTTATTCTAAAAATTAAATTTTTTTAATTCGCAAAAACAACAATTTTTTTATATTTTCATTTTTTCTATCTAGTTTTATGCGCTGTGAAGTTTTTTGATTCAAATGTCCAGTGCTTTTCAAACTCAAGTGGAAGTTGTTTTTCGTTTTCTTTTGCATATGTTTCTTTAATGGGGATTTTCCTCAGATTTCCCACACTGCAAGGCAAGTTTCACAATTATTTAGGTCACTTTGCTACAAAAACTATGCACTTGACCCAATTTTGGGATTGATGGAAGTTCTTTTCCACTTTAATTTTATGAATTTCTGAATCAATTTCCACTGATGCCACTTTTTCCCCTCAAATGCAAAATGTAATTTGTTGTTGTTCCTGTTAACACTAATTTCCTACACAAACAACAAAAAACAACAAGAAAACCGAAATGAAATTAATCACAAAAATAGCCAAGATGCGACAGAATGCGTCACCTTTTCGTAGAAGTGAGCGATGCTAACCTCGCGTAGTAACTGAATCTCTTACAGCGTCAACGCGATCGATGGCAATCGAGGCGGATGGGAAACATTTTGCCATGGGGGGAGATTTCGATGTCGCCGCTGCGTTTATGCTCTCTGCTGGGGCTGGTTTTTGCCTTCTTCTTTGTTTTTTTTTTCTTTTTTACCTTTTCTGATTATCGGCAAATAAAATAAAAAGGAAAAGCAACAAAAAGATGCCAAAGCAAAACTTGATATAAGTTGGCTTTTTTGTCTTATGTATCTCGGCATACCCTGTAATTATAAGGTAGATGGGTTACATTAGGGATCTCTGCTATTTGATACTAACTTTATGGTTGGGGAAATATTTGAAAAGAAAAGTTTATAGAATTGTTTGATAAAAAATGTTAATTTCTTTAAAAAGAATTAAAAAATTTTGAAGCAAAGTTTTCAAGTTTTAATTGCTTTGCAAGCTAAAATTATTCTTCCTTCAATCGTTTCGATGGGTTCTTTATTCGGCTATTAAAATTTTAATATTTGAGGGTATAGCATATTCGCTATGGACATTAATTTATTTAAAAATATTTATTTCATTTCGTATGAAAACCCGTTTTACCACAAAAGATCAAAGATGAGAGCATTCAGATATAATGTATCCTCAATTATTATATTAAATGAAGTCAATTCTGGTATTTCCACTAAATTACATATACAGATTAAAAGATACTGAAGCTTACCTGTGGAAACATTCCTTGATGATAGTTTACTCCTAATTTCAAATTAAATTTGATTTTTGAAAAAGTGTTTTGCTCTCTTTGCGTTTTATTAGCAATTTTTTACTAAACTTTCTAATAGAATAAAAAAGAAATTGTCTCGCTTTTTAATTAAATGTATTAAATATATTCTTATTTATTGTATTTCTTTATAGACAAAGTAATCATGAAAAAAAGACCGTTACAAATTTATTTTTACACAAATCATAATCAAATTGACTTAACAAATAGAAAAAACCTTTCAAACAAAAATCATTTAAGGAAAATAAAATTTGTACAAGATGAAAGACTTTTCCTTTCCTTTAAAATGTTATGAATCCATCCTTTAAAGTTGTTTAACATTGCTTTGAAAAAAATATATATATATGTATATAATAATAGTCGTCGGAAATTAGCTAAACCGATTTAAACCGATATCAAAGATATTTATCTTCTCTTTTCTAGATTAAATATTTTTTAATGCCTTTTGAATATTAGTCAAAAGCTTGTGCCGCTTGTAAGGAAATATTTTAGAGTAAATTTCATATTATATGTAAGGTGGCAAGGCTAGGTGATTGGTGTGGCAACCTAGTGGCAACGATGGAAGGGAAGAAGAAGCACACTTAGTCAGTAGCATTTGAAAAGTCGTAAAGTTGAAGTTGAATTAAGACGCAAAAGCTGTCAAATCATTATCATTATCTCAAACTCTTTCGGGGGTATTAGATTTAGATTTTTAAAATAATGCGAATCAGCTTTGTTTGGAATCGTTGCGTAGATGATAGGCGATTCCAACCCCATATAGTATACTTGCTCACCATCAATTGCTGAGTCAAAGTTCCCATTTCAGTCTGTCAGCCATTTCTATTGGGTGTCTGTCAGTTTCTTCGCAACTTTTATACATTTATTTTTAAGCTATACGGATGAAACTTGATAAATAAGCTTTTTACATCTGTATGTTTGTCAAGTTTAAGAATCGGTCGGATCGGACTACTATAACATTTAGTAACTAAAGGAATAACCAGAGTGGGAGCAATAATATTTGCGCTTTCTGCTCCATATCCTTCCTATAAATAAATACAAATTTTTGTTTAATGTTCCTTTCACATATTTAGCAATTATTTTCAAAATAAAATTTTATTCAAACCAATGGACGAAAAACGAAATTAATAAACAAGAACTGTAATGGATGTACAACTTTTGGCACTATCGATATTAGCTTTATTAATATTTCTTATACATAAATGAGGCACCTTTCGTTGGGGGCGCAATCGGGTGATTTAAAATTGAGAGAACTTTCTGGAAGATTTGAATGCTGGACAGTACATTCTCCAGCTTTCAAACGACCGCAGCCTTGAACGATACATAAAGTTTGTGATTAAATAGATTAGGTAAAATATGCATTTAAGAAACTTACGTTTGTACTCTCCAAAAGAAAGTGCGGCAAGCGATGCGATGATCAAAAGTGAGAAAATAATTTGATTTAATCGATACATGACGTCCGTGTTAAAACCAGTTTTCAAATTAGAATAACATATGAAATCGAATGAAATTTAGTTTAAGCAGAAAACTTCACTAAATTATTTTCATCCATATAATGAATAATCAATATTTAACACTTATTGAACTGTATTAAATACATGTTGCAGTCACGTGTATCTAATACGTTTTATTATACTATTCAGAACAATTTTAAATGACAAAGTTCAAAAGCAAGATCACTAGCCTTTCGTTCTATTAAGGCTGATTAGGTGCAGAGAAAAAGGATGGATCCTTTGTAATATTTAAATTATGGTTTAAAATTCAAGTAAAGGGTGTAATTTTTAGGTCTTGCTCTAGTTTTCTAATTGCTGGATCGTCGAACTTTTGCTCAACAGAGCAGTGTCCTCGATATGGGTTAATAGCATTAGTTTTCTTTAAATAGATGTTTCTCAAGGTAAAATGTGGAAAAAATCTTTGTCTTTGGTGCCACTTTTTTTTAATGTTACAACACCTTATCGATTACAGGTTTACACCTTTAGAACCAGGAATATATCTATTTTATTTAAGATATTGTCACCAGATCAGATTGTCAACGATAACTTCTGAAATTTAACTAGTTCACATATGATTTCCCTTTCTCCTTACCAAGGGCATTCACTTGTCAAAACTAGGAATAACATATGGTAGTTCTTCAATATATCGGTTGATCACTTTATATATCTCCCATTGACATGTTTGCTTTAAAATTGCCATTAAAGTTGAAATTTATGAATTTTGGTATGGTTATATAGATAAATCATTATCAGCACAATCGATCGACCAAAGGACCAAAAGACATTTAATTTGAAAACCTTTTTTCTATAGTCCCACGCCTTAAAACAAGATTTATCTAGTTTTTATGGAAGATTTAACTAGATTGTAAATATAATTGTCGAAAAAGATAATTTGCAAGGGTAAACGCCAAAACTTACCCTTGTCTTTCGAGTTGCACATTAACTTTATTACCATATCGAATCGAAGTATATTCGTAAATATTCAAAATCCCGAAATTATTGTGTCGTAAAAATTATCTAATTTTGGAACATTTTTATAAAAAGAGTTTTGTTTTACAATTACAACTGATGAATACTTAAATGAAATGTTTTTTTGGGAATAAAAATGAAGATAGATCGATAGATATCACATTTTTACCTTCTACTGCTTCTATAAATGATGTCCCAAAGGACTTCCAAAGCAAGGTGATTTTGGCTATCCACAATCAAAAAATGTTGTGGTTTCTTCCAAAATATATGCAGATGACCGAAGAATTAATACAATTTGGGAAATTTAGTTGAATTCGAGCGTAAATAATAATAATAAATTTTTATAAAATTTTATTTATTTTTCTTATGCCTGAGGAATATCTAAGAACATTGTGAACAAATTTCGGCTAATTGGTAGAGTCATTTTGGTAGCAAATTAAGATCACCGTTTCAGGAAAAAAAAGAAGAAAGGTGTCATGGGACACCCAGATGAAACGAAGTTTCTTTCGATTAAGGGGTAGAGAGCTGCTTTATTCATGCAATTTTGAAAAAAAAAATTTATTTTAATTAATACTTTAACAATTTTTTTTAATATTTTTTCAAAAACTATATACATATGGATGAATGTACATACATATTTCGAAATACTCCGCCCAACAGGAAACCATATAAAAAAGTAGCTCAAATGCTACCAAAATGCCAACGGTTACGTTGATCCGAATTGCAAAAACCAAACATTATTTAAATTGTAAGACTTCAGCCCATACGATAAACTATAAAAAATTCAAAATTCCAAAAAAATTTATTTTTTTACAGATTTGATAAAAGTCACTTTGGGAGACTATTTAGCTAAAAAAAAAAACAACAAAGCGACACAATTATATTAGTTCAGATAGGTTTATAAAAAAATGGGTTTATTATAATAAAAATAATTTGAAAATTTGAGCAAAATCGGTTAGGGAGTTTTTGACATACATATCTTGCCAGCAGTTTTAAGGAACCGAGTCTAGTAAAACATATTTGAATGTTGTTGCCCGCAACCAGGCTCTATATACACCTACTCAGGTTTACGGCTATTTCTTCTAAACGTCTTTAGATTTTGAAAAAAATCTTTTGCTCAGGTATTTTAGACATTCTAAGGGTAAGATGCAATAATAATTTAATGCAAGGTGGGCTGCCAAATTTCGCCCGACGACAATATTTGCAGCAAACAAGCATCCGGGCAGAGAAAAAGGGATCGGGATCGCGAATCCGAGCATATACCGCGAATACATATGTATGTATATGCATGTGTGAGTTTGTGGGCAGCGAGACGCGATCGCAACCTTTTTTCTTCTTACCTCTGCCTCACACATTTATGACGCTTTCTCAATCTCAGAATCTTTGCTTGTGCGTCCCGTATTTACTTGTTCGTCCCGCATTTATTTGTGCGTCCCTCTGCCCACAAACTCGAGCTCGCTACCTCTTTTCCCTTCCGAATTTGCTTGTGCGTCCCTCTGCCTAAAAACTCGAGTCCGCTACCTCTTTCCTCTTCCGCATTTGCTTGTGCGTCCCTCTGCCCACAAACTCGAGCTCGCGATCGCTGCTAGTGCGTCCCTCTCTGTCTACATACTCATATGTACACTGTTCAATGCGAAAGAAAAAGACAAAACATTTGGTAACGGTAAAAGTGTCGTTACACTTTTTAGTCTTAATTTTTTCGGTTTAGCCCCTACCGCGCGATAAGAAACTTCGTTTCAAAAAACCTATCAAGTTTTAGAATTAGGTTAAGGTTATATATATAAAGGAAGGGGCCTTACCCAAATTTGGATGGATGGTCACAGTTCAGTGTGACAATTTTCACTTATTGTCCATTTTGCCCCAATGTCTTGGAACAGGTCCATATGAACTCCTTCTTCCTCAGTTCGCGCACAAACTTTGCCGAGTAACAACGATCAGCATATAATTCTGTAAAAGGATCAAGGATGAGATGGAAATCTAATTTTCTATTTATTTATAATCTTCCTTTTTGATTTTTTCATTATCCCAGTTTGCAGGACCACTTCATTTTTTGTCTGTTGCAATTTTATTTGTTGTTTGGTCATTTTGTTGCTTCCGCTGTGCCTCCCTTTGTTGCATTTTTAATTACTTTGTTGTTGTTGTTGCTGATGCTGGCAGAAGGTGGAAAGTGGAGGATACTCTATCCGATATGTGGTTTATTTTCATTTTCGTATTAATTTTCGTTTCGCTGGCTGTCGAATCCTGCAAAAACCCGAAAGTTTGTCTTTTGCGCCTTGCGCTGCATAATTTGCGTGTTGCACACTCGTTTTTTTTTTTTTTTGTTAGATGTTAGAGGATGCAAAAGGTGGGTGTGGTGGGGGATGGCTAGAGTGGAACTGGAACGGACTGATGTGCTCTACATTTCCGCCATATAAAATATGCAAAACAATGCAAACTCTCTCCCGTTCGTCCAAAACTTTTCATATGCCCCGAAAAATTAATTTTGTTTTAGATGACGCCGCCAGATTTTTCGGCTGCATTTTTTGGTTACTAATGTTGTGGGAGAACTAGTCCAGTACTTTTTGTTTTAATTAACTTTTTTTTTGTCTTTTTCGGCTTTTGTTATTGTTTTATTAAAAAGTTTGTCAGAGCACTGCAAATTGTGCTAATTTTGGCCCGGCATGGAATCAGTGACGAATTTATGAGACGGGATATGGGAATGGCTCTAGAAATCCCCTCAAGACGATTGCCTGAGGAGAAGTTCAAATATTTAATCCGAAACTAAATGAAAAATCTAAAGTTGAAATTCAATTTGGCAAAATGTTATCGAGAATGCCGCGATTTTCTTCAATTGTTGAGGGGTTAGGGGTAGTTAGGTATGCTCAAAATATTGGATAAAAACTTTTTCGAGATATATCTGCTTTTGTAAGGCCATGTCCACTATGCGTAAGGTACATCTGGAAGTTTAAATGCGTTTTTCTCAAATTTAGCAATTTGGAGACTACCCTATTTTTATTTTATTATTGATTATGTATTTCAAACTTGGTGTAAGGTATATGGGTACAATTTGAATAAAAACGCAACAAAGAAAAAAGAATATTTACTTAAATCTCTTTTTTATAGCGATGAGAATCGAATCTACATAGGTCTTCGTGTTTGTACGGCTGATTTCTTTGAATTTGTTTTTGTACCTTTGCTGCCTATGAAAATTTCTTATTTTATGTGAGGTAATTCCGGTGATAATTATCCGATCCGACTTATTTTCAAACTTGATCTGCGTAATCCTTTAACGAACTTAATATTTTATGTTTCAACCATGTAGCTTAAGATTTAAGGTCTAAAAAAATAAAAGAAACAGACAGACGGACAGACGCACATTGCTAGATCGACTCAGCTATTGATGCTGATCAACAATATGTATATTTTATGGAGTCGAAAAAGTATATTTACAAACTTCTGACCAATTTTATAATACCCCCTGCAAAGGTATAAAAAACCAAAGGCACGAGATTATTCAATTACAAAACTTATTCTTTTTGTCCGATTGATTTTAGATGAATCTCCAAGGAGCTATGGTGGTCACCACAAAGTTCTTAACAACAACTTTTAAAATCAAACATTTTTTTTCAAATTTTTGAAAAATTAGTCTTAAACATTATGTAATCACGCTGTATCGTTAGTTTAAAAAAAATTTGTTACTACCAAAAAAATTGTTTGAAAATGGTAATTTTTTTTACGCCTGTGACTACCATTAACCCCTTAAACGGATAAATGATTAAAGTAGGCGCTGAAAAGTGTTTAAATAATCTTACTTGCCGGAAAAGTGTAAGACAAGTATAATTTCATCGTACCTAAGCAAGGAGTTTTAATGAAAATTCACCAAAAAAGCGAACCAAAATAAACTCCCATCAGCTGTTGCGTGCATGCCTAAGCAAGTGAGAAATTGAAAATATCCAAAATGACAGAGTTAACCATAAGTGAAGAATCCCAGACACACCCGCCTTACCCAATTATGATGCGGATACATTATCCGATATGTTGCCCATATATTATAGACGGCTCTTTCCGCATTTACCGCTTTATCGTTGGTTGTCCTACGGCCAATCTGAAGATGGCATTTTCTGCAATCGTGAGATATCTTTTACCCTTCACAATGACATTTACATACGCTACCTTTGTTTTGAGACGCAAGCTGAGATGCAGAAAGAAATCTGTTCCTGCAATCCGTATAAGATCGATATAGGAGCCGTTAGGAAAACAAGACCAAAAAATTATCGTACGGTGCCGATAGGTGATCTTGCTCCAGTCCAACGTGAGCTGGTCTTTGATATCGATATGACGGATTATGATGATGTGCGCACTTGCTGTTCAGGTGCAGAAGTATGCCTAAAATGCTGGAAATTTATGGTGCTGGCTGTTCGGGTCCTTGATCAAGCTCTGCGAGAGGATTTTGGCTTTAAGAATATATTATGGGTCTTTTCGGGACGTCGTGGCATACATTGTTGGGTCTGTGATAAACTGGCGAGACATTTGGATTCCCGTGGACGGGGTTCAGTGGCAGAATATTTGAATATCATTAGCCATGTAAATGTTATGGGTGCAAATTCACCCAGATGTCAGATGGGTGAACGAACACATCATAGTATAAAGAGAGCACTGAAATTGTTGGTGCCCATGTTTGAGGAGATCATTATAGAGGATCAGAATCTTTTTGGTTCACCCAAAGGAGTGAATAAGCTGGTGATTATGATACCAGAGGAGAGTGCACGTAAGGAGCTTGAATCCCATCTCGAGATGACACATGGAAATGGTGTCCATTCTCGTTTAATTTGGGCGAGTTTCGTTCGATATGCCAACTTGATAAACAGTGGAAATGCTGTATGGAGTCGAAAACTTAGGCATATCGTTGATGAAATACAATTTTGTCTACTCTATCCCCGCTTAGATATTAATGTCACCAAGGACTTTAATCATTTGCTCAAATCCCCCTTCTGCATCCATCCCGCCACTGGCAAAGTCTGTGTGCCCTTCAGCGTAGGCGCTGTGGCAAAATTTGATCCCACAACGGTTCCCACAATAGCTCAACTACTGCATGAGATCAATGCCTATGATGACAAAGCGAAAATGTGTCAGGATGCACCAGAGGACAAGAGTCGCATCAAGGATGTCAAGAAAACTAGCATGTTTAGAGGTGTAGTAGTCTTCGAGGAGTTCCTACAAAAACTTGAACGCGACAATAACCAATCCAAAAGCGATAACATGGAATTTTAATTAAAATTTTTAAAAACATTTTGTATTAACTCTTAGAAATAAAATGAAACAGCAAACTGTAAAACAAAAAAAGTTATGGTGGGTAAATTTGAACTTTTAATACAAATTTTCAAGCGAATCTGAAGTGAGTATTCAAATTTAGATACTGAGATTCAAATCAGCGTTGGTTAAATATTGCAATGGTTGATTATTAAACAATTTAGTCAACAATTCTTTAAGGTTGTCACAAAAAATGAGGCCAAGTTTTCCACTTCAGAGTCCGATCAGCTCGAAAAAATGCACAGAAATGAATTAAAATAGTTGCTGTGTTGCTTCTAGTACCAAAACGTTGCTATAAATGGCATGTTACTCTTTAACTCTGTCTTACAACTTTATATATTTCATTTCAGGCTTAATATACTCATTGCGCCAGTTTGTCTGTCTCTTTCTTTGCCGTTTTTAGGCTTCAAATTTTAAGCTATAAAGATCAAACTTGGAAATTAAGTTTTTAAGATGTGTTTGCGTCGACTGATTAAGAACTGGTTAGATCGGTATAGTCACTATGGCAAAAATATATGTAAAATACTTTTCTTTAGTGCTACAATTTTTACCTATGTATGTATGTACCAAGACAAATTTTTAATAGAAACAATTTGCTTCAGATCAAAATATACAAAGAACTTCCATGTATGAAAAACGCTCGAACTTTGACAACATAAAAGGTGGTTTATTATTTCTTTTGCTGTAATTTATTTTTATACCCTTGGAAGGGTATATTAACTTTGGTCAGAAGGAAGCATTTCCGACTATATAAAGTATATATACTTATTGTTGATCTGCACGATGAGTTGAGTTGATTAAGCTCTCTCCGTCTGTCCGTCTGTCTGGATCAACAGCTTCTCCTCCGAGCCACTTAAAGCTATAGAGCTGAAATTTTGCACCCAGCCTTTTTTTTTCTGCAGGCAAATATATCTCGGAATCATCCCGATCGGATGACTATATGATAGGAATATCGTACGAGAATAGAGTTAAACTTTCCACAACTTTTCTGTTTTTCAGCCGAATATTACAAAATTTGTTGTTAATAAGTTAAGTATACTTTCTAACATATCCATCAAGTTTCATCAGAATCGGTTGACTATATCATATAGCTCCTAAGCAAAAACTTGGGTGTTTTTAAAGCGATTGAAATTTGGTATTTGGAAGTTTAGTATATCTTAAAATGTTTGTGCTAAGTTTTACCCAAATCGGTTGACTATATGCTATAGCTCTCATAGGAACAATCAGATTAAAACATTTTTTTCTGTTGAATTACCTTTTTTCCTCACGCTACAAACTTTTTCACATGTTTTATATGCTTTATAATGTTTTTGTCACATTATAATTATGTAATTTTCAAAAACCAGTTTGCATGGCCGAAGAAAGCCCATCCTTCTAGTTTTTTTTTGCATTGAGAACAATTTTTTTTATTTGCATTTAAACCAATGTTGTGGAAGAAATAATTAAATTGTCTACAATGGTATACAACTTAATTGTGTTTTACTGGGACTTATGTGGCATATTGAAGTCTCTTTAAAAAAAAATGTAAATACATATAAATGTTTGTATGTTTAAATATTTATTTCCGTATTTTCCTCCTTTTAGTCTTAGTTACCCACAAAAGTCACTCATGTTGTTCCTTATGTTTCTTCTCTTTGTCTTTGTTAAAGTTCATTGTTTAGCTGCTGTTATTACTAGTGTTGGTCAATCTCGTTTGTTATATTTAAACCAGTATTGACAAATATCTCCATCAATATATTTAAAAGTGGACTGGAAGCGTTTACCTCGACTTGACGATGCCAGCTAAGCCAAAACAAAATTCCATTGTGACATCTAAATCAACTTTATAGTTAAAAATATTTAATTGGAACTAATATTCTTTAAAACGGCCTTAATGAAGTTCTTTCATTGAGCAAAAATATCTCTTGTTTGCTTACTAACGCAGCAAAATGTAGAAAATTTATCGATCTTTATGGATTTTGATATTTTCGAGAGATTATTTGAATTGAAGGCTTAAGCTTAGGTCCAAGTTGCATGCAAAAATTCCATACAAATTGAACAAAAGCCAAGGGAGGCGAAGGCAGACAGACTAAAAAGCTGAAGGATGCTTTGCATAGAGATTTGTGAGAAATAAAAAACGAGATGAAGGCAACAGCAGCAACAGCAACTGCAAAAGAAGAACGCGTTGATGTATGATGTTGCCAATTGTTTGAAGTAAATCAAACGGCACTGAGTATTCAGAGGCATAAGGAAAAGGGACAGCAGAGAGGCAAAAGGCACATCCTGTGGTTGCGGCTCGAACGAAGCTACAATAAAGCTGCTCCTTTTGCCAATGATTATTGCGGCCAGAACTTTGGGTCCTTTGGGCCAGAGTAAACAAAGCGCATTGAAAAATTGCCAGAAATAAAGTAAGCCAAAAGGATGAGCCTTCTTCTCATCCTTCTCCTGACCATGTGTTGACAGACACAGAGAGCAGGAGTGCGAAAAAGAAAGAAAAGAACCATTTATATCTCTCTGGCCGCTTTCCGAGTTATTCAATCAGGAACATTCTAGGCTACTGTGTTCGGGGGCGGAGAAATAGCAAAAGAAATGGACACAAATTAGTGCGAACCTATGCCTATGCCTTTTGTCTATTTAGAGCCATCAATTAACTTGAAGCCCAAATCATTTATTCTTGTATTTACCATATCCGTAAATGTCGCATGTACCAAAATGAAAATTATTTTACAACTTAATGCGAATTTATGGCCACAAAATGACACGAAAATGCGCCTTCTCCCAATTTTTGGGCAAATTAACTTGCGTATTTTACAATTCATTTGAGAACCGCAAAACATTTTACATCACGGAATAATTTATGGTAATGCCAATCAGAGATGCCACACAAAATGAATTACTGCCACATACACACGCACACACATATTGGCAGGCAAATCGTTCAAAATTTAACATACAAAATGTATGTAAAGGGTCCAGTTTAGGTGTGAATGAATTATGTCCTTTGGCAGTTGCATACAGTACTAACTTCTTAGGTCAAGTAACTTTAATTTCTAAGTAATTTCATTTTGCATTTATCAATTTTAAATGTCTAAATTGTTTATTTCCAATGACCTAAAACATTTGAAAGTGCAAGGGTAGAGAAAGAGAGACTTTGATGTATTCTAGGGCCAAGAACTGCATAACTATAAAGGAAAGTGCGTTTTCAGGATACCTGTGACTTTATAAAATAATGAAATCATTCATTCATATACATATTTTAAGGGTGGTTGTTTTTATTTTGGCATTATTCAACGATTGTATGAGGACTTGATAACATTTTGACTTGGATACTTGGAAATCTGACCACTGTCAATTTATGTCCTTCAGTCACTCACACTTTTGTGATAAAGAATTGCTATGTTTTTTCTAACCAGAATTTTCTTTATTGTAAATGTTTTTTGTCCGGTTTACTAGTTAAATGTACTAGCTCACCGTCGATCCAAAGTTATTGATTTATTTTAAGAGAGTTTACGACTTCAAAATTTTGTCAACTAGAATCTAAGAACAACATAATAAGTATCAGTTAAAGTGAGCAATTTGTTTCTAAAGTTATATTAAGAACTTTTAAGTCCTCTTATTCTTCAACGTTTAAACTATTTGAGAATTACAACCAAAATGAAGCAAAACTAGAGGAACAGACTAAGTAATATTCATGCACAAGCTTCTTAATGGGGATATAGACTCACCTGAGCTATTGAACCGAGTAAATTTAACAGTTCTTTGTAGACCTACTAGACCTACCTCACTTCCATGATGTACTACTAACTACCTAATGCATGAACCTTTTCGAGTTCTTTGTTCTGATTATAATCGTCTTTATCATGTAATCAGTTCAGAGCTCTCTATTCCTTTACTAAAAACTTCTATCCTTTCCCATTTAGCACGTAACTAGCTATAGTTTTGCTTTTTGTCTGTATTTTGTGGATTGTCCCCGCGACTCGAGCCGTGCGTTATGCTGCTTGCGCCTTTCGGTCGGTTGGGCGGGAGGTGTGGGCAATTAGTGCTCCCGTTGGGATTCATGTAATTATATTAAAACAAACAGATTATTAACTATAAATTTTATTCTCATATAATATATAGTCTACCGATATTGATTAAAGAATTAAAAAGAAGTTAAAAAAAAAACTAATGAAAACTAAAAGATTCTAAAAAGTTTAAAAGTAAATCAAAGCATCATCAAAAATTTTTTTATTTAGTTTGAAGATGTTTTATCTATTCCAATAAAAAAAATTCAGCATGCTGATATAGAACATATATGTATGTAAGATAATTGTATATCTTTATTAAAAGTTTATAGTAATTGTAATACGCGGTTAGGTGCTTAGGCAGTATAACAATTTGGTAAGTGATCTGCTTTAATTTTGTCACTGGTGCTGCTGATACGTCTTGACTCTCTTAATCGGCGTTGAGTTCTGCTTCTTCTGCTTTAAGGGAGTTCCCAGGGAGTTGCCACAATGTTGCAACTTACCCCACTCCATCTTACATGTACATATGTATATGACGTTAGGTCGGTGTCATCCAGCTCACTTTCCATTTTATTTAGTCAATTGCGTACCTTACACTTCCTCGGCAAAGATAATATTTTAGAACCTTCCAGTTTCTCACTTCAATTAGGAGTGAGTGCAATTTTCCTTTTTCCCATATGACAGACCAATACATACAGAAAGTATTGGCAAGCGCCACAGCTGCGTACTATCTATCTTATTCTATTATCAGGCCGAAGCTACGTACTATATCACAGATATATCTATTGGGCTCGCAAATCACATGAGAAGTTGAGACAGAAGACATACATACATAGGAAAAGGATCAAAAGACATTACACGTGCAACTGCTTCTCTTTTCTTTTACTCGTTACAATAGACATTTAATATGGTCAATTAAATTTAAAAATAGTGATGCGATATATATTTAATATAGTCGAAGATTCTCTTTTTGAAATGGTATATCTATACATAGTATAAAGCAAAGTCGCTTCCTGCGTCTGTCTGTATGTATGTATGCTTAGATATTTAAAACTACACAACGGATTTGGATGCGGTTTTTTTTTAATAGATAGAGTGATTCAAGAGGAAGGTTTTTGTGTACAATAACATGCTTAATAAATTGGAGAACCATTGATAATTTCAAGATTTCTAATGGGAAGTCGTAAATAAACACATTTTTTAAATATTTTGAGAACCGTAGTACTTAAGGTATTTAAGTTCAAAAAAGTATTTTTGGTTGTTGAGTTTATTATTTTGGTTTTGTACAGAAATAATAAAATCATGTCTGGAAGACGTCGTCATTCGAACATAGGTCGTAGTAAAGTGAATGCCAGAAGAACACGTTCAGCAAGAGATGAAGAAACGTCAGCGGAACATGATGCTTGCATCAGCCAGCTTCGGGATAGAAATAGAGCTGAGAGAGAGAGAGAGAATCTTCAGTAGAGCGTGAGGCCCGACTCAGCCAGCTTCGGGCTAGAAATAGAGCTGAGAGAGAAAGAGAATCCTCCGTAGAGTTAATGAAACACTATCCTGATATTATTACATTTTTTAAGCAAATATATTTGTTTTTAGTTAGTTATTAGGTATTTTGTTTTTACTTTTTTAGATTTAAGATACTTTAATTTTCTGCTTAAAATATACCAATAATTGACTAAAACTAAATGTAACACCATAACCAAAACTTGCCAACCAACTAGCCGTACAGAAGACTAATTATTTATTTGCATAAACTCTTTTTTAACTAACCTTTTTTTTTCCACTACACACATTTATATATGTACATACATATATACTCTACTATATATTTATTTATAATCAAAGTTCTATTCTAGTTCTATTCCCATTTGCTACATTTGCCATTTAATGCCCATTAAACATTTAAATTTGACATTTTCAACTCACACTCACGGAGCGAGGCGGAAAGGCATATCATGAAATATGCAAAAACAAGCAGAAAACCCCCACCCCCCGCAACTGTTTGTATACTATTTTTTCTGTATATTCTTTTTATAATTTTCGTAAACCAAAATAAAACAATTTAATTGCTCCACACAGACACACACATTGGCAGAGAAAAACTAATCCATTTTAATTAAAGTAAATAAAATTAAATTTCAAAGGGGGCCAACAATGAAGGGATTATGAAATCAGTAAAAAAAAAAAGGAAAAAAATGGCAAGCGAAACAAACGAATATAATTATTGGTACGACGACAGGGTAAAGTTAGATAAACGGATTTAAATGAGAGTTTTTTTTTCCACGTTGCGGGGAAAAATGGAAAATGCATAAATCATAATTGTATGCTTTTTGTAAATAAATAATATCACATATTAATTTGTTGACAATTGTGAATTTATTAGCTAACCAGCGATAGGAAAATCTCTGCTAAAGCTTACAAAGCGATTAATTAGCGTTAAATTTTGCACAGAGATTCCCCCTTCCCCCCACAATGGTCATTATCAACACAAAATATTTAACTGCTCATTAGTTAGGGGAGCAAAAGGATGTCCTGTACTGTCCTTGTTCATGTCACTGTCCATGGCCACCTGCCCCGGAGGCTCATTAGAATTCAAACTGTGTCTCGTTCAAGTCTCAAGTTGAACTTCTCAGCCTCAGGGCTGCATCAGCGCCTGTAAGTATGCAATGCCAGAAAAAAATCCGATAAAATAGATGTGTGTGTGTGTGTGTGTGCGTGTGTGTGAACACATATAAACTACTTGGTATTCAGTGCGTTGAACTTCGTTTAGCTGGACGAAATGTTTCAGAACTCGTTAGAGGGCTGACAGCTTAAGGCTTAGCCTTGTTGTTGGCCCAATCAATGTCCTTGGTAGTAGCCGCAAGCCTTAAGAACTGCACACGCATTTAGTAAGTAATTTATTTAACATCAATTGTTGCTGACTTTTCCATTGACTTTGACAATTGTGTCAAATGATTGTATGTAATTTCTATTGATTTGATATTTAATCTAACCCAATTCAATTCTCTTTATAAAAAACAAATGTAAATGCTCTCGAAATTGAGAATATTAAAATCCTGTCAAAGTTATTGAAAAACTTATTGTACAAACCAATCCCAATTCCACTTTCGTTGTAGTGATTGCCTTCCCCCTAACAGACGAAAGCATTTCTCATATTTTTATGCATGCAAAATACAAGTAAAAAAAAAAGAATAAAGTAAAAGAAGAAAAGTCGAAAATAAATCTTAAAATCCTTGTACTTGTGCACGTTGATTGCTGCTGCTACCTCCACCATCTTCTCTGGCATCTTAACTTATCGATCGATCGACTTGCATTTACAATTCCCCTCGATTTTCCTACAGCCACTTTATCAATTTCGCCAATAAAATTTCAAACAGTTCTTTTTGCTGGCTTTTACTTCTTTCCCCCGCATCCCCCCCTATTCACTCTTGTATTCCGGCAACAAAAGAAGTAGAAAAAACCCAGTTAAAAAACAGAAGAGAAGGAGATAAGGAGGAAGAACTGCATCATTCATCATCATCCAATTGGGGCGGGGGGGGGGGTGAGGGGGAGCTTGGATTGCCAGATTTCTGTGGTTATAACAATTGTTTTGTTCCGTTTACCTGAATCTGATGGATTCTAGGAGAATCAGTTTTGCTCTTGCCTCAATTGTAGCAGCTAATTGGTTTTTATTGTGCCATTTACTTGAAAATAAATTAATCTTTATGGCTAACTATGAGTGATTAGTTTTACAGTTTTGTCACTTGCCCAGTTGCAAAAGTGTAATCCAAATCAAGTTTCATCCTTTTTCCCTTCTCGCTGTAACTAATCCAGCTGCCAGACGAGAGTCAAATACATATGTTTTTCCCTTTTTCTATTCCCATTTTTTTTTCCACCTGCTCCTGGGTGTAAAACATTGTTTCAGGTGTCAGACACATGACAGAATACAAAAGAAAAAAGAGTGAAAAGGAGGAAACAAGCGAAATGACATCGATCCAATGATGAAGAACTGTTATTGCTCATGTCGTTGTTTTATCTGATTGGGCAAATATTGATGCGATTGAACAGATTGATAATATCCTGTTATTGAGGTGCTTATGCAGGAGAAATTTAGAAATTAGAGTTTGGCATTTTTTTTGTGATTTTGAGAGAAATTAATGGTAATAAAAATCTTCAAATGATTATATAAGAAGCAGAAAAATGTTTTCTTTTAATTAATCATTTTAAAAGTTTCGTCCTGGACTAAAAATTGATTAGAATGCTTGAGACACTGCATTTGAATGGCTAAAGCTATATGTAAATTTGATAAGTTATAAACATTTTAATGAAAATTGCATAGTTTCAACTTAAAAAACTTATTTCAGTTGGAATTTCATAACGCTAATTTAGATATAAGAAGAACAGTACAAGGATATCGTTGCTAGATTAGGCAAATGCATCCATTTAGCCACAACAAATAAACATTTCTCTGATTTTGTCCTTGACACTTTTTAAGTCTTTTTCTTAAACTTATCGCCAATGAAAACATTTAATTTCAAAAGGAAAATTAAAGCAATAACATTTTTTAATCTTTTTGATTTCAGTTGTATTAAATTCAGTGGATTGACTGTTGATAAGAAATTGGATAATCCTAATTGGATTGAATCTTTAGATAATCCTAGAATTCAGATGACTTTAAATTGAACAAGTTTCCTGTTTTCACAATTTTACTCTGGCAAAAAACTACAGAGACCGTAAATTGTTCTATATACATATTTGATAATCGTATGCAAAATAAAGATTGTCCTGGTACGTTAATAGTATGCAGTTGATAATAAGGGACTATGTTTTAATAACTTTTATAATCTATTTGTATATATTTCATATCATTCAGATGTATCTGTCGGAAATTAAGAAATAATGTAACTAACTAAGTATATTCAAATAAAATGTAAAGAATAACGTATAACGTCATGTTAAAAAAGTCGGACAAGTTAGAATATGAAAGTCATGACAGGACATTACAGAGACCAATGTCAATCCTACTGGGAACTAGATTCGAAACCCACAGGGTTGTATCGGACTAAAGTGACAGGAGAGAAGTGAAGAAGGTGTCGAGGCAAATTGCCAACGAGAAAGAAGCTCACTTTGGAAAGAAACCAGCACAAGACCAGTTGCAAAATATACTCAAAGACAAGGATGGCGGACTATAGGAATGCCGATAGGAACAATACAACCCCGTTTCCGACATATCTATATAGGTCTCATTTAGTATACAACACACTCATCGACTATTTTTAAGCGTAAACAAAAGTTTATTTTGGTTAATTATAGAACAGAAATTTAAACTAGTTGAAGTAGAAACAAAACCAATATATTTATGACTTATTGCTAATGTTATTACTAATGTGAATATATATTCAATACAATAATGATCAGAAACAGAAAACTGTATAAAAATAAATTCAAAAAATTGCATATAAATAACTAAAAGACATTGTAATTGTGTTGTAATATGGCTTAGCATTGTATAAGCATTGAATACTATTTAACAAGATTATGTGACACACAATTGTCATTGTATGAGTGAAAAGCATGAAGAAGCATTAAGGGAAACAAAGGGATCCTGTCTAAACTCAGCTATGGAAGGATGCAGTCTTCTACATACATATATAAAGAAAAATTTTCCTAATAAATAGATTTAAAATTTACTAGATTTAACGAATGGCATTTATAAATGTACTTTTATTTTTTTCTAATTCCAGATTTAAGTTCAAAAATTGTATACTTCATTCTCTAACAGAAGCAAAAAAAAAAAGTAATAATTGCATTTGATTGGCAAAAAGCAAAACATAATTCTTGGCCACAATAGCAAAACTATTGCAAGCAGCAAGAAGAGAGGCAGGAGCAAGGGGGACGCGAATGTAATAATATTCTTTGTTTGTCGAAATGGGATTTATGTATATCTAGTTCACAACGCAAACTAGAAATAATCGCATATCAAACATTTAAACTGATTTTCCAAATCTCACAGCAAACAGATGAAAAGTAAAGAAGGAAAAACTACATAGTCCAGCACTTTACTTTACTTTAGTCATAAGCCAAGAGAGTGTGAACGATAGAGGCAGAGTAGGAGGGGAGGGGTATATACATATACATATATATGGATGCCACATGTAACGTAACATGCTCAATTTAAAGTGCCTCTGATTTGCCAGGCTCACTAGAAACATAGATATATTTATGTGTGTGTGTGTGTGTACGTGTGTTCAACACGTTTTCTCTCTTTGTTTGGTCTACAAATAGATGAGCCCAGTCAGTGTGTGTGTGTGTGTTTGTGTGAGCAAGAGGTGGAGCTAAAAGAGGGAAAAAAATATTGTAGCATAATTTTTGGCGCTAACAATACATGTAGTACGTGCGGATAGACGGGTAAAGAGGAAAGGAAAGAGAGCGAGAGAGAGAGAGAAGAGAATGGTAGGGAGTAGGCAGCAGACACATGGCATATATCAGCACATGCATTCATAAATCATATTCTGCAGCAGCAGCAGCAGAGAACTGCAAGCAGGCAGGCAGCCAGGAAGCGGCCAGGATCCTATTTTAAGGATATTTATACTGACAGCGGATTTTTGATGGAAAAACTTTTGTAAATTGCTTTTAGCACACACACACACACACATCTCCACTCTCACACAAAATGTTGACCAAACCTCAAGCTTTAAGAAATTTTTGTTAGTCCTGTTCTTGTTTGTGTCCTGTTTGCTGGGCTCCAGGCACATTTATTAAATCGAGTTCATATTTTTAATGATGCCTGCCGCCACACAAAAGGACGCATAATGGCTCTTTAAAAAAAATTGCCAACCTACATACTGATATCTATGGATATATATAAATATATATACATATATGTATACATGTGTACACATATATTGCCTTTTCTTTGCCATTTTATCGTCCTTGCTGCAGCGTGTCCTGCTTACATTGTTGCCGCTATGCATTTCTGTTTGTCCTCATTGTCTATGGCTTTGGCGGCCAAAGGAAAAATATTGTATGGCATTTTTTCTTTTGTGTGCCAAAATCCTATAAATTTTCCCCCAATATCAAATTGTAAAGGCATTTAATTGGTCAATAATTATATAAATATCTTTGTACATACATCTATATATGTATGTATGTATATATATTCTCTGTCGAATAAAAAAACTTTTCCGTACTAATTTACATTTAATTGTCTTATACGAAAGCAGTTTAAAAAGTAATCGTACATTACTTTAACCGAATAAAAGAGTTTGATATAAAATGATTATAGGTTTAGGGTAGAAAATTTGTGTTAAATTATTTAGAATATTTTATCTACAAATATTGTTAAAGGATTACTTTTGATATAATAAAATAGGTTCAATTATCAGTAAAAAGAACTGTCAAATTACTTTTATTTCTTGTAATTTAAACTTACATTTACAATGCTTAAAAAAGAGATCTTCTTTTAAATTATTTTGACTTTCCGGGATCGAGAGCAAAATTTAAAGTATTTCTAGCTTTAAATTTCATACAACTCATTAAATCCATTCACAAAGAAATGTTTCTTAGTTTTACAAACATTTGTGGCCATAGAATCAATTGAAAAAGAAATGCCATCAATGTTATATAAGAATTTTGAAAGTGAATTAAGTATGCGCTTAAGTAAAAAGTTTTTCAATAACAGGAGTTATTTTGAATAGCCCGGTAAATTTCGGTAGCTATCACTTTTGAAGCTGTTTGTTTTTGATATTTGACAAGTAGAAACTACGCCATTAATAAAAATGGAATGGTACACGTTTAAACAACGGTTGGAAATTAACATTTTTAAGTCACCGTGAACATCTTTTCAAATCGCAATTCAGAAATTGTGATTTAACACTTTGCAACTCCTTTTTCTGGGGCTACGTAGACATAGACCTTTTACGCCAACGTCCCAGGGTCGATTCAAGCCCTCAAAGATGGAGTTCGTTGGGCTATCGGGGACATAGGGAAGCTACTGTACGATTTGATTATGAAAAATTTCATGAAAAGGATATTGTCCTATAGTAATGGTAATTTGCCAGATGTTATTTCCACTACAAACTGCATTCCTTCCTTTTCATAATGCAATATATATTCGATCATTTAGAGTAAAAAGTGGTATTCCTTTTTGATTATCAAAACCTCTTATTGGAAAACCCTATAGTATGAGAAAATTAATATTTCATTTCATATTTTTTAGCATAATCTTACGTTAGGGATAATCATGCAATGTTGCTTGTTTCAGCTGGTTAATTTTTTAATTTTCCTTCATAAGTTTTTGTGAATTTTATCTAGTTCTGTAATCTCAGTGAATTTAGATTACAAACAAAATTCAGTATTGGATGGAAAGATATTTTTGAAGAAACTGGCTTCATCGTCAGATTTTTGTGATTTTTTCTTTTCTTTTGCTAACACGTATAATAGAGCTAATCACGGTTAAAAAAGACAAGAAAATAAACTTATTTTCACCCCGAATAATAGAGATATTCGGTTAATGTCCAACTGTGCAAACAATTTGTAATCTGCACCCAATTTCTTTGCATTACTTCTACAACTGCCCTCGTATAGGCATATATTTCATATAAATATTTCATATTTTCTCTTAACCATAAATTTCATTTAAATTAAACAAATGAAAATTCATTGCCAGCCTCTTTGTGGCTTCAAAAAATTGTTTATAAATATTTCACACTTTTATAGAAAAGAATAAATAATAGCAAAAAAAAAAAAAACACACAACTAGCCAACAATTAGCGTATTTAACAGATTTTCCTTGGCCAAAAAATGCTTCATTAAATTTGCAATATATATGAATATATGTTTTTTTTTTTTTTCAACCATATTTGCTTTTGGTTTGTTCAACCAATTAAAATTGAAAATATTGTGATACATTTTGTTTATAATCAAAATATCAAAATAGCAACAACAAAACGACAAATGACCATAAAATTAAAATGTGCGAAAAGAAAGCATTGAAAGACATAGGCAGGGGGAGATGAGAGAGAGATCCCAACCATAAAGCCGCATGAATAAAAATAAATAACACGAAAACGCTATCTGTGAAAAATGCATACAATTTGATATAAATTGTGATGTCGGTTTGCGTGCAATTTGCAAATTAGTTGAAAAATTCAATTATTCTGCATTTTGGCCCTGGTGGGCAATAAACATTTATATTAGAAATATGTAGTTTATGGTTTTCCTTTTTGCCCATTTTGTGTGAGGTTTAGACTAGAAAAAACAATGCGGCAGTGATATTTAAATATTGCCAACAAAATTAAACTTTGCAACTGTTAAACAATAAAAATAACAAAGAATTTGCAAAGAAGGAATAGGAGAAAAGTCGGAAATTAAATGACAACTGAAGAATTTGCTGATATATATAGATAAGTAATAGTTTATAAACCGAGCAAACCAAGAATTTATATATCTAAACCAAGAATTTATATATCTAACATAATTGGATTTCTTTTTGTTTAAAATTAAACACTCTAATTTTTGAAATGGTTCAAAATTGTTAATTATTTATGTTTATTTCGCGTTTGGTCTCTTCGGCGTTACAGTTTTAATGCTTAACATAACATATTGTTTACAGAGTTATGTTTATAACTTAACATAAACTGTTACTCATAGGTAACTAGTTCAAATGCTATGTTAGTAAGTCACTTAGGCGCGTTCATATTTCAAAAGAAATAATACCTTCGAAAGTACATGTTCTTAACATTAAAGAAAGTAACTTGCAATTTGAATTTAGCCTAGCCGTTTTATTTTTTAATCGACGCATTCAACTAGGCATCTAAGGATCAAAGTGGATGTAGGAGCTTGTCGTCTGTAACTAAGATCCTTTAAGAAGAACTGCAAGAAAATATTTGATTGAAGAAAATTAGTTCAGATCAAATGAAATTGAATTCATTTTGGCCCTTTGAGACGAATACCAATTCTCTTGACAATAATAATACTAGGCAATATACACTTTTCTGATTTTAGTTTTGTATTGGAGATAGATGGACAAGTTAAAAGCCCAAACTTTTAGATGATAATATGTAAGTAAACCTATGTAAGTTAACCTTTTTTTCAATTTGCCAGTTAGGCAAATAAAGCAGTAAAAAAAAAAAGGAAAATTGTGTCAAAACACTTAATTATCATTTTCTGATCGGCAAGAGAGATATAGAGAGATATAGACTATAGATATTTTGGATCCTTTTTTGTTTCTGCTAGACAACTCTGTAAAGAAAAATAATTTTTTAAGATTCAAAAATTAATCAAATTAAAGTAAATTAAATAACATTATTATGACTAAAAAGAATGCACAGATCAACTAGGCAGAGACTTTTTCGGTATTGACAAAAAAACATTAATCTTTTAAAAATAAGTATATAAATACCACTTTAAACAAAAACTACAAGAAAATAAAGCAAATAGTCTATACCGACTTTTGTTCACTCTGCATCTAGTAAGCATGAAACCGAATTCGCCATAAATTTTTTGTCTCTTATTTTTAATTCAAATTTCGATCAAAGAAAATTAAAAATTGATGTTTTGAAGATTGGAAATATTGATTTTGTTATTCTGTCCATTGTCTTTTGATCCCACTGTATTGTTGCGATCTACAGTGAAGTTTGTTCTACAAAAATCTAAACAAGTGAGGAAACTGAGGCAAAATCTGATAGTCAGGCAGCCGTGCAATGATTTCGCGTTTGTTGTGCAGCGGCTGGGCGAAAATGTTGCACAGCATGCATAAATAATAAACGGCAAGCTGACATACACACACATACATTTAAATGTACACACACACTAGCACACTTTATGCACATTTTGCCGTTTTGCCAACGCGCCCAACTGAGGCGTGATGCAAACAAGGAGTGAATGGTTGGGAAGAGTGCATAGCAAGCCAGGCAGATTCTAAATTTATTTTATTAAGTCAAGCACACAGACAGCACCCGCTACCAGTTACCAGCTACTCTTTCCACTGCCTCTAGCCTGACTAACGGTATAAATAAAATAATTTACGGTAACTGCTGACGCTCATCAGACGAGACCAGGCCAGGCCAGGCCAGTACGATGACGTTGATGACGACAACGGAGAACGGAGACGGGAGGCGAAGGGAGCGGGCACTGTGATGCAATGGTTGGGACGTGGACGCGTAGCGTGTGGATGATTGCGGCGTGTTGACAAAACCTCGGCACAGGATCATCATCATCATCGTCAGCATCAGCATCAGCCTCAGTATCATGTTCAGCTTACAGAGATAGGTAGGAAAAAACTGTAGCATACTTTTTTGCGTTGAGCTTTTGTGTGCAGCTGCCGGTTTTTTTTCTGCATATGAAATTAATGCACATATGCATGTATGTGTGTGTGCGGTCGCTTCTTCCTAAATACAGTTATAATTATGCGCACACATTTTTAATTAAGTTTTGCACTGGGCCGCGTTTCAGGTCCCAGTTCTCCATTTTTTTGTTGGTGTTGTTGTTGTTGGTTTAGCTTGGCTTTGGTTTAGCTAAATATTATGCATACGCCCTGTTAAATTGCATTAATATGAGCCTCTCTTCCGCTCGTGTTTGTGTTTGTCAAAAAATTACATATGTTAAACATTTTGTTATCTTGAATTTTAAGCAACTTGCATAACGCTGCAGCGGAGACGCTTCAAAGTTTATTTAGGTTGAGCACGTGAGAAGATAGCAAAGTATACGTTAAGAGTCCTTTGTGTCAAGCTTTAATAGTGCAAAATGATTGTAGAATTTGCTTCTGTTAAAATACAGAATTTAAATTATATATTGTAGTGGTCGGTTAGGCATAACAAAAATAAAAAGAAAACAAAAACTTACTTGTGCCTTGAAATGGTAGTTATATTTGAAACATACGTTACAAGTCAGAAATTCGTTAGTTCAAAAAGTAACTTGCAAGCAGTACGGTCAAGCAGTTTGAGCGCAAGCTTGAGTGAGAGCTTAAAGTGCAGCGATCAACGGCAACTGCTCAATTGTCTTCCGTTTCTCTCACACACTTGAGTCACAAAACTTGTGCCTCCCCCCCACCAACCCCTCCAATCTAGTGGATAAAATCGATCAGGCCATAGCTCCGTTGCATTGGAGTGGAAAAGTACCAGCTTTTGGGCACCAGAGGTCTATAAAGGGGACTAAGTTCGGAAGTTTAGACAGTCAGAATTATTTCCTTGCGAACAAGCCACGTTTGAGTAAAATTAATAAACCAACCGACTCAAATAATATACTTTTCCACTGTGCTGGTACAAGTGTGCAATCAATTGTGACGAAGTTTAATTAATATATTTAGAAAGCCACAAGACAATCTGATAATTAATAAGTTTAATCTTGTGATTCAAATCTTGTGCTTAATTTAAATCGTTCAATTATCGCAAAAGACCTCAGACACCCATCGGTCTAAATCCGAATAGGAGAAATCCAGAAGTGATACTCCAGCGCAACTATTTAGCATTGCGCTCATCAGGCTACAGGTAACCACACTAAAACTATCGGGAGTCTTTACTAATAGAAATTTCATACCATTAGAAACAGGCCGGCTAGTGTGTTCCTGGCATATCGTGTATTATTTGCAATCAGTTTTAGCCACGCCACTAGCCGAGTCCACCTCGTACTCAGTCTGGAAGCAGCGTTATATAATTTGGCACCTAAGAATCGACCCAAAAATAGGGCTGCTGGTTGTGAACTAGGGCTGTAGTTGGAATCTGGGAGTCAATCACACCATTTCTCAGTCATAACCTACTTGTTGACCGGTTGATTTGAACGGACCATCCCAGATCAATTTGTGTAACCATATAAAACTATAACAGGGTCGCTAAGGAGATAAAGCGGTTCGAATTATCCAACAGCGAGGCTCTCGGATGTCTTAGAATGATAGATAATTAAAATACTATAGCCAGGAAACTATAGATTTAAGTGTAGTTAGTGCTGAGATGCATAATTAATTAATTAACTTTTTTTTATATATTTTGTAAACGTAATAATTGAATCTATTAATTATGCAATTTAGCAAAAATCCATCAAACGTTCACTAATCCATTTATTAAACAAATTTAGCGTCATCTCTACATCTCAACGAATCATCATCCATGGGCCCAAGGAGTTATTTTTCTGAGTAAGAGTATATTGACCATCGTTTCTTCTTATATACATATATATATATCAACCACATTACTTGTATAAAATTATCATTATGTATACTGGGAATATTGTCAGCTTCCCTAAGATCGTTCTGGTGTATATTTGCTAAATTGTTTTGTTTTCTCTCATTATGAGAAGGTTTATCGATTATAGATTTTGTCAGATTACGAAGAGTTAAGAATGGAATTGTGAATAAAATTATCACCTGAAATGCCCGAAAACTGATGAGCTAGTCGACCTTTATTTGTTTAGGGGACAACCAATTAATATATCTCCGAGGATTGTCCATAGGTAGGGAGGGTAAAGAAGGGAGAGATGAACAGACCACCACGTTCACCCACACACCGTCAACAGTTAAAACTCCAATCCTTCCATCCAGTAAATTTGTTTTTGTGCACTATAATTTTTGTTGTGAATAGATACATAAATAGGTTGTAGGGAAAAGAACCCCCCCCATCCGGCGAGCTAAGAGAGCGGCAGAAAAGTGCACAGTCCCTCTTCCTATGTCCAGTTGCACTGCAAGGTGAACCATATAGTCGGCTGGAGTATCGTACCCCAAATAAGGGTACACTAAGTTCACATTACAATATGTATGTATATATGTGCTAGTTTATATACATTATCGCCTCATTAAAATGGCAGCAAAAAAAAAAAACATTGAAAATATTTATGAATACTAATAAGAGCCCGTGAGCTTATTTCTCATTGTTTGCCATCGAAAGGAATACTATGAAAATTAAAATCGATTTCACAGCAACCAATAACATTATATTATGAGAGAATTTAATAAGTTTGTTCTGTGGTAGAAAGTGGTTTAATATTATACTCCAACGAAATCATTTCTCAAATGTGTCTCCAATGTATCAAATGTATCATTTCTCAAATGTATCCAAGTGGTTCTGAGTAATAGTTTGCACTGGCAAATAGACTAAGTTTTGTATAGTTATTAAATATTGGATATGCCAGACATGGCTCTTATTATTAAGAACGCTTTCCATAAAGTTAATAAAACAAATTTGAATCTAACTTTAATATTTGTTGAGAAAATTCATAAGTTTACGTGCTAAAATTAATAAATTAAATATTTAATTGAATAGTAATAAAAACGTTGTCAAATCAGCAGCGGATCGTAAGCTTGATTTTAAGGGAGTTAATCGACTTAACAAAATTTTTCTTATGAAATTCTTAACCACACCACACACAAATTTCCTAACTTTGGAGAGGAGAAATTTCACTAAACTGAAATTCTTTCTTAAATTTCCGAATATAAAATTGATTGGTGAATATTGTCGAGAAAAAATAATGAAAATATGTTCTTTTTAAATTAGTTTTAATTTTTTGTCTACCTCCAAAGTGAAATATTTTTTAAGATAGACCGATTACCATATTTAGTTAATCGTTTTCATCATTTCATTTCAATCGAATTAGGTTTTTTACGGAAATATACGTTTCCGACCCCATAAAGTATATGTATTCTTGATCAGCATCAACAGACGAGTCGATTGAGACATGTCCGTCTGTCCGTCTGTCTGTTTGTTCGCAGCTTTTCGAACTTAAATTCTAAGCTACGTAGTTGAAACTTAGTGGTTGGATTTCTTAAAGGTGTATGTAGACAAAGTATGAAAATCGGTCGGATCGGATTACTATATGATATATCCAATATCGGAATAATAGGGTTCCAATTAAAAATTTTTTTTTCTTTTGAAATATAAATTTAATTTGTATGAAGTAGTGAGTAGTGTACTCACCAAGTTTGACTCAAATCAGATAATTATTACGGCTACAAATCAATAAAACATATAATCAATATAATCAACAAAAAAATTTCCAAGACATCTGCTGCACAAACACAAAAAACCCGCGATCGAATCCGCGCGATTTACCCATACACCCTACACCAAGTTTGAACAAGATTGGATAATTATTAAAGTTACAAATCAATAATATCAATAATTTGATGGAAAGTCAATTTATTTTAATGCTCACGTACACATATACATATGCAAAAATTCTTTTTTGATATTTTTTTCATTAATTTGCAAGTCGTCACTTTTTATTGCCCAATCAAGAAGACTCAAGGATTAAAATCACCTATGGCAAAACTTAGTATAAAGTTAAACTTTTATAATGCCTTGAGGATAATAATGAACGTAGTACATAAAACAAAAGAACAAGAAATTGATCCTAATTTAACTTAAAAAAGTTTAAAGAATTCAAGAATTATAAAGGAAGACTTAAAGACTTGAAGAATTATTATACCCTTGCAGAGGGTATTATAAAATTGGTCAGATGTTTGTAACGCATAGAAATATACGTTTCCGACCCCATAAAGTATATATATTCTTGATCAGCATCAATAGCCGAGTCGATTGAGACATGTCCGTCTGTCCGTCCGTCCGTCTGTCCGTCTGTCTGTTTAGCCAGACGTTTTCGAGCTTAAATTTTAAGCTACATGGTTGAAACATGAAAAGTTAAGTTCCTCAATCGATTGAGCAGGTAAAGTTTAAAAATTAGTCGGATCGGATAATTATCACCGGAGTTATTAACTAAAACGTGGAGGTACCTCGAGTAAAATAAGCAGTTTTCTTTGGCAGCAAAGAAACAAAAACAAATTCCAAGCAATCACACACACACATACATATGCAAAAATTGGTCACCACGCGGTGTGTGAGAGAGACAGAAACATTTGCGTTGTGTTGTTGCACAGAACGAAATTTATAGAGCGAGATGCCATGCGTTTGCTATATGTATATGTATGTCGAACTAGCTTAAGTGAGTTAAGTGGGGATGGTGACGTAGTACGTAAAGATCGGTCGCACGATGGTTCGGTGTTTGGTGGATTCGATTCTCGGTGAATTCGGGAAAATTTTTAGTTGAGTTTTCTCTTCAATTACTTTAAAAATTTTGTTTTTAAATTAAATAGTAAAACAATGAAGCTGCAAGGGTATACAAACTTCGGCAGAGCCGAAGTTAGCTTCTTTGATATTTTTTTTACTAGATTGACAAAGTTTACCAGTTAGAAATTGATTAAATCGTCGATTAACGATTGTCTGTATATAAATTCCTTAAACTTTATTTCAATGATCGTCAAAATAAACATATTTCTTTGAAACAGGCAAAGCCAAAACAAATTTTTTTTATATATCTATGTATATCTCTAATATAGTTCTGTAAAAGAAAGTCTCTAACAATAAGCTTCAGTAAATAAAAATTTGGAATCTAGCAAAATCCTTTATCTATATTATGTAGCTTTTATATATTAGGACTACAAATTTTTTTAGGAAACTAAGTTTACTTCGTTTTAAATGACGACTTTCCAAGCCCAAATAATAAGTATCAAGGATTTTCAACTGTCCAATAGTATTTAGCAGTTTCTTAACTATAAGATAAAATGCATTACAATTATATATAATGATAAATTTTGCTTTGTTACATAATAGTATTGATCGTCCTTTAAATTATCATCTTTAAAAAAACATTGTAGAATGATTCTTAATAGTTAGATGTGTATAATTAGCATGGACAACGTTTGATAAATGTGCAAACAAATTATTTATTTGGAATCCAAAACTAATTGCTTTAGCCCAAAAGTTCCAAGTTGTTTCTTTGACTCAAGTGGGAGCTTGGATTTTTAATCACAGGGAAAACGGAAACTGACTCTACTCAAAATTGCATTCTCCTTGCCATCTGCTGTTGGATAAATATTTACAATTTTAATAAAAGTTAAGTTGCTTCTACTTATTTTTCTATATGTATATAAATTTTTTGTATTTGTGTGTTCTTTGCTGAGCGCAAAACACAAAACACTTTTTCACTGTTTTTAATGCAAAAGTTTTGTTATGGAAATGCGGCAAGTTGTAGATTTTTTCAACATTTTTCCTTTTTTTTTTTTTATGCTGCTGCTGTTTTATAGTGTGAAAGTTTTAAATATGATTTTATTTGTGCTGCCAAGTTTGCGGCATTTTTATTTGGTCAGCTAGCGGCTGATTTGGTCGGCCGCAGAAAAAAAAAAAAGAAAAGCAAAATGAACGAACGAGGAAAGAAAAAGGCAAGCAAAAGAAAAGTTGAGGCAAAGTAAACGAGTTTTTCCTTCTTCTTTTTTTTTTTGTCCGAAAGTTGAAAATATTCTTATGCCAGCGAGGACTGTATAAACGTTTAGGCGTCCTTAAATCATGCCATTTTCCTTCTTTTTTTACTAGCTGCTGTTGTTCAGAAGATTTGCTGCTAAAATGCATTTGGTGTCTGCATCGTCTCAAGTGGCTGGCAGTTCACACGATTTGCCAACTGTCTGGTCTGACTATTTCCCATTTCAATAGCATTTTGGCACAGTTGTCTTTTAGAGTACTATAACATTTCTATCATGTTGATAATTTAATATTCTTTAACTGCTTAGCACACTTATTGATGATATATAATATCATAACTGATAAATAATTTCATTTATAACCCTTGTCAAAATGTATACACTTATTTCAAAAACACTTGGCCACTTCTTCTCAATTCTAGCTTCTTGAGCAAGTTCTTTTGTGACAATTCTTAACCCTTTTGATTGCCATCTATGTTGATGTTACACCTGGAACCCCAAAAGTGATTTTATGTTTTATGAAAGGTGACATGTGCCAGCAGCAACATTGCTCTTAACCCACAACACAAGCTCATTCGGTCGATGTGAATGCTTGTGGCAGTGTCAGTTCCATTGTATGTATATAGCCCTAGACTTCATCATGTTTTTGAGGTTGAGGGTAGTCTGCCTCTGTGTGTGTGGTTGAGAGACTGCAACATGGAAATTATTAAACACTCAAGTGGTTTTTCAAGTGAGGCAGTTTTCTGCACAATACAATGCTACTAAGATGCTTAACGCCATCTAAAATGACACGTAAGGAAAGCGATTTTCAATTAAATAATTGTTTTGTAAAATGTGAATACTATATCTGTAAGTATGTATGTATATGTATTAAATGAGACAACATTCTTCAAACAAAGGTACTGTTTGTGGTGGGGCGGAGTCCTTTAAGAGGGTAGAGCCCAATTCTTGTTACACAAACGCGCGTTAACTCGATTTAACACAGGCCAAGTTTATTGTAAGTAATTGTAGAAGTAATTTTTACTAAGTTTAAGAGGCAAAGAATATGTCGGATGACGGTTTACATTTGCCGGGGATGAAAAAATCCAACCTTCTAAGATGGAGATTTCCATGGAACTTGCTAACTAATTATTCCAATGTGCCCGTTCGGGCAATAGCCCTCTTCTTTCCCCTGCTGGTCACCCTTTCTGGCGTGAACAGGTACTTTAAAACTCAAGTAATCACGCAGTTCTCATTGTGCGTTTATATCATAGGTTGCCTTTTCCTTATATTGGCCAACTTTACTGCTTGACTGCCTTACAGAAAGAATTTTTTATCGATGAAGTTAATAATTTTAATGTTTTCGTCTTATTTCCATATTTTCACACAAATATTGCAGCACTTTAGTTTAGTCTACATATATCATTTTGCATAGGAACAACCCAAAAAAAATTGTTATGAGGAGAACTTGTTCGTTCTTGTGGTCAACTGCAGTTTAAGGACTGCGAAGAACTTGGAAAACTACATATTGAGACCTTTAATTGTTTCTTGGATACTTTTTACAAGTTTTAACTAAAAATTTACATGTTTTTATTAAAAAATTAGAACCATCAAGTTAACGTAAAAAAACTCCTACGCCCCATCAATCTTCTTTGTCAAGAATCAGTACTTATGAATTCTTAATATTTCAGTGATACCGAATAAATGTTTTCTATGTTAATGGAGTCTAAAGAGTATTAAGTACAGCAAATACGAATTACAGTGGACCCTCGGTTAAAGAAGTCTCCGAGTAACAAACATTTCGCATTACGAACAAAGTTTTGCATTACGACAAACGAAAATGGTGGTAACCTTAATTGCTTGTAAGATTTCTGTCTGTCTTCTACCCATTATAGTGCCGTTCAGTGTGACCGTTTTAGCATTTCTTGGCATTATTTTGCATGTAATTTATCTTTAATTTCGCTTAACGAACGTTTTCGCTCGAGGAAGTATAGGAACCAATTGTGTTCGTTAACCGAGGATCCACAGTGACAATTACTTAAATTTTAAGAATGCTTTGTCCCTGATGGCAGCAAAAGTCATAATCATAATCTTTCTAGGATAAAAGGACTTCAATTCGCGCCAGCTTATTTAATCCCGGAAGTGATAACTGTCAATTATAACTGTTGAAAGCAACCATGTCGATAACAGATTAATCAGTAATTGCCTCCTCTCTACTCTGTGTTTTTCTAAGTCAAAAAAAAAAAACTAATTGAAATCATTTATAGTTCAGTTGATTAAGCTCTTAAGATGAGTGAACTTAAACTTCACAAGACTGCGCGATCCGCGTATGTCATATGCAAGGTATTTACTAAATTATCCATTAATTGCAATATTTTGTATTCGTTCATCTTGGTTTGTAGTGGTTCCTGAAAATTTAAACAGTTTTTCAACTGCTTTAAATTCGGCTCACTGGAAATCTCAGCTAGCACTTGGTAATTTATGCTGCTGGATGCAATGGCAACTCACTTAATTTGCAGGGCGATTTTTCTTTTGCCAACACAGAGTAGGGAAGGGACAAACGGGAGGAGGGGGGCGCACCAATGGCGACAAAGTGACAAACAACTAAGCGAAAATCGCGTGCGTGACGCGTGGCGGGAGCATAAAGTTTGTGACACGTTTCCCCAGTTGCATTTTGTTTTTTGATATTCTTCTCTTTTTGTTGTTTTTGTTTGGAAAGCGAGAGAAAGAGAGAAAAACTTGGCGACACTTTACAGCCGCGTTGCATACTTTTGGGGCGTTATGCAAGTCACGTTAATTTCACAAGCGAACTGTGAAGGCAAGAACAACAGCAGCAACAACATTAAAAAGCAACAGCAACAACAAAATTTACCAAAAGTTTTGCCATTTTACCCAAAAAGGGATTTGCAAGGTGGACGAGAAGGCAAATCAAAAATGTTCAACCAACGAAAATTGCCAACAAAATATTCTTATATATAGTATTTTAGGTATGTTATGTGGAAGTTTATATATACATATATATAGATATGTATTTGCTAGTATCATAACCACGCCTCTTTGGTATTCTTGGTCTGGCCCATCCTCTCTCGTTCACCCTCTTCCTTTTGATTCTCACCCTGTTTGCTCCCGTTGGCCATAGACACTCATTAAGCGTGTTTAGTGTGTTTATATAATATAAATTAAGTTAATTTGAAAACATTTTTTGATGCCAAAACTTTTGCCTGCCTTTTGAAAAGACAAGATGCCATTGCAGGCAGCGGTGGGGGCGTTAGGGCAGTTGGCCAGAAGTGAGAAACTTCTGTCTCAGCTAATTTATATGCCCGTTGGACATTCTGGCGTCGGCCAAAAACTTTTACTACAGCATCTTCGTCTCGTGTTTCTTATATTTTTATTTTTTTGCGGGTTAATAAGACGACGGCGACCAACAAATTGGCCAACATAACTCTTGCTCTTCTTAGGCGAAATCATGCTGACGGTTGTCTTGGGTAAGAGGGGGAGTGCTTCGAGGGGTTGGGTCAGGGTTGGGGAATTGAAGGTGGTAAATAGACTTTTGAGTGTTGTACTTGTTGGTCTCGCTCGGTCGGCAGTTGCCTGTCTTGTTGACTTTGTCTTCTCCAGCTGCTTGCCTCTTCAGTCTTCTCTTCTCTTTTTTTGCAAGTGTCAAAAGCGCAGGCAATTAATTTGGCCTAATTAGACTCTGACTCTTTGCTTGACTGCCTCACCAAGCATTGGCAGCGGCTGCAATTTTTGTGGCTTGTCTTGTGGTTAGGTGGCAGGAAAAGGACAGAGTGCGACAGGAGTGAAGGAAATAGGATTTACGGCTTGTTGAGCGATTTTATGGCTTATGCCAGAGATATAAAAATATATACACGATCCTATTAAGCAATGAGCTCATGTTGGATGGCATTTAATTTAGAATTTTTCTCCTAGTCTTATATATTATCAACTTTTTAGACAGTAAGTAAAATTTCTTATTATTATTATACTATTGATATACTATTATAAATCCAAAGAGATAAATCTTCTTACGTTAATCCCTTCGTCTAGACCTTAAACACTTTCTAAAGGGCTAACACCCACCTAATTTGGCATTTATTTACATATGTGTATGTAAACTCTCTTAGTATGCAGACCTATTAACTTTGCTCCTTAATTACGTCACCGCCTAGACCGCAATTAATTTCTAATAGTAAATAATTAATTTTGTCTGTGTGAAGTTCCACACATTTGCATTAATCTATTATTAATTAATAAATTGCGTAGTACTGAATCATTTCCCTTTAATTATTACATGCAATATTTACCATTTTATTTAAATGAAATGTGCGATTTAAACAGTAACTTGAGAAATAGCAATAGCTGAAGAAATTGTATGACTTAATTTTGGTTGGCTATAACAATGAAGTTTTCCAATTAAAAGATCAAAATGCAAAAAGGAATTATCGAAAAGAGACGGCTTACTTTGGCTTACTTTAGCCATGTCAAAATTTGTATACTAAAGGACCTTCTGCTTAACAAGCTAACCCTGTCAAAGTCAAGGAACATGAAACTGAGTATTGCAGCCTTGTGATATAGTTAACCGATTTTGTTTAAATTTAGGAGAATAATAAAAAAATGAAGCAAGCAAGTCGTCCCTGCCGACATTGAGTATACCCTGTACCAACTAGTTATATTAAATAAAATAAAATATCCTCGAAATCGTCATAAATTTCATGCAAAATTCTCTTTAACATGCAGCTACAGCGAACGCATGCTGTCTCGCTCACTCTTGCCAGCCAATGTCGCCTTGGCAATGCAGTGCAAAACTCATATAGCTATATCTTCGATTTTTATTGTCCGATTTGGACAAAATTTGGTGAGCTGGTCCAGTTTGGGTATATAATTAGGTGTGCCAAGTAAGAATACGATATCTTTAATACAGCTCTAGTAATACGTTTTCGCGATTTGCGGGGGCGGAAGTGGGCGTGGCAAAAATTTGAAACAAACTTGACCTGTGTATGCATTAGACGCATGTTCACACCAAATTTGGTGGCTCTAGCTCTTATAGTCTCCGAGATCTAGGTGTTCATACGGACGGACGGACAGACGGACAGACGGACAGACGGACGGACAGACAGACATGTCTCAATCAACTCGGCTGGTGATGCTGATCAAGAATATATATACTTTATGGGGTCGGAAACGCTTCCTTCTGCCTGTTACATACATTTTAGCGACTTTAATATACCCTTTTACCCTATGGGTACAGGGTATAAAAAATATATAAAATTAATAAAAATCTAGTTAAAAACTCTCAAAATGGCAAGTTTTGTGGATATCCCTCCCTTATAGGGCAACTAATTTATTCCTATTGAAGCTGAATGATGTACATAGTCGTCCCTTCCCAGGAAGATATCGGCATTTACAATATATGATGTAAAAAAAAAACGATAAATGTTTATAGTGATCAGTGAAAATATCAATATGGGAAAAGGAATCATTAGAAGAAGCCAATTCCAATAAGTTGAGTAACTTTTGGCATGCTTAAGTTTGTATACCCTTGCCAATTCTACAATCGGGATTTAAGGTGCTACAGGACCTTCTGCTTAATAAGATAAACCTGTTTTCGCCCGTATTAAGGTCTTAGATTACAAATCTCAGCCATATAATATAGTCTACCAATTTTGTTGAAATTTAATAGAAAAATAAAGAAATATATGTACATTTAAAAAGAATGAGAATCTAGGCAAATGTAAGCTTGGTAAACAAAAAGTTTTTATACCACCAAGTTTTTCGAAAAGATCGGATTTCTCTGGCAGTTTTGTGAGACTTAGTAGACAGCTATTTTTCATTTTATACATAACTGTATACTCGATTATAAACAATTGCTTCAAAGCAACAAACTATGTATGTATATACATACATACATACAGCATACAACATTTTTGGATCGATTATTGCCTTGGGGAGCTAAATGCTACAGTCGTCCGATCGGAATGATATCGACATATAAGTACAATAAGTGCTATTAAAGAATCACCAAAAGTCTATAAATAATATTTGTAATCCCCTTTCTAAATCATTGCATGCCACTTTATTTTTAAATATATTATAAAAGGTCTCCAAAGAAAAAAAATTTTCCAGTTCAATGATTTAATATGTATAATATAATATTATTATTTGTTATATTTTTCAAGAAATTGACCACTCAACTATGTCTTGAACAAGTTTTAAACTATTTGTGAACTGGAAAATGCAAATAGCAATACAAAGATACAAAAAAAAAAAAACAATTGAATATCAATTTAATATTGGTAGTGGCATTCGAAGGGAGTTCTTTATGCATATTTTTGGTCCTTAGTTTCATGTCCTTTTCGATAAGCGCGGCTAGCAAACATTCAAATTTATGGCTTGGTCCACATAGTTTTTGGCCTGGCCAACAAATAATTTCATCTTTTTTTTTTTTTGGCAAAAATAAAATGTGAAATGGAAGAGGAGCAACCACACAACATTATTGTGGCAATTGTTCGACTGGGCAGCCGCAGAAAAACTTTTGCTTGGCCATAAATTACGTTGGAAAATTATTATATAAACGGCTAGTGTCGAACAGTTGAAAAGAAATTGGCCAACAGCCAAAAGTACTATAGAAGCAGCGGGGTGGGGGTGGCGAAGGGGGAGGGTATGCCAACTATTGGCAAAGTTGTTAAGCAAATTATGGCCTGGCATAGAAATATTTGAAACTGTTTTACCCAACTCGTTTTTAAAAATGGAGCAAAGCAAGTGGGTGGGAAGGGGAAGACACTAAATGCCGATGCAAAAAGATGTGAGATGCAGATGACCAAATCTTTGGTCCACAGAACAGTTAAGTGCAGCTGGCCAAATGAAATTATCAGGCCATGACTAGAAACTCTGACAATTTTCCTTCAAATTCCTGAAAGCTATTACGAAAATCTTTTTAAATTCAATATAAAAATTGCATTATTCTAATTATGCGAATTAAGTTAATTCATATGCAAAGTTAGTACAGACCTGGTTTACAATGCCTTTTAACTTGATCCTATTTGGTTAAAACTTATTAAGTAAATCTGAGCAAAATTGCTTTGGGTTTATTACCAACAATAAGCCATTAAGCTAAAACGTGTCATCCGATCTATACGTCGACACAAACTCAAGCCGAATAAGCCCGGTTATAAAATTTCGAAATTCAAATATAAAAATAAAAATTTTTTAACCAAGTTAAAATTTGTAAAATTTTGACCGATAACTTTGACATATAATTAGGCTAAAATAAATTTCACCTTTTGTTTTGGGCCCTGATAACAGAACTTTACGAGTTTTACCTTTCGCAATGCAAAGCAGCCGCGTGGCAAATAAAACGAAATGAAAACAATTTTTGAACAAATTTTCTACTCCAGAGATCTTTGAAACAAGCAAACAAAATGATTAAAAAAGATAAAAGCAAAACAAAAACAGAGAAGAAAAAAAGATCATTAAACAAATTGTGAGTCACAAGAGATAAGTGGGAGAGGAGAATCGTGTGGAAGTAAAAAAACCAAAAGATACAGAGACACTTAAAAAAAGCAAAAAACTTGTCATGTGAGAATGTCAGCAACAACAATAACAGTAACAAAAGTTGCCACATTAAGTCGTTAACAGAATACCCTGTAACTATGAGAGGTGCATTTAAATAGATTAGTACTTTTGTCTCTCTATCCTTTTTCTACCATCTGTTCAATAACTTAACCAAACTTGACTTTCATATGGACAACTCTAGACAACTCTAGTTCAAAACATTTATTAATGAAAATAACAAATAAATGTTCATTATATAAGTCGAATAAACTCTTTTATCAGAAATGTGCAGGGTATACAAAACACTAATGAATGAGTTATCAGAGAGACAGAGAGAGAGAGCATCATGAGCGAAAGCTTAGCTACATAAAGCTAACTTCTACCAACAGGTGAGCGTCAGACTCAGACTTTGAGGGGAAACGTGTGAGATCGAAACGAAACAAAACGGAACGGAACGGAACGAGCGGGCCCTCAATATCTCTGAGCGCGCCTTTAAGCCAAACAAAGCCAAGCTTTTTGGCTTTTGAATAAATTGTTTCTTACAATCTCGTGCATGTAGTATGTGTGTGTGTTAGGTTTTTTTTTGTGGCTGGGTGTGCCTCAGCCGTTAGCAGCAATAGCAGTACGACGTCAACGCGTGAGCGGTCAACACGTAAGCCAAGCGTATTGTGTGGCAGTGAGAGAATTTAGAAAAAAGCGAGAACAGCGGTTAGGGGCATATATTTATAAACAGCAGCAGCAACTCAAGTGTGAATTGATATTGAGGTTATGTAAGCGAAAGGCAAAAACGCGAATAATACGTTAAAAACAACAGCAGCAAGAGCAACGTAGCTGCATTTGTCAAAGTCACACGACCAGGCCCAAATCGCAAATTCCAGGCACGCGCTCGACAACACTTCACAATTCCACATTCCGCAAATGGAGGGAAAGGATATTAAAGCCCAGCCGCAGACGCAAACGCATCCGTTGCAGGATGTTAACCTAAATGATGATCATAATGAGGATGATGATAAACAGACGCCCAAAAATTGGGTTAAATTCGATGATGAGGCCGATAGCAGTGAAAAGAATAATAACAGTAATGGCAGCGGCAGCGGCAGCTTCGTAGATGCCACACAACAACAAAACAAGTTATCTCTGCCACCGCCGCCGTCAGTGGTAAGCAGCAACAACAACAGACGTGCGCGCTCGCGCAGTCCCCATCAGCAGCAAACAACAGCAGCAGAAGTAACAACAACAACACCTGTACAAGTGAGTAATTCTCTCATTCTCTCGCTCTCTGCCTTAACAAAGAATCGCTCCACACAACTCTGTTGCTCTTTTTACTCCTCTTACTCCATCGGTATCATTCTTTCTCACTTACTCGTTGTTTGTCATGGGGGTGACCCAAACGCATTGCGTAGCATTCCAATTCCAGTATGCGGCTTGGCCTTTTCTCTAAATGCACTTTACAGTGAACACTGGATAAAAAGAATGTCAAGTCGAATTATAAATTGATAACAAAGAAATTAAACGTTGATGTAATACATTTTTATCTAGTTATCCGAAACCAAATTAATATAGGAAGTATTAATATAAATCGTTTTGTTCCCATAAAAGCTACAATAAGCCTTTAACAAGATCTATGAAATGTATGAATTAGAACTTTTTGTCTCTGCATAACGATCATTGACTGTATTTTACACGAAGTTGCCTAATGAAGTTGTTATGAGATTGTTTGTGTTTCTTTTTTTCTTTCTCTTATTTAAAAAAATACGTTGCAGGCATAACAAATTCAAGAACAAAACGCAAAATGATTAAAGTTGTACGTATTTGGTAGATGGATGAAGTTGAAGCCCTTTCGGCTGTTTACTGTGATCCGCCTTGTTAGTTACGGTGACACGTCACACAGCAGTTAAGAAAAGGGAGAGAATAGTCGCTACAATATCAATACATGTATATACTCCTATATACAAATATAGATATGTATGTATGTATATATGTAAATAACAGACTTTTGTTGTATCTCTCATTAGCAGAATCAACTTTTTATTTATTTTTGATACGATGACTATAATATTTAAACAAGATTCTTACGTTTTCCAAGGGTATCAGCATTTGTTTAAACATTTTGCCAGCATTTTCTTCATAATGGAGTAAATATTTATTCGTACAAGTAGAAGTTGACAGTTTGCAATGTGTTGTTGTTCCGTGAATTGCTGACGAAAAGATACTTTTCACAGATACTATTGTATACAGAAAGATATCAAATTCAAGTATGTATATCAAATAAATAGAAACATACATATACCCTTCTTTAAAAAGAGATTAAAACGAAACTGAAATTGGAAACTTTACTTGAAAAATAAAGTATATAACTGCTTCTAAACGGATAAATCTGTGGAGCCTGTCAGTATAGATCAGTCTAAGATTGAAATTAAAGTACTAAATGAATTCACATTCCAAAACAATGTGATATAAGTATGCTATTTTGCTTTATCTTTCAAAGATATTTCCATTTGACTATCGGTCCAAAAATAGTTGTAGAAAGAACAGTAATTAAATCTTTGAATCTTTACGTGGGAGTTTCCATTTTTGTACAAACGTCACTTGAATTGAATGGTTAATTGTATTGTTCTTATAGCAAAGATAGGTAAAATATCTTACAATAACAATGATAATTTATTTCATTTAGTATCGTTTTTGTAAATATTTCTAGGTTGCCATTGAAAATTTACTTTAATTTAAAGCCGGAGATCTGTTAAATAGAGGATTTTTAAAGTAACTTATTGTTATAGTTTATTACTTTATCAGATGCTTTCAGAACTAACCAATATTTATAAGGGATTGAAAACAAGCCTTGAAGCCAAATCGAATCAGTTTGAAACACTTAAAAACAAACAACTTAAGTACAAGTTAGAATTAGAATTTTTCCTCCTTTTTAATTTCCAAAACCGTGATAAAAATTACAATATTGGTTTTTTTAGCTTGTCTGTGTTATGTATATCTTAGTGTTTTTTTTCTTAGCTCATAAGATTTAATTTTAATAAATTAAGTTTTATTTTGTTGTTATTATTCGAATGACTAAGGTATTATAACGTACAGCTTATCTGATGAACAAGTCAGATTGTATTTTACTTAGGGAACCCAGGTGAACAGCAATTTCAATCTATTATAAAACTCACTAAATTCACCTTCAATTCTCTATATACGGTTCTGAATACGTGACAAACTGTCGAAAATGATTTTCATTTTAAGAGGGGGGGAGGGTTTCATTTTGCAATTCCAAATTGGAATTAACGTTCATTGTTACCGTGACCCTGCAATGATTTGAAATCAATAATATAAATTGATTTTTCTTTTAGCAGAATTTGCATAATATTTCAGCATGTTCTCTATCGTTCACCCCTCTGTGTAGCTGTTTCTCTTCCGACATCTTAAGGGCAATACCAAGCACTTACCCCTATTGTTCTTCAATTTCCACAGCGCTCGGCAGTTTCCTCAACAACAACGCCAACAGCAGTTGCATCTGCCTCTTTGCCGGATGTGGCGCCCGCTGTTTTGACAACTGAGAGTACGCACGTTAATCTGAATGCATCCGGCAGTAGCAGTGCCATTGCCAGCGGACCCAGCTCATCCCGCCATCATCGCCACCCACCACCACAGCAGCTAATAAACCAAAAAGCAAGTGCAGCTTCAGCCACCTCGACCTCAACAACTGCGGGTGTGGTTGGCACATCTTCAGTCCTGTCCAGTCACCAGAATGGAAATGGAGCAAATAGCATCAGCATTCCTGTGGATCAAACTGCCGGCATGCGCACAATTGAACTGTCAACGGGACGTATACGTGAAGGATTTGGTAAGTACATTCATGACACGAAAATTAATTGATCACTTTAATTGAAAATATTCGAAAACCTTTGTAGAACAATCAAAATATTGTGCCATTATTACTAAATTGTTCTGTCTTTACAGCTAATGGCGATGTGATTGTTACACTGTTGCCGGCCAATACGAAATGGCCCTGGATTACGCCTGCCATATTTCGTCCTGAATTAGTCCCTGAAGAGTTGATGGCCCAGGGATTGACGGTAAGTCAAAGGCTGCAAATGCTCTTCTAACGATAAAAGAGTTGAACTCATTTCTTTTTTCTTTCTGCTTAGCTTACCGTGGAGGACTATGTGAATGCCATGGAGACTTTGGTCAATGATTACCGCTTTACTGTTTATAATATATGCTACAAGCGTATTCTGGTCTGTTGGATCCTGTTCGCTTTTACAGTGCTTTTGGCACTGCTCTTCTCTGGCCTCCAGGGCGTGGCATTGTTTTCATTAGGAGTGGGCTGGCTATTCCTCAATGCGGCAGCCATATTCCTCTGCATGTGGGTAAAGTTGCGACTATCACGCGGACTTGAGAAGTGTTTGGCCCGTGTTAATAAGCAATTGATGCGACACAAAATACTTTTGGTGCTGGATGATCGTGGACGCATCTCCTGTCACAAGGTCAATCTGTGTTTCATGTACTTTGATGCTACACAGTGTGTTAGCTTTTTGAATGAGTTCCTCGAACACACCGAGCAGAATGGTGGAGAAGCTATTAAAGCAGGATGGGAGGCAAAATTGGATATTGATGTGAATGATATAGTCATTCAAGGTACACAGCCAGTGAGGGTGTCCCGCAAAGAGGTGAGCCGCTAGAGCGTTAAGAAGCTCACTAATGCAAATTCAATATATATGTAAATATTGGAAGTAGTTAGTCTTAGATCATCTCCCGCATTCATATTCTCTTCTGGCTTTTCAATGTCTCTTTCTATCTTTACCTCTATCTCTCATGCACCTCACAATTTAACTCATTCTGCATTCTCCCAGGCTGTTGCACAGGAACTGTTCCTTAGTTATCTACAACGATGGGGCAAGGATTTCCTACGACGTCGTCTCGATTGGACCGTTCAGGAGGCTGGCGTACATGAGACACCCCGCCATCTCCAATCCTCGATTTGCCCATGTCAATATGAGGAGGAATTGTTACGTAACAAAATAAAGATCAGCCTCCAGCATCGTCAATGCTGTGGCATCAATTGCATGGGCTGTTGGCTATGAAAAAGTCTACGAAGACGATGAATAAATGAAAGTAAATGTAATTTTATGTTGCTGATTAAAGGAAAAACGTGAAATCCAAATACTTGGGAATCTGTTTATTTATTTGAAACAACACGAAACTTACTTATCATTTAAGATTGTTATTCAAAATGTTGTCACGTACATTTAACTAATTTGCATTACATTTTCAGCCTAAAAGTATGCCAAGTTATTTTTACTAATATGTTTTCATTATTTTCATACACTATCATATCGATATCTTTGTCATTTAACTACTATGTCTACGTCTCTAACATATTCTATTCGCCTCTTTGTGTGTCTCATTTTCCCTATTTATGTTTGTCCTACCCCTCTTTTGTTCTCTCTCTTTCTCTCTCTCTCTTAATGAAAATTGTCATTATAGGAACGTGGCTTGCAGCTTTATCTACGATACGGCTCACGTTGGGGCATGGAGGCCTTGAGGGGTCTAGTGGATGTCACTCCTCTAGAACCGGGACGCCATTGTGGCCAATTCCAGTGCCCCTGTCAGTACATCAAAGAGCATTTGCAATGCAAACCGCGAGGCAAGTTCAAGTGTTGCAATTTTGTCCATTGGGTGTTGGCATCTGAGCGTTATGATTATTAAATGTTTCTTTCGTTTCGTTATTATTGTATAATGATTGTCGATTTTGTGTAACTAAATCAATGTGCCAGGGTTGTAAAAAAATTGAATTTAATATACTAGATATATGTACATATATATAAAGAATATATCGTGGCTAGAGGCTTTTTTGTTTTTTGCCTAATTTTCCTTTTTTTGCTGAAATACCACTAAGCTACCAAATTTTGACTTTTCTTTTCTTATGCGTACAAAGTTTTCTTTTTTAAAGCAACAAATTCAATTTCAATAATATGCTTTCATTTGAAAAAATCTTTTTATTTCAGATGTTAGTCCATAGTGTTAAACCGGTCAGTTGATTTTTGGTATATTTTTGGTATAAATTCTACTAAAACTAATTAACTTTTGGTATAAAATCAAACAAAAGAAATTGAATACTTAGTTCCAAAATTTTACAGTTGCCATAAACAGCATTGGTCAAGTAGTTTGGACTCGTTTTCCCTTATTTGGCGGCTAAATCGGGTTAAATATATACATTAAAAACTGTATATAAATATATATATACAGGGTGTTGGCCATGCAACACACACACACACACAGATACACACAGAATACTAAGCCGTTTCGATATTAAATGCCTTTGATCTGTCTTCAAACAGATTGCAAGCAAGTGGAATGAATGAATTTTTAACTTTACAAAAACAAAAATTTCTATGTATAACTATTTTATTTAATCATTATAAATAAATTGTCAAATATTTTGTTGTAACTTTTGTTTGTTTTATTGTTTAACCTAATATGTTATGTTAAATGTTTTCATTTTTGTTGTATTTCTTTTTCTTTCTTCTATATGAACGCCTCTTGCAGGGTATCCATGCGGTTGCATTGTCTATGGGTCGGATCCCAGTTTCCAATATCGTTATTAAACCCATCATTTGTAATACAAAAACTTAAATGACAATAAATACATGAATAACATAAACAAAACTTGAATTATTCCCCTATACATGTTGTTTGCTTTTGTGTTTTTTTTCTTAACAGACCTGACATATTCATTAATTTCATTTCATTTAATAACAATATTACATGCAAAATTAATTTGCACGAATGGGAGAGCTGTGAATGAAAGTAATTTTTCAAAACTAGTGCCTATTTTATACCCTTTAGGATCACATCTAAAAAAAATAGGGACCAATGGGAGGAAAGTCAAAAACAATTCAATCGTTTGTAATCAGGAATCAAAAATAATTCTTACATTCAAAATTTTCTTCGATAAAATCATTAGTATAATAGATTTTATTAAAAGACTTACTTACTGGCTTAGTACTTAGTTTCAAAAATAATATCATAAATTCGTTTGCCAGATTTTTGTGTTTTCCTAAAAACAAAAAAAATTTATCAAAATATCACTAAATTGAAACCTTGTAGCCGATTTTAAAAAAGTTATATGTAGATCAATGACGTTGTTGGTTTCCGAAGTAAAAAAAATTAACTAAAACTTTAAAAAGGTCAAAAAAATTCTGCAAGATTTGGAAAAAAATTGTTTTCCTTTGGTAAGATTTGTCTGACGCTCTTTATTCTCTTAGCCAATTTCATTGACTGAATGTTATTTAAAGCACAGAGAGTTATTATTATTCCAATTTAATATATATTGAAGTTTATAATAATTATTTAGCATACTTAAGTTACTCAATAACATGGAATTAATAAAATTATATTAATATATTAGTTGTTAATTATAACTAGATAAAATTGATTAAAATAGTTTAATAATATTATTAATATTGGTATATACCAATTAGATCTTAAGATTGAGAAATTCCATAGGTATATAAACTTCGGTGCTCTGATATTTATGTTTAGTATCTTTTGGACAACACATTTTTGGGTAGCAAAACGCAGGAACAACTTTTCTATAGCCTCAGGCTATAAATACTATATAAACATCCTCTCTCTCTCTCTCTCTCTCTTGTTTACTTCATGTCCTTTTCCTTTCCTTCTTTCAGCATGTAGAAAACATTTGCCATTTTAACTATTATTGCATTAATTTTAATGTTTTTCATTTTGTTTTTGAATTCATTTACGTTTTGCCGCATTTTAGCCACATTCACGTTCCACAAATTGGGGTAAAAAAGTTTTCCTTTCGCTCTAGACCCCATTGTCTATATGTGTTGCATGTGTAATGAGTCATTAACATGGTGCAGTCCTTGTATTACATACATACAAATGTATGTACATGTGTACATATATTCTTTGGTTTTGCCATCCTTTTGCATTTTAATAGGTAAAATTTTCGCATTCATAAATTAGGTGCAACACGATTTTATTTATGCTGATGATAAATGGAAATGTTTCTCGAGCCAATTGGAGTTTTGGAACCTTAAAGATAATATTTTTTAGATGCCTCCATGTCACAAAAGGAAATGTATTTCTATATGTATTTGATCAGTAGCCATAGCATGTCTATCTCAACAATCTAGTCTCTATATGAAATCTTTTGGGTTTATTGGAATCGAACAAAATGTGCTGGCTGTTGGTTTTCACATGTTAATTTTTTTTTTAATTTATATATTTTTCTTTGTATCGAAATGTAATTTTTCTTATTTTGCTGCATATCCAAACTATGAAACAAACTTCCCGGACCCCTCTCTGGAGGGGATTTGGTACCATTTATTAATAGTATTAGGTAATATATTTTTAACTATTGAACAGATTTTGATCTTTAATCTCGATATTTAGTTACTGCAAGCAAACATCGAATTAAACAAACAATTAAAATATTTTGAAAATTTACCTAAATAAGAATATAAATCCTTATATATACTAAATATATACATTTAATAGAATAAGATTTAATACATATTTATATGCTATAAGAAAATAAAAGATATATACAAATTTGTATTGATAACCTTAACTCTCTAAAAGAAGTTTAATTGAAATATGTACGGGGACAACCATTTTCCTTATCCTATCATCGACTACAACAAAGTTTTTATACCTTTACAAATTATTTACTTGTCAATTTATTGTGATCTCAAAACACAGAACTATTAAAGACAATTTATTTTTTTGAATCACACACTTCTAGATTAGCTTTATGTCCAACTAATCTGATTTTCAGTATTAAACTTGGTAACTTTAGTTGTAAAAATAATTGAAAAGAGCTAACTGAATACTTTCAACTCTTATATGCAAATTAAAATAAAGGTTGGCCTTTTTTTATGCTCTCTTTCCAACTTCAAAATCTTATATTTTTCTGTGAATGGTTATGTAATAATTTTGATTGTATTGTATGTATATACCGGTTAGGTGAAGATCCTTTAAAATTTTAAATAATTGTTTACTTTGTCATGCCTTTTTCTCATCCCAGCTACTATTCGGTTAAATGTTAAATTGTCCTTCAGCATTTTCATTTTTAGAATCATATTTTTTTGATAAAGAAATTATTTTCTAAAATTTACTATGAACAATAATTTGGAAAGTTGGAAAGTTCTTTTATGACTTTTGACCAAAAGCAACGCCGAGGTGTTTCTTTTACAGTAAACGAAATTTTAAGTTTTGATTGAAGATGATTCTTGAATTCGTTGACTATATTTGTTCTGTATATGTATATTCCGTTCCCGATACCAAATGAAGCATTCGAAGATCAGATAGATTAGCCAATGTAAATTTAATAAGACTTTTGGATGCTTTAAGGATTTACATACAATACATAAACTTTACAAATTAATATAATCAAAAGTGAGAAAAACTATTTCAGGCTTTCCAAATGATTGTTTTTTTTTTAATATTTTGCATAGGAATAACTTTTTGGCTGAACTTTTTAATGGAACGAAACAAGTACTAATACCTAACAGGGCACTGAGAAGATTATTGCGATTTTACGCTCTAATAAAACAAATTCAAACTTTTGTGGCAGAGAAAAAAAAAACCAAACAACAATCAAAACACAAGGAACAATGCGCCATTAAATTAATGCTAAAACTTCATTAAACTGAAGGCCCAACAACAACTCGTTAGACCAAATTGCACTTCAATCGAATTGGCAGTGGAACGATATAGAAGGGCGAAGGGAGGGCGAAAAGTAGAAGAGAATTCGAAGGCAAAACGCGTAAACTAATCACAAACAAACATTCAGCTCAAACCCAAAAAAAAAAAGAAAAAAATGCAATCCAAGCAAACGATGGGGGAAAGGCTCATCAAAGTTTGCTGCTTCTGCATTTTTTGGAAATTCAATTCAATTGTGTGATTTTCGTTTGAATCGCAGCTATCAAAAAAGGCCAAAGAGAGAGAGCTAGAGGAAGGTAAAGAGCCAAATGTACATACATATATAAAAAAGGGTAATAAAGGACACAGAGCATGGTGCTAAGACAAGGATGTGTGAAGCATTCCTACATAATGCATAGAAAAAACCTGAGATCGTTTTGCTCTATAAGAAGTATACAAATTGGAGGATACACACATTTTTTATATATATTTATGTTAATATTTTAGATCTTGACTTTCCTTAAATGAAATCGGAAATGGAGAACTAACATCGACTGATATATTGTTTTAAATTTCAAAGATGTAGCAGACTTCCCTACGGCGTCTGTCCTGGATCGTTTAAGCCTAGTTGAATGTCATTTGTATGGGCTTTATATATCCATGGATATGGCGGATACATTTAAACCACAACCACAGCTAAGAATCTCCAAAAACAAAGAAGATTCATATAAAATTGGCACCATTTTGTACACGAGATAATCTCCAAAAGGGATACACAGGATGTCGAAAATGGCTATTTATACTCTAACAAAATTTCAGTTCTTTATTGTTTTTAACTATTGTAGTAAGAAACTATCTGCAAAATCCTATTTTAGATCCGATTGAGTTCAGTCATGATATATGTACATACATATGTAACATTTTATGTTTTAGTAGGATCCGGGTTCGAATCCCAGGCTAGTGTATGGATGTCGTTTTTCGTCTAAGCCGAAGGCCTTAGTTGCCAGTGCTTGTAAAATATAGTTAGGTTGATAGTTTATAACTATATCCTATACTTTAATAATAATAATAATAATGTTTTAGTACTTTTCAAAGAGTGTCAAAGGGGTAAGATAAGTTGTTATATGTATGTTATCACTTTCAACTAACAAAAACATATTTATCGAGCAAAATGAGAAACAAAATTTAAGATGTATCTTTTAATGTGTGTTCTTAACAGTTTCATTGTCCTGCCCTAGAGGCTTCTTTTAATTAGGTTTCTCTTTGGGTTTCCTCTAATCTATTTCATTTTCTGTTTAAGAAAAGGGTATAGAATAGCTGATTATACAATAAATATTTTTTTCAGGCATTGCCAAATAGTTGTTGGTATATTTTTTTTGTGCGCTTTGGTTGGCTGTCGTCGCTGCAGCCGCTGCCGCCGCCTCTGACGTCGTTTTCGCATTTATTTTGCGGCTAAAACTTTAATTGAGTTTTAAACCATTTTGTTGGGTGGCCTAGAGTCGCGCCCCAAGGATTGTTTTTGCCCTGGAGGTGGAAAACTGCAGTTAGTATGGAGTTTTGTGGTGTTTCGTTTGCTCACTGCAGGATTTGAGTGATGAGTTGTTGCTGGTTGCAAATTTACTTTATTTTCTTCTCGTTTTTATACCCTGTACCCATAGGGTAAAAGGGTATATTAAAGTCGCTAAAATGTATGTAACAGGCAGAAACATACATACATTTCTGACCCCATAAAGTATATACATACATATATTCTTGATCAGCATCACTAGCCGAGTCGATTGAGCCATGTCCGTCTGTCCGTCCGTATGAACACCTAGATCTAGAGCTAGAGCCACCAAATTTGGTGTGAACATGCGTCTAATGCATACACAGATCAAGTTTGTTTCAAATTCTTGCCACGCCCACTTCCGCCCCCTTCGGGAAAACAAATGACTTGAGCTGTATTAAAGATATCGTATTCTTACTTGACACACCTAATTATATACCAAAACTGGACCAGCTGACCAAATTTTGTCGAAATCGGACAATAAACATCGGACATATGCCTATATCCGTTTTGTACTGAAATGCCAAGGCGGCATTGGCAGATAAGAAAGAGCGAGATAGCATTCACTCGCTGTAGCTGCATATGTAAAAGAAAATTTTGTATGTAATTGATGGCTACTTCGAAGGTTGGTACAGGGTATACTCAACGTCGGCAGAGACGACTTGCTTGCTTCATTTTTTTTTTTGCGAAGCATTTCCTTTCGTTCCCCTGCCTCGTCTGGCTGCCGTCCACTTTTCGGGTTTTTGTTTGCACCTCACGGGGATTCTGTGAAAGCTTTTACCTGCTCTTTAATTTCCCAATGTATTCCTATTTTTCTGTTTGCAGTTTGTTTGTTTTATGCCCAGTTTGGACTTTGAGTGCAGAATTTTTATTTTGTTCTTATTTTGTTGTACCCTCGTTTAAAAAACACAAAAAGGGGCATCCCCATCGTCGATATGCGAGGTGTGTACTGAAAGTACATTTCGTTATCGATTTTTTTCTAGGAACTTGATTTGGATGATTGCTGATTTGGTCGAAAGTGTCATAAAAGGTGACGAATCATGTGTGACGTCCAATGCATTGGAGCCAAGACCAAAGCGTAAATATTTACTTGATTAGCGAAACAAGATAATATTTACCTGTATTGCAAACTTATAAAAAAAATTAATATACTCTTTCTGTATAAGTTATAAAAATTAGCCGAGAGTGGCAATTCGTGACTCTAAAATACAAAATCGATCTTTTTTTGTCCCCAACACTATATCGGTCGTTATATGCAAGCCCGTTAGATATATAGGTTGGTACAGTTATAAAGAAACAAGGGATTATTTTGCATCATATATTTATTTTTCCACCGACTGGCAATATGGGCTGCCAATGTTTCTTTGCCATGATATGGCAACCATTTACAAGTTATCGGTCGAGTTCAGATAAAACTTAATTTTTCGAAGCTGTTTTGCAAACTTGGATTGCAAATGAACCAATTTAAATAACTTTCATAATTACAATAGAACAACCAGCTTCGAGTAATTGTTTCGAGTGAGTGTAATTAGTGTGTGGTTTTAAAAATAGTTTGTAAAATTGCCACTTAATTTGAAATTTTACAGTGCAAAATGTGTTTATTCCGAGAAATCGACAAAAAGAAACTCTTAATTTCTTAGAAATAATTTCTATGAAACTGATTCGTACATACATACATATACATAATCGATCTCTTTGACTTCTAATATTGACTTCCAATTTATGATTACCAAGCACTTTTAATAGCTTATACATATCTACATATGTATGTACATATGTATGTATGTATTTATTTACAATGCATACATAGTACGACCCTCCATTTGAATTGAACAGTGGCTTATAGCTTTAATGAACCAATCAATGCTTAAACTAGAAGGATGGGCTAACTTCGGCCGTGCCGAAGTTCGTATACCCTTGCAAACATTTATAATGTGACAAAATCATTAGAAAGCATATAAAACAAGTCAAACCTACGCATGAGAAAAAAGTAAAAAAGTATTTCGAAAAAAAAATTTTTTTGTCCCGATTGTTCCTATGGGAGCTATAGCATATAGATGACCAATTTGTCTAAAACTTAGCACAGACATTTCTATATATACTAAACTTCCAAAAACCAAGTTTCGTGACAATCACTTTCAAAACACCCAAGTTGTTGATCTGAGACTATATTCCTGACCGATCGTTCCTATGGGAGCTATATGATGTAGTCAACCGATTCTGATCAAACTTGGTGGATTTGTATAAAGGTGTATTAAACTTATGGACCCCAAATTTCGTAACAATTGATTGAAAAACAACAAAGTTATTGAAGTTTAATTCTATTCTTGACCGATCGTTCCTATGGGAGCTATATGATATAGTCATCCGATCGGGATGATTCCGAGATATATAATGCCTGCAGCAAAAAGAAGCCTGGGTGCAAAATTTCAGCTCTGTAGCTTTAAGGGTCTCGGAAGAGAAGCTGTTGATCCAGCCAGACGGACATGGCTATATCAACTCAGCTCGTCGTGCTGATCAAGAATATATATACTTTATATAGTCGGAGATGCTTCCTTCTATGCGTTGCAAACTTTTGACCAAAATTAATATACCCTTGCAAGGGTATAAAAAGGGTACATACATATGTATATTGACAAACGGTGCCCTTCTTTACTCTTAGTTTTTTATAGGAATTTTTAAAAGTTATGTATTAGCATAAAGTATCGCTTATTGAAGCCAAAAATATTTCACAAGCTATGTATGTAAAGTTCATTACAATGAATTTTTTTTGCTTTTGCCAGCAAATTCAATTAAAGTTATTTTTCTTCAAGTTACAAAGAATAAGGACATTTATAGTTCCAAAAAAGTCTCAGTTCAGAAAAAGACAAACACATTTTCGGTAATATATTATAAGCTTGGCGTCTAAAAATTTTAGAAATTTATGGAAGTTGAAAATCTAAGCAAAACATTCTACATTTATAACTTGTCAATATATTATATGTATGTACATACATTTGTACATTATCGTTCATGTACTCATTTTAGCTGTAAGCCACTGTAAATACATACAAATGCATTTTGCTTGTATGTTTGTGTTGTGGCTTACTCTGATATAGTTTACTTTAAGTTCTGAAGTCCGTTCAGTTCAGTTCAGTTTCAGTTTGAAATCAACCAAACAAGAGTAAGGCCGCATACAGAGAGAAATGCTCAAAAACTTAATTATAACTAAATAGAGCAATATCATGATCCTTAAGATCCTAGTTTATTAGATTTTGAAGTGCTTTTTAGATTCAAATTGTTATGTACGGATACTTTTTCAGTTTTTTTGTTTTAGTTTTGTTCACTATTATTGAAAATGATGGAATTATGAAAAAAAAGGTACAAAAAATAGGTAAAAAAAAGTACCTAGATCAATTACTTACCTAAACATATGAAGAAAAAAATTTCAAACTTTTAAGTTTATTATGGCACAAATTTTTTAAGGAATTGTTTTCTTTTCATCGTGTAAGGATAGTGTTTCTGGCAAGTGTGAATATATTGTAAAATTTTAACAAGTTAAAATAATAATTCAAATCAAACTTTTATTAGTTGATTTTAATTTTAATACTTTTTTTTTGTCGGTGAATTTCCACATGAATTCATGTAAGCATTTGAAGTAACTTCCAACATTTTCATTAAGTAGAATAATAATATCATTTTTTTTTTAAAGTTATATTTCAACTTTTTTTTTATTCTAGATTATGGCTAAAGTAATCAATTTAAACGACGTTAAACCAGCTAAGCTAAATGATGTGGAGCTTAAGGATGTTGAACTGATCAACCTAGTTGAATATGATCCAGACGCAAAGAAAATGCAAGTGCCTAAAACTATTGGTTACTATCGTCAACCCGGAAAAAATGAATATCCTCTCAATTTGTCCAAAGGATACGGGAGATACATTCACCGAGTGTGGAGCAATCACAGTGAGAGCCCCCACGATCGAGTTCTTCATTATTTGATGCAACAGAAAAATCCAAAGCTTCTAATGGAGCAAAGTGATTTTTGTCTAAACAGACAGACGATCACTAGAATTATGGATCTTATTCTCACCATGGATCAGCACATAGTTTACGATAAAAATGAGAAAAAAGGTAAAGAGTTACTCAAATTTACTATAGAGAATTAGTAAACTGTTTTCGGTTTCTAAAAAAAAAACTAGATTTTGTGGCCGTTCGTTTCAAAAAATGCATTTTTTTGCACCTTTGTACGGAATATAAAAATGAAGTTCAGTCCGTACGGAACACGTTTGCCTTTAAAGCGCGTCAGTATTTATTTGCTGGTAAGTGATCAATAATCTTTTTATACCCTTGCAGAGGGTATTATAAAATTGGTCAGATGTTTGTAACGCATAGAAATATACGTTTCCGACCCCATAAAGTATATATATTCTTGATCAGCATCAATAGCCGAGTCGATTGAGACATGTCCGTCTGTCCGTCCGTCCGTCTGTCCGTCTGTCTGTTTAGCCAGACGTTTTTGAGCTTAAATTTTAAGCTACATGGTTGAAACATGAAAAGTTAAGTTCCTCAATCGATTGAGCAGGTAAAGTTTAAAAATTAGTCGGATCGGATAATTATCACCGGAGCTATTAACTAAAACGTGGAGGTACCTCGAGTAAAATAAGCAGTTTTCTTTGGCAGCAAAGAAACAAAAACAAATTCCAAGCAATCACGCACACACACATATATGCAAAAATTCGTCACCACGCGGTGTGTGAGAGAGACAGAAACATTTGCGTTGTGTTGTTGCACAGAACGAAATTTGAAGAGCGAGATGCCATGCGTTTGCTATATGTATATGTATGTCGAACTAGCTTAAGTGAGTTAAGTGAGGATGGTGACGTAGTACGTAAAGATCGGTCGCACGATGGTTCGGTGTTTGGTGGGTTCGATTCTCGGTGAATTCGGAAAAATTTTTAGTTGAGTTTTCTCTTCAATTACTTTAATAATTTAGTTTTTAAATTAAATAATAAAACAATGAAGCTGCAAGGGTATACAAACTTCGGCAGAGCCGAAGTTAGCTTCTTTGATATTTAAAATTAAAATCTATCAAAAGTAGTGCTGTACTTTCATCAGTCGTAAATTGCGATCATCATTTTTAAACGTTTTCTTTTAGATACCCCGGGATCCACTCCAAACACTGATTTACCGGTCGATGAGAACCGTCAACTTTATGGAACCTTCTCGGCCAAGTTGGGGAATTTCAGGCTGCTATATTCGAGCGAGATATCGGGTGTTGAGAATACCGAACCACTTGGCGATCTGTATGTAAAAAATAACCTATGACAACTTATCAGTTTATGTTTATATTCAATATATTAATGCAGTAAGGATAGAAAAGTTCTGAAACAATGTCGTTTGGCGTCCGTCAAAGTGTTTAGTAATGAGCGAGGTGGCAAAATTAACTGGCGTACTAACTGGCGCGTTCGTTCTTGGCTTCTTCAAGCCTATGTAGCTGGCATTCAGCAACAACGTGTTGCTATATTTGATAAAGATGGCTTGGTCCATCAGCCAATCGACGGTGATGTCATCTCGCAATTGGCATATGTAAGTAAAAGGACATTGGAGATGCAAAGGTGTAATAAAATTGGTTTCATTTGTACAGCTAAATCGCTTCAAGATGACAAGATGCACCGAAATTCTTCATCGCTTTCTTAGCCAGATCAGCAAGATTGTGGGCGATATTGACTGCCCACATACAGTTTTTGAATTCAGCCTAGAGGGACCTTCTCTTATCTACAAAGGCAAGAAGTGTAAGACAAACAGCAGCCTAACCGAAGAGTTCATACTTTTTACCAATCGGATGTGATTAGCCCTGAACGCATCGAAAACATTTATATTCTTGAAATTAATTCATATTCATACTTTTCAAGCTGTTAGAACTATAAAATCACTTTGAATCAATAAAGTTCACAGGGCAAACTATCCTAACATTTCTTCGTAATATGGCAAGCATCTTCACTGTAGTCTAGATTCGATTGTTTTTGTATAGAAAGTGGTAGATGAAAATAAAAATATACATACTGATATTGGGAAGGAATATTGGGTTATATGTATGTATAATACAAAATCATAATCTGTCTTCTTTTTCCCCGAGGCTCCACAAAAACTGCCTTTAACCTTTTCCTTATCCAGGATATGTTGAGTAAAGCACATGAAGCAAAGTTTTAATTATGTACTTGCCTTAAAGCTATATTTGGGAATCAAAAGATAATTTGCACATATGTATGTACATAGTATGTATTGGATAACCCTCAGTAAGCCTCAGCAGAAGTTAAGTTTCTATTTCTTAAATGGACTTTATAGACCGAATATTTGTAGGAATGAACAAGCAGAAGGAAACATACAAAATTATGGCCGTGTCTACCTATATGAATCACCAAAAAAAAACCTTTTTCATCCAAATTTGGGACCAAATGTGTCCTAAATGTGTCCTCAGCAATACTAATGCAACGCCTGCCCCAGCCTTGCCCATTCAAACCTTTCGTTTGACGTGTCTTTTTGCACAGTCATTTTGTACAACAAATTAACCAACACTTTCATAAACCCCATGAGATATCCTCCAAAGCTCTCCACTAAATGACTGCAGGGAAAGGTGGCAACTACGAGAAGTCACAACTAAACCAGTAAACTAATGACACTAGGAAATCGGAATGAAAACACATATACATAGATCTATAGTTTCTCGACAATATGAGATAATTACAGTCGAATCCCGATAATTCGTACCCCGCTAAATCGAAAACCTTAATATTTCGTAATAAACTGCTGGTCCCTTGAAAAAACTTCGTTAAATAGAAAACTCGGTAAATCGTAAACCTCTGTAAATCGTAAAGAATTCTGTTCCCTTGCAATTTCGAATTATCGGGACTCGACTGTACTATATTTACATTTACATATGCATACATACATATGTATAATACTACCAACAAGTAATATTATTTAGACATGTTAGCTTAGTTTGTTGCTTAAATTTTGAATCCAGGATCAGGGCTTTATTATGGTACCCAATTGAAAGCTAAAACATAATTTTGAAATTTAAATGGCCGACATTAATCAAAAGGATAATAATGTAAAAAACATGTTTCAGGTTAAGAACTCAAAGAATGTTAATAATGGGAACATATTTCATCACTATAAATATCCCATTCTTTTTTATTTTTTCTGTTTATTCTTAGTTGTTTAACGTTTATTGTTTTCCTTGTGTGTTTTTTTTAAGAACATGAAAACATTGTACAAAAATCGTTGGTGATGACAAAAAATCGATAATTTGTCCATTATCAAAAAATATTATCGTTGATTTCCTCAGCTCTAGTGAAAACGTCAATTGTCCTTGTGATTTGTCTTTTAACTTTTTAGCATTTCATTCGAAAATTATGGAACAGCCATCAACAACGTCTGCGGAAGTCGGACCGTCCAGTTCATCATCAATTGTAACGCCGCAGATGTCTAAAGAGAAATATGTTGAAGAATATGATTTCTCTTATTGTGATGAGAGTAATAAATACGAAAAAGTTGCCAAAATAGGTCAAGGGACCTTTGGGTATGTCCGTCCTATCTTTTAAATTGAATATTGTTGAAATTTTATTCCATTAAAGGGAAGTGTTTAAGGCACGCGATAAAAAGAGCACCAAAAAGTTTGTGGCCATGAAGAAAGTATTGATGGACAATGAAAAGGAAGGGGTAAGATTTATGCATCCATATTATGTGGTCAGATAGTTAGCAATCTTGGTTTTTCTCTAGTTTCCCATCACTGCCTTGCGAGAGATTCGCATCCTTCAGTTACTGAATCATGAGAATGTTGTGAAATTGATTGAGATTTGCCGTACCAAGGCCTCGGCATCCAATGGCTATAGGTCCACATTCTATTTGATCTTTGATTTCTGTGAGCATGATTTGGCTGGCCTCTTGTCCAACATTAATGTAAAATTTAGCCTGGGTGAAATAAAAAAGGTGATTCAACAGCTATTCAAAGGCCTCTTCTATATACACAGTAATAAGGTAAAAAGAAACTTACATTTACATTAGGATTACTCCAATCTAAACCGATATCATATTTGGATTTAGATACTGCATCGTGACATGAAGGCAGCCAATGTATTGATAACCAAGCACGGCATACTCAAGTTGGCCGATTTTGGTTTAGCTCGCGCCTATAGTGTACCAAAATATGATACAAAAAATCGTTATACCAATCGAGTGGTCACTTTGTGGTATCGTCCACCAGAGCTATTGTTGGGTGATCGCAACTATGGGCCATCCGTTGATTTATGGGGCGCTGGCTGCATCATGGCCGAGATGTGGACCCGTTCCCCCATTATGCAAGGCAATTCGGAACAACAGCAATTGGGTTTCATATCGCAGCTATGTGGTTCACTAATACCCGAGGTATGGCCGGGAGTGCAGGAGCTTGAACTATATAAATCCATCAAATTGCCAAAGAATCTAAAACGTCGTGTCTTGGAGCGCTTACGTCCCTATGTCAAAGATGCCGCCGGTTGTGATTTGATCGATAAACTGCTGACCTTGGATCCACATAAACGCATCGATGCGGATGCTGCATTGGACCATGACTTTTTCTGGACCGATCCCATGCCCACTGATTTGAGCAAGATGTTGTCCCAGCATATGAAAAGCATGTTCGAATACCTTTCACATCAACAACAGATGAGCAACGTACACAAGAATAATAGCATGGCTGATAGAGTATGGTAATTGAGACTCATTATATTGGCAAAACAAATTATAAATTTGTCCGACCTCAACAATGAGTTATATACGAGTCCTCATTTTTAACCCAGGTTAGAGTGAAAGGAATTTGTGATTTAATTCCTTTTGGCTGTTGTAAGCATCTCAACGATTCTATATCATATCCTTCGGAAGGAAGGAATAACAAAATCAACAAATCTTTCTTGTTCCTATTTTTCATCGCTCCGTTTCGACTATTTCGAGTAATGTCCTCTTTTAGCGATGGACACTTCAATGGAATACAAACAAATCCACATTAGATTGTTAAAGGAGAAATCTGACATCAACTTGCTTCTACTTTCATGGCAATATTAAGTTACAATCCAGTTTCGATAAAAATCGGAAATTTAAAGACAAACACAGAGGAGGTAGGGAGATTGAGTAAATGGCAATTAGTTATCAAATCTTCTAGGTGAAATATGAGTAGACATAATGGCCGGATATTGCCAAACGGCTATTCAGTGCTGACTAGTTATATCCGACACTTTTGGTGGGCGAGTGGCCACTTATCATAACGGCTAAGTTGCCCCTCACGCACATTGGGGCCAGAGCAATTATGCTAAAAGTGTTAAATTTATAGTTTTTTTTTCCCCAACCCTAGAATTTGCTGCTTCTTTCTGCCTTGTGCTATGTGTACGTATGTATGTATGTACAGTTAGTAAATGGCTTTTAGACCACGCGTTAATGATGTTGATTGCATCCTGGGGAGTCGTCCCTCGCATTCTTAGTCTGCGTCTGGTTTTGTATTCATGATGATGGATGGCTTTTGCGCCCTTTGTCTATTTTATTGTTGGAGAAAGGATTTAACGCTATATTTATTGGTGTCATGTTTAAAGAAGGTGTGGAAATTGATGTTTGGTTGTATAGGAAAGTTTTTAGAAGCTGAAAGTATGCTAGGGTTCATATTAAATACGTAATACGTAAGTAAGACTTTTATTTTAGTTGAATTCCTTTCAGAGAATTCTTCATCTTGTAACAGATCCATCTTTAACTTTTTTTAAGAAAGCAACACTTTAGGATCGGCAGTTGTCCAATTCACATTATTTCGTATCTTATTCTTCTGTATATATCGGAGATGTAAATATTATGTAGCTAGTGGTTTTCAAATCAATTGTAAAAACTAAAGAGACATTGTAGAAAATGAAAGTCATGACAGAATATTACAGAGACATATGACAAACTTGCTAGAAACTAGGTTCGAGAGTCATAGAATTGTCTCGGGCTCAAAATTAAGTGACAAGAGTTTTAGTGTGTCAAGTGTTAAATAAGGAAACAAGCCAAAATCGCGGCTACCCAGTTCGAGTAAAAGCAAGAAAATACAAAGAAAAGGGACGATGCCGCTTAGCCCAAAACCTTCCCCATCCCGACATGTATATGTATTATATGTACAGTGGCTCTCATTAATATTCGGTTTTTTTTTTGTTCAACTTTGAACGCAAATAACTCTTGCAAAACAAAGTAAAACAACAAAATAAAAACAGTAAATTAAAGCTAGTTTTATTATCTTTTCATAGACGTAGTACAACATAATATTTATTTTAAACTTAAAAAAGAAATTTAACAAAAACAAAAAAAAGCGGCGAATTCGTGCCACATTAATATTCGTTTTTTTTTTGAAAATCGTATTTTAAAACCATTTCGCATCCCCGAATAGCTTCAAATGGCTCAAAATTGGATTTCCCAGTAAAAAGTACCCCACTATTGACAATTGTTGATAAAAAGCATACCAAAAAATTTAATTGTTCACCTGCAAATTACAATGGGCCTGCAAGGGGTAAATTCAACATTGGGGCAGCGAATACTTGGGCTCCAGTTGCATTTACAAAGGGGGACTTTTAAAGAAATTGGTCAAATCCGAAAAATAAAGCCAAACACACTCGATGACATCGTCGGAAATTCAAAAGTGAAGGAAAAATCTCCCGAATTAAGCAAAAAGGACAACCGAAAAAATTGACTGAGTGCGAAAAATCCGAAATAGGGAGGAAGATAAAGCAAAACCACCGGATTAGTTCACCAGAATTGATAGCCCATATCATTGCCAAGCACGGAAAACCCGTATTAGCCGAAAACATTAGGTGTACAAAAAAAAAAACGGGCTGTGCAACGGCCGAGTTGTTCGAAGAAAGCATTTCCTTTCTGAGTGGAATCGGATATTGAGGAAAATTTTTGTCCAGGAGTACTCTAAGAAGGCCCAAAACTGGTGGAACGACGTCAAAAGTAAGTTTATTGACTTTGGAAGTGACGGCAAGACAATAGTTCGGCAGAAACCGAATATAGAACTGCAGGTGCAGCACATACGCCCAACCGACAAAAATAGTTGAAAATCTGGTGTTTATAAATAGTATAATGAACCGGGATACATATTTAAACATTTAAAAAACAAAAATTTAAAACAATCGGCAGGGAAATGGGAATTTCCCAAACGTTTATGTTATACCAAGGCAACGACCCAAGGCATTAGGCTTATAAAGTGAAGTCTTGGTTGATGTACATCTCCCCAAAAGCTTTGGAAACGCCGCCTAAATCGCCTGCACTTAAACTAATATAAAATTTGTGGAGTGAGTTGGACCGCCGGATGCGTAAAACACCGATTTCATCAATATGGGACTTCAAACAAAGGCTTCAGGAAGGGAGGGTCAAAATTGGCAAAGAGTATAATGAAAAAAATTTTAAAAATATGCCAAAATGCCTTAATGATATTACTAAAAACAATGGATATCACACAAAATGTTTAAAAAAATTTCTTTCCAAATAATATTGATATAAAGTATTCCAAAAGAAAAAAACCGAATATTAATGTGGCACGAATTTGAGGCCTTTTTTAGGTTTTTGATAATTTTCTTTTTAAGTTTAAAATAAATATTATGTTGTTGTACGTCTTTGAAAAGATAATAAAACTAGCTTCAATTAACTACTTTTATTTTTTTGTTTTACTTTGTTTTGCAAGTGTAATTTGCGTTCAAAGTTGAACAAAAAAAAACCGAATATTAATGAGAGTCACTGTACATTTGTAATTATAATAGCAGCTGTGCAGCTTTTAGGGTCTCGGAGGGGATCGGGTTAAAGCAGACAATGACAAAAGTTTTGTTTTTAATTAACTCAGACTAATAATAAAGTCATAAATATTACATACATATGTGCATATGGATGTATGTAGTAGTCAGTCTTCTCGGGTGTTTTTTCTTTATAGTCTGTCTTGTTCATTGGTTAGTCTTTGACTGGCACACAGTCGCACTTACTTCAGCCAGCCACTGGATCGCACCCGATAACAGCATCTGCTGTTATCTCTCTTAATAACAGCGACGTATGTACATATATTAATGAATCAGCAGTCAATGCCAAACTAACATTACAGAACTATGTAAATGCCGAACATTACATGTCAAAATTTCAATTCTGACATATGGTAACAAAATAGAAAGAAACACCAGAGCCCTCAAATAGACTGACATACATAGGGTATCAAAGGGTACGCGAAATTCGCTGTACCCTATTCCATTTCTGACAAGCATAATGCATAATGCAAAGTGTTCATTTAATTTAAATAACTAAATATATAAAAGGGAGGGCAATATTATCATCCTTCTTGGATCAAAAATGTGAAAGGGGCAGTGGAATAAGATATAGATGTAAATACATACACATTAAACAATTCTTTGTGTGGGGACTCATTAAATATTATTTTTACGAAAGGTATTTTTTTTAAATCCTCCGCTAGTAATTTGAAACTCGAATACTTAACAAACTACTAACTAAGCTAATTAAAACCAAATTTATCATTCGCACTCTCACATTTCGTTTAAAAGCATTTACATACATTCTCTTACTCTCTTAGTGTTTTCTATATATGTAAATGCTTAAGCTTAAAATTACAATTAACTACACACAAATACACACACACACTCACAGGTTAGAAACATTTCGTATGTATATTTTATTTCTGTCTTTGATTTTTTTTGTGATGTATTTTCCTTGGCTTCGTGTTGTTTTTTTTTGTTTGTTTCTCTGTTTTTCTGTGCTTGACACTTTTTAATTGTTTTTGATAAAAGAAACTGAAAAGTTAAATTACATTTGGCACAAACACACACATACATATGTGAAATGGGGGTGAGGGTGGGGGGAGGAGAAAGGTAATTGGGATCCTTCTGTTGCAAACAGAAAGTCACTTTGTCAAAGAGATTTGCAGTTAGTTGGAAGGCAACGAAAGCCTTATTTACATACTCCGCTTACTAAATTGCAATGAATTTAAAGTAGAGCGGAAATAAATTTGTTTGTCAGTTGTTTCAGTTGAAAGTTGATTTGAACTTTGCAAAAAAAAATAATTTGAGATGGCTTGTTATTGGCAGGTAATTTAAAGAATTTGTTTATTTGCCATTTACAAGTAAATTATTAATTACTTGTTAAAAACTTGTTGTCCATGCAGAGAATACATTTTCACTCAATTCAAAACAAAAGCAAACAAGACTTTTATATGGGTAGAAAGGATTTGAAAAAAAGGTTAAAAATCTAAAATATGTTATTAAGATCCAGACAAAACGTCCAAATAAAACGAGAATTTCAATAGTGACGAAGTTCAAAGCCGTGTCCAAGTGTTAGATATTCTAATAGATTTCTTCTAACTAATCATGCTTGGTACTTTGTTTGTACACAAGCTTCTCAATGGATAAATAGAGTCTACTAATTGTAGCTTGTAGACTAACTAGAATTATGTGCAATTATTATTATAGTTGTCGTCCGTTGTCCTGTCTGCTAGGGCCCTAGTGTAAAAGACATTGTACTGGTGTAGCTCGCACCACTTGAACGTACTTGAACAGAAAAAATACAGAAATCTCCAGTCTAAAAAATAGTTTCAAAGTGTGTTCTCTGATTAACAAACAAAGCTAACCAAATGCAATTGATTTTGATTTTCAAAAGTTGTTGAAGATAAAGGCGAATATTCATTTTGTGGACTTCTGAGATGAAATCATGTTTTTCTGGTTCAGGCAAAATCATTGATAGGTTATTTCCATCTAAACTGCCCAAATAATTGGTGTTAAAGCGTCCAGATATGTGCCGAACATCTTGTACACTTTCTTTGTAGGGTCCCTCACCCCTCCTAAAGTTCCAATCGTTAACCTTTGCTTCGAGCTTCAGTGTGGCTTTTGTACTTTCAACTGTTCCCTGTAATTTTTCTCCGATTTATATACATATTCATTGATAAATAATATAAAGGTTATGATTTTCACCGAAAATATTACATCCTTTGGGTACACAGAAAGAAAAAAGTAAAGCAAGGCTTTAGGATTACATTTTAAGACCTTAAAAATTTGTATATTTTGAAAAAAGCTCGACAAGTTTAACATTTTTTTGTTCCGTAATTTTGACGTTTATATTCTCGGGCAAGTATCCCAAATGGTCCAAAGGGGTAACTTTAACAGCCTCAACTTTCGCTGCTTACCTTGACAGAGCCGAGAGCAAGCCAAAAGGCAAGTCGTTGCCACTTTCCTGCCAGACATCTGCACAATGCAAAACCAGAAATACAAACACACAGACTCCGTCTCTTTCAACTGCCACACAAAAATGTCGTCGTCATTCCACTTGGTTTCAGTGCTCCTCCAAGTCTCTTTCCCTTCAGCCTTTACCTCGTGTCTTGTGTGTGCTGGCATTCTTCATTTGTGTTGACGCAGATTTAATTACAATGTTGGCGCTGCGTTTACGTTTATGCCACTTGCAACTCGGCTTTTGTTATTGCAGCATATGTAAACATTTCTTCATATATGTGTGAGACTCAGGGGGGGTGGAGAATGGGTCCATAGATGATGGCGAGGCATTGTGCGGCGAATGCTGGAGGGGAGAGGGGGTACTGCCGCTTTTGTTTAACAACAACAAACATGAAGAGCGTGTAGAAAGCAAACTCACACGTGGCATCATCTCTCCATGGTCTGGTGCTACTTTTATGCACTTTTACAAATTGAATTTTCCACTTGCATACGCTGCAGCAACTGCATCAGTCAAGGGGAGTGGAGGGCGGTAGGGGGTAAGAGGTGTAGCAGAAACAAAGTGCAATGAGAGCCAGGCGAATGCAATTTTTGTTCCTTTTATCTTTCAATGTTGAAATTCCCAAGGATATCTAATAATTTGAAATGGTTCAGTTGGCTCCTAAGATGATTAGAAGAGATACCAATTACGACTAAATGGCCTGTACAATGAAATGTGAAGACAAGTCTAGTCTAGAGAAGAGGTTCGTTCGGGTTTATTCTTAGAGAATGGTCAAATTATCGATCTTTGTGTGAAACTAAAATAACTTATATGTATATCAGTATTTTCACTGAAAAGTCAACCGGATCTGGAAATAGGTAATGTCCATATACATACATATGTATGATGTCTTAGCATATTTTTATAAAGAATCCATTAAATTTATATAATATAAGGACATTTTTTATTTGTTCATAAGCAGTATTAAACTATTCAAAGGCATAAGCAGTATTAAACTATTCAAAGGCAAAGTCGATCAAGTGGGAAATTCCTTTTTGAATATTTCTACTACACTTTTAAAATTAACTATTGCTCTTAATAAGAGAGATTACTTATAGGCATATACTCCTTAAAAAATATATATATAATATATTTAAAAAATATAAAAAAGAAGTTAAAGAAGTGTTGCGATTGCTAATTACGCTAAACTTTCCTCTTTTCTTCAGCCTGTACTTTGATGTAGCGTGCGACATTAAGAAAGAAAATTTGTTGTAGGTAGATCCAAATTTGCAAACAGATTTTAATATGGCAAATTAATAAAAACAATTTTTTATGGAAAATAATCATATTCGATTTGTCCTTAATGCCTTTTAAAAGTTCGTAGCGTGCGGCATACTAAGTTTAAAATTCAAACAAATTAAGATGGACGAAAAATGGAAAAATGGAAGGAAAAAGTGAGAATCATACCCAGCTATATCCCAGTTCTTAGACCGCTTATTACATTAAAAAATCTTTTTTTTTTGTGTTAGTTTTTGTTCTCTCTTTCAATATAATAATAAATATATCTGTTTTTGGATTGCGAAAACAAATATTGTTAACCATTTATAGTCATTTTATTCATTGTCGCAAATAAAACTAATATAAAAAATATTTAATATTTCTAATAAACTCTAATCTTTTTGTAAACTGATTGAACAATATGGATTTTATTGCTAGTATGTATAACAAATAATACATAAGATTAGTAGAAAATCATTTTGTTATTTAACTAGCTGATTCTTATTGCATTCATCAAAGTTGCCATCATGGCAAACAAACCTTGTCATATTCTCGTAGTTATGGTTACTTGTTTGTATATTTTACCATAAATTTTAAGCCATATATTCCTCCATTTAACAATAATGCTCCATATTAATCTCTAGTCAAATCTGTTTAACAAAAGTGATAAATTTCTTTAAAAATTCAGGCGATTGGTGGAAAGTCTATCATTCACTGACAAATGTATAAGGAAACACCCGCAAGCCGTAACTGAATAATTGTATGTAACGATAAAGGCCAATGTATGTATGTATATGTGTATATATTAATTTGATCAATTATCAACGTGATGGTGGAATGGATGGAAACCAATATTATTGCTCATACGCACTGTTGGCCACAATTGTCCCCACACACACACAGCTCCAACAAGCAGTCGCATATATTTTAAATGTGTGGATGTTAATACATATATATATATATACATATATATAGTATGAACAAAAATGTATCAATGTATATATATATATATATTTGTATCTCAGTTGCTGCGATGCCAACGTTAACGCTGTCCATTTTGGCATACGCCTTTCTACCACTAATTGCTTGGAAAATATGCTCACTTCCACACGACAACATTTCAATGGCAGCCGCAACAATTTTAACACAACTGTGAGGAAAATTGTGTAAAAAGTGCAGTAACAACAAAAACATATATTTTAAACTACATATAAGCCCATACAAAGAAAGGAAAAGGTGACTGAGGGAGAGGATGAGATGAAAGTGGCTGAAAATCTGTTTGGCCTGGTTTTAAGTAATGTCTGTGGATGAGGCAGCTGCCGGCACTAGCAAGTTTTTACTCTCGTTTTCTTGCAATTCTTTTGTTGAAGATTTTTTCAGGAGCAGATTCAAAATGGTATTGGGGCATCAGACAAGTAGACGAAAAGAAAATTAATTGTGATCTTAAAGAGAAAACCAGAATTTTACCCTTCAGTTCTTGAAATCGACTCTGATGTTACCTAAAAATTATACTTACCTTTATAGGATTGTTTAACATTTCTTCCGGCTGTTGTTTAAACCTTAAAGTTGTTTTAAATAAATAAAATAAATGTATATTATTACCAGTTTTATTTGAATCGATTTGGTCTGGGAACAAATCTCCATTGCTTGCTACTTGATCAACAATTGAATAAAGGTAAAAAAGTTCTCAATGTAAATGTAAACCAAATACTTATTCACCCATCATAAAACTAAGCAAACATCATGGTTTCATCTTCGCAAGGATTGAGCAAACTAAATTTTTATTTCAATGCAAAATCCTTTCTACCTTTTGCCTGTTTTATGGATCAGTCCTCTCCTGTAGTTTGGAGGCCAGCTGCATTTTGTTTCATTTTTCTGCTCGGTGTGTTTTTTTGGTTTTTGTGAGTAAATTGCTGAATTGTTTTATACTCAACTTGCATTTATTTTCTATTGTACACATATGCTACATGTCCTTCAAAAGAATACTTCAACCCCCCTCCTTCCGCTTTCCTCTGTTTCGGTTTCTGTGATTGTATAAATTACAAGCATTTTAGTTATTTTCGCACAGTTCTTTCTGTTGTTTTTTGTTTTATTTGATGCATACATACAAATATGTCACATAGATATGCACACAAACTTATTCACATTGATAAATACGTATATATACCATACATATATACATATATGATATAATAACTGCCTATATATAATTTATGTATGAGCTTCTTTACGCTTTTGCCTCTTAAGTAATCTATATCTTAAGTATTTTGTGTGTCGTCATTACCAAACAGTTTTTTGTTTCCATTTTATGCCAATTCATTTTCCGATTTTTTTCACTTTGCTGCTTAATTTTAAATATTTTCTATATATATTTGATTTATTCAACACTTTAACATTCATTTAATAACTTTTCATACGTTTTTTTTTTGGTTTGCAATGCTTGTATTTACATTAAATTAAAGCATATCCTTTAATTTTTTCCTCTATTTTTTTTTAAATTCCTTTTTTTTTTGTTTAATAATCTGCTGCACTTATTTTTAATAGGCTTCCGCATATAATTAAATCGAGTGTTTTTAATTTTAAGTTTATACAAAAGAGTTAAATGGTTTCATCATTTCATAATATATACAGCATGAAAATGTTATAGTTAAATAGTTAAGGATTGTTTTTCATTTTTCCATTGTTTGTTGTTATTTACATTGTAAAATAGAACTGAGAAAATAGAGGAAATATTTTGAAATTAATACGAGTGTTTTTGAAGTTTTCTCTTTTTTGTAGGAGAAATTATGAGAATTAATGTGAGAAACTGTTTCCTCATTTGCTAAGCCAATTAAAAGTAAATGTAAATGAAATTAATTATGAAATAACAATTTAATTTCAATGTAAAACAATATTTAAAACAATTAAATATATTTCTTTTCCTTTTGTTCTTATCATCAATCAATGTTACTAACTAATGTCAGTGACTAAATTTAACACTAATTGGTATTTCTTTTTTTTTGTTTTTTGGTTATTTTCTTTGTTGTTTTGCTAAATTTACTATGTAAATTCGCTATATGTATGTGTATGTATGTGTGCGTGTGTTTGTATGTGTGTAGGCATGAATACTTTTGTCTAAATGCAAATTTGATTAACAGTTTTTGTTGTTGTCTTTTGTGAACTATAATTAATTTATTTCCATTTAATTAGGCATATGTACGAATATGACCAACATATGCAATCATTATCATCATCATCATTGTTCCTATTGTAGATACTTGGCTAGTTTATCTTTCAGATACTTTTTTTCTTCCTTTTTTATTATTGTGATGTTTTGCATATATCATAAATTTTCATGTACACGAAAAACATTGCCATTCTACTATTTACTATATACGAGTTACTATATGTAAATTTCTATGTATGTCTATTGATTTTGAACTTCATTGTTCAATGAGCAAGCACAAACGCAAAATTTTGTTTTATTTTTATAAATATTTGAATCAGCAATTGGCAAATTTGGCATTGAATTGAAATATTAATGTTTATGGAAATCAAAAGGAAAGTTTTAAGTTCGAATTGCGAAGGTTAAAATTTATATTATAACAAAACTCTTAGGGAAAACGCTCTATTAAAGGGTTTTCAAGTTTGTTTAAGGGAAATAATTATAGAAATGGAAATTTTTTCGCTGTTTTTAACAACTCAACAAATCAGTTAATTATGTAGAATATTATCTTTTTGGTGCCAGATTTTGTTCAAAATAGAGAAAAGAAGTTTCATCTTATAATGTTTAGGTCGCTCTCTTTTTACAATGTTAGTTTTACCATTGTCACCTTTAAACTATTTGCAAATATTTTTAATGAAATTGTTTTGAATATTTAAATAAAAATCAAAGAATTTTGCATTACTTTACTCTGTTTTTTTTTTTCCGGTAAAAGAATTATAAAAAAATATTACAAATTTTGTTATTGTGGGCAATGGGCAATGTTAATTTTAAGTTTTCTTTAATAGAGTGTGTATGCTTTTGGTTAGGAAATTTTGTTCTCACATCGATTTTGGTCCACAATTCCGTTCCCAAATTTAAAAATTGAAGTATTTTTGAAGTATATTAGCCTTCAACATCAACAGAAAGTTTTTACTTAAAAATTTACTATATATATGGAACATATCTTATCTCTTCAACGGTTGATAGAACGCAGGACATATCTTTTTAAAGGTAATACATATAAAACTGCTCAAATAATGATGTTTTATATTGGTAGACACTTCAAAGATTGCTGCTTGAAAAAGTTGCTTGTTACTCAAGTTTAAGAACGGTTGGAAACTATATTATAAACTGATTTTTCAACTATTCTAAACAATATTTTATAAGAATTAATCAAATGTATAAGCCAAATGCTAACAAATGCCAATTTGCCATTACTCTTACCGTTTGCTCTGAGATGCTTAAAGAGCCAACATGATTTTTATTTAAAGGTCTAACATAAACACACATTTCAATCTCTCGAAGAACTCTTTGTATAGTACTTACTATACATATACAAACATAGATATATGTATATGTATGTGTCGGCTCTGACTTACTTATTCTTTGGAGAAATTTTCATCTTTACTTTTACTTTGCCTTGGTTTGATTTCGGTTTTCATGGTGTTGTTGTTGTTGCTGTTGCTGCTGCTGCTGTTGTTGTGCCCTAAATGAGTTTTTTGCAATTATTTGATTTCATCTTGAAAACTGTTGAAGGCAATGCCTACTGGCTGGGGCCCAAAATGTTAACATTAAATGTTGCCTATGCGCCGTGCTAATAGAAAATGTGATTTGGCCGGCGATAAAATGCAGCAGCAGCGACAAAACCAACGACAACAAAACGCCAGCTAATATTACTATGCAAATGAGTGTGGGCCATTGCCATTGGCATTTGGAATGCGTTGATGCGACGACAATGGGACAGCAACACCATGGCCATCGCGTGTGCGGCATATGAAATATGGGCAATTGCCGCCACGCCCACAAACCATACTCCTCATTGACTATTGAGAGTGTCTGCTCCGGTAAATATGCCTGGTTTTTCATATTACTCATACGCCACCGTTGTGGAGTTGCTGCTGCTGCTGTCGCTGTCGCTTCTGCTACTGCTGCTGCTGCTTCTGCCACTGAAGCTGAAACTGAAGCTGATGCTGATGTTGATGCTGTCGCTGGCAAATAACTCGATAAACGTTTGAAAATCCCAAATGATTGCGTTTTAATGCCGCGCATTATTTTACCAAGTAGATTATGCTGCGCCAGTGAGCCAGCAGAATTGTGAAATGCTCCGGGCGGATTACGCACGGGCGTTTGATTGTTATCGCCATTGTTGCCGGCAGCATGGTTGCCTGCAAAACATACAAATAGAGAATAAGTGGGAGAGAGAAAGCCAAAGAAAATAGAGAGAGGGGGAAAGCAAGAGAGAGAGAGCGGGAGAGATCAAGTGGGTGCGAATGTGAAAGAAAGAGATAGACTCTTGTAGTAATCAGTTTTTTGGTTAGTCGGGTTTATATTTTCATTTATTTTCGTGCGTTCTGCACAAAACCAAAATGCCATCTCGCCATTGGATACATCATCATGAGTGGGTGAGGGGGAAAGGAAACGAAAATGATGGGGTGGTGGATTGAACAAGGTAAGGGGTAGGGGTAGGGGAGCATAAAAGAAAATTGCTCTGGAAAGTATGCTGTGCATTTAATAGTTCGTTCTTTGTGTGCGTGTGTGTGTGATTGTGTGTGTGTGTATTTTCCTTGTTAATTTATTGATTTTGCTATTGTGGTTATTCGTTTTGGGCCATTGACATTTGGCTACGGCTAAGGATTATTGAGAAGTCAGTGGTTAGTTAGAGAGGCAAAGCCAAGTCATTAGCCGAAAGCATTTGGCCTTAATCCAGTTTGTTAGTTTTCTATAATGAACGAAAATCCTTATATATATTTGTACTCTGTAATTTGTCAAACTATAAAAAAAGTTGTACAATCCAGCTACTATTTTTCCATCGTTTTGGTCAATCCTTCATGTTTGCTTTCCTTTTCTTTAGTTTCTTGACATACTTTATACACATTCCTTTTTGCATTGTCATTGTGTGTGAGTGTGTGTGTGTGTGTGCATATGTGTGTGTATGTCTTTAGAACGTTCCAGAGTTGTAAGAACATTTGAACAACGATTACTTGACAATATTTCACCGCACAACGGCGAGTCAATGTCCCTTCGTTCCCATACTCCTTGCTGTCTCTGGCTGATTGAGTGCCTTGCCTGGACTTGTTGTGGTACAATATAAATATATATATGTACTGTACATGTATATATATATCAATATATATATATATATATTAGCAACTAGCTGCAGGAGCAGATGTTGCTCTTGCTGTTATTTTTGTGGGATTTTTATGCACGTCATTGAACGCACTTTGTTGACCGCATGTCAATGTTTGATATATACGATATAGTTAAAGCGTATATATATACAAACATATACACAGTTCAAAGGACATGGCATAGTGGTTAAATATGTGAGAGAATTCTATGCGATTTAAATTGGGATTGAATAAGTCAGGCGTTACGGAACCGTTTAATCCACTTCACATTTCAATTTATCAAAAAGAGAATCTGGTTAGCCAACATTTTTAAATAGTGAAATTTAACTTTTTATTCAAAATATAGATACAGATAGGTTTATGAATATTGAACTATATTTTTACTCAAAATAATAAAATAAAGGATGCAAAATGGACAACTTGATAATTTGATGTCGAATTTAAACCATTTCTCACTCATTTTTGTTTTACTGGGTTGTGGTTAAAAATACTTTAAATCTTTTGCTTTAATGTTGGTATTTATTCGGCATTCAATGAACATTTGCACCACTGTAACACTTTCGGATGTTTGCCCCACTTTGGGGTGTAGAGCTATTAAATATATTTTATCTGCTTTTAATCTTTTGGCATTTGACTTTTCATCAGCCAACGCTCATAAATAACAACAAAGTGGGCTTTAAGGGAGCGCATTGCGTTGATTTTCCTTTTGGCTGTTGGTTGGGAATTGATTGTTTTTGTTGTTGTTGGTAGTGGTGATGGGGTCAGACGGTTTTCCCGATTTTTTCCCCCCCAAAATCTGTCTGGCCAGTTAGATGACTGTTTTTATACACTTGCAAGAATGGGTATGCCAGTTTGTCAAAGTGTTTCTCAGCTGAAGAAGGCTTTCAATAATCCAAAATTTTTTTTATAAATCCTTAATATCAAGACTAGTGAAGAATTAAGATGAAAGCCAAATTGTTTTAAATATTGAACCAAATGATTGGAAACAAAAAAAAAATTGCTTTCCATTAACAGATATTTTGAAAGTTTAAGAAGTTCAGTGCATTGCCACATAAGTTGCTTGAAGTAACCTAACAGTTCGTTAAGAAATAAAATGTAAATCTGTTACATAAATTAAAATATTTTGAAAAGGCACATAATCTATACTATGAGAATTTTAATTGCGTTTCCTCTACATAATCTATTTACGCAATTATCTGTGTGTTATATAATTTGTGTATATTTATACACATATATGTATACATAAATTATACCAAGATAAGATAATATCATTACATCTGAAAAATATACCATTTAATTATTCGATACAAAAAATATTTCTTTTTACTCACCTGATAATGATTCAGCTAAAAAATTCAAGTCCACTCACTCCGACGCCCACGCACTGACTAAATTTTGGCACCAAAATGGGACTTTTTATATGGCCGATCGTCGCACTGTTATTTTAAGTTACCATTCCAAGCGTCTGTTAACTGGCCTAGCCTATGTTAAGTTTACAGAATCATTTTGGAGCAGTGTTAAACACGAAAACTTAGACCGCCTACAGTAAAATTTGAAAAAGACAAAATTTCTCCGTTTACAAATTTGAAAAAGTTATGTGCGGCTGAATAGTATTTATATTGCAAATTTTCAGAGCTAACTTGAAATTTGAAAATTTTAATTGCATACGTCGAAGGGGATCAGAAAACGAATTGGTTATGAAATTTTTAATTTTAACATAGCTCCAAAATTATTCTTTAAATTTAACAGAGGTTTGCCAAGTTAACAGAGGCTGGGAATGTTAACGTAACAGACGGGTTAACACTGCCTGCTCGAATTTAACAGCGCCAAAATGGTATTGTATCCAACACTATTGTTATTTATCACTGGAATTTTGGTGTTTTGCAACACTACGTAAATCCTACATAAAGGGTCCCATTTTCGAGCCCAAATTTAGTCAGTGCGAGGGCAGCGGGGCAAGTGACCTAACTTTTTTTTTGCTGAGTCATCATCAGGTGAGCAAAAATTAATATTTTTCACATCTAATATTTTAATGGTAGAAATAAATATTGTTTTTTTTTTTTACATTATATATTACGGAGATAGATGCCCTTCGAACGGGGTTATTTGTGGGTAGTAAATGAGAGCACAAATTAAAAGGTAAAGACAATTTTTAGTAGTCTGAAGTATTTTGAAACTTTATCAATATAATCTGTATAGTATATGACAAAATAAATTTCAAAAGGTACAAGATCATTTAAAAACTGCTAAGGGAAAAAAGTTCTTTACTTCATAGTTAGTGAATCCTTACAATTCCACGTATACCACGTACCAATCCTACAGCAATGACCTGATTGGGAAATTCATTTGAATATTTTAAACAGAAAAATCTTGAAAATTATGACAAAAAATAGTTCCTAAGAGTGAGCCTAAGCTTTTGACAGACATAACTGACCAATCATATGTGTTCCGTAAAAAAATGAGAAATAGGAAAAGCCTTCCAAATGCGTTGACATGGCAGATTTGTTCATTATAACCTCTTACAAAGTAGAGGGTAACTTGAAGTCGATTGTTGCAATGCGTTTTGAAGCTTAAAGGACGCCCTTTTCAGATTTACTGACAGGCAATCGACTACATCAAATAAAGTCCGAGTCTATATATAAATTCTCAGACATATAAAGAGTATATCCTTAATATGTTTCCCATCATTGTTTGCTTTACTCCGCCTATAAAACGTCGAAGTGGAAATTCACATAGTCATTTCTATTTGATTGATGTCAAAGGCATAAACGTTACGCATCAGTAAACCAAAAAATCAACAAAGATAAGGATAAAGACAGATTTAAAGAGAGTGGAAAACAGATGATGAGGGAGAGTCTGACAGATGGAGATGGAGTGTGGAGAAGTCCTCCATTTGTTTGCCAATATGCCCGCATATTCACGCTTCATTGAGGGCATATTGAAGAGGTGTCAGATCGACGAGACGCGACCAAATGCCGACGACATTCAGACAATTTTTGATGGCATATTTCATTTGATGTCAAGTAATAAATATTTCCCTTTTGGCTCTTTTGTTTTCAGGTTTTCTTTTTTTTCTTTTTCGTTTTGTCGGCCTTTTTAGCTTTTTCGCCTTTCCTTTTTTTGTTATTATTATTTTTATACTTGATTTTGATATTTTATTTATAAGCTGCGACCGTTGAGAAATCAAAGTCAGAAATGTCAATCGACAATCAATCAAAATGCATTTGAAATTGTCTGTCTGCTTTTTGGTTCTCTTGTTTCGTGGGTGGCGTTTTTTGCGAATGGCAAAGACGTTTCTTTGTTTTGTGAGTATGAAAAATGTACATACAGACCCCACCTCCCCTTCCACCCATATCTATATCCACTATTTTTTGTTTTCGGCGAAAATAAATTTTGAATGAATATTTGAGGATTTTTTTTGTAAAAATGATGAAAGTTCAAATAAATATGGGATTAGGCTATCGATATATTGATTTATTTAAAATAAAAAAAGTAAATAAATATAAAAAATTTGAATAAAAAATAGAAAAAACTTATTTCTTAATATTGAAGTCAAATAATTCAGCATATTACCAGCTGTTTCACTTTTTTCTGTCACTTTAAAGATATCTACATATATTCCTTTTTGGTTGAATATATTTGCGGAAATTAAAAACAAAATGTTAAGAATGGCAAAAAAAACTTTGAATGGAGGTGTAAAGAATGTTTAACGATAAAAACGAAATTTAATTTTTGAGGTACGCTTTCAGTGTTTTTGGTCTCTTTGCCACTTAACAAAAAAGAAGACCAACTTACGACTCTTTAAGAAGAATTTTAAAATGTTTTAGAATCATTTGAGTTCTGAAAGCCAAATTTACTTAACTTAGATAAACCTTCTTAGATTACCAACCGATATATATCTCTGCATTGTGTGTTAAAATTCTTCTCTTTTAGACGACCACCAATCTTCCTTAAGTAGTTGCTGGCTGCCCAAGAGAGGTTTCACTGTACATGTAAGTCTTACTTTTTTTTATAAACTTGGAAAAATAATTTTTATATGCTAAAAAAGCGTTTTTTATTCTATATGAATAAATTTCTTATAAAGCAAACAATTTCCCAAATTGAAAATCTGAAATGAAATCCGCAAATGTGAAACTTTGTTTACTTTAATTTACACAGGGCAAGACAATCCAAAGTAAAATGACATATAATACTTAATATGGTAATAATAAAAGTATTATTATTAATAAAAGTATTCCGTTCGTCTTTTAGTCTTTTCATATTCAACTTCATAGAATCTATGTATATAGTTGACCTGGTAGGCCTGGTGCGTTTCTTAGACAGATTCTGCAAGCTCATTCATATATATGTATATAGATAGATCGTTATTAAGTTTTCATGAAAATGCCGATACGAATTTCATTTCCACTTAACTTTATTTTGGTCCTCTATTTTTTTTTTTTCTTTTGCATCTTCATTGAAATTCAGGACTTTGCTTGGCTTCTCTAACTTGAAACTTCAAACTCCAAATGTTGAATCAATAAAGTCAATGGCCCCCCCTTCTCTTTCTCAGCTCTTTCTGTTCCGCCCGGTCTACCCACCATCAGGACCACCCAAAAAAAGAAAAAGAACTCCCCCAAACAATGAACAAGTATTTTATCTGTTTTTTGTCTCCCTATTCTTTCTCTCTCTTTCTTGTTATCCTTGTTTCTTTCTCCTTTGCTCATTCACCATATTCCTGTTCATTTTCTCTTCATTTCAGGCACTTGCAATGCACGACTGCCTTTAGAGCTGCACACCACCACCTTTTCCTCCTTTTCCCTCTCACTGTGTCCCCACCACGCCCATTCTCTTGTCCTGCCCCTCCCCCCCCACCCCTCATCCAAGGACTCGTTGAACATTTTTTGGCTCCAGTTCATTAGTGCAGTCGGTTGAACGGCATTTTACGGACGCGTGCCTTAAATAATTGCATTTTAAATGCAATAAAAATGAAAACCAACAAAAAACCAAATTGCATAAAGAAAGAATTAAATGCATATTTTTTTGCTGTTGTTGTTTTTGTTTTTGTTAGTTCTTTTTTTGGTATTTGTGTTGGCCTTGTAATTCAATTCAGGATTAAATGCCGGGAACAGCAACAACCACAACAAGAATAGCAACAATATGATTGGCTAATTTGTTTGTGTTTTGGCAACTAATTTACCACAAAATCCGGTATAACATTTAGCCGCCAAATTTGACAGTCAATAAAAATGTTCGCGTCGTGGGTCCCCGCCCACGTTCCCTTAACCACCCATTAAACAGGATTCGCCCAACATCTGTCGAATGTCAGTGTCAATCACTTGTTGTTGCTCTTGTTGTTCCTTATGTTGCTGTTGCTGTTGTCGATGTTGCTGCTGTTGCTTTTGTTGCATTTTGTCATTTGATGGCATTTTTATTGCTGGGAAATTTATTTGACTGACACAGAGATAGGAAGGGAAGGGTTGGAATGAAATGTTGCAGGGGCATGGCAAAAGATAGAAGGGATCAACAAACTGCCATATACCCACACACACTCACTCACAGAGAAGTACTAGAATTGCAACCACAAACATGACAAACGCTTCGGTTCAAATATCCAACATGAATTCGAATTGAAAATGCAATAAAATAAAATAAAAATAAAATACATATAAAAATTTGTTAGATACAATTCTGTGTATGTTTCGTCTATTTCTTCTTGTTATACTCTGCCATTTCGTGGGTTAGCCCCATGGTTTTGCGGTTTGATGTTCGAAATTGTTATGCCATTTTGAAATATTGAATATGGGGTAGCAATTATTAAATTCATTCGCAATGAATAAAATTTTGAGCTAAAAGAAGCTTTAGAGACATGCATTAAAGGGGGAAATTTTCCTACTCTTCTGATTTACAGTGGCTTAATGCTCAAACTAGGTATCGGGGGTAGTCCCTCTATATGAAGTAGTTCATAAATATGTGAACTCAACAAGCCAATTGAAAGTTTCTGAACTTTAACCAACACTCGCTTTATAGAAAGTAAATTGAAATCCTTTCTCTGCTATAATGCAGGAATTTTAAAGTTTCTTAGATAATGCTGTTCAATCAGAAAAGAACTTTTAAGAGAAGACTAGAGGAAGACTACAAAACTTGGTTTAGGCTTAAATGAGTTTAAAAATCGATAGATGGTCCATAAGAAAGCAAGTTTCATTTATTTCTTGATTTATAATTAAAAGTTGCTCTTATAGCAAGTATTTTACAGATATCAAATGAAGTTTTACCCATACATACATACATATATCCACCTGAAGGCTCAATGAAGTTGTCTTCTAACTTATTTATTGATATTAACGAATTTTGAACTTGTTTCAAAGTGAAAAGGATACTAGGATAAGGGATATATCGAGATAATTGTATTGTCGTTGGTAACCTTAAAACTCTACAAAAGCATTTGCCAAGAAATCAAACCTTTTATCACTTTAAGTGATAAAGTGATAAAGTGGCAAAGGATTTCCTAGTTTTCCTAACCATAAAATGATATGTTTATTTTTTCTACAATATATTTCTGCCTTTTATCACAAGTGGAACTTATTGCTTTTATTTAAATAAATCAATATCAGAACGATTTTCAACTGTTATCAATTAAAATTAAGTTCAACTATGGAAACTATAGTTGTAGTTTACAGATAATTCATTTGTTTCCCTTCCAAAATCTGATTTATTGGTTTTATCTGGTTTATCTTTTATACTTCCGTGCTAATGGCACTTTATGGGTCCAAGTATCCTTTCTAATTTCCCCGCGAATTGTAAAAAGGGAAGCATTGAAATGGCCAACAGAAAACTGTAAGCAGCCAACTGCAAACGTCATTTTGGCTAAATGAGGGAAATTTAATTAATTTTGAACGTTTTTGTGCTAAAAAAAAAACACAAATACTGAGTACTTGTACATTATGAAACGATGATGGCGACGGCGACGACGACGGCGACTCACTACTTAAAATTTGTAAATATAAAATGAATGAAAAGAAAATGCAACACGATGAGATAGACAGTTAGAGCGAGATAGGTTTAGAGACAGAGAGAGAGAGAGAGGGGGAGAAGCGATGACGTTTGTGCAAATTATGATGATGAAAAAGTGCCCGGCGCTGGTTCCAGGTTCTGGCCATAAAATGCCAACGGGTAAGAGAAACAGTACATAGAACTTAGATGAAGATGAAGAGAGGGGGGTTATTGGAGTGATAAAGAGGTTTGTGGGTGGGGCAGGTGGGACTGTGGGGATGAGGTTGAAGACGCTGTGTACTTACCTTGGGCACCATCACGCCACTCCTCAACCCCATAATCGGGCAAAGCGTTAGCCGAGTCAAATTTATTTCTATGACGTCTCTTTCCATCTATTTTTTTTTTGTTTTTATTCAAGTTTGCATTTTTTTTTTAGTTGTTTGGCATTTTGGGTTTGTTGTTGTTGTTTTTCAAGTTAAATTTTATGCAGCAAGCGTCAGTCAAGGAGAAGTTGAGGGAGATTGTTCGAGGTGTGGAGGGAGGAAGGTGCCATGAATAATGGCGATTTGTTGTTGTTTGGTTTGTTGGTTTGTTGGTTGGTTGTTGTTGTTTTTGGAGTAGGACGGGTATAACATGAAAGAAATGTTCAAAAAGGAGTAAAAGGTTGTTTTTTGTTGTTGTTGTTGTTTTTTTTTTTTGAAAAGAAAAGAACAGAGAGAAAAACCATATGAAAATATTAACGGTAATTGTATGCTAAAGGTATTTTCTTTATTTAATGTTTTTTTCCTTGTTGTTTTTATTTTTTATTTGCATTTATTTGCATTTAATAGCCATACAAAACAAAAAACAAAGTGAGAGAGGACAACAGAGAAGAAAAAGGAGTTCGAAATACACAAAAACAAAAAAGGGAACACAGAAATTGCATGCAAGGCGAAGGCTTTGATAAAGCTGAGTGAAGGGTGTGTGTGTGTGTGTGTGGGGTGAGAGAAGGGTGAGGCGAAATGGGTGAGGTGAGTAAACTACATACTTTTATATACACTTCTCAACTATTTGTCTTGATTATAGTCATTGTGAGTGTGTGTGTGTGTGTGTGTGTGTGTAGCCCAAAGGATTCCCTTACACCATTCTAATATAAAGTTGAAGTGAGTTTTATATCGTCATTTAGATATAAATTCACAAGGATATTTAAATATGAGAGAATTGGTTGGCGTAAAAGTGTTTAATTTTCATAATTTTAATATTACTTAGGCAAAATCGACCACAATGACGATATGTAATGATTATATATTTACTTTACTTTTAAGGCACGGCAAGAGCTCAATTTCTATTCCTTTAACCTTATTGAATTATATGTCAAAGAAGGCAATAGATATAGTGATTCCAAATTATAAATCAGATTAAAAACTGTCTAGAAAGGAGCTACTCGACCAAACTTCATTTGTATTCTTTACCGCCTTTCTTAGTTGCATATAGAACAAACATTTATAGTCAAGTATCATAAAGTAATCCAAGTTTTGTTAAAACAATGCTAGAATACAGTTTAAAAATTCTTTTTTCAAAACAGCAGGCAAAAGATAACTGTAGCCAAAATCAATGAACTGTGGCAACCCTATAGAAACTTCTTAGTCACCTAGCCACGATTCGATTGCTGAGTTATCGATATTTAATGTTAAAGTAAATTTAATTTGTTAAACAACACTGACTATTCATATTTAAAGTGTTGAAAAAGTAAGAGAGCAAATAAATTTTTTCCTTCCAATAATCTATTACATTAAACTTTAAAATAGAATTTCAAGAAATTTTCGAAAAAACTATTTAAAACTTCACCAAAATCTGTTCATGTTTGAACGTTAATGAGTTTTTCAAATGAATGAATTTATGTATCAATGTTTTTAGTGCTAACTTGATTTTGTGCTTTGCAGTGCATAAAATTAAAAGTCATTATTGCATAATAATAATTTTGGAATAATTTCGCTTATATCCAAAAAGTAAATGAAAAACATAAATCATAAATGTTGAATGATTTTCACTTTACTGCACGCAGTTAATATGGTTGAGTGAATGATTTTCAAACTAATTTAAATATAATTTTTGAGCGAACTATTCAGTTGGTTTTAAGTGCTCAATCAGCTATCGATTCTACTTACCATAACTTCGGTTTAGCATGGCCATTTCTGATATTATCGCAGTCGTTGGTGTGGGCATTTCTGAAAAAAAAATATTGTCATATGAATATTACAAAAATCGATTTAAACAGAAATCATATGTTGAGCAAAATAAAAGGACATTGGAATATGCAATTTAAAATAATTGGCGTAAAATTTTAAAAAAGTCATTAAAGAAGCCTGTGGCAAGTATTTTAAGGAGTTTTCAAAATAATGGGACTAAAATGAAATGCATGTTGCGATATAGGACTATTGCAGGAGCAATCAGAAGATTGAAAAAAACATTTCAGAGCTATTCTATACCATAAATTGCCAAAGTTTTACTTGAAAATCGATAATATAATCTGATAAATTTAAAAGTTGAAAACTTTTTGATCAGTTCTACACTTCCTTTTTATAAAGTTTCCATTTTTAGACTATTGGACATTTCAAAACAAACGAAATGTGAAATACTCTCACAGGTGTTGTAATAAATTGCCACAAATGTTAATTAAAATACCTTAAAAATATTACAAATTGTGAAACAATTATTTCAATCGAGCTGACATTATTATGATTTAAATAATGATTATGCGAAAATGAGACATGTGCAAATTGGCTTCTCTTTGACTGACCCCATTGGCATTTTCATGTAATAATTATAGCAAAAATGTAATTTTTTTTGCATTTTTGTTCTCTGTTTTTGGTTTCTGGCTTATCTGTTTCAACATGTTGCACATTTTCATTTGCCTGTGTAAATGAATTACAATATATGTATGTATGTATGTAAAAAAATAAAGCGAATAAATTGCAATGAATAAAAGAGAGAATTCCATACCAACATTCCCCAATTCTTACTCCGATTGTCGAGTACTTACCATCCAGTTTGATGTTGCCATCGGTTTCGCCCAGTGAGTTTTTTGCCACACAGCGATAGGTGCCAAAATCATTTGGTCCAACCGAGCGTATTTTTAACTTCATGTATTTTGTGTAACCGCTGACGGTTGATGTGGTCTCGTATTTATCGCCGGCACGCGAAGTGTCTGCCAGTGGAAGAGAAATTTAAATTATCGATGAGGCTTTAACTATTTCTGTTGCCATAATTTACAATGACAGGCTACAGCAGCTGGCAAACGAGCCGCCGCCATCTGACTTGACAACTTTCACTATAATAAGTAGAAGTAAAGTAAAAAAAAAAAAGGACCAAAAAAAAATCAATTAATTAATGTCACCTGCATTGTTGCTGTTGCTCTTGTGCAATGAAGCGAAACGCGCTTTCAATGGCGACTTGAACTAATTACATGTTTTCCACCCTGCCCTTACCTCCCATTCTCATGTCTTCTCTCCTTCTACACTATGTGTATGTGTAATTAAAACTGCGGCAGGGAGAATTCTCTTCTTCTCTTCCTTCGGCAAACGCTAACTAAAACTTTTCTCATTAATCAGTGAAAATCTAAAAGAAAAACTTTTGTTCCGGCTTTAATTTCGTTTCGTTTCTTTTTTTGTATTGCCTACTTTTTTCTCCCTCTCTCTCACACTCTCTCCCTCTCTTTCGTTTTCTTTTTTGGATTCTTTTTTTTTTGTGTTGTGTTTGCTGGGTCGTAGGGCATTAAATATATAAACTTAATTTCACTTTGATTGTTTGGCGCATTGTAAGGCAATATCGCATGTTACTCATACGTCATGTTGTCCCTTATAGTTTGACAAATGTCTTTAGTTTTTCGTTCGTTCTGTTTCATCGGAAGAAAAAAAAAAAAAAAAACAAGAACCAACAACTTGCCATATATAACGTGCCAGGCTTCTTTTTATAGTCAGTCACCTATTGTGATACTTTTTGGTTGTTGTCCCCCCCTCCCCCATTCCATATATCCATCCATCTACCTGGCACGCAAATATATAATTTTACCCATATAACCATCAGAGAAACAATTTGGGCCTGCAGGCAAAAGAACTTTATACTTTTAATACTCGGTCATATAAAAAAAACAAAACCAAAGCAAGTTTCTCTTTGAATCTTTGGACTTTTCTTTTCGGTGTGCATATAAGCATTGAGCTATGTGATCTATACCAGGTGCTGGAAACAATTTATCGAGGGAAGGACGAAACATTTTCAACTGAAACTTACTGAAAGGAACCGTATATAGACCACCTCTTAGTATCTCTGTATATAACTACTATATTCTATTATCCTTAATTGCCTCTTGTATTTTCACTACTTGAAAGCCATCCATCTATCTATTTTCCAAAAGTGTATCACCTAGAGTTGTCTCTTCCAACTCCGACTCTCGCTTTATGTGAAATGCGCTTAAAATTTATTACCCCAAAAAGTTTTGGTGTCTGTTGGCCATACATCACTATGGGGCCCGCTGTTTGCTATCTCAGTTTGGTTCGCATTTTTATTTGTCTTGTCTGGCAGAGTTAGTTGGCTGGCTGAGCTTTAGTCCTGTTTCGCCTGTGCGTGTGTGCATATGAAATGTCATTTGGTTGTGGCCATAATTTGGCACACGTGAGTCGGTGTGAGAGTCTTGTACATATATTCCATTCTTATCGAACAAACAATATGCCATTTAAGCATAAAAAAGAAATGTCACTCCAAACGGAAATGCTACCAACAACTCTTCTATATATAGTTTAAATGACTCATGCCATGGAGTTATGTTAAGTTTTGTTGGCCTAAATCCTCTTAAAACGGGATCTGCCCCGAAAAACTAGACAATGCTTTTTTCAACCTCATTAAACATCCATTTCATGGCTAGAATCAAAAAGGGAGGAATTGTTAGTACTTTATATAACCACATACACAAACACACACACACACACACACACACACAATGATAATTATTTTCCGTTTCAAAATTTGGCTAGAGATTATAGCCGACATTTGCTTCTGCTCTCCCTCTCACTCTCTCTCTCTCTCTCTGATTATGTTAAACTAATTTCCGCAACAAAATAATATATTTTGGGACTCCAATACCATTGCATGGGTTCACAATTTATTTTACTATTTTCAGTATGTCGCAATTGTTAGTTATTATTTTTGATTATTTTAGATTTTGGATAATATTCAATTTGCCTCTATTTGGCATTGGCATTTTGCTTCGCTCTGAGGTTAATTAAAAACATTGTGTGTCGAAATGCACATGCCAATAGTTTTCCCTGCTAATTCAATCAATGGCCAATTATTTCATTTCAAATATTGAATTTAATATGGCAGCATTCAAAGGGATAGCAACAAAAACCGCAAAATATGGTTTCATAATTCTTGAACAAGATATCATAAACCATTGAAAATAGCATGAAATATGAATATATATGTAAATGTATATGTATGTTTGTATGTATATTGCACATACGAGGGTAGACTGTATAGTTATCTGCTTTGTTAGCAAACAATCTAATTTAATTCATGTTTTTTTTCAGATGATTTAAAGCAAATGTCTGGCGGCATTTGACAATAATCAATTTAATAATTGCATACATATAATTAGGTCAATTGATATATGTTTTTCAAAATTGAATTAAAGACAAAATGTGACATAAAAAATAGTATTAAACATCATCGGTATTAACTACTTCATATTGGCCAAGAAATTAAAAAGTGTTGATTTAAGAGACATTTTCTCATGCAAAATGATTATATTCTTAAAGGACAAAACAAGTTAGTCTATAAATTATATAACCGTTTGTCTACAAACAATCTGTCTTTACATAAATGTTTTGATTATTCACTATTTTTAGCTTTTCTTATCAGATACTCCTTGATATCCTCTCATCTTACCTATATTTAAATAAAAAATTTAAATCGTAGTAAAAATTTGTTAGCTTCATTCTCCTTTTTCTCTTTTTAAAACAGTTTAAAGAATGATTAAATGAAGAAGATTTTGTAGCCTTTAAAAGGAAATGTAATTTGTATTTGTATTCCAATATTTAATAAATTAATATTTCATATATATTAGCCGTCCTGTGTAAGGATAACAGCTATAATGTTGAAGTGCACAAACAGCAATAGGTTTAATTGCTAAGTTCAAAACTTATAAAGCGATAAGTTGTTGGATATCTTTAATAAACATTCAACTTTAATTATACTTAAACCCATTAACTGACCTTTTGACCATCAAGCAGAGTGTAAAAACCTCATCCAATAAAGACGATTCCCTTTAAAACCTCACAATCAATGTGACAATGTCTCTGGGTATATTTACACAATTCTCTGTTGTTTTTTTTCTCTCTTTCACTTTTATTTTTTGTTAAGCTTGCCTGTCACTCGTTGCGTATGAGTAACGAATTTCACGGCGACCAACTCGAACGTAAAACAATAAAAGAGGGAAAAAAAAATAAAAATACATAATATAAATTTTTGCATGCTAGATAGAGAAGTAGACTTTAGGATACTCTGTATTAACAAGGTTACAAATTATAATTGGAGCATTATCTAACTTAATTTCTCTCTTCCCGACTTCAAGGCGAAGGAAATCTGTTTTACTTAGTTAAGGAATGCTATCGTATTGGAGGATATAGAATGCATATTAAACCTTTCATGGTCGATATTTAATATACTCTTCTTTTCCAGTTGGGGGCTGAGTACACAACTCTGTCACATGCCACGCAAGGGAAAACCAAGTGCAAGTGCAGTGGAAAGTTGTTTTTTTTTTTATGTTCATTTTCTTTGTTTTCGTTTTACGCGATTTTACATGACAATTTTCTGCCTCCTGCCGCTACTCGGACTGCATGTTGATTACATTGTAAGCTCATTTACAAACGCTTTTCAGATAATAAACGCAACAGCAGCAATGAAATGCATTTTACCATCCTTTGAGGGTGGTCTCTTTACGCGGTCTTTGTTTGGCTCTTTTATTGTCCTTTTCTTATCCTTTTCATTTGGATGCCAACACACGTTTGACAATGACTGACACACAAAGGATAAAAATTTGACAGATAAAGTCTGCCAGGCTGTCCTGATTTATGTCAAGATTGATAGCAAAAACTTACCGGATATGATCATATCTCCACGCTCTGTGGTCCAATAGTTGATCGATTGTGGATATGCCTCTGTGTGGCATTCCAAGATCACATCTTGACCCAAATAGGCGCCTTCCAGTTGATTTGGTATGGAAAGCATCGGTGGAACTGGAAGAAAGCCAATTTAATGGGAAAATTAAATTTTAAATTCAACTTTTGAATGTGTGAATTAAATATAAAAGATATGCCACCAAATTTCCGATAATCTTTTTTCTTGTTAATGATAATCTGAGGCAAAGGTATGGAATCTATTAATTTAGACTTCTTTGAATGAGAAAGACTTTTAACTATTCAGATTTACAACAATAAATTTCACTTAAATTGTGAACATGGAAATTGAAATTCTTTATAATGAAAAAAAAAGGAAACCAAATTAAATTGAAAGTAACTAATGCCCATCGGAATCACATTCATAAATAAGACCATGTTAGGATTTATCAAATAAATTTTATAAATTTTAACAGTTGTGTTTAAAAAAAAGCACTAATAGCAAATTAATTGAAATAAATAATATAGAAAGAAAATTATAGTAACATATCAAAAACAATTTTCTTTTCAGGTGGTTAAAGAGCAAAAATGCAAAAAGTTAGGAACAAATTTTATAATATTTTTTATTATCCTCTAATCAAATTTTTAGCTTAAAATTATTTACTACTTATGAAAAAATTTACGAAAAATTTAAATAGAACTAACTGTTTGAAAGTTTTTATCCAATTTGACACTTTTTTCTATATTCAAACTACAATGATACAAAAATTTGGCGGGCACGTCTTTTTTTTGTCGTATGTTTATTTAAGAAAAAAGATAAATCTATTGATTTAAAAACTTAATTTGCTATAAAATGATCTATCTATTTCTATCTGTATCTAAATGACCAATATAATAGAAATATTCTAGGAACAACTAACTAACTGCAGAGCTGATAAATTTAAGCAAATACGAAATGAATATAAAGACCTTACTTTTCCATTTTAAGACAAATAATATTTTGTTTTTTTTTTGCACTTTTCATATTCAATTCAACTATAATTCAGAAAGAATCTTGAAAAGTATTCGGCTCTAACAATATTCTAATATATAGCAAGATTTATGATGTGGTTTGCTTTTCATTTTTAGTTTCTGTATGTAAATTTTGTTTGTCTATCTTTGCATATTCATCTATATTGTTGGTGCACATTGCATAACATTATTGTTTTCCCACTTACATTGAATTTTCAGTTAGCTGTGAAAACTCACACACACGCATACATATCGACGACTTTTCACTGATAAGTTGTTGTTGTTTCCCTTTTTTGTGTTTTTTTGTGCATTGTATTTTACGTGAGTTTCCAAACAGTTTTTGGATTAAAATGCACTCAGTCATTAAAAGCGCGCCTGAAAGCAAGTGATTGTGCCTTGGAACATGGCCAGGGACATTTTGGACACCATGGACATGGATGTGGAGGTGGACCTAAAGTTGGTTTCATGCTGGGCTCTGGGCAATGTGTGCGTGTAAATAGGTTTTGTTGCCATATGTGTAGGCACACATGCGTATGTGTAGGTGATTGTAACAACAACAAAAAGGAACGCATTTTGGACACACATACACACTCGGACACACACTCGTACACACAATGAACACACAGAACGAGGGCACAAAATAACACCTGCTGACAAACAAACAAACAAAACTGCCGCAAACAGAGTGAAATGAGTGTGTGCCACTAGCTAAATCAATGTTAGAGATGATCGAAATACCAAATATTCCACCACAAATAGTCAGATAAGCCAATTTCTATATATGTATGCACCTGCACAGGTAATTCAATTTGCATTCTTTTTTGTATCTGGAATGAGTTGCATGATTGATATTTCAAAGGACTTTTATCACGTTGTCATCTCTAGTTTACACCCATACATTACTCTCGCACAGGTAAATTAATTTAACGTGACTGCAGCTTTTGGTCGATTTTCGGCCAAGTGCGTGGGTAACAGACCCAGACCCTACCCCACCTGGCTATCCCCGTCACCCAAACCTATTTCAGGTCCTTTTCCCCATCAATTTTGTATGCCAATGTTGAGGACGCATTGCGGTTATTGCCCCAAAAACTGCATTGGCAACAGTTTGGCAAAGAGATGCAGAGAGTTAAACGGAATGAGAAAGGAACAGAATTTTACCTTTCTACCTGCCTGTCTGCCCTACCTATGTAACTTCTCTTTCCCGCCTTGTTTTGTGTATTTTACGCATTAAACAACGCGTTGGTCCCTTCCCAACATACATTCAACTTTTGTTCCCTCTTCTGTCCGTCAGTCCGTCCGTTAGTCTGTTCAGTCGTCCTCTCATCAGGCCATAAATATTGCACAAGAGTTGAGCCCAAAATGGATTTTACGTTATTTTTGGCGCTTCCGTTTTAAGGTTATCCAACAAATGGTTTGAATTGGTTTTGTTAAAAGTTTTTTCTTGGTTGGTAGCGTTAAATAGAACTTACTTTAGTTGTACATATTAAGTATTTTTGTATTTTTTTAATATAATGCTTTTGATTTTAAACTATTCAGTTGTTATCTAAGACCTGTCTCTTGATAGAAAGAACAAGTAAAAAATAATATTTGATTAATCCATTTTCTGAATTTTACGTTTAGTTAAACCAAAGGGAGCATGTCGGCTATCGCATATAGGATAGGAATCCTTTTTTTAAACTTTTAGTAATATGCTTTTCAGATTGTTTTAAGACTTTGATATTTAATGGACATTGAATTTTCTGCAGTAAATTTCGTAAAGAACTTAAACTGGTTTATCAATCAGTTTATATAGGAATAATAAAAATAAATTCTGGAAGTATATGTATGTATATACATATATGATGTATGATGTACTATATATGATGGTAATTATAAAATTTTTCAATTTTTAAATAATATTATACCAATTATAGACTCCATCATAACAATTTACCGATTTGGAATGTCTTATTAAAAGTTTTCTTATGACTCTTCCAAAACAGGGGAATGCTGAAGAGATACATACACTCTGCGAAATTCAATTAAAGGCACCCTATTTTTTCTAGATAAATCGTGTTCTAGGATAACGATACCCAGTATTTGTAATTATACCCTTGCAGAGGGTATTATAAAATTGGTCAGATGTTTGTAACGCATAGAAATATACATTTCCGACCCCATAAAGTATATATATTCTTGATCAGCATCAATAGCAGAGTCGATTGAGACATGTCCGTCTGTCCGTCTGTCTGTTTAGCCAGACGTTTTCGAGCTTAAATTTTAAGCTACATGGTTGAAACATGAAAAGTTAAGTTCCTCAATCGGTTGAGCAGGTAAAGTTTAAAAATTAGTCGGATCGGATAATTATCACCGGAGCTATTAACTAAAACGTGGAGGTACCTCGAGTAAAATAGCAGTTTTCTTTGCACAAATTCCAAGCAATCACACACACACATACATATGCAAAAATTGGTCACCACGCGGTGTGTGAGAGAGACAGAAACATTTGCGTTGTGTTATTGCACGGATCGAAATTTAAAGAGCGAGATGCCATGCGTTTGCTATATGTATATGTATGTCGAACTAGCTTAAGTGAGTTAAGTGAGGATGAAGACGTAGTACGTAAAGATCGGTCGCACGATGGTTCGGTGTTTGGTGGATTCGATTCTCGGTGAATTCGGGAAAATTTTTAGTTGAGTTTTCTCTTCAATTACTTTAAAAATTTTGTTTTTAAATTAAATAATAAAACAATGAAGCTGCAAGGGTATACAAACTTCGGCAGAGCCGAAGTTAGCTTCTTTGATATTTTTTTTCTTTCATATTGTAGATCGTAGCTGTGTTAAACTTCAAAAACTCTTTTTACTGTTAGTTTTTTAGTCCTTTTTGCTCATTTTTCTGTTTTTTGGCAAATTACAGTGCGAAATTCAATTAAAAGCAGTGACTTCGTAGCAATTTTTGAGCTTGTTATTGCAGAAAAATAAATAATTTCTGTACTGATTCTCAGTCCTACATATTTTCGTAAATAGTATTTACACAAATCTCGCCAAATTTCGCTATAAATTCAATATGGGAAAGGCAAAAACACATAATCCTTCAGAGATTGTAAAGATCCTTGCTTACAAGGATACCGATATGTTCAACAGCAAAATTTCATTACATTTAAATCGATAAGCTTCTCTGCTAGACAATATGAGAAGTTTACAGAAAAATTACAAACAAAAAATACAACAAACCAAGCAGTAGAAAAATTTAATTTTTACAGATTGAAAAAAATCAATTTGGATGGCCCAAATGGTTTTAATTAATATTGGCATGATTTAGAATGATCTACACCAATTTTAACAAAAATGTTTTGGTTCCCCATGTTTTGGTTTCTTGGCTTGTTGGTTTTACTTTTCATAGCAGGACTCTTATTTTCAATATCTCCGGGAGGATGTCATTGGCAAATTATATCGACATGTTGGATGACACTTTAATCACTCTTACTAAGCAGCAGACGGACAGAGATCCCATTTACCAACAAGATAATGCACCGCTACACCTGTCTCGATCAAGTATGCAGTGGTTTTAATCAAAGGACATTGAACTTTTGAAATGGTCTGTAATGCCACAAACAAAGTTCCAAAAAATAGCGGAATCGATCTCAAACAGGATTTTTCAAATTGTTTTCAAAGCTAGAACTTGAATTCATTATTAAGAATCGTTCAATCGTATGATGCAGTCCGAATTTTTTTTGTTTTTACAATTTCTCTAACACTGCCTTTAATTGAATTTCGCACCGATTTAACGAAAAAAATTGTTTAAAATATGACGAAATTTTTTTTAAATGAAATTATTTAATTTTCTAAAGAACTATAGAAGAACTAAATAGTTTGTAAAACAACAAAAAATTTTCAAAAATTTTGTACACGAAATACGCAAGAAAAATGGGTGCCTTTAATTGAATTTCGCAGAGTGTATGTATAAATCTACATTCATTTTCTCTATCATTTATTTACAATTTTTGTTCTGAACTATTTCTATTGGTATTTTCACCTCTTTTCTAATTCATTCTTTATAAAATTTATCTCTTTATGGAAATTCTATTCTATATACAGGGACATATTATATTTCATCTTTATTTGTTTTTTTCTAATGTAAATAGAAATTTTTAAGCTTACTTCATAATATTTTCTCCTTTCTATTAGAATTATTTTTTCAATAAGTCTCTATTTTATGTCTTTATATGATTTTTATCTTTAATTCTTTTTCATTTTCTGCTTTCCTGTTTTCTTTTGTCTGCTTTTGATTTAAAATTCTCTCTCTAAATTGGTATCCAATACTCCCTCTCAAAAATTGGTATATCCAAGCATTATAGTTACACAATTTGCACTCACATTGCACACGCAAATGGACGCGCTTGCTAATCGATGGGGGGACACCATTGGAGGCCACACACAAATAGGCTGCCATGTGGAGGCGACTCACTTTGGTGATGTGCAGCAGTTCACCATCGACAACGTTTACTGCAAAATAAAAAGAAGAGGAGAAGGGTCGAAACCAAACCGCATTAATACCGCCACCTCTGGAGTGGCCCACTGATGACTGGGAGAGTTGTGTGCCATCAGCTTACCGTGCTCCCCGCCAATTAGCATTTCCTCGCCATCCTCTCGACGCCACATGACGTAGGGTTCGGGATAACCGCGTGCCTTGCACATCAGTGAGACATTTTGACCCTCACGAACGACCATATCATTGCTGGTCATTCCCTCGACTATCATGGGGGGCACTGTTTGCGGAACAAAAATAAAACGTGGACCAAGGGGTAAGTGAAGTTCAATGAGTTAAGCGTCAGTTTAAGTTTCCAGTAGGTCGACTGGCATTGACTCGCAGACCAATATGGAGTACTTACCGACCACCTGCAGATAGCCTTTTCTGGAGCGCATGGGATCCTGCGGGTGGGCCAAAGTCAGATAAAATAAAGTGCTTTAAGAAATACATTTCACAATTTATTTAATTACCGTATTCACTTGACACATGTACCAACCGCGATCCGTTTCCTCTACCTCCTTTATGTGCAAATACCACTGCAAATATATGAAAAGTTATTGAAAACTTATCAGAAACTGGAAAAATAATACAGCACAAAGTTTAAAAAGTAAGGTGAAATCTAAAAACTAAACTTTTAAATACTTAATTGCTTTAATAGTTGATGATGTTAATCTTTAATCTCAAGAAAGAGTCAAGTAAATCACAAAATATAATGACCATAACAGCAAAAAAGTATTCGAAAATCTGGCTTGGATAGATATTTTCTCCCAGCTGTCAATTAGTCTTTTTATTTGTCTTAGCTAAACATTCTTTAGCGTCAATTAAATCCTGTGAAAATCAACTTTCTGATACCCTACACATACCTAAATATTACAGTTAGTTGAGTTTTCATTCGATATGAGTTTAGATATCTAATATCGCTTCTATAGGATATTGATGAGACTGTATAGTCGATATAAAATAGCATTGAGCACTCTTCCTTTCCATTTTCACTAGACTCTTTGTAATAAATAAACTATTTAAATATTTCAAAAGCATTTCCATACTTACCGACCGATGATCATTATAAGTCAAACTAATCCGATTATTTTGCGATATTACATTATGATGTATGGAGAGAATCGTTTGTGTATCCACTCGCACCCAGGCCACCTTATATCCCTTTAGATTCTCCACAACACAGGCGAGCAGAGCATCCCTTCCTATGGACACGGTCACATTGGCAATGGGCTCGGCAAAGCGTGGAAAGTCCGCATCTACGAGAACAATGGCATATCCCATAAACATTAGAGTTACATACAGAGAACACACATGTCCTTGGATACACAATCACAAGGATTCCATTTGGGTCCCAGTGAAAGTGCTACAACGATTTCAGATTCGAAACACTGCGAAAAGGAAAGAAACAGAACTAAAGGGAAAAGTCACCATATTAATTACCTTCCTGTGCCGTCTGTTGCGTATCCAGACGAGTGTGTTTTCCTGCAAATACAAAAATAGAAAAGAGTGAGAGAGAGAGAGAGACAGAGAGAGAGATATAAATAGTTGGAGACATTTAATTGGGAAAACATTTTCGCCTGGCCACTCGCAAATGTAATAAATAAAAATTAATTAGCGCCAAACTTGGACAAAAAAGCGAAGCCTTTCCATGTTTTGCTGATATTGCGAATTTCATGCTGTGCTTTTAGTTTTTAGTTTCATTTATGTTTCAATTTTTCGCCTGTTTTTCCCCATTTTTTTTTTTTTTGATTCATATGACAAAAGTTCAAGTTTAATTGTTTTTCGTGAAAATTGCCAACGTTTGCAGTTTTCCACGTTGCACACAAAAACTTTTCGTTTTTCTTTAGGTTTTTTTTTGTTTTTGGTTTCTCTGCTTTTGGTAAAAGTTTTTGGTGAAAGGTGAAAGGTGTTGCATTCAACATTAAAATTGGTAACAAAATTGAGAAAAATATTCAATAATAAAAGTTTTTCTTTTGTGTGCCAGAATAAAGGTAGTTTTCTCTTAGAGTATAAATGAAATATAAACAGAACCAATGTTTTTCATGTTGCAGATATGAAACTCGTAATGAATATTGTAAACATTATAAATTTTTTATATTTTTACAAGTTCTTGGTATATTTAACGATTTATGTACATATGTAGGTACATACATATGTCTGTAAATTTATAATTAGTTTGTTATTTGTAGACGCTCTTCTTTCCTTTCCTTTTGTTCAACTAATCATTTGCTTTGTCCAATTAAAAGTAAAATTTAGAACTTTACAAGGCGAAGCATAATTAATAACTAAATATCAATAAATATGTCTAAACTGAGTCTCTTACTAAATTCATTTATTACATTGTCTCCTTCATTATAAATGTTCTCTTAGTTGTTTAAATCAGACTTACTAATGTTTCATTATAACTCCTTAAAAATCATTATTTAAAATATGAAAAATATATGTTATTCTTCACTAGCTTTTGCCCGCGGCTTCGCACGCACTGCTACTTCACTCGTGGAAGGCGCATTATATCGTCCTCTGTGTTCTCCGACAGGAACTTTATTTGCATGGATTACGGCATTAAAGTCGGGAGCACTTGCTGGAACACTCTCTATCGCAGATCCTGGATGAGGCGAGCTTCACGCTCTAGAGACAATTCTCTGGCTCTCTGAACTATATGTCTATCTCGATCCTGGCTACGGCGAGCCTCACGCTCTACGGAGGATTCTCTTTCTCTCTCAGCTCTATTTCTAGCCCGAAGCTGGCTGAGTCGGTCCTCACGCTCTACTGAAGATTCTCTCTCTCTCTCTCAGCTCTATTTCTATCCCGAAGCTGGCTGATGCGAGCATCACGTTCCGCTGACGTTTCTTTATCTCTTACTGAACGTGTTCTTCTGGCATTCACTGTACTACGACCTATGTTCGAACGACGACGTCTTCCAGACATGATTTTATTATTTCTGTACAAAACCAAAATAATAAACTCAACAACCAAAAATACTTTTTTGAACTTAAATACCTTAAATACTACGGTTCTCAAAATATTTAAAAAATGTGTTTATTTACGACTTCGCATTAGAAATCTTGAAATTATCAATGGTTCTCTAATTTATTAAACTTGAACTAGTTTGCACAGAGATTTGGGGTAACCTCATCTACTCGGTTTAAATATTAATAAAACATAATTTAAGGATCCTTCAATTACTTAATAAGCTTCAATAAATACAACTCTATAAAAATCAATGGATTGATTCTTTGTGGCTAATGTAGTTGCAGCTTTTCTTAAGGTTTACCCATTCAAATAGCCATAAAACGGCACTCTTCCGTTAATGAAAGTGTTCAAATTTACAGTTTTTTTTTTAAATTCTTAAATTTAGAGGAAGAAAATTATTATCATGGATGCACCTACTCGCAATGTCTAGTTACTACAAGTTAAATACAAAAAATTTGCATTATTTCAAATAAAGCTGTAAGTTAGAGAAAACAAATTAATAAATGAAAACCTTTAACTTTTTACACCTTTACCTAAGATTGAGGATGACCAATTAAATATGTTACAACTAGGAAGAAATTAAATCAACAACTGCAAATATTTATTTACATATGTAAAGGCAAATATATTCTTCAACTTTTAATTTTCTCTGAGCTAAAAGCAAATTGTTTGAGTTTATCTAAATCAATTACACTTACACAGTTTTTATGTACTACCAAATATATACATATGTAAGTATGTACATATATATTTATATTTGAAGAAGAAAAAAGAGCTTATAATTATCTTTTACATTTTATCCATTAAAATTTCAAATTGTGGGTTATTTCTCTTCGCTTTAGCGAACTGCACTTCGCTTTAGATACTAATGAGCAGTAAGGTGTTTAAGGTATTATCTTTGCTCTGATAGACAACTCAATAAAAATAACATTAAACGAATCGATTGAAATCGATTGAAAATTGAAATCAATGACATGAATTGATTTTTGAAATTGGTCTTTAGATTAGGTAGAATCTCAGCTTATTGTTTTAGTTAAAGAAATAACATTGAATCTAGATTGGATTAAGTGGCAGACTGGTTTATGTTTAAGTGGATATATAGGAAAAAATGTATTGGAAAGTTTTTTCCTTCTGTTACTTTTAAAGAAGAGCTTTATTGTTAACTATATCTACAAAATCTATTCATTGTTTATAGTCATTTCTGATCCATTGGTTGAATTTTGAAACCATTTCATATATGCACTTCATGCTAAATGCTTTCAGGGGTTGAATTTAAACCTCCCTACCAAATGAGCGAGCAGTCAGCATTACAATATTTACAATGTTTTTTTTTTGTTGTTTTTTGTGAAGTAAATCCATGCTTGTGCATTTGTCACAATCATTTATTAAAATGTTAAACACAGCCCTAAACGAAGCCACAGCACAGCCGTCACCTGGATCCTGTCATCGTCATCCACTCCAAGCGGGATTCGCCTCTCCGAGGTGAGCACGTAGCATAATTCATGGATACATAGCGAGAATGTTTTGGTGCGGTGGGGTGGGGTGGAGCGGCAGGTGAGGTAGGAGTTTGCATTGGATTGGGGTTTGTCAAGGGAGGAGAGGTGGGGCAGGCAGGCTGGCTGGTTGTCGAGTTACGCTTGTGCTACTGATGCCATATTTTATGTTTTCGCTCACTTTCTGACACATTTTCGCACATTCTTTTTATGGTATAAGTAAGTGTAATTTCTTATTTTCTTTTTTTTTTTTTCTTCTTTGTTTTGCTGTTTTTCATATTTTTGCTGCAGCTGCTGCAATTTTCGTGTCGTTCGTTATGAATAATGAGAGTTTTCTTTTGCTTGCACATTGTTCATATTATTGCTGTCTCGATTTAATTAAAGTTCTTAATGAGTTTTCTATATCGCAGTTCAATCAATCAACTTGCTTAAAATAACCCAAATAAGAAAAGAGAAGACTAGAGAGAGAGAGAGCGAGAGAGGGGACAAGATGGATGAAGAAAATGGTAAATTGAGCTGTTAAGTGCAAGCTGACTTTATCTTACAACAGATTACATTGTCGTAGACTCGAGTCACTTTCAGGCAACTTGCCAATAAAGTTGGGGAAAAAAAAACTTGTTATACACTATTGCAATAGATTTTTTTTTTTTTTCTTTTTTTACCATATGTGAACTTTCGGTTCCAGTTCATTCGTTTACCCAAATTGGATAAATTTTGCCGCACTCGAAATTTGTTTTGCGGTCTTTCCATATAAATAACGCAGCTTAACTTTAACTTGAACTTTATCTTTTGCGAGAATATCTGCTTGCATTTAATATTTTACTACCCCCCCATCCCTCTGTCTATTGTAGTCTCTTTATATATATATTTTTTTTCTTTTCTTTGGCATTGACTCACATTTCGATGTGTGTGCATTTGTTTGTGTAATGTGAAAATTTTCATTGCATACTTTTACGTTGAATCTGGATTTCTTTTTGTTTTTAACTATATACATAGGTGAGAGGTATTTGTTGTTTTTACTTCCTCTCTCTTTATACCTCTATATCTATCTCTTTTTTCTTGTGTTAAAATGTAAACAATTTGCATAAAGAATTTCGCATGTTGCACTAGAAGGTTTTATTTTTTTTGGCTGCCTTTTAAATTATATTTATGGTTCCTTTTTAACCAGATGTATTGCGATTAAAGTAGCTAGAAGGGACTTTGTCTTTTATTTAACAATTTGTCAAGAAAATTTTATAAAATTATAAAATATTTAGTTTTGAAAATCAAATGTTTGTTAAAAGGTTGAGGTAGAGTGGCATACAATGTCAACTTTATGGGTTATGGGCAAAAGACGGTTTCGTGTTTTTTTTATTGTCAATTTTTAAATTGTTTCCTTCTTAAACAAATTATGATGCTAAAACTATAAGTATTCAAAATGAATTCAATAAAAATCATTTATTCCAAGTAAACTAAACGTTTAATTGCTTCCTTCTTATAACGGAAATACATTTCATATTAATTAAATCCATTTCATATACTAAGCTTTAATTAAACTAAATTGTTTGTTAAATGATAAGAAACGTAAATATTATCTCAATTTAAAGCTTAAATATAACATTTCAATATTATATTAATTAATTTAAATGTTATTTTACTTTGCATTTGAAATAAGAAACTATAAAGGAAGTTAACTTTACCTCATAAGCTTAATAATCTCCATTTAATTTGAGTCAGTAAATTCAATTTGAGGTAAATATTAATACAAAATTTTCGAATTTACACTTAATTATTACACATTGAAATCTTTAATGTAAATAAGAGTTCAGTTTAATGCCCTTAGCAGACACACATACATACGCATACACAAATGAGACAAGTTGGTCAATTGGACAGACTAACTGACTATCTGACTGACTGTCTGTTTGTCTGAATGTCTGTCTCTGTCTGAAGCTCTCTCTCTCTGCTCATTGCCAATAAACCAATGCCCACAGACTCTGAAGCCATTTAATTGCATAATGACCGAGAGCTGGTATTTAATCAGCTCGTTTGTCAACAAAGTGCATATATCAGCAGACGGCAGATGGGTTGATAACCAACTGAAGGGAAACGGAATATAAACTGAACGGGAAGGAAAGAGGTGGCAAAGGGAATGGGGACCTTGGCTTGTCATCGCTAAACTAATTACTTATACGCAATGTGATTATGAACTGAAGCAGAACTGATTAGCAAGCTCTTTCGGACATTCACCATAATAATTCATTTCCCCCCCTATTATAGGGTATGCACCCTTTATAACACCGTTTGCGATAAATAAGACAAATCAACAACAATTACAATGAGAAGAAGAAAGAAATCCCCTTCAAATATTTGTTGACATATTGCGGATTTAAAATGATTTGTGGTTGGTCCAATCCCCAAGAATTAAACAAATACATTTGAATAATGGCAAGCAATCAGCAAACAAAACAGAAGACTGATTGCCGGCAATAAAAATGGACCCATAAAAAGCGATAACATCATATTTATAAGCGCCTCTCAGGCACACACACACACAAACCGAAAACTCAACCCAAACCCCAAAACCCAAAAAAAAAAAACACCAACAAATGCAAGAGGCAAACCATGGCCATCCTTCACGATTTCCCAAGGCGGCGGCAAACGGCGTTGAAAGCGATTATATGCGTAAATATAAAAATGGCAAAAAGACAAATAAACGACAATAAACGGCCAGGCCAAGACGTATAAGACCAAAAATATCCCAACAAGAACAAGAACAACAATAAAAGCAATGGCCGGCAAAAAAGATGGGGCCCATAAAAAAAAAAACCTGAAGAAACCCACCAAAACCTCACAAAAACAAGTCCAAGACAGACAGTGGAACAAAAAGTGCAAAATTACAGATAAAAAAAATGGAAAAAAAGATAAAAAAAAATGGAAAAAAAGATGAGCAAAACGTAGACTAAAATGATACAAGTTTAAAGGACTCTTTTGTAAGTTCATAGGGATAAATATTAGAGTCATTGATGAAAATTAAAAAAGCAAACAATATCATTTAATTTCTTAGATAAAGATTTTAAATATTAAAAGGGTATTCTCAACGGGTTTGCTTTAAGTAAAGAGTAATAAAAAGAACAATATAAAATCAGAGAAGTTTTTTATCTATCTGTAACTATAGCCACAATGTTCAGATCCCAATCTCTATATAAATACTTCAATTTCTCTGTGCATTCAAATTTCGTGTACAACTTTTTCAAAGTTGATACTTCACACTAAATTAAAGCAACTAAGACTCGAATGAATCAATGAAGTCCATCTATCATTTTATTCACATATTTTCACTTCCTCTCCATAGTGCAATCTTTGGTTTTTACTTAGGAACAATGGCAATGGCCAAAATAAAGATCCAAGTGGGCGGCACCTTGGGCCAAAGTTTGTTCTCTGTGTGGGTGCGTGGGTGGGTTAACGTTTTGTTTATGACAACCATTTGGTTGGCAGCAACCAGCCGAGATTAGGTGGACCAATATTGAAGGTATAACCATAGTATTCCTGGACAGGTTCTTCTCGTCCATTTGCTGTCCATTTTTCGTGTCACTCGTAAATGTTGTCGACTCTCATTTTTAATGTCTTGCAAAGAACGTGCCAAGTGAACCAGCGCGGATTTGCATTTACAGTTTAAGGTGCTCATATAACGTGCATTTAAATATTAAACGGCGAGCATAAAAGCCAACAGGGACGAGCTTTAAAAATCCTCCAAACAGCGAAAAGTATGCCGACAATTTGTGTTTACTCACACGCACAAAAGGAGGAGCAGCGAGACGAGATGCGGAGGAGAAGTGGAGTCAAACTAAATTTGACGAAAAAAAAGGCGCAGTTGAATTTTTTTTTGTTCTACAGGATATGCAAGGAGTATGCACGGCCCAAAAGCAAATAATGAATTAAAATAAAAAGAATGTTGATTAAATTAAACAAAGTTGAAGCTTTTATTTTAAATTCATTCTGATTTAACGTTAGAAATTATTTGTTTTAATTTTCTGCCGAGGTATTAGCTAGTTAAGCTCTTCAATTCTAATCTATTGAAAGTAGCTGGCACTTTTCAGTGCTCTGGCATTTGGCAGTCGCGTTTTGTTTGCACAAAGCGGAAATGCCAAAAGAGCGAAACTACACAGCCAGAGCCGGAGCCGGAGCAGGAGTCGAAGCTGAAACTGGGAGTTGGGGTCAGAGCTGGAGCCTCCATCGTCGAGCCTGATAAATTGAATGGTCAGTTGCGTTTGCATAAAGAGCCAGGTCACTTTTCAGGTGGGGCGCAGAGACCATTTCTTTTTTATCCTAGGCAAGGCAAACAGATCTGACTGATGACAGTCGAAACATGTTGACATTAGACGACAACAACAGCACAGAAAAAAATATAAAAGGACATACGAGAGAGAGAGCAAGGCAAACAGTGTTCCATTGAAATATTGAATCGAGTTTAATTGAGCTCTATATAAGTTGACATCGCAGCCAGCTGCTGTCCACTCGGATTACAAATCAAAATGAAAAAAAACTGCTCATTAAATCCTACGATAAAAAAAAAGTACACAACTTTTTCTCCTTTTCGTCCAGCATAATAATCTTCAAATGCAAGCTGGCAGCTAAAATTGAAAAAGGTAAGGTGCAACGATGAGGGGGGTGCCAGAAGGGGAGAGGAGCGAAGAAAAACCTGACTCCCAACTATACAAAAAACGTGCTAAAACGTAAATCAACAGCGAAAATCGTGTTGAGCATTTTTCCCCCAGTCAAAAAGGAAGGCAAAAAAAAAGAGAAATACTGGCGAGGAAAAATGGAAGGCATAAACAGCAGCTGCCATGGAAGAAGAAGTTAAAAAGTTCTAGCAGACGACCGACAGGAAGAAGGCAATGTCCAGTGGCCAGGATACTCAGTATAGAATACAGAATCCGGGGTTCGCTGTCCGGAGTCCGGAGTCCTGGCAATGGCCATGGCAAGCAACGTAATTCAATATGCGGCTCCGTGTTAAAAGCTGTAAAAATGTTTAAGCGTTTTTCAATTTAGCAGTTTTATTTTTCAAGCGAATGAGATTTGCTGCTAACTCAAATTTCTTAAACGCTTGTGAAACATTTGTAAAGTGTCTTCACTTCGAGATGGTCATGGATGGTAAAGGATGAGCATTTTGATGGAAACTTGACATGACCGGGCATTCAGTCACACAATGAAATCCCCCCTTCCCACCTATTTTTTCTTTAATGGGTTTTAGTTTTATGTACATTTTTTCCTCAATTCTTCATTTGCAACATTTTGCTATGTTTTTTTAAGCATTCTAAGAAGAATCTTCAATTGAAAACATGAAAGTTAGCTAAGAAAGTTAATTGAAATCAACATTTTACAATTGTTTACTTTTAACAGAAAATATTGTAAGTTGTAAATATATTACTTAAATAAGTCAACAAAATCTGGCTTCTAGTCAAAAAGGAACTTGAGCATATCTTTAATCCTTGAGGTTTGTGAAAAAAACGTACCAAATAAATTTAATAAATATTTTTTTGCTTTTATTTAATTATTTTGAAATTACAAGCAATAAATCCCATTTTACAAGATGTTCAAGTATGGAAAAAGTTAGTAAATAATATATAAACTTTGATTTACATATATATATTGCAATAGAGCTTTGCAATTGGGACCTTATTTCAACTAACCAATTAAAAATTATTGATTATTTTTTTATACTTCAATCAGAAATAACCGTAGTGAAGGATTTTCATAAATACACCATAGAAAACATGTTTATTTATATAAGTTTATTTGAATATTTGTGAATTAGTCTACTAAAGTCACAACTTTGATATCTATTGATTTTAGCACATTTCTCGTCCTCGTTTGTCCTTACTCGAAAAGTCGCCTAATTCCTCCTTCTTTATTAAAGCTAAAAACCTTTCGTCGTTGTCACTCCTTCTAAAAATCGTCGTTGCTACTTTTCTAGAACTTATAGTTATAGTTATATAGGTTGCCGGACTCCATTCCACACTTTTACAATTAGTTAACACTGAAATATTGATTTGATCAATTTCTTTTTTCATATTGTAAATTGTTTGTTTGATGTTTTTTTATCTTTTGCCCCTTGGCACTTTTATAGTAATTCAATTATTTTATTCCAGTTATTTAGGTTTCTTATTTATATTAATTTCATAAAAGCTATCGCAAATAATATGTTTTTATTTATGTATATTATTGCAAAAATTAATTTAAATTTTTTCGAATAAAAAGGAAAGGAGATAATGTGCTTTGTTTAAATATAATGCAAATTGAAACTAATTTATAAGATATTTGATGAAAAGTAAATATTATCTTAAAAGTATTTGTTTTCATTAATGCATTGATTGCATTTGTATTAAATATAAGCAATCATTAAGAAAAAATATTATTTCACTTAGTTTTTTGTTGGTATTTGCAATCGGAGTACAAATTTTGTCTTAGTTGCCTTTGTGAAAAGCAGTTTCACTCATCGATTATTCATTGTGGGTTACTTAAATTAAATAAAATAAGTTTTAAATTTAATAGTAAGACTTTAAAAAAAACACATACCAGTTTCATTATTTATCATTTAAATTCTTACTTCACCTATCTTGTGTGTAACATCTCACTTCCACATTTTTAGAGAAAGACCTTAAATAATGGAAATGAAATTCACTTTAAGTTCAACTCAATTTCTTTCCATGAGAATATTAATTAAAGTCTCTGCCATAAATTCGATATATCGTTGTTCGGTGAAGTTATTTGCTATCAAGATGTGTGCAAGAGTCGTTCTTTGCGGAATTCATCAACCGATAGTCACTCACTCGCAATCAGTTGTCTTGCACACATCATCACAACAATATGGGAAATGTGCATTTTCCTTCAGCTCAGTGGAAAATTAAACTACATGCAAATTGCGCGACGGCAACCATCACGAATTGTGTGACATTTTACAGCACATTACTCATACGCCATGTCATCAGTGCGATGAAAACAAGGAGCGGAGTGAATTGAAGTGCAGTGGTGTGGAGTCGAATGGATGAATGAAGAGAGAGGAAGAGGAAAACAGAGAGAGAGAGAGAAAGGTGGCAAGTAGTATTGTGTATGTCGACATCTTGGCAACGAAATGAGTCGAATGGTAAGTGAATTTATTTCAAACAATTATGTAGCAATTAACAAACAGATGACGGCAATTAAAGACCCAGACTATGGCCTATATTGGATGAAGGGCAAAAGGGGATTTTTGGGATATGTCAGCTGCAGCCCGTAAAAGTATGCTACATTATTCAGGTAATTTTTCACGACACGGTAAAATGCATTTTCATGTTGGGCAATTTTCTCCCTGAGCACTTTTAATTTTTCAATAATTCAATTGGCAATTGCCAATTGCTTCTGTCTTCACTCCGTTCACCATCTGCTTGCACCTTTCGTTTTTTCCGCATTTCTCACCTGTCTCTCGAACTGAAGTTGGACCTGAAGTTGGAGTCGGCGTCGGAGTTTGAGTTGGTATTGCGTGCGTGACTTTTGTTCGTAGTTAAATTACAGTTTGTACTCTGTGATATTTTCGTCAGCAGGAGAGAAACGCGGAATTTACTGGCCACACAGAAACCACTTTACAAATTAAGTTGTCAACAATTTTAACCATATTGCAACGATATAATCTTCGCACCTAAATTATGAATGTCACAAACACACACCAGGAGAGGGTAAAGAGTGTATGTGTGTGTGTGTGTGTGTTTATGGAGGTACTGAAGCAGGCGGGTTGGAAAAAGTGCCTTGTTAGCCGTCGCTCAGGCAATAAAACGTTCTGTTTGTTGTTGTTGAGTCCTTTGTTTAATAAATTATGTAAAATGCGCCAAATTGAATTTGAAATTCATGCAGACGTTTTTGCCTGGTTATGGGAATTAAGATATGTCGACAATCCCAGACGGGTGCGAGAGATATAGACAGAGACAGAGAGAGGGAGAGAGAGAGGAAGGACGGGACAAACATGGCAACGACTCGTTTTCAGTTGGCACGTACAGACATTTAATATATGGCCTAAAATTGGCCAGCAATGAAAACGGGAAAATGAGTCGTGGTTTCTGGCTTAGTTTGCGCCATGGCAGACAAAATAAAAGTTTTCACGATGAAAATTTAAAGATAATTTATAAACATTTCGTTTATAATCAGTGAATTATTCAGTTGTCGAATGCACAATTTGGGTTCATTAGTTATTTTTGTGAAATTAAGAAGTCCTTGAAGTTATTTAATGAACTTTTTAGATGTACTTTAGGAATTAGATTTTCATTTCATTGCTTTAGTTCAGTTTATTAACGGCAAAACTTACTCACTTCATTGTCTATCAAAAGTTAACAAAAACTATATTTTGGTATTCATTTAGAAGGGTTATTACCCAAATCGACTTTTGTCAAGACAGGGTCCTAATCATAAGGTTGTATGGTATAGGATAGGGATCTCTCTATCCTGTTCCTACTTTAGGAAACATGTACATTTCTTTCATGAGAAAACTACATTTTTCTTTCAATTCATAAGCTGAAAGTGGGTATCCGAGCATTCACATGGTATTGTAATTCATTTGGAACAAACTTGTCTCAATTTGAAGCAAAATACCAACATAAATCCATTCAAACATAGTCGTAATCTCGAACACTTCTTTCCCTTGACTAAGTTTTCAATCTGTGGCAAACACATCAGCAGGGCCGAGAAACTTTTTTGGTAAGGCAACAACTGTCTTAACTGGACCATAAAGTCAGGCAATAAAAATTAATGGCATTGGGCAGGGGGGGCAAGCATAAACATAATTTACATCAACTGCCAACGCATAGCGAAGGTCTTGAATTCCAGCGAATAATAATTAGGCATCGCGAGTCCTTGCTGCCACACACACAACAAAAGGACCCGGCCGGAATTTCAAATGAAGTGTGAACCAGAAACAAAAGCCTCCCTCCCGCCTTGAACTCAACCAAAAAAAAAAAAAAATAAAAGAAATGTGTCTTTTGAGACATTATTAAAAGTTTTCGCCTTCCTTTTTTCCATCTTTCTTTTTTTTTTGGCTACTTTTGTGGCAGTCATTTACATTAACATCCTTTCAACAAGCCAAAAAGAGAGAAAAAAAGAAGAAGGGAAATATCAAAATGAAATTGCTGCATAATTTGTACTTTCTTTTCGTCTGTCCGTTGTCCTCTTTCGTCTATTTTTGCGTTTGCCCAGTGAAACTTTTCTATTAATTTTTGTGGTTGTCATTTGGCGGTGACGACAACGGCCGCCAGTAAAAGTGTAAATAAATACGGCAAACTTCTCAGTCTCTTCGTTTCATCTTCCCTTCACCTACCCGGACACATATCCAGCCCCTCTTTGGGTGGGGAGTCCAACAATTTCTTATCTAACCAGGCAACGAAGCGCAAACTTAAATTAAAATGTTGGCAGGACATTCGTTGTTGAATTATTCAGCAAGTTTTTGTGGTGGGCACACAAAACTCTTTTTGGTTTCCTTTTTTTTTTATTATTTTGCTGGCGACCAGTTTACTTTTTTAATGCCAAAGAAATGTACATTCCCCCATGCATCCCCTGCCGCCCCCTTCTGTTCAAAGTCCAATGTCTTTGGAGGGTCTTGCAGCTCTGCGGAGTTTCAGTAATTAAAAATCAACAACAACAACGGAAAATGGGTAAGGAATTTCCCTTTTTTTTTTTGTTACAAAAGAAAACGTGCCAGTTTTTTATAAATATGTAAAAATGCTATAATGTAAGAGGAAATAATTTACTTTTAATTGAGTCGTAATAAAAAATATTAAGCGAAACAAAAAATCAAATATATAAAAACATAAATGAACAAGATACACAGACTCTATCAACGATGTGAAAGGAGAATCATGTTAGATGAAATTTGAAGCTAAGTTTATAATTTACAAAGGAGATTGAAATTTTTAAATCATTTCTAATCTTCGATTTGCAAACTATACTGTATTTTATACTTGAGTAGCTTTTGAGTGAGTGAGCCAAAATGAATGACTCACTGAACTGAGCCACTAAGCTTGTTCATTCAATATGGTTCAGTTTGGCTCACTAGCTCAGTTTGTCACACTAGCTCTATTGTCTCACTAGTTCTTTTGGCTCTTTTTGCGTTCTTCTCTATTGGCGATCGCAAAGTGAACTCATGAGCTATCTGCAAGTGAACCAGTGAGCCATATGAGTCAGTTGGCTGACTTCGAAAAAAAGAACGAGTGAGCCGGTTCAGCTCAATGAGCTGCTTTTACCCAAGTATACTGTATTTTAATACGAACTGAGAACAATTATACACTTTTTTTTAATAAACAAAATAGTCATTTACTATTATTAAAGATCAACAATTGAAGATCATTTAGTTTTTGGCAGTCGCTTTTGAGTAGTCCATAATTTATGTTATTTCTTAAGGGTAATACCATGGAAATTTACTTTGTCTTTTGTTAAACATTGTATATTTTGAAAATATCTGATAATTTTGAATTGGCAGTCAAATACTTAATGTCATTTAACCATCATCAGTTGAGCAGGCACTTTAGGAGTAAGGAGTAATATTCAATATGTATCTTCTTTTACTGTCATAACCGGGACACAGTCAATAGCTAATGATCCATCCCTTCGACACCTGTTGCCTTAGCGTAATAAGTAAACAAGCCCAAAAGCCTTAAGTGTGCGTTCAAATATTTTCAAACTATCAAGTTTTGAGAAATTGAAGACATAAACCAATGATTTCTTGGTAAACAAGATCGAGTTTCTTTTACATTATGCTCTTTAAATATTTTTTAACAACTGATCCTGACATACATAAAGCGTATATATATACTTGTATGTGCAATTTGTTTATTCAACTTGAATCATATTTTTTTATATAGACAGATTCTTAATAAATTAAACAACAAAGGGGCGCTTGCATGTACATAGATCCAAATCCACTCTGGCTTTTTCTTTACACTTTGAACCCGTGCAAATAAAGTACCTTCGTACTTCGTCACCATTTATTATCTTTTGCGGTATGAGTTTATACGAAGTCCTTTTAAAGCCAATTCAGCTCTTAGATTCATGACATGTTAATTTATTTCAAGTTTACCCAACAAAATCTTAGAACTTTAAAATTCTTTAACTTTTCAAAACACTTGACTATTTTAATTTTAGTTTTCTGTTACCAACGACTTGCAATGAATAGAAAGAAAAATGGCAAATAAAGACAAAATAATGTTCCAGTATTAAAAATTCTTGAAAAAAGTTTTAATAAAACTTAAGTGTGGGTATGTACGACATTGAATTTGTTATTACAAATAAGCTTTCAAAGTTTCCATCAGTTTAAGGATCGATATTTATCAAATGGAAATTACTATTCCATTGTGTATATTGTCCCATTTAGTGCTATCGTTTAAGTATTATCCATTGACTAATTTAATTTAATTGATTTTAAAATTTTGGAAATAATCTATAGTTTGCTTATATAGTTTGTTTATTGGCTACAGCTTTCCAAACATTAATTTAGTTATTTGAACTTATGTGTATGTACCATTATATTTAAGTGGCTTTGTTTTGCGACTCTCAACAGGCTTTCTAAAATGCAAACAGAGCGAGAGAACTACTCAGATGTCAAAGCATTCAACGACAATGTCATTCAGTCAGTCAGCCAGCCAGTTAGTGAGTCAGTCAAGATAGACTCGTATACATACATACATACATACGTCAGTCGGCCAGGGAAAATATAAACAATTTATGGAATTTATTAAATTGGCCAAGAGGCGGCCATTGTGTAGCTGCTACAAAAGCCCTTAGGCAGTTGGCCAAACAAAACAATGCAAACAAAATGTGGGAAAAAAGAAAAACTTGATAGAGAGAAAGAGAGAGAAAGGAAGGGGGAAAAGAAAAAGAGAGATGGGGAAAATCTTTACGCTTTTTTTTTCCTTTTTTGCTGGGCCACAGAGCAAACACTTGAAGAAATTTATGACAATGAGCCAACAACTGTGAGTGGTCATAATATAAATAACAAGTAGGGCGGTTAGAAGGAGAGGAGAGGCTGCCGTGTGGGCGTGGCCAATGCGTAAACGTTAACTGACCGTGGTAAAAGTGTTGTATGTTTTGTGTGTGTGTGTGTGTTTGTTGAGATTCAATGGCCCATTGTGCTTGATTGAAGAGGGAGTGTGAAATGGTGCAAAGCAAAGGCAAGGAGAAATTCCCTCTGTGTGTGTGTCTGAGTGGGTGTATAAGTGAGTGTGTGTGTGTGTGTGTGTGCCACATGTGCCTGCAATTGCGAAATTATGCCCAAAGGGCCTACACCAGAGAAAAGTGAAAAGGAACTTAACTCAGCTCTGGCAACTGCTGCGCTTAACTTTTTGGCCTTTGACGTTGAAGGCCTCCATCCATGGCCTTCTTAGCTTAAGAAGGAGCAGCCAAAGCTAAGGGAGCTCCAAGGGACTTTGCCTTTTGGATTCAGATTGAAAGGCCCAATACTTGGCCAACATTAATTTTTTATGCTCCTGTGTTTGTTTGAATGTGTTGAAAATTTACGGCAATTTAAGCTAAACGTTTTGGGCAAACAGTTTGAATTAATTTCAAAAAATTCACTCAACAAAAAGTTTTCATCTAAATAATATTGTTGAAATGATTTCTAAAGATGTTTGGAATCAAAAGAATTTAAACTTTTGGAATATATAAAAAAAAGAAAGAAAAATCCTTTTTTGAGTAAATAATTTCCGTTGATCCTTTGAAGTCTCATTTGTTAAATTTTATGAACAATTTTTCATTTTAATCTAGTAAAAACTTTCATAGTTTTACTTTAGTTTTATAAAGTTGTTTAAAAATGTCAGAAAAAACAGTTTATTTTAGACTTTTTTAAAGGTCTTTTTTATTTTTTCCAACACACATTTTCTTCGCGTAGTTTGCCTTGTGGAATGCCCCTTATTCGATTTGGTCTTTAGCTATATAATATAGTCAAGCGAATCCAACAAATGTGAAAATGTTGAAAAGGATAGAATATTCTATTCAAGTATTGATAAATATTGTGTTTCCTGGCAAGTACTTAGAAAATAGGCCTATTTTTGATCAAAAAACCTGTTGTCGATCGATCATTAACATAATATAGTCGTTCTATAACAAAGCCGTTTAATCAGGTTAATTTCGAGATACACAGATAATTAAAACTAAAAGGTGATACTAACTTCAGCTTATCCTTGCAAAATATCCTTTTGACAACTTATTCTTAAGACCTTTTCATATAGAATTTGCTTAGATATAAGAATTCGAAATTGAGCCCCAAGCTTAAATGATTAAGTAAAAGAAATATTTAGAAAATCAGTAATAACTTATATAAGGATATGGCCATATAAACTCATCTCAGGTCGTACTATCTATACTTTATATGCAAACTTCTAACAAAATTAATATTCCCTTTTCTAAAGGGTATTATTGTAACTATTCGCTTTTTCGTTGCTTTTATCTGGAACAATATGTAAGTTTTCAAGAAAGTTGAAAAAGACTAAAGAATTATTTATTATTTCTTTATATAAAAGTCAATGTTTGTGTATTGTCCTTTATTGTCTTCGTAAGAGATGGAGCAAGTTTGTTCAGAATGGAAAACTTTTGGATACCAACATTATATCGTATGGCTAAATTAATGATAGCCATATTAACAAAAGTTAAGAATCACATTCAAACATTGCATTTTACGTCCAACTGGTTTTTAGCTATTTTACAAGTATTTCTAAGAATAATGGAAAATAAGCCTTCCAAGCGAGTAGAGGCTGAAAGAACTCGAATCGAAACAAGTTTAGAAAACAGAAAGTTCGCCGAGTCTTCAAACAGTAATTGGTTCAAGAATTGAAATAGATTTTGATTTTATATTCGGTAGTCGTTAACATTGACTTCGGTCAGTCTGTATTATCTTGAGAAATTATGTATATACAGCAACTGATGGAAGTTGGCAGGTGAAAACTTGAAATCTTTATGTTTTATTCAACTAAATTTAATAAATTAATAAACATATTCCCCCAAAAGCCTGTCGAGTGCTGCTGCATATGCTTAAGTGGCTTTCTCAGGAGAACTTCAAACTTTGAATTTTCGTGCAGTTGTAAGTACTTGGACATGAGACTAATCAAAGTGTCCTTTTGCTTTGATGTTAACTACAAACAATGTTAGTGAAGTGTTTAAATTTAATTGAATCTTATATATATGTGTTGTGTGTGTGTTTGTGTGGCATTATTACACATACATTTATACATAGAAACATTTTGGTGTATATCAAATTCAATTTATTGATTTAATTTTAAAGGCTAAAATTGAGTTTTGGGCAGCTTCAGCAAGCTTCCAATTAAATTATCTGTTCGACAATAAAAATTTAAGAAATATGAATAAAAAAATGAAATTGTATCTAAATCGAAATCTTTATTTTTTATCTGTTCCCCTTTCTCTGCATTTGCAAGCTTCCCCATCTGCTACATTATATCTTCAGAATTCGCTACCAAATTCCTCGATTTATAATTTCATCTGCTCGTCGAACCCTTCCATGTCAGTTTCAAAGCCCAAACCCAAACCCCAAGCCTAAATGCAATGAATCCACGGATTCTGTTCCTGCTCCTGCTGATGCTTGTTTCTCTCTTTCCCTTTCTGTTGTATCCAAACTTCATCAGTATTTGAAGTACGGCGAATTTCCCATTCATTTGCTGCACATCTCAGCCGAGTACAAGGCAACATTTCCCTCTATCCTGCCCTCTAAACCCTCTCTTCCCATAGTTCTATGTTAATTTTTACAGGGTTGTATAGCCGACGGCTGCCTCTCATGTTTTTTGATGATGAAGAGTTTTTGGCAGGCAGCCAAAAAATAAAAGGGAAAAACCAAAAAACTTGCATGCTTCTGCATTGTGAAGCGATTCTGGACAGAAAGCAATAACAATAACGCCTACACACACACACACACACCCACACACCACTCCCTCTCTCTTTCTACTCTCCTGCCACTGCTATCATGAAGATGGTTGGCTTTTGGGGCTGGACTTGGGGCTGGTCTTGGCGTACTTTCCCCTATTTTTTCTCTGCCTGGTTTGATGAACTCTGCACGGCAATTGCCGACTGGCGTTGGTTTTGATTGTTTTTATAGATGATGCGCTGCTGCTTGTTGATTTTGATGATGACGATGATCATCATGATACTGATGAGGATGATGTTGATGATGATAATGATGATGATGATGGCGGTTTTGGTAGTGATGTGAATGAGGTTGTTTTGGAGTCTATAGAGTTCCTATTGTAACTGTTATGGCTCAACTCTTCATTCACCGCATTTTCCACAGTTGATTTCGTTAATAGAAAATTTAATTGCTTTTATTGATATTTTGACATGGGAGAGGGGAAGAAGGAAAGGAGACATGAAATTGTAATTGGAGATTATACGTGAAGTGAACGGAGATTTTATTGATTGATGCTAAAGAGTAAAGGGGAATCGTAGTAATAAAAGTGATGGACCTTGTATAGAGTTTCGTTCTGATGCTGATAAATTAAAGTTGTTTTCCTTTTTTTGTAACGAAAAAACGAGATTCAAGGGACCTTAAAGAGTTTGGATAGCTCATTTTAGTGAGAAGGACTAAATAAGATAACTACCACTTGAAACTTCGTCTTCAGGTGTGTAAAGTGAACACTGGAATACTGGTGACTCTGGTGTAACAATTTCAGCCACTTAGAATTAACATTTAACAGCTTCAATTTGTTTATTTTAGCTTATAAATCGTTTTTAGGTTGATCATTTACTCATTAGTGATGCCATTTTACTGTTTAGGCAGCACAGAGATGCCACACTGACCGAAACATTCCAACTCATTCCATTCCATTCCATGCCAGGTTGTAGATGTCAAAGTAAAGAATCTTTACTCGAAAACAATACAAACCAGTAAAGTAAACTTTAAACATTCGTTAATGCATCCCAAGCATGCCACTGTTTAGGTGGACTTTCATTGGGAGAGTGTCCTTTTCGAGATAAATAGAGTTGAATTAATGGAAGTGAAACATTATTCCGACACCCGATCAACTGACATTATTGTCGCCTTCAGCTGTCCATGCGGTTAACCAATGCGGCGGTGCCATTATATACCAGACAGAGTTACACCGCACACAATTGCCCACACGCCTGGTTAGTTAGGCACAGTGACTGCAATTTGCATGCACACACTAGCAACTCTTTCCACTTTTCTTGTGGATATCAATCAATCGAAAGAATGGAAAAAAGGATAGAGCTAGGTTAAGGGGACACATGACATTGTGATTGACTAGACACAGAAGTGGAAATCAAAGTTCGAACAAACAAAAAACAAAAAAAAAAGGACAAAATAAAAATCGGTCGATCGACTAATTACGCTAATACACAGCCGGCAAAAAAAAAAAAAAAATAGATATATAATCGGCGGAGGAAAAATTAAATCGAATCTAATAAATAATTCCCAGAGAGAAAGAACAACAACAACAACAATGTTTCGAGAATGGAAAATGAGAATGTCCTTCACAAGAAATACACAACTAGAGGCAGACGTATGTCAGTCAGACACATACACACACACGCTCACCCAAACACACTCACACACACATACACATAAGCATATCAATCTCAATTAAGATTTCACTTCCCTTGCGTTGAAGGTCCTGCATAAAGAGAGAGAGAGAGAGAGGGAGGCAGAAATTAGAAAATGTTGAGCTCTGACTATTGTTGCGTTGATTTTTCCTTTGCCAGTTGTTTTTGTTGCTGGAGTCAATCATTGGGAATTGTTGCTAGTGTCGTGGCAATGCCAACAGTCGAAGGGGCAACTTTTATTACTTACTTCCTGCGATTGCTCAACTAATTGGAGTTGAAGTTTTCCTTCATTTTGTGGTTCTCTCGCCCCCCCCCCCACATCATCCAAGAGTGAGTCAATATTGTGGCTTAGTAAGCTGCCACTGTGGCTTTTTTGGGTTAAGCAACTTGGTACGAAAATTTTTGTGTCTTAGAGCCAACTTAGATTTGAGCTAATTATAAGTGATTGAAAAAATACTGTAACTATACATTTAAAAAGTTTAACAATTTTGTTGTTGTTTAAATAATTGAATGAGTTAAGTTGAGAAAAATAAAGGCAGCGATTTAGAAAAGAGAAAACTTTGTTCAAGGGCTCAAGGGGTTAAGGCAAGATATAAATCGTAACTTTCAATCAATTTTAATCGAAAAGGAACAATTACAAAGAATTAGCCTTGACTTAAAAATTTCTTATATGTAATTGATTTGACATAAAAGCGTTAAATTGTATTTTGAATTTATTCGTTTTAAGTTGAAAACAAAAGCGAATTTCGAAATGGTATATTCCATTCTTATCTAAGTCAAAACAAAAGTTCACAAATTTTTTAAGACCATAAAATAATATTGCTGCAAAAATTTTGCATAAGATTTTCAACTCTTTAGATTTTAGAATATTTTTTAATTAAGCAAAAATAATAATTCTATTAAATTTTCTGTGATTTAAAAAGTCTTAAAGGAATTTAAAAAAAATGTTGTTAAATTTAATTTAGATATTTGCGATTTGTTTTTAAAATTTATTTTAACAGTTTAACTTCTGTTTAAGTGTATAGTTTTTTATTACTTAATTTTCAATTAATAATTTAATAATTTTTCTTTATTTCAATCAAATTGCCCCTTTAAGAATGGTAAAGGGCAGAATCTATACGATGGATGATTAGGGTAAATCAATTTCCAATCCGTTAACTCTTTGTTTATGAGGTTATTGTAGAGGTGGCCTTACTTTATTAAAAATAAAATACACATTTAAACAAATTGTTTAGGATAATTTAGTTTTAGTATATAATAAGATATCCCATTTTAAACATAAACATTTCGAATTCCGAAGTACTTGTAAAATGTTTACAATGCTCCAAATCAAATATTATTAACATTTGAATTCCTCGAAAAGTATAAATTCCACTAAGTGGACAACCAGTTATTATTAAGGTCAACTTTTTCTAGAGAATTTAATAGAGAATGAAGTTTAAAACCTTTTTTTCAAGCTACTTTTTAATTAACAGGGTCACTATGAAACGAATAACTATAGAATTTGTCCTGCTGATTAACATATTTCATATGAATGATAAAATATTCTCCTACTTTCTTGAAAAATTAATAGTTTTGGATCAAATTTTCCCCTCTAAAAAGTTGATTTTGGGCCAAAGTCTCTCATATTGCTAAATGAACAGCAAGAGATCAAATCTACTCAAATGCCAAAAAGCTTACCAAATTATGTGCTTCTACAATACAGAGAGATATAGAGCACATTGAGAGAGAGAATTAGAGAAAGTGAGAAAGAGTTACTTAGATGGAGACACATTTTACGTATATGCGGAGACCAATATGAATAGAGTGCAGGAGTAGGTGATGGAGGACTCTGGCAGAATTTTGCCAGATGGCAAGACTTTTAACACTCGAGGGATAAAGTTTCATTAAGAGAAGCCTAACATGGAGCCAAAACTAAAGTAAAGCCACAGTCAGACAGGAAAGACAGGGAGGGAGGGGGAAAGGGAGGTAGAGAGAGAGAGACCAGCTATCATACTTCAAGTATACAAGGCACTTCACTTCAAAATTACACTTGAGGCTTATGAAGTGGGTGAGTGGGTGGTTGGGTGGGTGGTAACACATTCTGCTGCCTACCAATCCAGTCCGCCCATTCGCCACTTCACTTCAAGTGCATGTGAAACCGCAGTTGAAAGGCATTTATTGTACTTGTCATTGTTGTTGTAGTTGTTCTTGTTCTTGTTGTTGTTCGAGGAGTTGAGGCTGCAGACTCTCTCCGACTTCCCTACCCCCCTTGGCTTGGAAGGAAATCCCCAGCTCAGCATAGAAAAATGCTTTACTTACTCTTATGAATGCCAATGCATAGAGGCGACTCTAGGCAACTCATAAAAAGGCATAGAAGGCGTTGGGGTATGGTGGTGGAGAGGTGGGTGTGGAAGTGGGAGTGGAAGTGGTAGTGGTGGAGGCAGTGCGTGTGTTAGGCATTTTGCTAAACGACCCTAGTTAACCTTTAGGCCAAAATAATTTGCATCAAGCACTTGCACTGGCATTGCAGAAAAACTTGAACATGCTCGGAATCTGGTTATGCCCAAAGGGATAATACGTTACAAGCCCCCCTCTGTCTGTACATCTCTTGCCCTACCAATATCTGTCTCTCTCTCTTTTACACACCTTCTCTGTCACTCTTGTGCTCTTGCTTATTTTAGTTATGGCATTTGAAGAATTTTTGCCAAGTTTACAAGATTATGCGCTTTGGCAAAACTTTCACGAAGGGTGTTGAAAAGTTTCCTATGCTTAGGTGTAAATGAATATGGTTTCTATCGCATATATTCTTAGAGTCTCTTTGTCTCTTCCTAGCCTGGGGTTTAATTAAATTTGTAAACATTATACCAAAAAGTATTCATAGTTATCTTTGTTGTCTTTGTTTTAAATCGAGCAGATATCAATTATTATTATAAAGGAAAAACTGAAAGTGGCAACCAAATAAACTCAAATGCTACCTCAATAATATTTAGGACAAAATATACTTTAAAGAGAGATTTTACAAAAGTAAAGGAATTGAAGTCCCCTCTAGGTCACATTCGGACAAGGACTTGAGGCTCTAAAAGGTTTAGATAATTGAAGAAGAGAAGAGATGCAAGAGGGGAAACTAATAATGATGTTTGATCTCTTAAATTTCTCTCTAGATGATCAAACTATATCTTGCCGAAGTGCTATATCCTACACATTAAGACTCTATTTTTAAGTTGATTCTCTAGCAGAGAATCAGAGACGTCAGAGACGTAAAAAGTTGCCCATTGAAATTTAATTAAATTGAATAAATTGGCGGCGTTTTGAAATTTTTTTTTTTAACTTTCGAAAAACAGAACAGAAAATCCTTCGATTAAGCACGAGATTCAAATGTTCCTCAAAAGCTGTGAAAATTTCATTCAAATCGATTGAGCGGTTTTCGAGCTAGAGTGGTCACCGGGTTGGAAAACATAGTTTTGAGATAAACAAGTTTAAAGTTCCAGAAATACCTTGCGCATAGTGCAAAAGCAGGTATATATCGAAAAAGATTTATCGGATTGACTTCAAGTTTTTAGACAATATTTTTAATATATCATAGTTTGGGAAATTCAAAAAAAGAATTTTTTGATCTTAAGTACTAAAACTAATTTTGTTACATATAAAGGAATTTCTCTTACTTTTTTCTGTTCCTTGTTGAACTTTCTAAGTATATGGCAAAGCTTTTTCAAATCTTCAAATTACTTGGTTATGTTCGTAGAATGTTTTTTAATCTCACTTACCACACATGAACTTTAAATGTATATTATGGGCCTATATCATTAAGTCCTTTACCAAGGCATCATTAACCACACATACTTAAATTTAATGGAATACTTTGGCTCTCTTCTCATTCACTAAAACTCAATCAGCTGCGAAAATTGAAAGGGAACGAATGCTTTCTGGGCAATTAAATAAACACAATTTCCAAATTATATTTAAACTTACAAGCTGCTGGCACAACACAACCACTCACCCAGGCACACATATACACACACACACACACCCAAAACGCTTAACTTCCGGTCAAACAGACACACTTGAACTTCAACCTTCAACCCAGGCCAAACTGGGCCTCGACCCAACTTGAGCACGTCCGGCTAAAGAAGCAACAAAAGAAGTGTGAAAAAAAAGCCGAGAGAAAAAATATTTTTTATCTAAGCGAACAAAAGGCCAACAAACCCTTTAGACAAAATGCGATAATACCCCACACACACACACACAGACATAGACATAGAAACACACTCACACAAATACTAACTCAATGCGCTTATTAAAATCCTTTTTTTGAAATTGTAACGGCTGCTGAGTAAGGAAAATCAATTAAGTCAATTCCGCTTCCTTTTGCCTTGAGGATAATTGCCGCCAGCTGAAAACTTTTCTATATATATATATAGACTTTTCTTCTTTTTTATTTATTTGTTCTTTTAGACTTCAGCTCTAATAACGAGTTAAGCAGAGCGTTAAGGCCTAATGGCAATTTGGGTTTTTGTTTTCCCATTCAAATTTTTGGTCTGTTGTCTTTCATTTTGGCATAAATTCAAATTATTCGCGATGCGGATCGGGAATGGGGAAATTGTTAAAGTTTAACCAACAAGTTGGTTAATTAATTTTCAGCGATTTGTTAATTTGTAGTAATTCCGACTCGAACCTTCCTGCAATTAACCCAAAACGAATGGCTCATGGGCGGACTTTGATTTCCATGTTTTCCATACAGTTGACTTTACCCAGGAACCGGCACCTATTAGCGGTAATTGTAGAGTTTCGAAGCCAAAGTGAAATTAGCATGCCCAATGGGCATAATTTCGTTTTCAAGCACAAGAAAGAGCAAAAATTTCCAAACACACACTAACACAACTACTGATTGCTGGGAGGGGTGAAAGGGGCGTGGTCCTGTGTGTTTACAAGCATTAAGCGGAGCGCCATTAAACGTTATGGTCGATGTGTGTGTGTGTGAGCCAATGGTTTGTCCATGTCCAACCAGGTGATAAAGTGCCAAAAAACAAAAAAAAGGTTAGAGAAAGCTCTCTCAACTCTCAGTCACGGACACACAGGTTAGGACAAAGCAATTCTTTGGGCGTGTCCGAAAGAAAGGAGTTTAATATTGTATGTAGTTCAAAAGTAAAATGTAAAATTGAAATGGAGAATCACTTACGAAAGGAAACTTGTAAAAGTTCAGTTAGATCTTCATAAACTTACCTGAAATAAATAGAGAAAATGTATTAATGAATTATGAATGTTTGATATTTTGATACTTGTTAATATATAAAATTTTTGCTGTTAGATTTACAATTTCCTTTAATTTGAATATAGCTTAGCTAAAAGAATAAAAGCTTTTTTCAACAATATGATTGGAAACATGGAGATAGGAAGAGATGACCAAGGTGGACAGCTGTGTGGGTGGGTGATCAGGTGGATGGATGGACGGATGGGTAAATAGATAGCGAAACGAAGCCAATGCTCTCTTCTCTTACGTCTTCCCTCTATATCATCTGCTGTTGCCCATCGATTTAAGGATTAAAACCCGGATTAAAACATGTTTTAAGCTTTATCGAACTAATGTAGTCTAATAATCCTCCAGTTGTGTTCGCCAATTTTGATTATTTAATTGAGACGGCGGAAGCAGAACAACCCAGATCGAACTACTTTGTATATTGTCTCTCAATAAAGAAACAATAACATCTTATAAACTGATTAAGCTTGAAAAAGTTGGAAAAGTTTAAAACACAGCAGTTGAAGGAGATAAATACTGAAATCAAACTGACCTGTTGCCGTTTCCGATTGTTATTATTCACAGTGACTCATTATAATCTTTAAGTCGGCAAAATAAATTTCGGTATTTTGTTGTGTTGGATTTACTTTGACTTCCCGCACTCCATACAACCAAAACACTAATAAATATTTTACCAAATGAAAGGCAAAAATTCACTGTGGAACAGCTAAATGTAACGCATTGAAACCGATTTTAAATCGTTAAAATAATAAGAAAAAAATTAAAAATCCTTATGCACTACCACTGCCCCCGTGGCTTGGTACCATGACATGGACCTGGGCCAATCCCGTCCACTACCGCCGCCATTTGGGTGACCGCTAGTCAAAATGTTTGCATCAAACCTTGGGCTCAATAAGGACATTGCAGCTCGCTCTGAGGAAGAAGCCGAAACTGAGTAGAAAAAGTGTGCTTCGGATTATCTTTATTAAAATTTTCATATTACAGACGCTTTGATAATGATTTGACTTGGAACTTCTGCAACCTCTGAGATGATTAGTAGCGACCAAACAGCTTTTATAGATATTATAAGATACAACTTTCTCTTACATCTTCAAATATTCCAAATATAATTTAAGAGTTAAGTATAGAGTATCTATACAATGTAAAAAACTTTTCCCACTGTTGACACACAAAGAACAAATAGATAAAATTTTATTTAAAATACTTTTATTATTCATTCATTATCTTACAGAAATCATCTTCAATGGCCATTTAAGGACCATAATTTCTCACTTGACAAAAACGCAAAGTCCATCAATTGCTGACGGGCATAATGAATGTTACCCAAAAGGCATTTGCCATTGTCGGCTTAAATATAGTCAACAAATTGTTGTTGCACAATATATATTGCGACATAATTGAGCCCTACACACGCACAGGTGGATGGGCAGGTATCACACTGGGTGGACAGGTGGGTGGGTGGATGGATGGATGGGTAAATAGATGGCGAAACGAAGCCAATGCTCAGTCAGTGGTCTGAGAGCATAAAGGCGCTAATTTGTAGCAATTAGTTTGGCACTCGACAAATGGCCAAATGCCAAATGGGCTTGGCCAGAGGACACTGAACAAGAAGCAATATGCAAAAGGACTGCGGACAAACAAAGGACATTTGATAACAATTAAATAAACGTAGCCAAACGCTTAAAGCTAGTGAAAATGCCGTCGACTGGCGATTCCTGGTGCCGCATTTTTTACGACATGACATCAATTAAATTTTAACCTCTTCCTTTGGCGCACTAACACACACACACACGCATACATAAGTAAAAGCGAAAGAGATAAAGGCAGATAAATACAGAGAAAGAGAGAGAGAGAAAGGAACAAGCTGTTGGACAACACTAGCAAATTTCCTTTTTTATTATTTCAATTCTTACTATACCCTAAAGGTTAAATATATAAACCAGATCCACAAGTTTTAGGTTGAAAAGATAACAAAATTTTGGAATTAAAGAAAATTTATTCCGTATTTTGTTTTTAAGCGTTTAAATTATCCTTTGCAAAGGAAAACCAAAGTAACTAAAAGGAAATTTTCTTTGATCCTTAAATGTCTTAGGATGTTTGATCTTTTAATGGCAAAAAAGAATTGTAATTTGTATCTATAGAATCAAACGTTATATAAAATAACCTAATATATATATACAATCAAAAGCAGAATCAAAGGTTATATATAACCTAAATCAAATAATTCCTCAATTTATTGTAAATCATATTGAATCCAATACACCATCACAGATTTATTACATTTTGGTAATATTTATATGAGCAAATGAAAACAAATGTTAATTAAAAGTAATTCAATAAAAAATTATTAATTTTCTAAAGATTTTAAATACGTGAAGTAATGAAAAATTTAGAAATTAAAACTACGTAAAATGTTACTTCAAATACTTTTAACTTAACTGATTTTCAATCCGGGAAATGTCTTCATTCGCATTTGTTGCATAAAATCAAATAAGAATCGAAAAATTTATTATCTTTATAGAGATCGGACAACTACTATATTTCGAACACTTTCTACATATGTATATCCAATAATTGTCCGAAAATTCCAATAAATATTTCCCCCTATCTTTTGCTATTTATATGGGAATTTCAACATAATTGAAGGGTATTTTTAGGTCCGACTCATTGTCATTTAGATGGGTCAACTTGTTATTTTCTTTAGCTGTTTCGTGCTTGCTGGAGTTGTTGCTCTTATTGTTGTTGTTGTTGTTGGCAACACTATTTGTGTCATGCAACAATGTAATTGCCACTGTCGTTGTCATTTCCGCTGGACACACGTTTGCCAGAGGGCACAAAAACAAAAACAACGATATACATATATATAAAAAAAAAAATAACACAAAAACATTAAAGATATTACCGAGCCAAAGGGCAAACGTAGTAGAAAGGACAACTGAGCGTGTGTGTGTAGACCAAGTGGGAGGTGAGAAAGCAGGGCGTGGCTATGGGTCCAACAACACACAAACGGAAGGAAGTTACTTGTAGGTCGCCGTTTGTGCAGTTTTGCGGTGAGCAAGTCGCAACTCTGTTGGGACGAAGGCTGAAGGACAATGTCCTGGCCAATTGTTAAAGGCGCGCACCATGTTAAGTTGAAAATAATAGACGTGGACATGCCTGTCAACCTGTCCAACCCAGACACTAATCGATGTGGACAAATTGCAAAGGTTGCAGGCCATCCCCATTCAAATCCCCCCCCCCCCCCACTTGTCCCTTTCTCTCTTCCCTGAACAACTTGTCAATGCTATATCTTACCTTTACCTAAAATTAATGACTCAATGCGACCAGCAGAGAGAGAGAGAGGGGAAAGGGGAAGAGGGGAATGATGGTTTTCATTGCTCTCAAACTTAAGCCTTGGAGTTTTTTAATTGTTACCTTTCGATGGTCATTTATGTGGTCAGTCGGCCACTTATTTGTATTTGCCACATGCAGCAACTGTTGTGGTCTGGTCTTATGTATGCCCCCCTCTGACTATTCTCCTTTCGCATAGACATAGGTTCTCTTGTTCTATTGTTATTTTGTATCGATTACCCAATCCCCCATTGGCTTTTTAGCTATGCTACACTTAACTTGCGGTTATCCACAGCAATGCATCTACTCACATGCTTCATCTGCGCCACAGAGTTTATTTAAATAATGATGAAAACATACTAAAGATCAACTCAAGCATTAAAAATTAATTTTATAAGGATAGAAAATTAAAGAAAAAATTATGATCCCCCAAAATATTCATTAGGATCATACAAACTGAATGCGAAAAAAAGGAAACTTTATATATTTAAATGATTTTTTCAACCATTCTTATTATCGACTCGGGGACAAATACCGTGTCCCCTTCTTTTAAGAAGATTTTTTTTTTCTGAAAAGTTTTTCTATGAATCTTTGCTCTTGTTGTATTTCTTAAAGAACTCTTAGTTAAGTTAAGCATAACTTTGAAGAAATTCCACAGACCAACACATTGAGACTCGCTGCACGATTTTAGTAACAATATAAAGGAAAATTCTCTAAACGAGCTTCCTAAAGTCAGAAACCCAATAACTCGCTAATAAATGTGATCTTATTTCTGCGAAAGCTTCAATCTTAAGATCTTCTTGGGTTACGTATGTATTTCCTATTTCAATCGGATTTTTCTAACATGATAACGTATAAATAAGCTATTGAGTGTTACTTTTTTTCACAGTGATCTTTATTATTAAAAAGTTACTCTAGTGAAGTTTGATTTTATTCTAAATTACCTAGTACCTTTCATATTGAAGGATAAGTTCAGGTCTAGTATACCATACAATGAATTTATTACATTAATAAGACTCTCAAATTTATAGAAGTTTTGATCTTGATTTTTAATCTACTTATCTAATAATTGAGAATGTCAAATGCAGAACGATCTAATCTGTTGGCAAACCATTTTCAACTTTCTTTTAGTCAAGTATGTAGAAGGTAGCTAATACCCAAAGAGATCTGCATTCGTTTCGAGTTGTAAAAATTAGCTAAATAAAAATATGTATGTTATTGAATAGATTTCGACATGTTCTCTTTTGGCTTAAGAACTTGAAAAGCGACTGAAAAAATTTTAATTATCATCTCAATAAAAAAAGTTTATTAAAAACTCTCACAAAGATCTGAAGACTGAAATATTGCCAGGGTAACAAACTATAAAAATTGAAAATAGCATTTATAAATTCATATATAAATATATTTGGAATTCAAAAATATGTATTATATATACACCTATGAGAAAGATAATTTAAAATATAAATATAGTTTTTCACTGATATTTAAGGCCACTTAGGGTTTTAAGGATTAAATTTCATAAAGGTGCTTTAGATGCTTTTTGCCTTGTTTTGTTTTTTGTGATGGTCCATTCCTGTGAAAATAATTTATTTATTGTTCCTAACAATTTATTATTTTATTTTATATTTTTAATTTATTTAAAAGATTTAAACCAAATCATTCCCATACTTTCAATGGTGGGTTAAGAACTTTTTACGTATAAGATAAAGTTACACATTATCAATTTTTACAACTCATTCTTTTTCCAATTAAAAAATTTCTCTTAACTGCACCTGTAGCTGAAGCAAAGACAAGAATAAAAAAATTATCAAAATTATGCCAGACTTTTGCAATAATAAATCAAAACATTTGTCAGCAAAATTTCTACGAAATCTGGTATCCATCTGGCAGACAATTTGTGCCACTTAACACCTCGCTGATTGCTAGTCGAAGCGCAACAAATCGTTTATTTGAATTATTTTAATTTTCACGAATAAGAGGAACTGAAAAAAAGAAAAACAAGAAAACTCTAGGAAAACAAAAAAAGAAAACTCTGAAAAAAAAAACAAAAAAGGGAATATTAGACAAATTTCATGCGCTTGTTTGCATTTTGTCGGGGTCTGCGATTTGTGTTCCTTTTTTTCACTCTTGTCGCTAGGTTGTCCTGGCAACAACAACAACAACAGCAACTGATGTAGGAGGAGAAAAAGAAGGCGGGGGGAAGAGTGTAATAATAAATGAGAAGTGGAAAAGTTTTTGCCGCCATCGTGCTTATTGTCAAGCTCGGCCAGGCCATAAAAAACAAACTTCAATAGCAATAAGGCGACGAAAAAAAGAGCAAGAAAAAAAAGAACAAGGGATAGCAGAAAAAAGTTCAAGGCACTGACTTTATAGCTGCAATAATGCCTTTCCTGAAGGCGGTTGGGGGGGACGGGTGGTACCAAACAGGACAAAACAAAGAAACACAACAAAAACAAAAAAAAAAAAAAACAGGCAAAAAGGTGAGCCACACGCCAAAAAAGAAAAAAAAAACGAAAAACAAAGCCAGTTGCAGCAACAAGGCCAAACAGGGACCACAGGACCAAATGTGTTGAGGCACTTTTGGCGAGGTAACGAAATGTAACAAAGTGGCGGGTGGTCGTCGGGGTCACCAGGGCAATGGGGAGAGGGGGAGGGAAAGCCGGAAAGGCAACTCTGGTGTCGGTAACGGGACTGGTTTGTTATGTGGCTTAAACCGGAAATTTGTATTTAGGCTGTTGCTATTGCTGTCAGCAGTCCTTCACTCTCGGTTAGTTTGGATACGATATTTGGTACTATGACTCGATATATGTATGTATGTGTGTGTGTGTATGGGTATTGTGTGTTTGCCTTTGTGAAGGCCAACAGGGAGGGGGTACCAAATATTGTGGAGTTTGGAGGTTTGCCTTGAAAAACAGGCATTGCGCTTGACAGTGCTAAAGATATGCGAATTCAAATCCAAGTAAATTAAATAGAACCGAGAAACAAAGTTTTTTTTTTGAAATAAAGTCATTAAATATATTATAATGACTTGGTCGTACACATTCAATATGAGCATTGGCAAATTGAACAAGGACCAAAGAACATTCTTTAAAAAGTTGCAAAACTTGTCGAATTTAAAAAAAAAGTTCCTTTACTTTAAAAAAGTTTTTCCTTTCAAAAGTTTTCACTGATTTTTTTTTTATTCTTTTTTCATTGTATATTAAAAAAGTGGTAATATACTATGGTATTATGGTAAATTATTTATATTTTTTTTCAGTCGATTTTATTGTCCTCCATTCAGGTCCAGTCAATCCACTGCTATCCCGCCTATGAACATGTATTATCAAAATTTTAGGATCAGACTTTTACCGATTACGAAGCAGCAACTGAAGGTTCTCTGCAAAGATGTGTATGAGGTACTGGTAGCTGAAGGCGGGTGTGGTTTGAGTCTTGGATAGAGCATCGCGTGGTTTGACTGCGTTGTTGGATGCATTGGCGTATGCCAAAGGCATGAGTTCCAAGTTGAGCAAGGTCTTCCATGGTAAATTGAAATGTTTGCTTTGTGTAGTATGGATGTTTTGGAATTGCATATGGTCTATGGCTTAGAAAGGTTTATGAGTCGGTCCCAGGTAATCTAATAGCTCTATTTAATAGCGGCGTTTTTAACTCTTTGTCTACAACCAGACGAAGCTCAGCTTTAGGAAAGGGAGCTTCTTTTGACGTAGCCTGTAGCCTCCAACATCTTCTTCGATTACAGCTGCTTATGTCCTTTACTCTGTCTAACGCTAATCTTCTTCGATTAGAGATTCCTATGGCCTTTGCTTAGCACTTTAAATGACTGTCACGACTATCTTTATGGTCATTTATCTTACATTGAGACTGCTCCTTTACTTGCAATCCTTTTCAACTAAGTCCAAACCACGGTCGAAGTTGTTCCTAAACGCATGCGTGTGGCCTTTCCTGATGTTGCTGCAACATTGCAAATTTTTACACGTGTGATCAAAATCATGTCCAAATAACTAAAGTGAACTAGGAATCTCAACAAGCAAATGTACGTCGATTGCGTTGACAGTATCCGATGCAGTAGCCCCTGTAACACGCGACAAGGTTAAGGAAGCCGGCACAAAAAGACGTTTCAATTTTGATCCATATATTGAGGTACATAAAATGAGAATATTTATGAGTAAATTTTTACAAAGCACACGTAAACAATATTAAAGTCGAAGCACAAAATTAAATCGAAAGTAGAATGACAATTGTAAATGAAAACGAAGGGATTTTTTATGTAAACCACGTTAAATGAGTTCAAATCTATTTATATTTGACTTTGAAATGATTTGCTTTGCTTGTGAATTTAAAAATTAAAAATGCTTTGTTTGAAAAGGAATAAAAAGGGCTTTGACTGAACTGATCGATTTGAATTTAAAATAGTTTACCAAGTCAGTATTAGCAAATAATATATTCACAATAATTGATAAAGGTTTGACAAACAATGATTCATTCATAATAATTTATAATTTAAGAAGCGTTAGGTTCTCTAATCAATTTTTGCCTTTTAAAAATTCAGTTTCAATTAAATTGTTATCGATAACTTTTTCGCTGAGGTGAGCAAGCGTTGCCAGACTTAACCCCACAATAAGACTTTGCCTTTTATCCAACTCTGTTTCCTTTTAAAGAATTTTTGTAGCCAAAGTAAGCCTAATCATATATCTCATCAGTCTGTGGATTATACTGTCTTTCTCTCAGATTTAAAAGCCAACTTCTATTGCCTCAATCTTATCACTGTGGCACACAATTGTCCACAATTTATTAATCTATGTAACTGTACGAAGAGAAAGCGAATACTAATGACCAGCTCCATTCACTGGGCAATGACAAAAGGACACTGCCAATAATTATGAGCACGCAATGTGAAATTCTTGTATTCCCAGTGGCAAACAAAGAGGCAAGTTGAGCGACAGGCTAAAGGACATGCAGACGACTGACTGACACTCCATAGTGATGGGGAATGAACATTAATAAAGTCAATAGAGAGACAATAGTTGAAAATTAACAAATGAATTGAAATTACTTAAACAAACTCATTAGCGTGTGAAAGTCAGAGTTCTGGCTCAATGTTGACACCAATTGTTTGTCCTTGTGCCACTCGCAAGCACCCCTCATATCCTCTATATTGCTCCTCGGTAAGGATCATTTAGGTTCCCCAAAGGGGAAATATAGTTGTTATTGTTGTTGCTATTCCATGTTTGTGTTTATTGTTGTCGACTAGCGTCAACGTGTCTAACCACTGGGGCAACGCCTATGCCATTGTTTTTTTTTGTTCCACCTTCCGTTCAAGAAATTCTTCTCTGTTTCCCCCCCCCTTTCTGGGCCATTGTGTGTAATTAAATTTTCCAACCTTAATGTGTTAAGCATAGTAATTTAGCTTCCACTCTCTCCCCTCCCCCCTCTCTTTTTTTTACCCATTCTCAGTTAAAGTCCAGTCACGAGTTTAAATTGTCAGAAATTGTGACAGGTCGACACCTTTCACGGTGGGGCGACACAACTCGCATATCTATATAATTTTCATTAATTTTAATTGGCTTTGTCTGTACATATAGAAGAGTTGTGAACCTCAGCTCTGTCTATTATTAATTGTGCCAGGTTAGCGTTATTTTCAATTCACGTTGAAATAGATGTAATACTAAAGAATGAACAGATGAGCTGTAGGCTATATATATTACCTTCCTCATTATAAATTGATCTTGATCATGCATAAGTTACATATATATTACTTTGCTAAAGTTATAATCCATAAAACTCTCTTCGCAGTACTGAATACCAAAAACCGAGTCCATTATACTAGTTAAACGAATTCCAAAGGCTGTTCCTTCGTGACCTTTCAGATTTAGTGTTTCGATTGCACCAGTTTGGATATCGATGGCTCTTCTCTCACTCTGTAAACTATCGATGGCTCCACTCTCCTCCCTGTGAACTATCGTATTATAGGTTGGAATGGACCACACAGTCATGTGTGTTGGATCAAGATAAGTCAGTTTCTTTTATCGCCTTCAAGTTTCATATCTTTTCTTTTATAGTACATTTATCTTATTTCTTTCATTCTAAGTAGGCCTCAAAATTTGTTCTACCTTCTGTCAAAATTATTTAACTTGATCCAAAGTTTAGTTATTCATTCCCAGTCAAGTTTTCGAGCAATTCGGCCGGCAATCATAACATTTTACAAAAACCAAAAAAATTTATAAACTGTTAGATGCAGTTGTAGAATGTAAACCAGGTGCAAAATTCAAAATTTGTTAGAAAGCCCAAAGTGTGAGGGCCGATTCCTTGATTTACATAATTACAGTTTCTATTTCGGTGTGAGATGCTTTCGAAACTATATTGCAATTTGGCGAGATGTGGTGGCTTTCAGTCAACGGAGGCCACTTGCCAGTTGCTGTGGACAGCCTCGAACTTGCAGCGAGACCGAACACGTCGTGCCAGCATGCAGAAGGTGGTGCCGACGCGGGAGGAGCATTTGCATGCATTGAAGCAGGAGGATTTCGATCTGTTGATTATTGGAGGGGGAGCCGCTGGCTGTGGTTGTGCTGTAGATGCGGCATGTCGTGGCCTTAAAACGGCCCTGATCGAGGCAGACGATTTCTCAAGCGGTGCCAGCTCCAAGTCGAGCAAGTTGATTGATGGTGCCGGATCGTATCTTAGTGCAGCTATCAGGGACAAGAACTTGGATCAGCTGTATTTGATGCAGCAAGTGATGAATGAGCGTGCCACCATGCTGAAGATAGCCCCACACCTGAATCGAGTGCAACCGATGCTGATGCCCATCTACAATGTCCTTCGTATGCCCTTCTACTGGTTTGGTTTGAAGGTCTACGATTGGGTTGCGGGCTTGTCGAATGTTCGCGGATCGCGTTTCGTCTCGAAGGAGGCGACACTCTTTGAGTTCCCTCTTCTGAAAGAGGATGGACTGAGGGGTGGCCTCGTTTACTACGATGGGCAAATGGATGATGCACGCATGTGTATTGCTTTGATTATGACGGCTGTCGAACTGGGCGCCAATGTGGCAAATCACGTGGAGTTGGTCGATCTGATTCGCAAGGATGGTTGCTGTCGATGTGCAGGAGTTAAGGATGTTTTGACCGGGGAGACATTCTATATTCAGGCCAAGTCAGTGATCAATTGTACGGGAGCTCATACGGATACGGTACGACTGATGGACGATGACACTCAGTTGCCCATTTCAATACCCACTATGGGAACTCATTTGTCCTTGCCAAACTATTTCGGCTCGAACCAATATGGCCTGCTCAGCCCCAGCACGGCTAAGGGTGAACCCACTCTTATAATGGTGCCTTTTGAGAATCGTGTCCTGCTTGGCACTACAGAAGGAGAAGTGAAGGATTTGACCAAGAATCCTTCTCCTGCCCCAGATGATGTTGATCAGTTGTTGGGTTTAGCTCGGGAGCATTTCGCCAAATGTGTTGAATTATGTCCAAAACACGTCCTTAGTGCATGGACGGGTTTGAAGCCAGCGGTATTATGTCCCGCCCAAAGCAGAGGTGTACGAAGTCCGTGCGCACCCCCTGAGGATAATCCGGATCAATTACCCGTTACTAGTTTTTTGCTAGAGATCAGCGAGTGTCGACTAATTACCCTGGGTGGAGGTAGGTGGAGCACCTATCGGGTTATGGCCAGAGAAGCGGTTGATGCAGCCATTGATTACTGTGATCTTGATCGTAAAGTTCCTCCTAGCTGTACTAAGGATTTGATGTTGGATGGAGCCGAGGGCTGGTGTTGCATGCTTCCTCTGGATTTCCTTCAGGCTTATGATGTTCCCATGGATGTGGCCCAGCACATCTCTGATTCTTACGGATATAATGGTCACATTTTGCTATCGGAAGCTACTCCAGCCTTGAAGAAGCGCTTGCATCCTCTCTTCCCCTACATTGAGGCGGAGGTTCAATATGCCGCTAGGCATGAATATGCCTGCACTTTGGTGGACATCATAGCAAGACGTTTGCGCGTGGCCTTTGTGGATACCGTGGCAGCTCTCCAGATGCTACCACGCGTGCTGGCCATTATGTCGAAGCATCACTGCTGGGACAAGGAAACTCAAAAGAAGCAATTGGCCATGGCCCAGAAGTTTCTAGTACGTCAAATGGGCTTGGGTTCCATTGTTAAACCCAAGGGTAAAAATGCTTCCTGCGAGACTCCAGATCCAGGTAACGGTGGCAGTTCTCCGCAAAGGCTAGAAGCACGAAACTACTCAAGTCAAGCATTTCCTGATCCTACACCCCGTTCAATTGTCTCGCTACCCCTCCGACAAAGTTTCCAGGATCCAACATTTCACCAGCAGCACCATAAAAGCCACTTTGCAAAGAATCCTGTAGTCCAGCGTGAAATGCTTCACCAGAAGCAATGGAATCAGCTAGCCCCATCTGCGGCATTACCCATGACTAGTGGAATAACCACCAGCACTTTGGAGTCGCCTTCTACAGCTAATCAAGGACCACCTAAAGACATTGAACTAGCCTCTGATAAATTTTGGCGCAACAAATTGATGTGCTAAGCCCGGACCATTTGTATGATCTGCATAATAGATGCTACAACCATAGGCACTGTGGTCACTGCGCCCCGCCCACATCTCACGAACGGCACATAGACTCATATTGCGGAGGGACAACTGCCGTGTCCTTCCGTGACTGTTTGTGAGTGTCTGCTTGCAGGTCCGGAAGAGCCAATAAAACAATGAATGGATCATAATTTTCAATAAATATTCAGCTCTAGGTCACTTTTAGATTAGTTTCGTAAACTCTATCCACGAAGCAACAATGTAGCATACAAATATGCACCACTGTACGTATAGAAAGTCAAGAAATCATTTACTATTTATCATCATATCAGCCGAGCAAAATTTAAGTTAATCTTAGTTTAAAATATTATGTATTGGTAGCTTCAAAAATATATCTAAGCACAAATAATAGAAACAACTTTTCTTTAAATAATCTAACCCAGTTTTTTTCCCCAACTCACAGCTGAAGGCGGTAAAGCATAGTTTGAAAGTTGACGTTATGTTCATTCGTAAGTTAAAAATGCATAATATCTGTAAAGGACAGTAGGTGGCGAAACTAGTTGTGTTGTAAAGCAAAGGTATACTGAATACAAGTCTTCGAATTTGAATTGTAGTTCGGAAGTTTTTAAGTAAGGAGACGTTTCAGGTTAGAGATTTAAATCGCACAGTTTTCAGCTGGTTTTGAATCTGACATAAAGAGAAACTTGTTTAAGATTAATTTAACATTTGGCATTGCTCAAATATTACTTCTATGTATATAAAATTCAACTTTGGTGGTCTCGGGAGTGATAAAATACAGTTAGATACATTCTATTGTGTGTATGTCTATGAGCCTTACTACTTTCCAAACTTCTTCGAATGTAGTCAGGGGACAAAATGAAAAGACGTCTGCACTCATTTTCGATTCTCCTTATTCTTGATCATGATGACGCTCCCACAAGAGCGAGACTGTTTGTTCGACTTTGCTCTCACAGTCGAACTCGCCCAATTACCAATTCACTTACATGCTACTTACTACTGCAGTGCTACTTACGCAAAATGGTTAGTGTAAGATTATGTTTTGTCTTTGAAACTTTTCAAATCTATTAGATTCGACTTTTTACTTAGATTGAATGTAAAAGTAGAATCACATTCTAAATATTATAAAAAAAAATATCAAAGAAGCTAACTTCGGCTCTGCCGAAGTTTGTATACCCTTGCAGCTTCATTGTTTTATTATTTAATTTAAAAACTAAATTTTTAAAGTAATTGAAGAAAAAACTCAAATAAAAAATTTTTCCGAATTCACCGAGAATCGAACCCACCAAACACCGAACCATCGTGCGACCGATCTTTACGTACTACGTCACCATCCTCACTTAACTCACTTAAGCTAGTTCGACATACATATATGTATGTACATATAGCAAACGCATGGCATCTCGCTCTATAAATTTCGTTCTGTGCAACAACACAACGCAAATGTTTCTGTCTCTCTCACACACCGCGTGGTGACAAATTTTTGCATATGTATGTGTGTGTGTGATTGCTTGGAATTTGTTTTTGTTTCTTTGCTGCCAAAGAAAACTGCTATTTTACTCGAGGTACCTCCACGTTTTAGTTAATAACTCCGGTGATAATTATCCGATCCGACTAATTTTTAAACTTTACCTGCTCAATCGATTGAGGAACTTAACTTTTCATGTTTCAACCATGTAGCTTAAAATTTAAGCTCGAAAACGTCTGGCTAAACAGACAGACGGACAGACGGACGGACGGACAGACGGACATGTCTCAATCGACTCGGCTATTGATGCTGATCAAGAATATATATACTTTATGGGGTCGGAAATGTATATTTCTATGCGTTACAAACATCTGACCAATTTTATAATACCCTCTGCAAGGGTATAACAATTGCGACTTTACATTTTTATGTTTCTTATACAAGTAAATTAAAACATTTGTAAACTTATGCCTAAACATTGCTCTGTCTTTTTCAGTAGGTTAAGTCTCCTCGTTTCTCTTGGAAATTTGAGCTTGGGGCAAAAACAATAACATAAAGAAAAAGTAATGTATATATATTGACACGTTTTCCATTTTTAGGTTTCAATTTTTTTTTTTTCACCCAACTTGCGGAAGTCGTTTAAATTTTGTTTGTTTCGATTTTTCTTATTTTTTGTACCCTAACGAAAAACGGGTATATTAAAGTGTTCTGTGGATTGTATAACTGGCAAGTGAGGATGCATTTGTCTAGAAATGTAGAGGTAAGCGATCTAGTCCAAAGGATCCCAATTGAAAAATGTATAATGTCATGTCCATAATGGATATCGAATCATCTGTCGGCTTCTTTTAGTCGTAGGTCAATGATTGATATTTTAGTTATTTTGGTAAATCTTTTTGCTTATATTAGGTCTTAAGTGGTTTATGCCAAATAAGAAAAGAAGGTCAAAACGGACCATCTAAATATACTAAGCTAACTGAGTCCAAATTCAGAATGCAAAAGAATTTAAAAAAATCTTTTTGTAACTGATTTTTACTGACATGCAGCTAATTTTTTAGCAATTGTTGAGCAAAAGTTGCCATGAAAATCCAATGATTCGATAGTCTTTAAAAGGTATCTCAGTAGTTACATTATAATGGAACACAACGAAGTAACTTTATATACACCTTATCCTACTGGCTATAGTGTGTACAAAAGTCGGCTTAACAACATAATGAAAACAATCTGAAATATTTTGTTTCTTTTGGTTGCTTGGCGTCACTTTGGCAATTTGTTGCTGCTGTTGTCGTTTGTTTTTAATAAATTAGCCAAATTTGATTTTTGAGCACGTTGTAGAGCATTGGAGGAGGGATCTTTAAAGGCGAGAGGGGGAGGAGAGTGTCACATTTTAAATTATTGTTGTAGGCATAAATGAAGGCATTTCTTCTTGTTGTTGTTGTTGTTTTTGTATTTTTGAAGCAATATGCTTATCGTTCATATATTGCTTTATTTATTGGCTGATTGGAAGCTGTATGGAAGCGGGTGGAAGGGGACGACTAACGTTCGCTCGTTAGCCACGCAAATGAGCTTTTTATGGCCAATTTTTCATTTGTGTGTGGGTGTGTGTGTGTGTGTCTGTGAATTAAATCGAAGTTAAAGTGAAAACAAGTACAACAATATGAGTTATAAGTGAATTATTCAAATTTTAAAGAAACTCACTTGAATTCCATTATTTACCTAACTTGAAGAACTTTTGCCACAGAGTCACGCTTGTTGCCACATAAATAAGCCTAGTTAATACATACGCTTCGTTTGTGGCAAAAACACTTTCACTTTCCCTAGTACCATTTCTATTGCCAGCAGCCATTCCCTTCTTCTCTCTTTTCCAAGTTTTCTTCTATTTTTATTTGTTGCTGCTGCATTTTCTTGTATGCTGATTAGTTTCGTTAACAATTTGCAACACGCGAAACTATTTCAAGAATTTCAGCACACCAAAATTCTTGAAAACATAAATTGCACGAGGTCTGGGACAGGCTGCCTTCAAGCAGTGTTGGTAAACGCCTGCGGCACGAAAAATTTTAATAAGTTTCCTCGCCCCGCCAAACTTCTACGGAAGTCGTAATAATGGCGGAAAAATGCATGTGCCGCACACGCGAGCTCGTACTTAATAATAAGAATTTTTGTTTCATTTTTTTTTCGCCAACGAACCGCAGCCATTACAGGGGGGGAGTGTGGAAGATTGCTGGCGAGGGAGGGAGTGTCAGTGACAGGGACAGGGACCCATGTGTGCAGTTCCTTTTTTTTATAATGCAGTCAAGGACATTTAGGCAAAAAGTAAAGAAAAATGCTTTAAAAATGCGAACCAACGAAAAAGAAAAATCCCTCACACCAAAATTACCGGAAAAATGCCAAACGGAAATAACACGAAAATAGTGTGTAATAAAATATGCTTTACTGCCTTGGAAGTAGAAAATCTACTCTCCCAACTAGAGGACTTCTCCTATATGAACGCACAGAGTGGAGTCCAAAATGTTGAGTGTGGAGCCAAGTTTCGTTTCCTACTAAACTGGCAAATGTGAAATTTGTGTTTCTTAAATGTAAAATCAAGAAAAATGTTTATTTTTACTTACAAAATGTTTTGAATTGCATTTTAAAGTTGAATATGTGATATCTCAGATGTTCTATTTTCAATTTTGATCCGACTCGTTTCCTATTTAAGGATTCAAATTTAAAACTTTAACCGTTAGCTTAAGGCTGTTTTGTTTGGGCTATGAAATTGAAATAGTTAAAGACATTTAGATTACAATCTTTACTACTATTAACTAATATAGCTGACATATGGGCAAAATATCAAGGATTGTGTAGATTTAGCTATAAATCAGAGTTTCCCGAATTAAACTTTCTTTATGAAAATACCTTAAATGACAATTAGAAAATATTACGTAAATATAATAAATTATATTATGTATTGTTATGTTATTTATTTTTATATTATTTTTATCATTAAAAGAAAAATTTTTGTTTTAAGTTTCAGCTATTTAATGATTTAGTAAAAGCTTACTCTCTAGAATTTGGTAAAAAAGATTTTGGTATTAGTTCTTTTTATTTAACAATAGTTGAAAAAAAAAAATTGTATAGAAAGCAAGATAGTTTAAAATATTGATAATCTTATTTATTATCTGTCAATATAATAAAACAAAATTGAATTTGCATATTATGGGGGACATTCCCGATAAAAAAACATCTTCTAAAATAACATTTTCATCCCCCAATAAAATTTATGCCAATTTTAGTTCCTTCCATAGAAAAGAAATGCTCTGACACAAAATTATATTGAATATCCTAAAATGTCACATAATTTCCCTAAAATTATTTACTTGCTAATAAGAATGAATTAGCTTAAATTAAAATATCTGTAAAAATAAATTGATTTTAAAAATTAATAATATAAAAAAAACATATTCTACGTTCCACAGATAAAGATGTGCTATAGTTCGAAATATTAATATAATTCAATAGGTTAGAATGCGCTCCAATTTAATGTTAATAAGTTAAAATTTTTATACCCTTGCAGAGGGTATTATAAAATTGGTCAGATGTTTGTAACGCATAGAAATATACGTTTCCGACCCCATAAAGTATATATATTCTTGATCAGCATCAACAGCCGAGTCGATTGAGACATGTCCGTCTGTCCGTCTGTCTGTTTGTTCGTCGCTTTTCGAACTTAAATTTTAAGCTACGTAGTTGAAACTTGGTAGTTAGCTTTCTTAAAGGTGTAGGTAGACAAAGTATGAAAATCGGATCTGATTACTATATGATATATCCAATATCGGAATAATAGGGTTCCAATTAAATTTTTTTTATTTTTCTTTTGGAATATAAATCTCATTTGTACCAAAACACTACCCACCAAATTTGACTCAAATCGGATAGTTATTACAGCTACAGATCAATAAAACAAATCATCCATATAAGCTATTTGCTCCAGCAACAAAAAATTTCAAAGAAATCTGCCGTACCAACACAAGAGACCCGAGTTCGAATCCGCGCGGCACCAAATATGAAATATATAAAATTATTGTTTTTTTGTTGTTGCATTTAAATTTAATTTGTATCCAAACACTATACACCAAGTTTGAACTAAATCGGATAATTATTAAGGTTACAAATCAATAATCATAAGTGATAGAAATTAAATATATTTTAATGCTCACGCACACACATACATATGGAAAAATTCAACCTTCACGCGGTGTGTGACAGAGACAGAAATATTTTAGTTGTGTTCTTACACAGAAAGAAATTGAAAGAGCGAGATGCAATGGGTTTGCTATATATGTCGAATTAGCTTACTCTAGCTTAGTAAGGACAGTGGCGTAGTGTGTAGAGATCAATGGCACGATAAGCTCTCTCGGTATTTAATGGTTCTTCAATACTCGGTGAAAAAGTGAAAACTTTTAGGTGTATTTTTTCTTCCTTTTTGTTTTTTTTTGATTTTGTTCAACATTTATACCAATTATTTTGCTGCAAGGGTATACAAACTTCGAAGTTAGCTTCTTTGATATTTGAATTAAAAATCAATGTTAAAAATTCTAATTTTTTCAAGTTTTTTGAAACAGTCTTTATATGACAAAATCAATCATCTCAATTATATCTCTATTAACAATATTAAGTAAAGACTTAATATTAATAATAAAGATCTATCTCCATTATTCTTAATAATATTTATTTAAGTGTGGAAGAAAAATATCTTAAAAGTAGGAGTTCATTCATAGCACTCTCAAAAACTTATCAAAGCTTTGACAAATAATTGAGAAAATCGTAGAACAACAATTTTTCTTATTTGGATACATTTTTCTTTAAAGTTTCCTTACGAATGCAAATTTATTTTTATACACTTGGTAATTGTTTATTTTTTTGCTGCTTTGAGAAAACTATTTACTTTGGCCATTAAAAGCAATTTAGAGAGAAGAATGAGCCCAGTTTGCTTATTTGGTAGTGGACTTGAGCCTATTTTAAAATGCTTTTGCCAAACAAATTGTTTTTCCTATTCGTTCGCTTAGAGCAGACAACACATCAAACAAAAAATTGAGAAAAGAAATTTATGAAAAAATAATTTTCCAATTTTCTGGTACATATTTGCATATTGCTTAAATTTATCTTTGCCAAAGTAAACGGCAAATGTTTCAAGAGGAAGAGAGAGAGAGAGAGGGTAAAAGCCAGGGACATTGGATGAGCTTGCCTTTTAAGGATATTTTATGACATAATCAAATATGCTTTAAGCCAAAGTCAACATCTCAACCCTTTTTGAAGTTGTCGCTAGATAAAAGATGCTTCTACTTTTTTTGTTTAGTTATTTATTTATTTTTAGCAAATTTACTTTGCCCCCTCCCCTCCATTTCCAGTGCTCTTCTCTAAGTTCCTTATTCTCTCATCCTCTGCATTTTCGTTGCCGTTTTCCCTTTGCGACATCGTCCTTGTCTTTTTTTCTTGTATTTTATGGGCGACGAGAAGGAAATGCAAATGCTTACAAGACGTTTAACATGTCACCTGCGGGCAAACGAAGCTCCGGCAAAATACTCTCCGCATTTATCTGACAGTTGTGCATCTTTTCCCTCACTCCCTTCCTCCCTCCCTCTTTCTCTTCCTATTCGAATGATACACCACAAGCAACTTTTCATATGTAAGTATAAAATATACATACATTTGTTTGCCCTAACCATGTTTGTCACTTATCGTTTGGGCCATTCTCAGAATGTCTCCCTCATTCTTCCGCTTTCGCTTGTTTTACTATTTTCTCATTTTATTCGACTCCACTCAATGTGTGTTATGTATGTGTGTTATATGTGTGTGTGTGTGTGTGGGTGTGTGTATCTCAAGATATATTATGATTTTATGCATGGCAAAGCACAAAAAAAAAACATAATATTTTCACTAGAGAATGTCAAGTTGGCCAAATGCTTAGTTGTGGCCTTTTGAATCGAATTCCACTTGCAAACCTCTCAAACAAGTTCAAGTTAAAATTTGAATATGGTTGTTAGAAATTAAAGACCATCAAATAGGTCAAATGATTTAATTCTAGAAAGATACAAAAGAGTTCGTTAAAATTTAGATGAAAGCATTCATTAGCTTTCGTAAAATAAATTTTAAAAATGCTTTATAGCTTTAGATATTGTAAAAAGTATTTACAAATAATTTGTTTTTGCTTCTGCTTACAGTAAAATATCTGAAATATATTGTTTGAACATTTGAAGCCAATCCGATAAGTCATTTCCTAGATATACCTGTATGTATGTCCAAGATGTTTTCTGAAACTTTTCATTTTATTTACGGAACTTGTGACCAATCTAGCTCGAAAACAGTTTGATAGACTATTATACTAATACTAGTGCCATTTTGTGAATTTTTAGAAAAGATAAAAGAAACTTCGATTAAGCAAAAGATTATTAAATTAAAAAACTAATTCCTTTTGTCCGATTGATTTTGGATAAATCTCCAACGAGCTATGGTGATCACCGCAAAGTCTTTTTTTTGATAACGTGTTTTTAAATTTTTGTGTAGTCAAGCTAAAATATTTTGTAATGATAGCATTTTGTTACTTTTGGACAAAAATTTCTTGTTAACAAAAAAAAAAATTGTTAAAAGTTATTATCCGTTAGCTTAGCTTTGAAAAAATCTTTCCTATTTTAAAAATTATTTTCTTTTCTTCTCAATACGAAGCATTCTTAATACATAAAACAATAAAAATATACATAATTTATTAAGACATATTTTAAATGAAATGACACAGTAAAAGCAATTTGAACTTGCTTTTTTTTTAGTATTTCTTTAGTTATGAAGACCAGTTTGAAGACCATTCTCATTTTATAAGCTTGTCTTAGTTAGGATGTAATCAACTTTTTACAATTATATTTGTGTACTTTATTCTGCAATACCCAAATATGAATTTTAATTAGTTTACTAAATTAGCTTTTCTTTGCAACATTTGAGACAACTTAAACTTTTGTTTATTGAAGATAAATCTTTTTATGTATGTATTAATTAATGATTGATAAATTTAAATGTATTAAATAAAATAAGCACATTTTTATATTGTATCTTTTCTAACAGTTGACTTTAATTAAAAATCTGTTTTACTAATAACAAACATTTAGTTAATTGAACAGGGCTAACCAACTAAAACTCCAAGACTTCTGAGTCTTGTTGAATGCAAATAAATATTTATAGTAGAAATGTTTTCCGAAATTTCAAATATAGAAATCAACTAAAGTTAGTATCAATCACAATACCACAAAGGTATTCAATGGGAATTCCAACACTTGTTTTAAACCTTTGCACCATAAAATATTTTCAGAGTTCTTCAATAAAAAAGTTTGTCATTTATAAGCAATTAAACAGAGACCTTTTTATTTGTGTTAATATAAAAACAAACCAATTAAATCTTGGCAAAAAAAGCGAAATTGAGCCCCTTGAAAAACCACTTTGAAAGTGATGCAGATGGGTAACAGATGTATCGTATTCGGATTGAAAAAAATTCAGTGAAAATTATTTTAAAGCATTGTAGATGTTTTTTATAAATACGAGTCTTTTGTATTTTTTTTTTTTTTGAGACGAGTCTTTTGTAGTCTAATTAAAAATTTTATATTAAATAAATGTTGCCAATAAAATTTTCTCTATATTACAAACAATGTTATGATTCCTCAACTTAAAGGACAAATTTTTTAATTGTATATTGAATTTTAGTTGCTAAATAAAGAAAATATAAGTAACGTTTATTGTACAATAAATTTATTTTAATTTACTTACTTTAATTGATTAATAGGTAATTACAAATTACCTCTAATTCATATACTAGCTATAACTACTAAGGACTTAAGTTAGTTGACTTAAAGTATCAAAATTATTTATAGTAATTCTTTCTTGCATTTGTTTGGCTTTTGCTCTTTTATGTCTCGTCAAAGATTCTATAAATGACTTTTAGTTTTCGTTTAATGAAATTTGATGCAAATCTTCTTAATAAAGATTATTTTAGTTAGTCATGGAAAAAGTAACTCGGTGACTTTCATCGCACTTGTGGTTCTTCGGCTTGGCTCGTCAATAGTCACTCAATTCAGCAATTAGTTTGTTAAGAAGCCAAGTTACCCTTACTCTTACCCTTTTCCTTTAGCCGCAATTAAAATTGGCTCATTAAATTATCAAAGCACTTACCTTTTGAGGGGATCTCGGCCAGTGTGGGCGTGGCTGTCATCAGCATGGCAACAACGGCATGGATAATGAGTAGAATGACCAGGCAATGTGGTCTCGATTCTGTTGCTTTTCGCATTTTTTGTTGTTGTGCTCACAAATAAAAAATCCTTTTACTTTATTTCTACTTCAATAGTACAAATTGAGTTGCCTAAAAATTCCACACAAAATTTGAGACATTTATAAAGGGGAGTGGGGGGGGGGGGGAGGAGGGTGGAGGGAATGGAGAGCGATTTAGACCGGGGGCGTTGTTCACCTTTAATCACTTAAACGGCGCGTAATCAACAACAGCAACAACAGCAACAACAACAACAAGGTGGCAATCAACACCGACACCGTCAACAGGATTGAAATGGAGCGTCACGATGATGATGATGATGATGATTGTGGTGATGATGATGGTGATGATGGTGGCGATGAAGGCCAGGATGATGACGTGCGGGTTTGCTAGCACTTAACGGTGAAATAGAGGCAACGATAGCCAGAAACCTCCCTCAATTCCGTTTCCGGCTGCGTGGTAAAAGTCAAAAATTGTTGCTGTTGCTTTTCTTGTTAGTGTTATTGTTGTTGTTGTTGTTGTTGTTGCTCTTCCTGTTGCTAACAGGCGTTTCCAGCTATAGCTTTTTGACCTTGTTTGCTTGTATTTTGTTCTTGACTCTTGCTGCCAAAGTTAATTGTGAGGTGTTGATGTTGAAGCACCTTTGACTTTCGTATAGACAATTAAATGAAATATGCTTAGACAGCATTAGAGACATTAATTTAATTTCAACAGCAAAATAATCATGAAAAGTTCAAAGGGTTTTATAAATCAGAGATCAGCAAGCAGATAACAACAGTTTGTATATAGAAACTAAAAACTGGAAAATGGACAACCACAAATTGCCATTTTATCTGGCATTTAAAAATAAAATGAAATTTATATATATATTTTTAATACCCTTAATTTATACACCAATTGGGCTAGAAAAACCCCAACTAGAAAAAAACTCTCAATCCTCTAAATCCTGTTTACAAAAACAAACACAAAAAAATCAGAAAACTAAATAGCCATAAAAACCAAACAGCAGAGAGCTGAAAGCGGTGAGGCACACAACAATGCAACACTTTTGCCATGTAACCAACAAAATAATTTGTTGCAATAAATATTTGAAAATCCAGTTAAGCGAAACATTTTCGTCACGAAGCAGAAGCAAAAGGAGACCTAAAGCCAGAGCCAGAGCCAGAGCCCGGCCAACTGGCCACAGAGTCTAAGAACTACAAAAATGCAATCACAAATAGGTTACAGATGAGAATGAGGAAAGGGTATTCAAGCTGAAGTGGAATAAACTAGGACTTGGAATCCCTTAAGGCTTTAGGCATTGAAGCATTAGAGATTTTATATAAAAATGTATTTAAAACTTACCAACAAGTTGGGTAAAATAAGCTTAAAGATCTGTTTGACTAGATATACGATAGGGAAATAGTTAATAACTACCAAAAGTTAGCATAACTTTAAATGGAATACCCAATGATTAAACTTTTCTTTACTGTATATCAGTTCTATTATCTTAAGACTCTTAAGATATCTATACATATGTATACATATACCAGATTCTTGAGAAATTTGTTGCTAAAAGAACCTTGAAGCTCTTTCAAAGACTGTTTCAGAGTATATCATATTCTCTTCTGCTTTTTCGTATCTCTATCATTTATCTATTGCTCTTTCTATCTCTTTCTTTGTTGCAATTTCTCTTGGGCGATTTCTTCTTCATCCACAACTTGTGTGAATTCTTTCACGTTTGGCGTTCCTTTTTGGTTGATTTTTTTTATCCATCTTTTTTTTTTTGGAGTTTAGCATGGCATTTTCATAGAGTCGCGGCTTTTTTGCATGCCCCACATGCCAGTGGCAATATTATGCTTTGTTGCTGCTGTTGCACGCCGTGTTGCACTTTGTTTACCCTGCCCCGCAGACGTTCAACCTTAATATGGCTATGCCACTCTTTGTGTCTCTATACCGGACGCTTTAATATTAAAAGCGTTTAAAATTTTTGTGTATTTCGTCGCCATTGTTCCATGTCTGGACGGGTAGAGGCCTCAACCCCATGCCTCCGAGAAGTTTATCCCTCTAGCTCAGTTTTTGGCCCGGGGTAGGGTAGATGCATTTGTTGTTGTTGTTGTTGTTGCTCTTTGGGGCACAACACTAACAAGCTTTGTTATGTTTTGTCCTTGTCCTGGTGCTGGTGCTGGTTCTGGTTGTTGCCTTTGAGTTTGCTCAACATTTTACCAACTGTGCAAGAGAAAGACGCCCGCAGCGTCGGAAGCGGAAACGGAAGTGTTGCCATTGCCATTTTGCAGGCATCAGCCATTGCATTTTCAGTGCGGCATTCGGTGGGTGGGGTGCGGTGCAATGCGGTGGGATTCGCTTTGGTTTTGGCATTTTTGTTGTGTTGATAATATTCCTTTTGGCTTTCCGCTTGTAAAATGTTGCCATGTTTTTAGCTTCGGGTTCAACTTTGGGCAAAGATGGCTATGTTTGGTGAGTTGGGATGGGGTAGGGGAAGGGGAATATTTCTCTCTGTGTTTGCCTTTTGCAAAAGAAAGCAAAAAAAAGTTTCTGACAGGTGGTTTGTATTTCGTGTTTTGCTGTTTACTTTGTGTAATCATTTCATTTGTCAAAGTTGATTTGGCTGGCAAGCACAGCGCCGACAGTTTGACGTTGTTGAACACTGAACCATGATAAAGTCTTCCTTTTGATCAGGAAACTGAGACGGAAGTGGTATTCTATTACATTCTTTCTCTGGTAACTTTGATTTGGATAATTTGTTTGTTTTAATTGACATAGTATTATATTCTTTGATATTTGATTTCAGATTTTCAAGGGGTTTCATCTTTCTTAAGATATGATCGATTATATAAACGTTTCTTTAGATATCATATACGTTTTGCTGACTTTATAGGTAAGTCGGTATGCTAAATAGAAGTTTATAGATATAAAATAGCACTTTCCTTATTCAATTTGTAAAGATTTCTTTAACATATTGGGTATACGTATGAGTAACTCTAATACTGATTTTGAGTCCATCTTTTTAACTACAATTTGGTTTATTTTATTGGTTTCTAGTTTATGACTGAATACCAATTAAATTAAATAGATTTTAGTAAAAGATTACTGGAACGAGAAATAACAAATAAAATCTTTAAATATTTTCTATACTCTTTTTAAAAACAACTTCCCAGATTAGACTTATATATTTCCCAAATCAAAGGAAACTGGTTATCTGTTACTGGAGAGAAATACAAACTGAGAAAAAGACCAATAAAATTATTTTAGCTTTTTTCGATTTCTTTCTAATTCAAGGTATTTCATTTTGGCCTTCTCACTCTGCTGACAGCTATTAGAAAAATGAATTAAATTCACTTGAAGTCAAAGACATCTTGTTGACTCGAAACAGATAAGAATGGTCACAGTACTACGTTAAAGTGATATTCATTTTGCTTGCTATTTTTTTCAAGAATGACCTTTTTAGTCTATAATTTGCCCTAACTAAATAAGAGAGTTAACTTTGCCTTTGCCAAGGTTGCAAATGTTGTTCTTGCTGTGAATCATTACCTTAAAGCAAAACCTTCACTTCTTTATTTATTTCCTTTTCAACTGTTGTTGGTTTTTTGTTTTTAATTAAATGAGTTTAAAAAACAGAGCAGAATTAATGAATAATTTCTAAAGAAATGCCTTAAATAAAATTGAGTTTTATGTAATTACTGCTAAAGAAAAGGCTATGACAAAGAAAATCTTAAAATAAACTGAATAAAAATAGATGAGTTGAGTTTATTCCTGAAATAAATCAAATCGCTCTCTGTGAGTTTAGAGATAATCTACCCTTAATCATTAGATGACGCCTATAAAATTAAGCAGGATGCCCGTAAGCTAGGCTACTCACTCTATGGCCCTATTTGGAAAGAAGTGTGTATTTATTTCTGATGAAAAATATTTTGGTTCTAATTTAAATATGTTTACTTATTGTAGTTCGAGTTTCTTTAAAGATTTGAAAACAAATTACTATGTAAAAACTCGATCAAATATTGAAACCTTGATAAAGTCCAAGATTCAAAGACTGAGCGACCGTGATTCCAGAAATTCATGAAAACGATCTGGCTCTTAATCTCCTGGATAATAGTCAACAAATCAGCCTACTTAAGAGTATTCACCCACTTGATCTCTCACTCAGACCGCAAACATCCATATTATTTTCCTGAATCTTAACTTTCAAAAAAAAATTTGTTCATTGTCTAACGACAGATAACATATAAAAAATAAATTAAAAAAAAATGATTGTAATTAATTTGATTTGGATTCTTTCTCGTGTTTTTTATTTTGGCGCACTTTTAGTGTTTCTTAAGTGGGAAAGCGTTCTTTACTCTTGAATAATTTTATCACTGCTTTATTTAACTCAGATTACATAAAATTCATAACACTTGATCAATTTTAATTCGATATGCGAGATCTTAAAAGTTCGATATGGTATAAAAAATTAGAATTAGGAGGAAATCCTTAGTGTTATAAGAGTCCTTAGTGTTATAAGAATCCTACATATAAAAGCAACCATAAACCTAAACTTTTCGCACATCTTAGTCTAACACAGAATTAAAAGTTCAACTAATGAATAAATTGTGTTATTTCTTTCACCTTAACTTCATTGCAATGAACTTTCTGATCACAGTGATTTGAATCCAACTGTTTGTTAAATACCTCCACAGAAATCAATGCAAAAGTCACCTGTTTTAACCATTACCAATTTCATCATATTCAATATTTTAATTTTGATAAGAACTCAACATCTAAACATTCTAATTCAGTATGTTGCACTTTTTCAGCAGATTCCAAAATACAAGCAAACAAATATTGAACATTTTGTCAATAGTTGGTCCCAGCTAAATGTTTGTCTCCATCCCCACAAATTAGTTTTCAAAAAATGATTTGGCCACATGAGGGCAAACAGTTTGTTAATTACATCAAATTGAGCATCAACACGCAATGGTTAGAGTGTAAAGGTAAACCGAAGTGAAGCGACTTCCACACCAAAAACTTTCACTCGCACACGTCTCGGCAATGGAGGATGTGAATGCGGATGAAACCGGCAAATGACAACGCACCGAATAGCATTTCGTGTCGAATATCCCGTAAAAACACTCGCGTGATATCGCCAAATCGCCTCTTAGATGAAAAAGTATCAACGTTTACGTCGAAACACAATGAAGCATAACGCACATTTCCGTCCGTACAGATGAAAAACCGATTCACTACTGAAATGGCGCTCCACTCCATTGGTGGAAAGGCGGTGACTTGGCCGACGACCCGACAACGAAATGACTTCGTTTCCTCGTTCTCGTCGCAACGCGATGTCATCTGTTCGGCTTTTCGAAATTCGAAAATCAAGAGTAAAGGACAACAAAGAGAGTCGCTCACTGGAAGGACTTGGCATTGGAGTTCATTTTGGCAAGCAAAAGGTGATATGGCCTGCTGATATGGTGTTTGAATCTAGTTGATGATTTGATAAAAATATTATGGGGAGGGGGTGCCTAAAGAAAGTTGATTGGCCAGTTCATTCAACAACTTCTTGGGATAGGCTAATAAGCATAGATAGAAACAAAACAAAAGACCTGCGAAACTTTAATTATAAACAATTATATAATAGAAATATAAATAATATATTTTTGAATGCAAATATATATTAATATATTTGTCCGAATGGTAAAGTGACTCTTTTAAATAAAATTATATACAATATATACAATTTGCAAATCCAATTAAGTAAAATATTCTATCACACATAATACTAATAAATCTGATATTGAATGCTTATAAAGTACTTTTTTCTTAACTGAAAAGTTGAATCAGTTGAATAAAAAATTTAAATGTTGACAATATCTATTAGGAAAATAAATTTTTGAATAATTCTATTAAGATAAACAATATTTCGTTTATATTTTTTAATGTTTCAAATATTCTTTGGCAAAAACATACAAGTAATTTAAAGTCAGAACTTTTAGTCTTCTTTTGCAACATCTTTCAATACATTTCCTATTCCGAAATAGAAGACCTAGTAACTTTACATAAATAATTTGGAAAGATGTTATGAATAAATATTTTGGGCAACCAAAAATCTGGTTTTCTAAACTCAATACACACTATAAATGAATACTTCACACAAAAACACTTAAAAGAATTTATTTTTCAAAGATTTTCGAACATTTAATTTGCTTTCTATAAAGGCAGTGTAACTCCTCTAAAAAACAATTAATATCAATATATTTTAGATATCTAAGGCAAACTTACTTTAATTAAATAAAAACTTTTTTCTGAAACTAAGAACTATATGTGAATACTTGTACTAAGACTTTTTACTATACCACACAGTGCTTAAGGTTAAGCTGAAATAATATATATTTTTTTTTTTTTGTATAAAAAGATCTCAGACAAGTTCTGTGTGAAAACTTTGCAAAATTTGGCAAGTTATAAAAATCTTTGGAAAAGTTAAAGTTATCAGGACTCTTTCCTTTTAGCCATTAAAGAAACCAAAGTGTTTATTGCTGCAAGTCCATGAAATGTCTTCCCACTTAATGCCAGAGCCATTTCGTCACTCAATGGCTACTAGATTCTTAAATTTTTTGAGGAGACTTTTAATTTGCCATTACAAATTGAACTTCAAAATATATTTATCCACTTAAGTTTATTTATCTCTTCTTATTCTATCTTTTATCTATTCTATCATGTTACTCAATTGAAGGACAACATATAATTAGAAAGTTTTAAATGCAAAGCAAATTATGGGAATATATACTCATATGTATATATATATTAAATGAACCCTTATCATCTGAGCTTATTAAAACCAACCCAGACAGAAAACCCACAAGCTAATACACATCATCAACCCCAGCTCCAGCTCGTGCTGCTCCCCTTTGTACCCCTCAGCCAAATTAACACGCACATTCATTCAAAGAAAACAAAAAAAAATAAAATGAAAAGAAAATAATAACTACAACAACTGCATAAATTGGCTTATCTGTTAAAGCACACAAAAATGTTATTTTCTCCTGACCCGTTGCGTAAGTCTTTGGGCTAAACAAATGTCAAAAGCAGCTAACCAACAACTGCTAACTGGTAATTGGTAGCTGGTTGCTGGCAACTGGTTACTCGTAACTAGCAAGTGGAAACTGGACAACCACAATAAAAATATTCCACATACGCAGTGCTGGCTGGCATCATTTAGATAAACATAACTCGGAAACTTAAAACCAAGCTAAATGGACAAACGTTCGGATCAGACCAGGAAAAACCAAAAGACCCAACAAAAAATAATATAACAACAACAAGAAAAATATAACAAAATAAACTAAAAGCAAACGCAAAAGTCGGTTAGGATGAGTGCACCTCACATTGGCCCCGCTTATTGTTGGTCAAGCTTGACCAACATTTTATCTGGCAAGTAAAAGAGGCAACAGTTCCGGCCCAGTTAGGGGATCATTTTTCACTAACACACAATGAGATTGGTGTGTGTACAGTGGGGGGTAGGGAGATAAGTGGCAAAAGGGCCAACAAGGTTGCAAAGTTGACAAACGTCGCATCAGTCAAATGGCCAAATGTGTCCCAGTTTTTTTTGTATATATTCTTCCCCCTTATCCCATTTCAAAGCGCATTAAAATCTATTTATAAAGGTTGCCCCAATGAATTTATCATTTAAATTTATATCAAACAATTTTTTTTGTTTGCTTCTAGATGAAATATAAATTTTGCAAAAATAAGAAGCAAATGAAGCTATTGAAGAAAGTGCTCCATGCCAAATCGCACAAAGCTCTTTACAGCAAAAATAAATTCCCTTTGACTCTGAATCAGTATTTCAATCCCTCCTCCATTCAGCTATGGCCCTTTAGGGATCAGTGTTTAGCCGAATTTCAACTTGGATGTCATATAAGAAACGACAACTGAAACTGCGGGAATTTCGCTTTCCCTCCCCCTCTATCAATGCAACTGGCGTAAATTGCAAGTAACAAAAAGAAGAAAGTAGGAAAAAAAATGTACAAAAACTGCCAAGAGAAATAAAACCCTTTTTGCTTGACTATTTGGCTATTTGGCCGGTTTGGATGCTGTTGCTGCTGCTCCTCTTATGACCCCCAAGTGGCAACTGCCAATTGATTCCTAGAGAATGGGCGTGGCAGAATTCAACTTAAATCGCATTAGCCGGAACAACAAAAACTGATTGCATTAAAAGCGTAAATTGCTGCTAAAATTTCAAGTGTTCAGCAAATATGCGTAAGGGACAAAACCAGATAGACAGAGACAGAGAGAGGCAAGGAGAGAAAGAAATTGAGAAGCTTACCAAAATAAAAAGGAAGGAGATGCAAAAAAAGAAAAAGCAAACATTAAGGCAACAACTGGCAATGTGTTCTGTCTCTACTTGGGGGGACAGATACTTGTACTTAATCTCCCTTTTCAGAGTCCTATTACCATATTTTTGTCATTGTAACTGCATGCAATTTATGTCCTTGTTCCTGGTTTCTCTCAAAAATTGATTTTTCAATCCAAACTCAAAGTCAGAGGACAAGACTATTAAAGACATTGATGTATTTCTTGTAAAAGGAAATAATTCACTATTTGTTGCCAGTCATGCGGGTTGCCATTTACATTACCTGTGACCCAATTATCTCTCATTTTACCTAAAATGACAAAATCGATTAGATCTGTATTAAAAGCTAGTCGAATGACTTGCAAGAACAAAAGGAGTCAAAACGCGTAAGTGCAAGGGAAATCTATACAAGATAATAGTTGAATATTTTCTGCATTTTTTTTTTCTCTTTCTTCTCTCCACAAATGGCAATAAAAATAAATATATATATTTGCAAACGTAAATCAAATTAATGTGTACTTAATAAATGCCATTAAATTTTTATTACATTCACACACACACACACATACACATAAACACAACTGGCACATACGCAATGAATATGTTGCTGTCCAGGTACATAAATTGGTTAAATCGTTTAGCCTTTTTTTTTTTTGCAGACAGCTCAAGTGAAATATATGTCAATTGGTTTGCAAGTGGATAAACGGTTTTCTCTCCAATTTTATTTTTGGGGGTTCTTCTGCATAATTTGTGACTCAAGTTTCGAGTTTTATTTGTGGAAGGCAAAAAGAGAAAAATGTGAAAGGAATAAATGCTAAGCTATCGGCAGGCAGTCAAGTGAAGCTTAAAGGTTGATTTATATAGCGAAAACAAATAGATTTAGGTTGCTGTCAATTTAACAAGCCATTTCCTTTCCTTTTCACAATCTACAGTATGGAAAATGCAAAAGTTTTTCATAATTTTTCATATTTTCAATATTATGTAGCATACTTTTGCGGGCAGAAATTTTATAAAATTTGCAAATGCACTCAAATAATAATTTTCTATTAACAAGACTGCTGTCCAGTTTATTTCACTTCAAATTGATACTTCTGAATATCTTTGCTAATCAACAACTTACCATATTGTCATAGTTTTCTTGCCGGCTTACACTTTTTTCCCCATATATTCTCTGTCTCAAATCCATTCACCCAGTCAACAGGCAACAAACACACACACACAAAGAAAAAATGTGAAAAAAATTGAAAGGGAGCAAAGCAAAATACACCTAATAGCCATGACTCTAGTCCGATATCGTTGCGACGCGCCTTTGTGGCAACATTGGCGAGTTATGGCCGCCATTTCCGTTTGGTTTTCACAACTCAACGCGCCTACATCGCCTCATCGTTTGGTGGCTCAGCTTCCAAAGGGCTTTCAATTTTATCGCTGCCAATTTACTGCCGTCTGTTTTTTTCTCTCTTTCATTTTCTTTTTTGTTGTATTTTGTGTATTCGTTTTTCCAGACGTTTCCATTGTGTTGGGAGCAGTTGATTTATACCAAGGTGATTAGACATAATTGTTAACCGAGTTGGTACTGGTCTCTCCCTCTCCCCCTCATGGTTTCAGAAATTTGAAAATTTCACTTTAACAATCAAGTTCGAATGCAACAGGAAATGTCAAACACTTCACAACCCAAAAACAATGTGCTTCAAGCGTTGTGTGGGCAATTGTGGGCGTGGGTGAGTGTGTCTGTGCGTGTGTGTGTTTGTTTGACATTGTGTTATCATTGTCATTGTCAACGATAATGGCAAGAGCAACAAGAGAAGCCAAACACATTGACAACAATAACCGAACAAATAATTTTGAAACTTTGTAGGCATGCCAACTTTATGGACTGACTTAAAGGTCCTTATGCCAAAAGGAAACGTTCCAGGACCTTGTTGGTAGGCAATCGTGTGCATGTCAAGACTCTTTTCAATGATCATGGTCCAAGTTGATGGCTCCTCATACATTTATGCAGCAGCAAAATGCAAGGACAATGGGTATATTTTGAAAATATTTTATAATTCTGTTTCAGCTTAATTTTTGCAAAAATTATATTTAATTGTAATATCAAGTAAGAAAAAACGTACAGTTAATGAAATTTTTTTGTCTATTTGTAGCGGACTAACTAGAGACCACTCAATTTTGAATGTTTTTTAGATAATCATAAATCATATAAATTGAAGTACTTTTCTGTCATAAGCTAAACTCTTTTATTTGTTATAGCCCAGATCAAAGTTATTGAAAAGTAAAATTTAGCGAGAATTTTCATTGAAGTGTAAACATTATTTTAAAATGAAATGCTGACCCTGTTCCATTTTAATTGCAAGTTCTGAAAGAGAACTAAAGTTATAATTGATTATATTACATTTTCAAATCAAATCTATTTCAATTTGCGTGTTCTTCGTAAAGTCGATTTTGAATTTAGTCTATATAAAAAATCAAATTTCAAACATCGAACCAAACATTTGGGAACTCTTTGTGACGACAAGCTCCTTTTGTATATATAAAATAAGATTAAACCTTTATGGTTATTAATAAAAATTGAAGAACAATTTGGTCACTGGTTTTTTCGAATATATTTTACTAATTAATTTTAGAAATTTTCTTTCCCAATATTTTCCACTGTTGTTTGAAGCGAGTCAAGTGCAACAAATGCATAAATTAAACTTAACCGAGAGTCAAGTCAATGTATGTATGTATATATAGGTGGGTATGTGTATGGGTGTTGGTGTGCGAGCGTGCATGTTCTCCATTATCGATACAGATAGACATTATCAGCACACACACACACACACACACACACATACACACCCTCGAAAGAGTGACTGAGGGAGGGGGTGACAGAGGCAGACACATGGGCCATGCATAAAACATGTCTCGCTTCCCAGTGGCAGCAAATTGAATCAATAATATCCAATCATGGGTTAACAATGCGAATTGATTTCTAGCAGCCATGCAAGCTGGCACCAGTACCAGGAGTAGGACCACATTCGGGACCAGAACCTGGTCCGGGTGCCACCTCAACATATGCAAACATGACGAGACTCAAAGATAGGAGAAGCAACTGCAATCTATCTCCAACCCCCATCTAAAATCTATCCCAAGTGTTCATGTAAATATTAATTAAGTTTTTGGTTTTTGTGTGGACAGTGGACCCTTTTGTTTCCAGGTATCAGGCTTTATGTATTAGTTTGTTAGTTAGTTAGTCTGTGGTCTTTGTCTAATCAAGTCAATGTCCGTTCTGGTCTAGTTTCAGTTTCTTCGTATCACTTAATTAGCTGCACACAAAATAACTAATTTGCCAGCTAAGTAAATTTATTGTGAAAATTTGTCCAATATTATTTTCTAAATTAAATTTTAAGCAAAAATTCCATAAAATGAAACTTTACAAATGCTGGCAACTGTCGCTGCTAACTACTGCAAAGTGCCGACAAAACTTTTCACATTTTCATTACAAGTTTTTGCGCTAAATTTTCTCATCCATTTGGTGGAATAGCAATTTAACCTCCATTTAAATGCTTATTCGTTTATTAAATTTTTATACCCAGTACTTGTGGAAAGAAAGGATACATCAAGGACCCCAAAATGTGTGAAGTGGTTCTTCGCAAGTTTCTTTATCGATCCTCTCTAGAAGCAGAGATGCAAGAAGTTCAAATGAAGACTCCTACATGGAGTTTATCGAAACGATATATATCGTATATAAAATAAGGTATATCCAAGTGACCTCCCGACTTGCAGTCGTTATGACTGTCATCCTCTAATGAAATTCTGCTGATTCTGCCTAATCGAGAAATAAATGGACCTAACTTTCATCTTGAAATAGAATTATAACTAAACGAGTCCTTGGTTATTCTTTAATCTTACAATTTCCCCTCTTCCTTAATAGAGAAAAACGATATAGTTTCACACATTTTCCATTAGTAATTTAACATTCTCAAATTTAGTTTACAATCATTTGTATATATATATACTACGGCTGTCTCTCCAAGTGCACATTCTTCGGCTCTTTTACATTACTCAATATATCTTTTGTGTATGTTTCTTGGCTGGTTTTAGTGTAAATTCAAAAAATTGTAAATTAGACAAATATCGTAGATGGCGAAACGTGATTCGAGGCAAGGGGTTATGCTTTTGCTAAGGACGTTGGAAAATAGTTTTTTTTTGCTACCTAGATAAATTTTGACTTGAAAGAGAGTAGATTGGACAGTGAAAAGTTATGAAAAATGTTTTGAGACAGCAGTCCTAGCCGGTTCTTCTTCAGGCATACTCTTCCGTCAATGGCTCTGGATGTGCCTCTACGACTCCATCAACAAAGATCATTATCAAGCCGAGACGAGGGCGCAGATTCTCAGGCATATGGATATTATCGCCACCCAGGACAACGACACAGGATTTACCAGTAACGAGAGAAGGCAGAAGACGTGTGACATATTGGGCGAGGCGATGATGACTCTCGCGACGAGCTTCAAGGCTCACCAAGCCATCGGGCCAACGATCCTCATGGCATCGATCTGCGATCTTGTTGATTAGATGCATGGGACAACCGGAGGCGCTGAGCCCATCTCTGACTCTCATGTGCATGAATATATCGGGTGTGGATATAAGACTGCCCCAAGTGCGTACAGTGGCCAATGGCAGACTACTGCCCCACTGCATCAAAGAGTAACGATCGAGTTGATCGCCAATATTTCGCAAAACCGGATTTGTGGACCTCAGGGCGATAATATAGTACTGCAGTAGCTCCAATTCGCGACGATGGAGTTCAATACGCTGCTGCTGACCGGCAAGGATCTCCTTTAGCTCCGCTATCTCGGCCCGCTGCTGTTGCACCATTTCGCGAAGCTCAAACACACAATTGTGTGTGGCCATCTCATCTTTGGGCACCTTCATTCCGCAACCCCTTGTACACTCAACAACCACTTTGGGATTATGCTCACAGCTATCTACATGGGTGCGGAAGTCATCCAGCTGCAACAGTTGGGTGCATCCGTTTTCGGCAAAATTACACTTAATCTTTAGGCGAGAGAGCATGTTGCGCATTAGGCGAGAGGCCGGCACCAGCTGATTGGACAGAAGTTCCGAACGATCCACCGGACAGATCTGCTTTTGTACTATCCACTTATCAATACAGGTCCGACAATAGGCATGCTCGCAGTTACAGGACTGCACTGGATCCTCCAGAACTTCGGTGCAGATGGGACAGATGAGTTCTTCGTCGACATGACCGATAATGCAAGTTAAATCGAAGCCCATGCTTGATTTCTTGTTGGATTATGGGTGTCGAAGAGTTGTCACTATAAACAAATAACAAAAATTATAATAATAATAATGTAAGGACGTTCCAAGTGTTCCTTTTTCCTTTGCCCCACCTAAGACTATGTTGTAGATAATATCCGAATAACCCGATTTGTACAATTTTTCGTTCGAAATGAATGAGTTGCTTCCGACAGTAGTTAAATTGTATCACTTCTGACATGAAATTCATCAGCCGACTTGGCAGCGTTTTCCAAATTAAGTGGAAATCTGTTTTAAGCAAAGCACACAGAGCCTGTCATTTTCAAAAACAATTTTTATTTATATTTGAATATTTCAAAAAGTAGAAACAAATTGGTTTTTTTGCAAAATGCAAGGTGAAAACTAACTTCTATTATCTGTTTTTAAAGGGAATTCATGTTTCTTAGAACTGTTTCAATAGTATCAGCGTCTCTATTTAAAATGAGGATACACTTGACCCTCGCTTAACAGGGGGGTTAAATTTCTAGAAAACACCGTGTTAAAGGGTTTCGTGTTGATCGGGAAGTGGGTTACGTATAAAACAAAGGGTTACATTTCAAGATGACCATAGAGTCGATATAACAATATTTGTTTTTCAAATTTACGCTATTTTGTAAAATTGTTTCAAAAACATAATTCCACAAAAATCATTTCTTATGTTGCAACTGAAGATTTCAGGTTGCTTGAAAATTATCAGTAGACTCAGTTGCTTCAGAGCTGCTTTTGTCTGATTGTGAAGTTTTCGAATCAATCTCAACCAATTCCATCGGTAGTCATATCTTCGAATCCATTACCAACGATTAGATGAGCAGATTCTAAAAATCTTGAAGTCTACGATCTGTTCATAATTTACATCGTGTTTGAACGATGTTTGTAGCGAAGGAGAGACGTTAGCAAATTAGCAATTGTGTAAGAACGAGTTAGTGGTATAGTAGGCGTGTTAGGCGACCGAAAGGGGTATTTCACAATTTCATATTACAGGGAAGTGACTTAGGGTAGTCAACTTACTGTTCTTCCTTCAGTCAAAACCTTATTAACGCTGATGACGTTAGCCTTTGTTTCAGTTATAGAAACATTATCTTATTGCAAGCCGATCTTTATAATTTTCAAACTCGCTTCATTTCCTTAAAACTTTCTTCTTTTCTGTCAAGCTTTAACTAGCTGAAGTTTTTATACTCTTTTCTGTGTTTTGTAGATTATTCCCGCGTTTTAAGGAAAATTCTTTGCTCAAACGGTCTATGATGTAAACGAACTTCCAAATAGAAAATTGTTCTAAAACCCCTCTGTCTTCATCTATCCAAACTTATCAACATCTATCTTTAATTTTGAAACAAATTGCAATCGGTTAGAAACTAATTCCTTGTTTTCTTAAAATAATTTGATCCTTTAAAAAGTACCTATAAAAAAGAATTTCAAACTTGTTTCTTGAATTCTGAAAATTTAAAAAAAAATCAAGTTCCTTTTCTTACATAGATCTCAGCAAAACAACAAAAATTATAAAGTGCTGGATGGGTACATTTTGCTTGGAAGTTTGCAATCCATATAAAGTTTTTATGTAATCTGACTATATAAATTGTATATTGTCTGGGTTAATATAGCCCAGTCCGTTCATCAGTCTGTCTTAAGATATAATCACTAAAGAATAAAGTTTAATAACTTGTTTCCTTAAAAAGCCATTGTCAACAAATTTGGTATTTGAAAATTCAGGATGTATAAAAATCTCTTCATAAAGTTTCAGTAGAATCAGTCGACTATATGCTATGGCTGCAATAGAAATAAATAGACCAACATAAACTTTTGATTTTTTCTAGTTTAAGATACTGATATTTTTCAGTTAATTGTCCAAAAGTTTGCAAGGGTATACAAACTTCGGCACGTTTGTAGTTAACTCGTCTCTCTAGTTAAAATCGAAAACTTTTCTAAAAGCCATTTTGCAGTTTATTGTAAAATTTAAAAATTTAAATCTACCAGACACAAAAAAATGAGTAGAAGAGCATAACAAATTTTGCGTTTAGCTAAAATGCGCTTCATATTTACTAGTAGACGCATTTGTTACACTGCCTTTACGGAACTCCGGCACATGAATCTATGTAGGTACATTGTACATGCACATAAGCCCTTAAATTTGGCCGACCTCATTTGTTGGCGCCATCGTTGTCCTGCTTTTAGCTTTTGGATGATTATCATCAAATGAGAGGAACGCGTTGCCGCTGACAATGCCAACAGGCAACTTGGGGTAAATGTGGCACGTACGCTTTTTGCAATGAAATGACAACGACTACAACAAATATAAATGCAAATATACAATTTTGCGGTAAACATTTGTAGCTCGTTACACCAACGCACACACACACACACACACACACACATAAAAAGACTCACGTACATCGAGTATTTGTATGTATTTCTGTATTGAAGCTAACGTTATTAGTTAGTTGTGAGTCGAAAGGATCCGGATCCTTTGCCAGCCTGGACTAACCAATGCGGAAGTGTTGATTTTCATTAAACGACGTTAGTTCAATTGGAAAAATGTTTGTTATTGTTGTTGTTCTTGTTGTAGCTGCTGCTTAACTTATCAAATGAGACCGCTTGAGTGACTTGTGTGGGGGGAATGGGAAATTTTCCTTTTATCAGAATCAAGTCAAATGAAAATTTTGCTGATAATTTTCCTAATTCGCCTCATCAATTTATACCAAAGAAGAGGAGTTATTTGGTAAACTGATTGATTTATTTTCAGCCAGTAAAATGAAAACACTTTTCGATTGGAAATTCAATAACTGATTTCTCATCCAAAAAACTTATGCATAAGAATGAAAAAGTTTCACAGTGACAACATCTGCATTTGGAGATAAGCAAGCTTTGGTCACTTCCAAATGCAATTCAAAAAGAGAAATTGCATAAGCCAGTGAGGTGAGGGGATAGGGTGGTAAAGAAGAAATGAAAAATGTTGTAGAACTAAACAAATACACAGGCATAGAGAGAGAGTGGGAGAGAGAAGGACTCTGAACAATGACAAATCCAAAAAGAAGTAAAATATGAAATTTAATATCCAAAACGGAATTCAAGAACCAAATGAAATTTTAAACTAAAACTTGAAATATTCTCCCATCCATGTTGATATTTTCAGTTGATATAGTGTAAATATTTTGACATGACAATATGTTGTCACACAATCCCCCCCTACACCCCCACTCCTTTTCCATTTGCTACCGCATTTGCTATTCATAGTGCAACTGAAACTCAGTCCTTCCTTCTCTTTCCTTTCTCTGTCGCCGTCTCTGTCGTTTTCCAAGTGTTGGAATTTATTTGTTTGCCAATGTCTCAGCATTTGCAGTTAATTTGTTAAAATTTTACTTTATAAATACAATTTTGGCAAAATTTGTTGTTTTCTCTAGATTGTTAGCTGGTTTGGCTCTTTGGCCAAGAAAACACAGTTGGTCGGTTAGTTGTCGTCTTGTGCGTGTGTGTGTGTGTGTGGACTATGCCATAAGTTTTCCAATTTGCATAACTTCCGCAACAGTTTGGAGGCTATAAATATGCAAAAGGGTTTTACAGCCACGCTAAGAAAATGTGCAAACCAGCAAACAGCAGCGGAAGGAGCTAGAAATAAGTATAAAAATTGGATGATGGTTTTCTCATTGTTGATAAAGTTCGCTTCGAATGGGAATTGCCATTACCCATTGAAGTGTTGCAGAGCAATGTAATGAATTTTTGTAGCTCTCACTAAATGAAAACGAGAAAAACTAGGTAAACACTTTATCCAAGTTGAGTTAAATGAAAACCTTTTTTGCATTTGTGTGAATTAGTTCATTAAGTCAGTCAGATTGCTTCTTCAATTTCAATATTGGATTTCTACTTGTTAACTTTTTTTCTTTGACTATTGTTTCAATTCTAGGCAGGCTCTTTTATTGATACATTTGTGAAAAATTTAAAAAACAAAAGTGGTATATCTTTCTTTAGGAATTGTCCGACTTAAATTGAGTTGCCAAGAAGTTCTTGTGGAACCGAAACTGAAAAGAAATTTCGCCTATCATCCTTAATGACTTTCAATTTATGCAGATATTCATTACGATTCATCAACTGACTTCGATTTCTGATCTATTCCAAATTATTTTTCTATATTTTAACCTTTTCAGTTCCTTCTTCCTTTACAACCAAAATTTGGTTATATTTGGTCACTTTAGGAATCATTTAAATAATATTATTCAAAGTATAGAAGCTTCTTTTTAACGTGTTAAGTACAAGGTCATTACTTTTCATTGAAAATGTACACATTTAAATTTGAAACAATACTGCGATTGAGTTAAGTTTAAAGTGAACAAAATTTGATAAACAAAACTGAAGCACTGACACAAGACTTTACATTTTGATTATTAACCCAACATACAATTTAATTATAGTCCCAAAATATATTTTATAAACAATGCTGCTTAAGAACTTTGTTAAACAGGAACAGAGTTAAAAAATTATTTTGGGAATGGTATTCTCAAAGCAATCATAGATAATACCTTGAAGAAATTTGAGATGAGATGAGCAGTTCAAAAACTTTATGACTAATTTTTGTGCTGACCTCAAAAATCCCTTCTCTAGATCCATCTAAATTCGTCAATTTGAATTTATGTGTAACTTTGCTTGGTTTCGCAGGCTTTCATAACTTTCCTTTGTCAATAATTTTCTTATTATTATTATTTATAATAGTTTATTGGTTTAAATTAGCCTTAAGTGGTCTGTCTAGGATTCATTATTTTAATATTTATTTTATTTTTTTTTTTAAATTTTAAAATATAAGAAAGTTCTAGTATATCTACATATATGTATCTAAAGAATATTTTGATTTAAATAATTTGCCTTTAGTTAACTTTTAGTTTAATTTTAAAGTCTTTAAGGTTAAATAAAATGTTTACTCATGTTCTGCATGGTTTCATTTCGACAGGTTGTTTTGGCCATCACGATCCATTTCCTAGGACAACAAGGAAGCCATTCACATCATGTCATTGTTTCATTCTGTTTGTGCCACACACACACACACACACACACAAAGTATACAAAAAATTACCATGAATAACTGTAATTTGGCTTGTGCTGTTTTGTGCTAAGCCATGAACATTACATGGAAATGGTACAAGCCATCTCGGACATGGTGGACATCATCGTCATAAGAAGGCATCCCAAACGTGTGGCCATGTTAGCTCGATCTTTTTTTTCCTTTTTCTCTTTTTTTTTTGTCCATGAGCAAGCGGTCACGTTCGCATTGTATGACCGAAACGTGCAGTTTCTTTTGCAGGATGAGAACGCAATAAGCACAAGTTTTATGCAATAAAATTAGCCAACACACACACACACACACACATACGTAGACAGATACATGTACATATACAGGACACGCAGGATGCTTCAGTGGCTGATAAGATAATTTTATTTCCTTCGTTATTGCATAAAGTCATGTGAGGAGCGGAAATGAGTTGAAAAACTAAAGTAAAGCGTCTACGTGATGGCCAAATGAATGACAAACGGCAAACGACAGTTTCAACTTGACTTGTCAAGGATAGTTGAGGGGTAGTTGAGAGGGTTTCGAGAGTGAAAATGGATTTTAATAAGATAATTGACTTGCGCTGCCCATTTTCGCAAGAAACAACATAATCTTGTGGTCAAAATGATACGTAAAGGGTTTCGTATTGTAAATGAATAATAAAATAAGGCTGACTTAATTAAATGAAACTCTCTAATGTATTTAAATTTCATCATTTTGAAATAATGCCAGCTTTATTCTAAGCCATGTCCAGCCAGAAAATGCAGCCATAAGAACATCAAAGCGGTTGGCAGGCACCTGCCATTGCCCCATCATCATCAACATCATCATAATCATCATTGGATTCCACTACACAAATTAGGCAAAAGGCAAAAACTTGGACTTGGCGTTGACTTCATTGTCCGTTCAAGCGATACTAAATCGCTTGTACAAATTATGCCATTGGCAATGGCTCAGCTACCTACCTCCCCCTTACCTTTATGTCTATGCTTGGAATAATGAGTATATTGACTATGGTATGTCGTTTGTATTGCTTTCAATTAGTTTTCATTAGTGACGGTTGCTCTGGCTTGGAGAACGTTTAAGAGAACATTTGGGGAGGGAAGAGATCAAGGGGAAGTCTTTTTCGTCATACCGAAAAGTTCAGATGTAAAACAGAGATATCTTATTATAATCAAGTTTTACTAACACAATCGACTAGTACAGAAAAAGAAACCTCATTTAAAAGGAAACTAATTATAAAATGAAGCAAGCAAGTCGTCCCTGCCGACATTGAGTATACCCTGTACCAACTAGTTATATTAAATGAAATAGAATATCCTCGAAATCGCCATTAATTTTATGCAAAATTCTCTTTAACATGCAGCAACAGCAAACGCATGCTATCTCGCTCACTCTTGCCAGCCAATGTCGCCTTGGCAATTCAGTGCAAAACTCATATAGGTATATCTCCGATATTTATTGTCCGATTTCAACAAAATTTGGTCAGCTGGTCCAGTTTGGGTATATAATTAGGTGTGCCAAGTTGGAATGCGATATCTTTAATACAGCTCTAGTAATACGTTTTCCCGATTTGCGGGGGCGGAAGTGGGCGTGGCAAAAATTTAAAACAAACTTGATCTGGCTGCACACTAGACGGATCTACAAACCGAATTTGGTAGCTCTAGCTCTTATAGTCTCCGAGATCTAGGTGTTCATACAGACGGACGGACAGACGGACAGACGGACGGACAGACGGACATGGCTCAATCGACTCGGCTAGTGATGCTGATCAAGAATATATATACTTTATGGGGTCGGAAACGTTTATTTCTGCCTGTTACATACATTTTAGCGACTTTAATATACCCTTTTACCCTATGGGTACAGGGTATAAAAATTATTTGTATATATTTCTTTTCTTTTTTTTTAAAAAAGTTTAAGGAATTTGCCTTTAAAGCTTACTGATATCTTGGGATCTTAAGACATGTTTTAAAATGAATTGGTATAGAATTAATTTCTTATGCTTTGTTAGTTTTTAGTATGGTCAACTATTCATATCATTTACCTATTGAAAGAGTTAAACTTTCTTCTTTAAATACTCATCGAACTTTAACTTTTCTTTTAGCAAAAAAAAAAAACATATAAAATTATATATTTCATAATAACATCTAGAATTATTGTTATTTATAAAGAGAGTATTATATCGTTTAGAAAAAACAACATTATAATATTTGTGATTTTTATTACCATTTATTTTTTTTTTTATTATTTTTTAATTTAATACAGAAAACAGAACAGCCAGAGCTTGCGGCTCTAAGAAAGTAAAATTCTTTCCATGTCTTATTAGATAAAGATTTATGTTGATAAGTGATAAAGCTTAGTAACAAGAATAAACGGTATGACTATATATTATATTAGTTTAAACTCTTGCATAAGATCATTCTGAATAATAATGCCATAAAATCGAACAAAGCCAAAAAGCATTCAAAGCTGTTCAAAATCATCCATAGATTAAGGTATTTTTTAAAAAATGTTCTCTAGACAAACTATTAGATAAACAAAATATAATTAGATGTAAAATTCCTTCAAGTTTCATTTTTCCAACATTTCATTTGTCAAGCTCAAATTTTAATGAAAACATTTCAATTGAAATATAAATTAAAGTGTATTCAACTATTTGCTTTAGCAAATGAGAACGAATTTGCTCTCATATTTTGGTGGTTTGTTCAACCATTTTGGTTGGAAATTTAACAACTGACCGCACACACAAAAATATTTTTTGTTGCCACACCCGAGGCGACAGGCAACCCGCAACAAGAACAGCAATAACAACAACAGCAACAACAACAACCACATCATGAGAGACGGCCTCAAGTGCCACAAGAGCACTTAATACTAATTAGCTTTGCGCCTATGCCGCCGTGACCTACGACCTGCCATGAAGCATTTCCGCCTGCACGATGAAAGCGAGAGAGAGAGTGAGAGAGGGAGGGGGAGATGGGGCTGGGAACGGGGATGAGGATGGGGTAGTGGGAATTGGCAATCTGTGCCGCATTTAAGTGTCCGCAACACGCAGTGAGCTTGGATTTTGGGTTTGAGTTTGGGTTAACAACTTTTTTTTCGGGGTAGGCGTCATTTTTATGAGCTAATTAAGTTGTTAGACTTGATGAAAAACTCATTTCGACAAAGGTTCATATCTAATTTGCATTAATTACGAGCAGAAATTATTTGAATTTTCCGCTGTTCTTTTTTTTTTTTTTTTGCCCCATCCCCTTACCCTTACCCTTACTGACATCCACCACATTTAATGGTAAATGTGAAAAGCCTTCTTTTGGCTTAAAGCCCAACAACCAGCAGACCAATTAATAAATATCATGACCGATCTTTATCCATCTCCATTCCCCTTTCCCCCTGTTCCCCTCACTTCTGTTAACTAATTGGCTGGCAATTTGCATTTATTGGCAACTGCTAAAAATAAGTTTCGTGTTGCCAACTCTTGCAACAAGACTTCCCCTGTCCCCCTCTCCCATGTTGCCCGGGAATGTCATTCTCTCTGCCAAGTGCAAATTTGTACATAGTTTATAATTTGTTTAGCCAACTTGGCCTGAAAGAGGGAAAGGGAGGGAGTTTGTCGAGGCAATTGAAATGAAAGCGCGCAACTTTTTAATGGCTACCAAAACTTGAAAAACTTCAAGACTTGACTTGCTCTAGTTAGCCTGGCCAACCAAAAGTTTACAAATTATGGATAGCCAAGCACTTTTTATGGGTGTTGGAATGGAAGTTCTAACCATTCTTCTTTTTAGAAGAATATTTTCCACAAGGTCAGCAAGTTACAGCTGATATTTAGGTAGTTAAAGTTAAAAAGTTTAGCGACAATTTTGGAAAACTTCAAGTTGAAGCCCTTGAATATCAATTCGGACAAGATTTAGCAGTGATGAATAACATTTAGTTGGAAATGGCTTTAATCTAAATGCGATCTTATATCAGTTCAAGACTTTTACCTGGTGAATCTAATCCAGTTTCAATGGCCTTTATGAAGAAACTTGGCAAGATCAAATATGAAGGGATCTACAAAGATTAGATACTATTTCGTAGTCTAGAACTTTAAGATACTCGTAAACTAAAACAAAAAAGCCAGCCTAACTCTGAAGGTGATGATGTTTGTATATCCTTGCAAATAATCCATTTTACAATTTAGGATAGGATTTACACTGAGGAACTCATTTGCAATCATCTAAAAGACCATGGTCCAAGCAGAGGTCGTAACTGGAAAGGATAAAGATTAGTATCTTCTTGGACTAACCATAGTTCATTAACTCTTTCGAAAATATTTTATTAATAGTAAGCAAAAAATACTAATCGAGAAGTCATTGATTTCATTGTAACTTTCATATCATATTCTATCACATTCATATTTCAATAGTTGGCAAAAGCAAACTTTTTAGTATCGATTCTTAAATTTTCTAAATATTTTTGTATATATTTATTTCATTCGTTAAAGCGGCAAATATCCTTTTATAGATCCGTATCGCAATGTCTCTCATGTTCGATGATAATGGAGAAGTATTGGATCAAAGCACAGAGACCTCAACACCCCGGAGTGATTGTAATGATCATCAATGCAGCTGCTCTGAGGATGAAGAAATTAATCTGAAGAATGTGCCGACACCAGACGGTTTGGTCACGAATTCAGCCACAGATGCCCTTGGCACCCTTCAGCAAAGTCTCAATAATGTTGTCCGCTGTGTTGTCTGCAAAAGTGTTCCCTTCTCGACCCTCTATCAGTGCCAGCATGGCCACTTAATTTGTGCAGGTTGCTATCAGATGCGTGTGCTGGACAAAATGCTGGGACCGGAGCTTGGTACTTGTCCCAGTTGCTCTGTGCGGATCTATCGCCATCTTCCCAATCGCAATCTTGTGGCGGAGAACGCCTTGGCCCAAATGGAAATACTCTGTGAATTCTGTGGCGAGAAAATGAAACGATCGCGTCTGCGGCGACACTTTTTAAAATCATGTCCCAATCGTTGGATATTTTGCAAGAATAGACGAATTGGTTGCCGGTGGATTGGTGAGAAGTTATCCGCTTCAAAACATCAGGCTGAATGTGAATGGCCAAATAAGACCGGTGCCGAACTGATGGAGGCAATGTCCTTGCGTCAGGCTGCATTAACTGTCAGTCGGAATCTGTATAGCCGTTTCACCGCTTTCATTCAGACATCCAATATAACTGTGCGGCTTTTGCATGTTTTGCCGACTTCCATTTCTATGCCACAAAATCTATTTATACCCGTGGCACAATTTGATGCCTACAAAGCTTCATGGTCCATACTTCTGATGATAGACACATCCGATAATGAACGCGAAAATCTGTGTTCCATTGTGTATCAATTGCGCTTGGACACTCCAATCGAGTCCACGTTAGTGCTGAGCTATGCCTTAATGAACGGTACCTACTCCGAGATTCGATTTCATCCCAATCTTTGCGAGCGTTTCGGATTCACCAATGGGAAGTTTATTGGTCCGAGAACTACTATCTATTGTCACTCTATGCAACAGTGTTTGAAGGTTATAAACGGATGTGGTCTCTATGCCCGTCTCTTGATGGCCCGCTTCTAGGAGGAGGAAACGTTCAGAATATCATTTAGAATTTGTTTAATAGTTAAAATAAAAGTTAAACCAGAAGCCCCAATAGCAGATTCATTTAAGCCTGAAAAGTTTTCTGGCGATTTTTTTTTTTATTGTATAACTCGGTATTCCTAGGTGAATCGGAGACCTAATAAGACTTATTGCATCATATTAATGGTAAGATCGGAAACACTTCCAAAAGCGTACGTTTCCATCCTCATCTCATCTAATTTAATAATTAAATGTCGATACTCTGTGAATCAAACGATAAAGATAATTTTATATTTTCCTGTTAAGGGTGTGCCCTCGCTCCAAAGATGTCCTAGCGAGAGGTAGGTGATCTAAGCACTTGGAAGAATCTAATGATCCCCAGCCATCTTTGGGGAATTGAGGAAAATGAGAGGGTTGATTAACTGGCTTCTTCCTTGGCTAACGATAGGTTATCCTAAATATACCCATACCTCTTGACAGAACTGAAACGCCATTCAATGAAGATGGTAAGCGACTGTAGAGATCTCTGTCAACTTCTCAGTGATGACAATATGCCATTTCCTGTTGCTTTTATGCAAGGACTGCAGACTACAAGAAACACTCATACTTCAATTTGACTGTCTGTCCTTAGCTTAGTCTCGGCATGAGTACTCCAGAAGCCACGTCTAAGAGAACGTTGTAGAGAAGGTGGCCAGTAGGAGTCGATTTTATGGCATTCGCCAAACGATCTCGTAATTTTATAGATAAAATTAGAGAGTTGGATAGATAGAAAGATGGATAGATGGATGAATGTAAATATGGATAGATGGATAGATAGATAGATATAGAGTCATATCCGCAACAGCCAAAGACCAAACCTAGTCTATGTAACACAATCTAACCTGGCCTGAAGTAAAATTGTAACTAATTGACAGCAAAACCTACTTACACTTAAGTTTCGATAACGATAGAGATTCTTTTAAGGTAGGCCTTGGAAAATAGAATAACATATATCATTTCTTAAAATGACATAAACCCACTTTAGGCATACAGAAGTAATACAATTTCTAATTCCACACGATTCATACATTTGTAACTCAGTCTATTAATATTCAACAATCAATCGTATACAATATTGAAGATGGAAGACTATACTGTACTCAAGTTTGATACATATGAGAAGTATTTGGAGTCATTTCCAAAGATCGAGGATCATCGTTATTTGCAGGATGTACCCACAATTAATAAGTTAACCAAATTGGGTTATCGCATTATGACATCGGTATATGAAGAAGATGAATTCTATCGCATGAAAGCTCAAATAGAGAGCGGAGCCGCCCCAAAGGTATTATCAAAGATGTTCTTTGGTATCTATTTCACTGGCGAAGATGAGGTGCTCTATGAATTGGCGTTGCGTGAGGAACGCAATGTGCTTCAAGAAATATCAGTATGTTATGATCATTAGACATTATCCTTCCAAAATAATACAGTTACATATACGATTATTAGACCATCATCTTTATGCAAGTGCGTCGTCGTAATGGTTTTGATATATCTGGTTACATAGACTACGAAATGAGCTTAAGGCAGTCCAATATGCGCATGTCCGGAGCTAACGATTGGCGTGCCATTTTCGAAGGACGAAAACTGTTGCAACCGAAGCGCAATGATCTAAGCTTCTTCGATTGGCGAACTGGCGAAGTGTATGCCCATGAGAATGACAACTATCGTGTGGTCAGTCATCCAGTATATGGCATGTACTTTATGCACAAGGGCGATCACAAGATTGTCCCGATCACCACAAAAACCAGTCCATATAGTGAAAATGTCACACGAACTGTTTTAAGTTCGAATTTATACACTTATGTTATATTATATGATCATTTTGTTAGAAAGAAAAAGTAGTATTATGTATACTATTTATATAAACGATTTATATTGAATAAATCATAAAACAAAAGAAAAAATATTTTGATAAGAATTTAAGAATAACTAGAAAACTAACTTATGGCTAAAGCGAAGGCTAAACTTAGGCATTCGGCTTAAGAGGAAATTAAGCCAAGAACAGAAATAGTAAACTTAACATCGATATTATGTAAGATAATTGGAAACTAAAAAGTTTGCTTATTGGAAGACGTCTTTATTCTGATTTGATTCAGCAACCTTCTCAATCCTAAAGCACCTGTAGAAGCTGTCGAAAATAAAGATTAATCAAAATGTTGCAACAGGACAGGGACCAACTATTTTTCACGATAGATGAATGATGCCTTTCTTTAACGTATTTAAAAGCTTTAGACTTGATTACTTTTACTAATCATTTAGTTTTAAATGTTCCGTTTCCTTCTTCCCCAGTTGACATTCTCAACTTTTGACCTTACAAAATTTAAGCCAGACAAGTGCAGTGAAAAGAAAAAAAAATTCAGCTTGCTTAAGACTGAATAGGTTTCGCCAACATTTCCTCCAGGCCATTCACCGACACTCCATGCGGATTGAAACTCTTTGGGCTTTCGCACATTTGCTTAAGTTATTTGACTTTTTCTCCTCTTGTTGTTTGTTGTTGTCCCCAAACAGCAAAAGGGCAAAAAAAAAGAAGATGCTCTCTAACATTTTGTTGCCAAAACATGGAGATTTCTTTTATTCTCAGTTTTTGGTTTTTTTTTTCGTTTGCCTTGTTGTTTTTGCCATTGTCTTGCACAAGGATTCCCAGCTAGAGAGAACGAGAGAGAGAGAGAGAGGAGCGTGTCAGATCCCTTGACATGCCTGCAGGGCAGGAACACAGGGTCTGATGTAAGTACTGAGCGTATATATGTATATATAAAGCCCATTGATATGTGTGTGTGTGTGAGTGCGACTCTCGACTTGATTGAGTTTTATGCACAGTTTACACTCGTTCTTTCCCTTTCTCTCACTCGGTTGCCCGGCTTCCTGTGTTTCTCTTTCTCTCAGCGGACTGAGTGTCGCTTAATAGCCGCCAGGCCTAGAGCACACGTGCCGTACATCTTTAATTTGTGTGTGTGTGCCCCTTTTAAAGCCAAATATGGAAAAATCTGTCAAGTGAACTTATGACTTCATGTTTATGCATGTGCTTAAACTTGACTTAACATTTGCGTCATCATTGCCATCCTCTCACTCCGTCTCAGTCTCACTCTATCTCTTATTGTAGTCTGCTCTTGCTCTTTTTCCCATCCTTCGTTGGCTTTGTTTGCCTATTCACCTTTATTTACTTCCGAGTTTTATTTATATTCCAAAAAATTTTGTCGATTTTTCTACACTGCACCTTGGGCTGAAAGTCTATATTCAATTAACAAAATAAGTGTAACACGCAGGGAATAAAATAATTGATTAAAATTAAATTTATTAATAAGCAGAGTTTATTTGAGCCATTATAAATCTTACCCTAAATCGATATACATATCTTTAAGGTCAAAAAATTCAAAGTTTAATGAAGATATTATACAACAAGTTACTTTGGCTTTCCTAAGAAAAATAATGAAAGAATTGTTTAAGAATTTTTTTTTACAATTCCTTAAGTTTGTACTCTATTCTCTGTTCCAGAAATGCAACAAATTTTCGAAGGAATTCAAATTAAGATATAATAAAATTATATTATATTATAATTTTATAGGGTCTTCAATATAAATATATTTTATATATGAACTAATTTTTTCATTGGGATTCAAATTAAAATATGAATTACAACTATAAAATCATTTTCTTAGCAATTTAATAGGATCTTAAAATGTAAATAAATTTAAAAAATAAAAAAACTTTTTCAGGCAATTCAAATGGGATTCACATAAACATATATAAATAATTCGTAAGAAATTATATTAAATTGAAAAAATATAATTATTTTTATTGATCTTGCTAAGTTTTAATTGTAACAGCTTCTGAGTTTAAATATATTTTATTCAAATTGAAGAATATTTCAAATATAAAAAAGTAGAACAATTTTATTGCCAATCAAATTGAAATATATTTAAAGAATACGCAATTTTTTTCGTCAATTTCTTTTTTGTTTTTAAAGCAGTGTAAACGTAAAGTCTAAACCTAAGGCATAACTCGTTCTCTATATCTATATTTATTTATTTGGCTTTTAGCTAAACTTTCGTTCTACTTAGTCTTTTGTGCCAACTTCTATTTCAATGGGTTGGCTGCTGCTGCTGCTGCATTCATGAGAAATGCTGTCTGGTCTTTCGCTTTTGACTTGTGTACCATTGGCTTGGGTGAGTCTCCTGTTTTATTCTCTTATTTTTTTACCCCCTTTTTGCACTTATTTGAAAGTCATTGCTTTCATTCAGACAACCAAATCCTTGCATTAAGTATTTTCTTTTCTTTTTTCTGTTTTCCTTTTCTTTTCTTTTCTTTTCTTTTCTTTTCTTTTTTTCTACCATGCCAACATAATCAATAATTTGCATATTACCTGCTCGGCCTTTTTGGAGCAACACTTTCAAGTCAGCTTCAATTACAGCGCCTGCATTTTCCCTCTTTTTTCTCTATTCTTTGAATACTTGCAAGAGATTTTCTATTTGCCATCAACGCTTATGCAAAGTACAAAGACGTCTTCAACGGCGTCCATTATGCCTAACAATTGAAGCGAAAAGCCCAGAGAGAGAGAGAGAGATAGAGTGGGGGGATAGGACATCTTCTTCTGTCAAATGAATTTCAGTGTCGAGTTTATCGATTGAAATTGCCATTCCAAGGCCATGAAATGCAGAATGGATAATGCTTAGGCCGATATACATATATACAAATATACCTTGGTTAAATTATGGAAAACATTGCGATATACACACTCACACACATACTTACATATATAGATCGTGTGCCCCTGAAATTAGGCAACAAAAATTATGTTTATGATTATGATGTGTTCATTGTTTTAATGTGGCAACAAACCTCAACACTCCTCTCTCTCTTCTCACATTCGTTGCTGCATACGTAAAGTCACATGTAACTTTTCAAGTGCTTACAAATCGCCTTTGTTTTTGATACCCTATAAAATATTTCCTCATGTGGGTATATATGTGGGATGTTCAGAAGATAATGAAAGAATGTACGTATCAACAGTCATATATAAATATAATCAAAAATTACATTTATAATTTAAGCTAGATTACAATTGAATAGAATTTCCATGAGCATTAAAAACTTTTCAAGAATAACAAATTCTTGAAAATCATATTCCTAGAAATACATAATATAAAACGAATACAAATTAAGTTAAATTAAAAAATTAAAAGATAAACAGTGTTAAAAAAACTAAAATAAATGGTAAATATTTAAAATTCTAGTCAAATTTTAAATCTTTCACTGTAAAGAATTAAGATTTGACTATTAATCATAATATTACTACATAGAAAGCAATTTTTACTTATCCAATTTAAAAGTCAAAACAAATAACGATTTTATTAATGATAAATGATTCAAAACTGGGAGAAAGGACGGAGAGGATAGTTTTTAACTAAGCAAAAAAGTGTTTTTTAACCATATTTTCGAGTTACTGTAAACAATGGGTATAAATAAGTCGTGCTTTCCACTTTAGAACTTTTTCCTTCATTTTCGTTTTGTGGCTCAAGAATTGAGTTTTGTTTACATTTTTTGCTGCTGCTAATCATATGCAAATCCTTTTAAGTCGCAATGACTTTGTGACTCGAGCATATAATAAGCTCATTTGTAATGGAAATAAGTACACCCATCCACACACTCGTACACCCATCCACACATACATAAACAAAGGGAGAAAAATATACAAAAAAAAGGGGGGAAATTGGCTGTCTGGCTGTGTGTGTGTGTGTGTGTGTGTAATAGCTCCAGGTTATTTGGCATAACCTTTTTCTTTATTCCTGTTCCTGTTTTTTGTAGTAGGGGACGGAGTTGGTTCTGGGCTTGCTCTTATTTATATGCCTTTTGCTCATGCCTCCTCCATTAAAATATGAATCTAATGTTCATTTTATGCGCGTAATTTACGCTGCAAGGCATTTGGAAGAGAAACACACAAACACACGAGTCTCATTTGTGTGCCTGATACGGATACGGAGAAGCATGAAGAAGGCTCAACGAGCTGCTGAAATGGGTGCAAATGAATCATCAAGGAGATGGAGTAAAGCTCCACAACTTTAATTTCAAATATGTTTTAATTTTCTGTATAAAAAAATAATAAAAAAAAAAAACAAAAACAATAATTTGCAATTATATTTGCCATAAATTTTTGCTATTTATCTACCTTTAATTCATTTCGAAATCAAACGCATGGGAAACGCATGATTTATTTAGCAGCCAATTTTACCAATTTGAAATGTGAACCAATTTATTAGCAAGCATTCCACTCCAGGCCAGGCACCTTAAAAATTTTGTAATAAATGTCACACCAGGCGGTAGGAGAACAGGTGGGGTAAATGGTGGGACACGGAATAAAGTTATGGCCACGCATTTGTCACACACATTTCATACGAAAAGCAACTCAAACAACAAAAAGCAAATTGAACACAAAAGTTGAAATCCCAAAAAAAAAAAATACATACAAATAAATTCGATAAATAAAAATATTTTTTAATTAAAATTTCAAACAATAAGGGGAATGTTAACTTGACTGAGTACACATTCAAAAAGGTGTTCCAATAATATATATTTTTCCAGTTCCTCGACAAATTTAAAAGGGAAAATGTGTTATAGAATTTGTTTGCACTAATACTTTTGTTCCTATTGATTAAAGAAATATATTTTAGTTTTCGATTTTGAAGAGATTCAGAAATCTTGAATATATTTCCATTGCCTGCTTTTGCATTGATTATGATCCATAGGCTATTATTATTATTATTATTAAAGTGTAGGATATAGTTATAAACTATCAACTTAACTATATTTTATAAGCACTGGCAACTAAGGCCTTCGGCTTAGACGAAAAACTACATCCATACACTAGCCTGGGATTCGAACCCGGATCCTCGTTGTTCACTTGATTAAATGACTGGGCCACTTAGAATCCATAGGCTAGATTAACTCAGTTCTTGGTAATATTAATATATATTTAGATAAATTTATTGATATATATTCGCTTATTTTGTTCAACCAATATATGGAAATCGATTGGTCTTTAGATAAAGTCTTTTAACTGCTTATCAAGGAAAGAAAATGATAAAAAAAAATCGAATTGTTAACAAATTGTAAAGTTTATCTAATTGTCCTCATACTCGTTATTAGTAGCTACATTTAGAAGTCAATTTTTAAGACGAATGAGATGTTTCAAATTATATTTTTCAAATTATTTTCATTCATCCACTTTTCCAATTCCACAATTATCCAAAACAATTCTTGAACATCTGTTAAAGCTTCTACATATAAACGTGTGGAGCTTCAAGTCGCATTTCTAGAAAATTTCCTTCTGAAAACTTAATAGTTAATCAAGACAAGTTCTCTTTCAATACGTTAAATTTGAAAGAATTTCCTTTGCAGAACACTCTCGATATTAAATCATATTATTTTTATCCAAAAAAGAAAAGCATCGAATTGAAAGTCTGTACAAATGACGCTGCCAATTATAAGCAAAGAAATTTATAGTACGAATTTATTTGTTTTTTTCTCCTTCCCCCCTCCCACGTTTTGTCTTTTCCTCGTTTTTTTAAGACATGTTTCTCAGCACGTTCGGGCGGAGGCAAGCACGAAAAGGCTGGTGTTGCTGCAACATAAGTACCAGGAGCGGCAGGAAAGGAAGGAACAGCAGCAGCAGCAGCTGTTGCATTTTTAATGCTGATTATATAGTTTTCATTTTACGCCCCCCGCCCGTTTCACTTGCTGTCATAAAAGTCAATACGGCTTGACCCTTTTTTTTCTAGATTGGCATCGGCACCCGCACCCTTCATCTTCTTAGCTTGTTTCTTTCGATCCCTTAACACATATGCGCCAATTTAATCGCAACATTTTCATAAAATTTTATTGAATTTAAAGAAATAGAGAAGAAGAGAGAAAAAAAGAGCCGGCTGGCTACTTGAGCAAATATCATTTATTTTATTGTTCAATTCCGGCGTAAAGTATTTGTGTGTTACATGTCCTTGTTAGAAGACTGTGTATGTGTGTGTGCGTGTATGTGCTTTGATTTCCTGGCCGTCTGTTGAGGCAACTGTGGCAGCTGCTGCTGCTGCTCTTTGGTTCTGGCCATAGTCCTTCGTCTGTTTGTGGCATTTTGGGCCATTCGTAATGAATGTTTATTGCACCGGACATGCTCATGTTTTGCTTCTCCTTTCTTCCTTTTTGTGTACATCTTTTGCTTCTTCTACTTTTATTCCTTCGAATAGTTGTACATATTACTACGACTAGTCCAAGTTGTTGTTGTTTTCAATGGTCTACAGGACAACGGCGTAATTGCTTTTCTTCTAAACGACTCTTCTGTACACACACACACACACACATGGCAGGACTAAACTATCAGAGGAATTTCTAACAAAATATTAAAGACGCTAACCTCCACTCTGCGAATTTTTTTATACCCTTTCAGCTCTTGACCCGGTTCAAAGGGTATAAAATTTGAAACAACAAATAATTTGCCTTGATACTAAGTTGTTCCCATATGATTATTCCTTTGGTAGTTATACGAAATAGGTCTCCGATCCGACTAATCTTAAGACTTGCCCTACCTATATAGACAATGAGTTTATATACTGAGTTTTGTCTACACAAATTAAAATTTAGGATCTAAAAAATATGAAGAAACAGACAGATCGAATTGATATTTGATGCTAACCTGAAGAATAACATTGTGTATAAGTGCTTTATTTATTACAAATAAATGACTAAGTGTATTCGAACCTCTGATGTGATATAAAAGTCCCCTCTTAATCGTTACTCCTTTTTTTAATATGTCGGTTTTCTATATCTCTGAATATAGTAAAATATAAGAAGGATCTCGCCAAGTTGCATAACTACGAAAAGTTTAAATATTTTTTACCTGGAACAATATTGTAGAATAAATATATTAAAAATAATTTAGAAAACCATTTCAAACATTGAGCAACAGGTATTTTTTTTTCTTTCATTATTATTATGGACTTTTCATTGATTGCCGAAGCGTTTGGTTGACATTAGCCTTTATTTTTCTTTTGACTGTGAATTTTCATTGAATTCAATTGAAGGGAACATAAACGTATTCGACATACGATTATATTAAAGCCCTCGAGATGTGAACAACAAACATATGTAACATTTTAATAATCATAAAAGCCAACAAGCAAAAGCCGAAAAGCGCCCACAACAAAATCTAGTTAAATAAAAATAAACGTTTCCACATATTAAAAAGGAGGTGGGCTTGGTGGTAACCGCATGATAGAGGAGGGAAGTTTGAGAAGAAGGAAAAACTCGAAACTCAACAAGGATGACAAGGACGAGAGTAAGTCATTGTTATGCATGACGCCAACTGCAAAAAGCCAAAGCCAACCAACTCAGAGGGCGCCTGTGATTTCCATAAACAGCAGCAGCAGCAGAAACGGCCGCAATACTAAGAACTACGGCAGGGGCCATGCGAAGGCGGGTTGTGGGGTTCGCTTGGGTAACAAGAAAAATATTAAAGATTCTCGAAAAACCATAATCTTATTGACGTGATAGGATTACACTTTGCTAAGTGAATTAATAAAGTATGCAGGATGGTGGCAAAAAGTGTGGCCAACTACTTAGAGAAAAGTATGTATGCACAATGAGGAAAGGAGGGGGGGGGGGGGGGGGGTTGTCAAGCGGGGCAAGTGGCAGCAACGGGATATGAAACGTGGCATGATTCTTGACAAGGGATGAGCCTTCCGCTTTCTGTACAAAACTTTTCTACCAACTTCTGCCTACTCAACATTATTAACATAATTTATCACAACCAACGGTAAGGCAGCTCAATAAGCCAACACTTTTGTTCAAAACTTTTTCAAGTTGCTACAAAAACGGGACGAAAATGAGAGAAAACTGGGAAAAAAAAACTTTTGCCTGCACCCCCTCCCTCTCCCAACAAGAACATATTCATTACATAATAACGATTTCATTAACACCCATTGCCCAGTTTTCGGGTGGCAACATAATTATGTCATCTACAAAATGATTAATCACGTTTCGATTCGTTAGACATTTGAAAAGTTATTTTCCTCCAGCACAATATAAATTGGCATTTATTGTAGAGGAGGTTGCTATTCCACTTGACAACTACATATATATCAAAATGTCCAACAGTTGTTTAGCGTTGAGTGCACCCCAGGGAGCATTTAATGTTGCCTTTCTGTGGTGGCTGGTGTCGGACGCAAAGTTGGGACTACCATTTGATGGGTGAATTTTAAACGTTTTGGATTTAGTGTGGTTTTTCTTTTTTTTTTTTGCCTCTTAAATTGATTTCAAATTTTACATTTGACAGTGGATTTTCGCTTGGAGTGAGCTAAATTAGCATATTCTGATGCCAATTTAGTGTGATCTATGACTAAAGAGCAATGGTATCATAGCTATAATGAAGCAATTTAAAGTAGGTTTCTAGATGAGAAGGCCACAAAGTGTGATGGCCATTTAAAGTTATCAATAAAACCGAAAAATATAAGCTGTTGGATATTATAAGGAATAATAATTAGATACCCATAGAGTAATAGGGTATATTAAAGTCACTACAATGTATGTAACAGGCAAAAAGAAAGTATTACCAACATCCTTGTTCAGCATCTACAGCTGAGGCGATGAAGACATATCCGTCTCTCATAGACCTCGAAGACTATAAACATTCGTCTAGTATCTATAAAGATCAAAGTTGTTTTACAAATTTTTGCCACGCCTACTTTCGCCCCAGAAAATGTGGATTTTACTTTAATCTAATGGCAACTTTGAGATAATTTGATTTTATTTACTATCTCTTCTTGGTATAGTTAATACTCAAGTGAATGACAAATCTTTCCAGAATATAATTTGATAATATTCTTCAATCGGAACATTGAAAATGTCTTTTCAGCACTAGTTGAAACAAATTCAGGTTTACCCAACACTGGTTGCTCTAGTCCATGACTTTTGACTTGCCTATATAAAGGGAGCAGCACAAGTCCCTTCATCTCAGTTGAGCCCAGTGCCTTCAACTACTAACATCTCATATTTTCTTTCTCCTTAATTTAGAATTTATTTATTAATTCAACCTCAGTCAATTCTTAGTTTTTCTACTATTTTCCTTTTTATATTTTCTGGTCTTTTTCTTTTTCATGTGCATTGCGTTGATCATTACCCATTCGTTGAGTCTTCCTGAGTCTGTTTTTGTTAATCTTGTTGTTTTTAGTATTTGATGTTGTATGTAAAGTAAATCGTTTGGTGTATGTTCCAAGTCCAATTGCTCTTCCAGTTCGTCATGTCGCTGAAGAATTTGCGGCCTAGGCGGCGTCGGGTGGCTGCTGATGCAAGAATGAAAAATTAGGTTACCTGAAGCAGACGTGGACATGCTCTTGTGGCAATAAAATCCTTGTTTTAATAGTCTTTTTATTTTCTTTATTTTCGATACTAACGTTTTCCGTAAAACTAAAAATTAAAATTGAACTTGAAATAATGTAAACTTTTGGCATTTTGGCTGAAGCCTGCTAGATATAGATAGGTTTAGGTATACTCATTGGCCACTAGCTCGTCAGCCACCCGTAACTGATAATAGTTGGCAATCTCTCCACCATAGAGTAACTCAAATTTTGTGCTTAGTTACAGCCAGATTGGTCATCTATATGCTATAGCTCCCATAGAAACAATCGTCTACACCAAATAGACCGAGCTTTTGCCAAAACTGATGACGGAAACCAAATTTGGAAGCTCTTGCTCTTATAGCCTACGAGATTTAGGTGTTCATACGGACGGACAGACAGACAGACAGATATGAGTGATACTGATTAAGAATCTATATACTTTATGGGGTCGGAAATGTATATTTTGGCGACTTCAAAATACCCTTTTACCCTATGGGTACAGGGTAGGAATAGCTTATACTCAGAGATTCGTCTGCATAAGTCAAAAACTTAAAGAAAAAAAAAGACTCGGACATGAACAGTGCTCAACATATGTAGCCTATGAAGGCTAAAGTGCTTATATCATATATAATTATATAACTACATATCTATCTATCTAACTTTTCAGTTACAAGTAGATTTAATAGAACTTTATTTTAGTTTAGTTTCATTAATAACATTTATGTCTAACCTCAATTTAAAGCCCCAGAACCATCTCATCTAACTTAAATAGTTTTTAAGTCTATTTCCCTCATCACATGTTTGGCATTCTCTAACAACACTTGGATAACAAAAAGCAAGGGAATCCTCTGTTCTCAGCTTGGAATGCCCTGGACTTTTTCCTGAACATCCTTCCATATCCATGACCATGAAATTGCAAAACGAATTGTTCCCAACTGGACTAAAGAGGACAATGCAGCTCATCTGGGGGACTTCCTCCCAGCCAAGACCCAGGAGCAACAGAAAAGGACATGCGAGCTCCTTTTGCTAACGTAAATTGAAAAATCTTTTGTTCACTTAACCAAAGATTTTTAATTAGATTTTGAAGAGCTGCTGCAAATCATGCAGCATCAAACATGCCGTTTTAAATTTCAAACGAGAGTACAATAAAAATCTGACTCGATTCTGATTTCAACTAAATAATCAACAATTGTAAATCATTTCAACAAATGTTGGCCACGTGCTTTCCGCTCCAACTTCGCACGTGCCCCAACTAGCTGCCACTTTCACCCGCAAAAGTAGAAATTATTGGCAACGCCTTTGAGCGCAATAAATATGTTTGATTCTCGGGCAAGTTGCCAAATATCCACATGTACATACATATGTACGAATGTATGCATGTTAAGGACTCGGCAGGAGTTCAACATTTCCCACACTATCAAATCCAATCCTTTATATCCTGGCCATGGTACAAATTTGTAATTCATTTAATACGCGAACGAGTAACTAAATCGCTGCCAGCTGTTTGCTTTGCAGTTTTTAATAGTCGCTGATTGTATTGTGCAATCTGTGTACCTATACACTGAGAGAAAATTATAACAATTTTGCCACTCTAAATAAATTAATTTGTTTGTCATGCTTGGAAAATGGTATTTATTAAAAGCAAAAGTTTTATTGCTTATTTTTGTTTCATAAATTGTGTAGGTCTCATAACTTAAAGTGGAATATTAGTACTACCAAAAGCTTCAGAGGTATATGATAGCACTATTCTCCAATCAAACACAAAGGGGAAAAAATTAGTTGTCTGAACATCTGATAATTGAAATTCAAATATAATTCAATTCCGGAGTTCCACACTTCCGGAAACATTCTTATGATAATATGTTATCATTACAAATTCTCGGAATCAGAGTTAAAAATTGAATTTAGTCATTATAGTTTTTAAAGACCTTGTTCGTCCGATTCGGTTCGAAATCCGATATTGATTAGACATTATATATTTTTGCAATTTAATGGATATTCTCCTTGTTTGCCAACTTATTTGTTTAAACTTAATTAATTGATCTTTAAATATTATTTTGTTTAAAAATATTGAAGAGGATTTTTTTAAAATAACGATGTATAAATTATGTATAAGTTATGGTTCTGCCTGCATCGGTGGGTATATTTCCATATTAAAACACGTGAATCCTAGTCAAAATAGTAAAAAAAAATACCGAAACATTGAAAAGTTTGTAATTTTGAAGTTCAGCTAGCAAATCTCTAAACTAAAATTTTCTCAAAGTCGTCTTTTGACTATCTATAATTTGTAAATTAATCAAATTTGATTCGAAATGCTTTCTGGGCAAGAGAAAATCAAACATACGTTTATCTTTCAGTGAAGCTCTCAATTCTCTCAGTGTACTACTTCTTGTTTGCTCCCCTGCACAGTGACTCCATCTCAGAGAATTACTAACTCAGCCAAAGGGCCATAGATATCGTTCGACTAAATCAAACGAAAGCGCGCCGAACTTAAATGGTTTTTTCTCTCCACAATTCGATTATTTACGTTTTTATTCCATTTTAAATGATATTTCCCTTTCGCAGTGGAACCAATTATTTGTGGATAGGAAGCCATAGGGCAAGCAATTTGTGAGGAAATGAACCGTAAGCAAAGGGATGAAAGGGGGGGGGGGGGGGGGGGGACAAAAAGTGATGCTGCTTCTGCTGCAGCTGAATGTGCCGAGGCAAACAAAAGATCAAATTAATAGCATCTGAGACATCGATGCGGGGCATGAACCAACAAAACCAGCTAACACAGACAACTGCTTGAGGAAGTTGCAGTAGGGGAAGGGTGGGGGGGAGGGGTAAGCATCTTGCAGTGGGCAAACATTTAAACAGTTGCTGAAATGGGAAGCACTTCAATTTGGAACGCTTGGGCAAGAGTATAAAAGCTTTAGCAATAACTCATCGAAAGCATCACAAACACTTCCGGCATTCTATAAGACGCAAGAACAGTTTTCCGAAATATAGAAAAATGTCACCCAAATACGCCCTGGTCTTTGCCCTGGCGGCCCTATGCTGTCTGATGGCCACCACAGAGGCTCGCAGCCGTGTGGTTGGATCTCGTCGCTCCTCGGAGCTGATCGAGCAGACCAAAGACAAGTCGGAATCGGAAGTGGCCGCTCAGGAAGAAGAGAAGCCAGAGCAGCCAGAGGAGAAGGAGGTGGAAGCTGGAACTGGAACTGGACTGAATGCCGGAACTGGAACTGGACTGAATGCCGGAACTGGAACTGGACTGAATGCCGGTAACGAAGCTAATGTTGACAAAGAGGATAAGACCACCATTGTCCGCCCCAACAAGGAAGATGGTCGGGCTCGTCGCCGCATTGTGCGCGCAGGTCGCCGTGGAGGTCGCCGTGGAGGTCGTCGTGGTGGACGTCGTGGTGCTCGCCGTTCCCGCAGAGGTGGACGTCGTTCCGGTCGTCGCGGTGGTCGTGGTGGTCGTAGGCGTGGCGGACGTCGTGGACGTGCCGGTGCCCGTCGTCGCACCTCAGTGAAGAGGCGCAGCGGTGTCAAGCGTACCCAGGGTTAAATGCCAAAAACGATATTCCTCCCGCCGCACACACAAACACTTGATGTAGAACTGAAACTTGTAAATTATTTAGACAACCAAAAACCAATAAATAAATATATTTTCACATTTTGACACAACAAAATAGTTTAGTATACGTTTGCTCACAGTAACTACACAAGATTCGAGTTAAAAATTTTATATCAACAAAATCGAAATGGATTCAAGACGAAGCCAAGAGTCGGAAAAACGCGCAAGTGAGATCCTAAGGCGAAAGGAGATAATCGATGAAAATATGTCCAGATTTTACGAAACCATCGGAACTGTCTCTCGGAATATACGAAAGGGGGACTGGTCCTATTTGCATCGCCATCCGGAAATTCGTGCCATAATCCGTTTCATTGTTAACGAGGCCGTAAAAGAGAATCCGGAGAATATTTTTACCTTTGCATCCAAACTTTTTGAGTGTGCTAACAATCAGGAACTGGTTTTGAAGGTCGGAATGTTGTACTCAAGCCAAAGAAGTTTATCAAAAATTTCCTTCTTGTTTTTAGATCAATGAGCAACTTAGATGGATCGATGAACAGATAAAAAAGTCCACATTATCAAACATCGATCAAATGAGACAGTTTAGTGAGTCCAGTGAGGTTTCCCTCGATGAGAAAGAGGTTAAGTGCCCGCAAAGCTTTAAGGATAAGGAGAGCAAAACCGTTGAGATCAATTCTGACAAGTCTTGTCCCGATGCCAAGGATGCAACGTGTCCTGAAAATATGAAGCCAACCTGTCCACAACCCAAAATTTAGATATTAAAAATTGAAAGAAAGTTTATAGAAATCATATAAAGTTTCTTCTATATTTAAATTGCTGATTCTATACAATTTGAATTGAACCCTCTAAAGTTGTTAAAACAAAATGTTCTTTAATTGTTTTCTATCTATCAGGTAATGAAAACTTTGCGTCGATAAGGCAACACTCTAATAATGATACTGGCAAGTAAGAGTCAGTCATTTGGTTACCTAAAAAATTCTGCTAAAACAACTCAAATGACCTAATTGAAATCTTTAAGATAACCAAAGACCGCACATTATCGGATAGTTGAAAATAACTTTTAAATTTATAGACGAATTGAGAGAACTCTTTAAGTCCAACTTGGCATTAAAGGCTACAGAAATTTCACACAAGAGTCTGGTCCCAGACAGACTCTAAACAACAGCGTCACATACAAAAAACGGAGAAACTTTTCAGCGGGCCTCAAAACAAAAACTACGCCAAGCGAGTCGACTTTAAGATGCCCTAAACTGATATTTGAAATTTTTTTTTTTAAATGAAGTTGTCCATACAATAAATTAAGAATAAAGACTCAGTTTTCTTATAATATTTTCAATTAGCATCAAGTTTTTTCTAAGTTTTTTTTTTCACTATGAGAAAGTTTGTTTGTATTTATTATTGAAATCATCCGAAAGATCTATCTATTTTGCATGCTTAATCGAATATGTTAATTTATATCTGAATACTACTTTATCGCTTTTCTTTCCTTTTCCTGTGGAACTTCCTTTAAAACTTCATTGACAGAAAGCACACTGAAAGGAAAACTTAAGGAAAAAGGAAAACTCTCGAACTCGAGAATATCGAAAGCCATACATATAAATTAATAAGGCACACATATGTAGCTTGTACAATCCGAAAAGGATTTTTGGAATTTTTTACTAATTAATATATTATAATTATTAGATATAATATTATATAATGTATTATAATAAGTCTTACAAATATTGAAAAAAAAATATTACTTTCGGGTTATTAATATTCCCCTTTACCAATCTTCATGTAGGGTATAAAAAATGTGAGCAGAGGAAAATGTCAGGCCTTTTTCTCCGCCTCTATTGCACTCTCCTTTTTCTGATTCCCTCTCTCACTCTCTCGCTTTCTCTTTGTCTCACTCTGACGACGTGACATGTGACAAGAACTTGCCGCGGCATTGCTGCAACAGCTGCTGTCGTTGCTCAGACTTGGTAAAAATGATGAATGTGCCAATGTTCCCGGTCCTGAGTTTCAGCTCCATACACTCTGCCAAAACTTCCTTGTTGGCCATGTTGTGTATATATGTATATGTGTGTGTTAGTGTGTGTGTGTGTGTGTGTGCGGGACAAAAGTTTTCTGTGGCCATCAAGTTTTAAGTCCATTTTTGGATTATTAGACAACACTTGGTGGAACATCAACGACACTGGATGAGCAAGTTTATCAACACAACAAAAGTTTCTCATAGTGTAAGATAAACAGAGATAGAGATAGTGAGAGAGAGAGAGAGACAAAAGAAAGAAATACTCTCAACCTCAAATAGTTTTGTGGGCTGCAGGAAATTAAAATCATGTGATATGTGAAATCATGATCATGAACATATTCAATTATGATGCACTCGAATTTCATTACAAAACTGCATATACATATATTGTTCATTCACATTTGTATATCTATGTATATACCGTTAAAAGATACAGAATGACAGAGACAGAGAATGAGGAGACAGCCATCATTCAATTCATACTATAGAACATTTTTAATTAAGCTCCTGTTCCTCCTCAGAGTGTTCATCGATATTTCTGTAATTTCCTATTCATCTGGTATATGTGACATGCCTTCAGCTACTGTCAGTTATAGATAGATACACAAGATAGTATATCTCAATGCACAGAAGTTGGCCCTTTGTTTGAGCCTATTATGAAGACAATGAACTTCCATTGTTTGGCTTTTAACAGAAATGGAGCTAAATATTTAAGGCAGAACAATAACTCAGGTTAGGCAATGAATTCATCTCCTCTTTATGCTCCTCTCAGTTCACAAAATGCAAAGAAAGCTGTTGAAAAATGAAAATTTAATTTTCATATATTTCTTGCATTGCCATTGGCTTTGGTATAATTATGAGAATACATATTTGTCTAACGTTATTGTTGTTGTTATTATTGTTATAGTTATTATTATTTTTATTATTGTATTCATAATCTGCTTAGGGCGGCCAACTTTATATATGAGGCAATAGAAAATTTCATCAAAGAGCAGCTGAATAAATTTGATAGTAAAGACACTTTCTAGGTCATCAATAGAAAGTTGAGGCAAGTCAAAATAAATTAAGAAACTACAAAATGAAAATAAAACAAAATATATTCTCTCTTAACGTTTTATAGGATCTAAATTTGTCAGCTTGTACATTAGAAATATTTCTTAGGTTTCGGTTGAATTTGAATGGACATACGAAATTGAAAGTTTCTTCTTTATACTCCACAGCGTATACAAATATTTAAAATGTCTTTAATAATCCATTATACTTAACTGGGGATTCTTGAAATTAAGGTCATAGTTTCTTTACTTAAAAGAAAGAAATTAAATATTCTTTGTTTTCGTTTTCATATTTTGTGTGCTATATTTTTACTGAAAATCTTGTTTCCAATTCTCAGTAAACAGTCTTTATCAGATAGCTTCCATTAGGAAAACTTATCGGTAACAAGTTGGAATTAAGTCTTAGATCAATAGCTTTGTTCTCTTTGGAAGCTAAAGGACTTAATTTGAGTATCAGCTTATGGACATCCGTTAATTATTCTATATTTTGAGCCTTTTACATAGGATCGTGAGACTAGGAAGAGTAAGTAAAAGTAAAAGTATTTCCAGCCTTAAATTGTAAGAAAATTGATTTGTAAATATAAGCTCTTTAATAGTCTTGATGCAAAATACTTTATGGAGTATGCTTCCTCTCAAATACCATGCATTTTAAGTATTTTGTTCCAAAACTCTAAACTGGTTTGTGTGTTTGGGTAGCTGAATCAGAGAACAAAAGCAGCATTCCCTACCTCAATGTTCTTTATTTTTGATTGAGAGTTTGCTGTCTGTATTGAGTAGCCAGTATAGTTAGGACTAAAAAGTCCTTACTGAGGCATAATTCTGTATAATTTATGACAACATTAAAAAAAAAATGAAGCAAGCAAGTCGTCCCTGCCGACATTGAGTATACCCTGTACCAACTAGTTATATTAAATGAAATAGAATATCCTGGAAATCGCCATTAATTTCATGCAAAATTCTATTTAACATGCAGCAACAGCGAACGCATGCTGTCTCGCTCACTCTTGCCAGCCAATGTCGCCTTGGCAATTCAGTGCAAAAGTCATATAGGTATATCTTCGATATTTATTCTCCGATTTCGATCAAATTTGGTCAGCTAGTCCAGTTTGGGCATATAATTAGGTGTGCCAAGTAAGAATACGATATCTTTAATACAGCTCTAGTAATAAGTTTTCCCGATTTGCAGGGGCGGAAGTGGGCGTGGCAAAAATTTGAAACAAACTTGATCTGTCTACACACTAGACGGATCTACATACCGAATTTGGTAGCTCTAGCTCTTATAGTCTCCGAGATCTAGGTGTTCATACAGACGGACGGACAGACGGACAGACGGACGGACAGACGGACATGGCTCAATCGACTCGGCTAGTGATGCTGATCAAGAATATATATACTTTATGGGGTCAGAAATGTATATTTCTGCCTGTTACATACATTTTAGCGACTTTAATATACCCTTTTACCCTATGGGTACAGGGTATAATTATTTAAAATTGGGTTTAGCCAGTTTGGTTTTACCTACATCTCTTAGAATCAGCATTAGCATTACCAGCTTACTTTTGATATGATAATAGCTGATTAACGTAAGGTTAAAAGTTTTTAGGTGCTATTCTTTCTACATTTTACGAAATTCGAAAAATTTGTAGTTTTCATTTAAGTAATGGATATCGTTAAGCGGATCGTCTCAATAACATACATGCGTACTTTTACGTATCTCTTATCTCTATGCGAATATATCATTTTGAATCCAATAATCAAAGCAGGTCCCTAATAATAACTTCTCTTAACAATTGAAGCTATAAAATCTGGTGGCCATCTATTAACAGAGCTCATATTAAGACTATAAAGAAGTTCAAATAGACTTATCTACCTAAATATAACATTCAGTCATGGTTTTATTACTTCCATTTTAAACTTTAAATTTCATTCAGTTTAATTTCCAAACATTTTTAAGCATCTTAGAAACTACTTAATTCCAGCTATTAAGTGTTTTTCCCGTTTTACGATTTCAAACAATTTATTTTTACTTACTCCTTTTACCGATTGGAGTATATACAGACATATTCTTATCATTGGATATATAAAGCGATATTCATCTGTAATTACGACGCCATCTGCACCGCTTTTCATTTCCTCGCCATTAAAATGATTTTCCCACACTTCCTCCCCGTTTATCTCCTCTACTCTATATAAATGCACGGAAGGCTTCCGTTTACCATGCCAATTGACATTTATGGCTTGTGCAAGCATGCAAAATCTAACGATAACGCCGCCTCACCATGGTTCACCACATTCCGCCACATGGCAAAGTGGGGAAAATGTGGGCCTAGAAAGAGGTTCTTTTCACAGAGCAAAGGAGGAAAGGATTCGCTGACATCGTGATACCGTGCATTAAATATATATATAAAGTGTATATTATTTTTCTTGACTTTTTCCTAATCTTCTCTTTCTACGTGTGTATCGTATATTCAAAATCTAAACTACTTGCAAGTTTTCTGCTTGGCCTGTTATACCTCCTTCCCCCTATTGATACAGGGTATTAAGGTAGAAAAAGTGCTAGACTGAAAATGGCTCCACTTATGCGAGAGAGGAAAGAGTCAAGTTCGTGGTATCTCTATTTATTCATAACTACAATTGGTTTTCCTTCCTTCCGGACTGCCCGATTGCCTGGCAAGCCTTCTTCTTCTAGAACTTTCCCCATTGTCATTTCGTCATTCCTTTATTCCACACATCCTTTCATTCATTTTACTGTCGCCTTCCCATACGCATTGGCAGGGAGCTGTCAAGCATGAATTTTTTTCTGTTAAATTGTCTTGTTGAAAGAAAATCGCACACACTTAATGCCTGGGTAAAACCGATTTGCATGTCACTTCAGTTCAAGAGGAGTGAGCAGTGAAAGCAACAGCCCAGCAAGAAAAGAAAACCTAGCATTGTTGAAATGCATTTCCCGCATTTTCACTCTGACAGTTGATAAACGACATGCTCTCTTCGAGTACTTAGAAAGTGTCGGGGTTCCTTCTCCATTCAACATATAAAAATCACACACACACACAATACACATTTCCACATCCATATTGTGAAAACACACAGTTGTAGTGCGAGAGAGAGAGAGAGATGCAGTTGCACTTATTTCAATTCGCGATGTGTCTCCGCTCGAGCTGAGAGTGAGTGATGATTGTCAGCAAAAGGACTCTGTCCCAGAAACCAGCAACAGTCTCTCCTACTCCTACCATTTGGTATGTGGCCCACATCTTGGGCTTATCGCTCACTTGTTGCCGGGGCTTTGCATAATTTATGATCTTTGGCTGTAATTGCGCTATTTTATGTCTACACCCTGCTAAGATTTAACGACCGAACCATTCGCCTTCTTCCTTGCCAATGCCGTCAGCGCCATCACCACGCACCACATGGCAATGTTCTTCTCCTTATCAGAGAGTGAAGAGAGCAGCCAGCAAAGGGCTAGGGCCACTTAAGCCCTTTAAAATTTATGTCAAATGCATTTGTAAAATATGCCAAACGTACGAGTGGTAAAACCGATTTCTATGCCATTTAAACTAACAACGTTACAGTGAGCCAAGTTAATAGAACTCCTCTCTCTCTTTCTCTCTCTGCTATAAAAATTCAAGATACAAATAATTGCTTAGAGATATTTGCTTTTGGTACAAATTTATACTTTACAAAATCACATAAAAGTCAAGTTCCGTTTGGGTAGGTTAGTTTGAAACTATCAAAAACAAGAATCGGAAGACTTTTCAGGGTGATAAGCACCAAACAGACTTGGATGCATTACCGAAGACAAAATATAATGTTTTTTTTATCAAGCAAGCTGTGCTGATCTTTTTTAGTAGTGTGTAAAATAATGAAGAAATTTTTTAAAATTTTAGGATTTATAGAAAAATGATTTATAATAGGCAACCGTGACTGATGTCAATTTTGAATGGTTCCTAATAAGTTTAATACTTTAAAATGGAGATCTGATGGGTGTTTTATCTGGAGTCTATCCGTTTTGTTATCTATTATCTACATAGATTCATGTTCGTAATGTTCAAGTCGACAATTCTGTGTACCTTAAACTCAGAAGAAAGCAGCTGCAGGACTCTATGTGGGATCAAACCAAGTAGCTTTTACGAACCTACCCAGTACTTTGTTTTGAAATCTTTACAAGATCTTAATGTTGGAGATAGATGCTGTGATCCACAGTGATCGTTTTGTTTATTAGTAACTTGTCAATCAGTCTAAGTTGTGAAATAAAGTCAACTTGCCAGATCTTTTTTTTTAATTTCCTTTTTCTTTAATATCCCAAAAATTGAAAATCAGCAAGTTGGAAGTCTTAAAACGCAAAGAGATCGGTTTGAACTTGCAAAAATACTTTTTGCATATAATGAAGAAGGAAGTAAAGCATTCCCAATTGGGGAAGTCCTAATATAGTATATGTACTATATGTATTATATTTAAAGCAAGAATCACTGAGATTGTAGTATAGAACCCTATTTAGAAAAGAGATCACTAAAATTTTAGTTTAGTTTCAATAAAACATCTCATTACTAGTGATTTTAGTTAGAAAGTACAAAGGAATATTTTTGGTATTCCTTAAATTAAAGTCATATTATTAACTTGTAGTGGTTTAATGCCCACTGTGCGATAATGTCGATTTCGCCAAATGGTGAGAAAGTTCCTCCATTCCCACCGCTGTGGCTTTCTTCGGCGAGTCTATGGCAAAGTAGGTATGCCGAAGAAAAAAAAGGAATCTTTGTGCATTTGTGTGCAGTTGGCTGGCAAAGTGCGGGTAGAAGAATATTCGTGCACAGAAAATGTAATTTTTAGTGCACGTTACCAGTCGGGGGAGAGGGGGTTTTTTTGGTCTTTTTATTTGCAACCTTTTCGGCCACATATGCATATAAGTTGCAAGTGGTACAAGATGGCGACAACGGCCACGTTCCTTCTGTTCTGTTCTGTCTCTATCAGCATTGCCATCGATGTCGTCCTTGTCCGCATACCCATTCTCTCTGTTATCCTTGTCGTCTGTGTTTTTCCTTGGCTTTTACTACAGAAAATACATTTTCACCATTTGTGGCCATAAGCACTTTGAATAGCGTCTTGACTTACCTCCCCCGATTTGTGTCTCCGTTTTTTTGTTTTTTTTTTTTTTTTTTTTGCTTCTTTGTTTTTACCATCCTTTTATCTTATGCAAATAATGCATGCTGCATGCGAGGCCCGTCCCTTTCGATACCAAAGGATAGGCAGGTGTGTGCGGTCTGCATAGGACACGTGATAGTGCTCCGAAATTTGGTCACGAACTTTAACGAAATAGGCACAAAATTTGGTTACAATATTACCCCGTACTTAAAATTTTTTTTTTTTTTTTTATATTTTAAATTTCCATTTTCAGCAAATGGAGAGAAAAATCCAGGAAAATTCCATTTCACTTGCATGTGTCACAAATCAATACGCACTTCTGTGCAAATATCGTGAATGTGTGAGTGAGTGGGTGGATGGTTCGACTGTTCAATGTGTATGTATATACATATATATTCCGTATATGTCGGCCTGTATATACATATATATTGTTCAAATAAAATGGCACCAACAAGCACGCACCATATTGTATTTATGTAAATTTATTTCCGTTACATTTCCGCCGCTCAATTGAAAATTGTTGTGTGTGATTCTTCTTTCGGTTTTACTTTTCTTTTTTTTTTTTGTATATTTTTGTGTTTTTCCTCCCCTTCTCTTTTGTTTTGCCTTGTATACGAATATTTGTTCTGTTGTTCGATAAAGGAAAATAGGTTGAAAACCACCGAAAAAATAAAGGAAAAACTGGAAAAGAAACTATAAATATGCTTTATACTGGGAGCAATGGAAAAGCAGCCGATGGCTTCAACGTTGTCTGACATGTAAAATTGTGCCAAGTCAATCTGAATAACAGATTTTTTTTCCATTTATCTTAATTTTAACCCTCTCTTGCACACACGAAATAATATTTGCATTTAATTTATGAAAATATGAGCACTGCAAACGAATTCTTCAATCTGATTGCAAAAATCTGGACAAGGTAATTGTATTCAAAATGGTTTTCAGTTTCTTTAGCATCTTTGGGTAACCTCAAGTTATCGAAGATTTAATTTCTATTTAAGATAAATGTGTCTGATTTACAGATATATTTTTATGGATTTGCTTGAAAATTTGTCATGAATTTGACAAGTATTTATTTAAATAAAAAGCTTGTATATTATTTGTTTTTAAATTCTTAACTACTTATGGAATTGAAATATGAGCTTAAAATATATTCCTTTGTATATCAAGAACCTTAGTTTTCGTTCGTTAATTTTTTATATAATTTTTCTTATAACCTTTGCTATCGACCCATCATTATTAAATGTTAAAAAAATATCAAAAAAGCGCGCGGATTCGATCAAAGGTCTTTTGTGTTTGTTCGGCAGATTGCTTGGAATTTGTCTTTGTTTCTTTGCTGCCAAAGAAAATTGCTTATTTTACTCGAGGTACCTCTACGTTTTAGTTAATAACTTCGGTGATAATTATCCGATCCGACTAATTTTTAAACTTGGTCTGGATAATCGATTAAGGAACTTAACTTTTCATGTTTCACCCATGTAGCTTAAAATTTAAGCTCGAAAACGCCAGAACAAACAGACAGACGGACATATTTAAATCGACTCGGCTGTTGATGCTGATCAAGAATATATACATATATGTACTTTATGAAGTCGCAAAAGTATATTTCTATGCGTAACAAACAACTGACCAATTTTATAATATCGTCTGCAAGGGTATAAAAAAATTGTACAAACCCAATTTCCGATATTCTTTTTCACTCAAAGGGGTTAATAAAGAAAAACACTTTTTGCTTACTCTGCAGTGAATTTTATCGGATTGCAAAAATTCTCATAATAAAATTAGAATTTCAATGCCACACTTTTTCAATTTGAACACTTTACTTTATTTATAATAAAATTTTCTAGAAAATTTAGTTTCCTAAGCACTTAAGTTTAACTTAAAAGGAAATATAAATAGAAATTTAGTAATTAGAAACTTGGTAAACGAAAATTTAACAGAAACAGGATCAAGTTTCCTTTCTTTTATGTAAATAGATTTTATAGACTAGTTATATAAAAAAGAAACAAACCAATTTGTAATGACGCAAAAAGTAATTTCAATGCTCTTTTAGTGGACTATAGTTTTGTTTGATCTGGACCCAGTAGAATAATAATATTAATGTAATATTACAATACTTTAAAAACCACAAAGTCCACACTAAAACTTTAAAATTGTTTGAGTAATGTAAATAAAGATACCTATTTTGCAATTGCTTGGAATTTTCTATCATGGTGCTTGGAATTTTCACATTTGCAATATTCAAATTAAAAGTAGTTATATACATAAGTAGTTGGTCAAAACGTTAAAGTATATAATAGTTCAGTGTTTAACGATAGCCTTATTAATTGCCATTTACAAAGAACAGGAAGTCTTTTGAATTCAAAAAGCTTCTCAAGTCGGGATTCGGATGCAAGATATGAAAACAACTTCCTCTTTTCTGAATTTTTCAGTTAAGAATTGTAGCAATCAGTTGACATCCGTTGCATAGTTTGGTAAGTTTTAAATTTCTTAGCATTATAGAAGCGATTGCTTTTTTATATGATTTATCCGTTTGTAGACATAACATTGGCTCAACGGAGTTCCGGCTCAAGGCTATTTTCGTATTACTCTATAGAGTAGTTAGCGTTGTGCAGACATTCACTTTTATACAAATGAATAAAGATATTGTTTCTTCTAGACTTTTATCATATTCTTTTTTTGACTTAGCCAGAAACGATCAACTGAAAAGTAAAAGTCTTAATCATTACAACTAATAAGAGTACAAACGATGCTAGAAGTTTGCTTTATATAAAGTAACAATGTATCAGATGGGTATTATTCTATAATGTTTTTAGACATTGTTTTATAAACACTTACCGAGTGTCCTTGAGTACTTTATAAACACTTTTTTTCGATTTCTTATAGCAAAAGTTGTTTTTGCCACTTCTTCAATTGTGGTTCATGATTTGGACACATAAATTGTGAAATCTTTTCGGTGAGTTTGGTGTTTAATAACGTCCCATCCCTATTACCATGTTTGTCTCAAGTAAGCTTTGCTACCGTCTCAATGATGTGTAAATTTATTTACCCACACTCCTCTCTCTCTGTCTCTCTCTATACCGTTACCATCCTTTTCACACCCTATAAACTGATTTAAATGCTAAAGTGCACGATTATCATTTCGATTTTGTATAAATAGCGCATGAATTATTCATGGGCACTTACTTATGCGCCATCAAAGTGACTTAGATGGAGTCTCTCCAACTGCTGCCACTCTCCCACTCCCTTACGAATATGGCAATATGATGAAGTCGGCTTATTGACTTTAAGTCGAAAATACAATATTTGTCGCCCACATTAACACCACTCAAATCGTTTAGATATTATAGTTTGATATGGCAAACTTTCTCGAATTAAAGTAATTTCCTGTTCTGCAACTGTTCTCTTGTCCCCTCCCCCTTCCCATACCAATTCATAGCATGCCGCAAAAAGTTGTCACAATTGTTATTTTAACGCATGGAGCGGGGAAAATCGACAGACAGAGAGACAGTTAGACAGACAGACAGATAAACACACACAAATTACTGTCGATTTCATTTCACGCCTTGAGCAAGAAAACTTTACTATGTCGCAGAGTGAAATCTCAGCTCCATTGTCGTCAACATGCTGAGTCTGGAATCGATGAGAACGAGTCGTCGTCTCCCCAAAATTCGATAAGAAGACTACTACAACAACAGCAACAACAATGACGAGAACAAGGACAACGACGACAACGGCAAGAGACAGCGTACAAAACCTGGAAGCAATTTGCGCATAAACGTTCAAGACGATAAAATTTGCAGTTTTGTTTATTTTTCTGACAGAAGCTGGGCAGGGAAGAAGTGGTGGGTGGTGGGCTAGAAGGAACGCCGTTAGCGTTGGCAATGCAAAAGCTTTGAAATCGTGTTTTTGGAATTAGTTTTTGATTTGTTCCTGTCGGGGATATGTTGCAGACAGGTGATTTGTTCAAAAAAATACAACAAAAGAGCTTTGTGAAACTTCGTGTTCTCGGCTTGTGCAGGCCTCAATAAGACAAAGAAAAATAAAAGGTATTCACAATGTGCTCATTTCAGTGTGTAAAAAACACAGGGTCCTTAATTTTAAAAGGACTTTTCATGATACATATTTTGTTTTTTAATGTTTCAGCCTTGCTTATAAACTTCAAATATTTCAAGTTTGACCAACAGCTCTATTAATAATACCACTTTTGGAGGAGATACAAGATTGGAATACCATAAAAAAAGATTTAATTAGCTTTATAGAATACTCAAACTTTTTGATGAAAATTGACCTTATTAACAATTTTGAGATAGTTAACTTTTAACTTGTTTTTATCTAAGAATAGATATGTTCTCTACTTAAAATCAATACAATTTTTATATTGTTTAGATAGATCAGGATCAATCACTATATGTTTGTACTTAAAACAAAATAAGAATAACTTTATCATGGACATTCTGTTGTCTTACCATGCCGAAAATCTGTTAAAAGAAATAAGATTATATAGAAAGTTACTTTTTCAAAGAGAATTCATTCTTTTGGTTACTTGATCTAAAATTTACTGAATTATAACATTTCAATCTACATTTCTAGATATAAGAAAGAAAGAATAATAAAATGGCTTAAACCTTGTTAGAAATTGAATCAAGACCTGACAATGTTTTTTCCCTTTCAAAGTAATTAGCAGTTTTCTCAAAAATAAATTTGCAAAATACGTATTTTTCCGTTAATCTTTTATATGTATGTTGAAAACAATCTCAAGAATTTGAAATCATATAGCACATGTTATACAAATGTCAGCCATTTATTGTTATTCGAAACGAGTAAAACTGAATATCAAATACAAATATCAAAAAAAATTAACTTAATTCATAGTATTTGTTGAACACAGTTGCAAACAGTTTATAACAAGTTGCAGGAATTTTCATAATATTATAATTTATGTTTAAATTATAAAAATGTTACAATTTTTTTAACATTGCAGTAAGATGATTGTAACATAGTGAAATAAAAAGACCTGACCTTGCATATGTATGTACATGTGTCGATTTGACGATGTTCATCTATCCGTTTGCCTTTTTCCTGTATCTTCTTTAGTTATTAGTTTTTGAGTAAAAAAAAATTTATGAAATTTATGGTTAAGGTAAGTTCAATCACCGTAGTGGTTTAATTGGGCCACTAAAGGTTATAGATTATATAGATTAGGTTCTAAAGAAAGACTTTCTGATACTAAAAAACAAAGTGAAAAACAGACATTTATTTGGGCTATAAAATTCAATGGAGGTCAAAAGTTCAAAGAGATTAGAACAAGTGCAATAAAAATAATCATAAGTCACTAATTAAGTAATAGAAAACTAAGTAGATGGGCTAGTTAGAAATATTTTGTAAGTTTTGGTTATATTTATATAATTATTATATTAAGTACCAAAGTAAATTTATAGAAACGAAATCAATTGTTTAAAGCTTTTTCGTAGTCATTTAAAGAGCAATGATCATTGATATGTGGGTAATCAGAACAATGTCATTTCCAACATAATGACTCTCCCTCAGTTTGGATACATTCAACAACCATTAGCCAAAAAAAAAGCTGTCAGTGGCACACTCTGGGGTGGCCAAAAACACGAATGTCAAACAAAACCTAAATACAAACGTAATGACAAATCAATAAAATAAAAACCGGAAAGCACAGAATTTCGCTCCTTCTTTTTTTTCCACGTAAATTAAATTCGAATTGAGGAAAATTGATACATTTGATGGAAACACATTGAACAAGAGCAACAAATGAAATCCCACATCACATGCGTTCGAAAAATTGCAACAAATAAGGATATACATATACATAGGGGGGAGTGGAGAGGGATAAGGAGGAGGGAAATAAAAAACTAAAATGAAACGCATTCGCTTGTCAACTGAAAATTATAATTGATGCGTTATTAATACGAAAGCCATTTCCCCAGTCTCTCAGTCGAAAGCATTTGCCAACACTCACATCTGATGACGATTGATGCGCTGCTGCTGCAGTCGCGGAAAAAGGCTTAGAGGACCCTCTCTCTCTCTCTTTCTCTTCCATAAGCCTTCTTTGGCCAATGTTCTTCTTTTGGGATTCTGGGCTCTGACTGATGGCATGCGTCATTAATGTCAGCAATGATGACACACATACACACACACACACAAACAAACAGACACTGTAGACACGCCCACAAAACAAACACAACAAATGGGACACAATTGTCATCAGCATTGGGCTTTGGCTTTGGCTTTTTGCCTGTATCCAGCCTGTGTTTGTGTCCTGGCCACTCTGCGGGTCGGTGGTAATTAGATGAATGTGCCATAAATCATTTTCTAAATCATTTGTTGCCATTTCCCCCCTACTGCTCCCCTTCCCTTCATTGCCGTGTTCGCACGTATGTCTATGTTAGTGTTCTTACAGTGGGTGCATTCAGTTTGATTGAATTGTCTTTTAGTTGAATGCATTTCACTTTGTTTTTTTCCAAATGGAAAATTGTCGTTTCATGCGAATTTGGAGAAACAAAAAAAATATGGAAATCGAAATGAAGAAAATAAAAATAAATCAATAAGATAATTGAATGGTCTCAAATTGACTTGACAATTTAACTAATCATTCATATTTTGATTCACAAAAAGATCTACAAAAAGTAAATAGATCAACTTAGTTGAAAAGTACGAATCACTTAACATTATATTAAATCTAAAATGGTTTAAAGAGTTACTATATATGTAGTATATATAAAGTGACTTCTTACTGGTCACTCGCCGACTTATCCTGGACAAGTTCTGTCCTTACCCCGAGGCATACCATTCAAAATATTAAATTGAAATATTTTATTTTATTGTAAAAAATAAAAATATAGATTTAATATATTCTTAACATATTTTTATTTATTCATTTAATCAGTAAAACACATTTTGCTGGACTTTTAACTTATTAAGAGAGTTGAAAAATAATATTTGACTAAGTCTCAGTAACAACATCCTTTGGTCCTCTAACTAAATTAAAATTATGACTCCTCAAAGTTTAGATTAGGATTATTCGTATTATATTTGTAAGATTTTCAACAAATGGAATTCTTTTTTAGATTTCTAAACATTTTTTTAATATTGGCCTCGCATAGTTTTAAATTTTAGAATTATTATACTTCTTAAGTGTACTGATTGATTTTTTTTTTTAAAGAATAGACTGTTAGACCCTTGCAAATCTTTCATTTAGCAAAACAGTATAATAGGATCTTATGTTAAAAAAAATAAAAAATAAGCAAACGGTCAGTCAAAGTTGTATAAACCTGAGAAATAGTTAGTTTATTGCCAGTTGCTGATTATTCTAAGGAAGTTATATGTATATAGGAATTTATATGTCTTATAGTCTATAGTTCTGTTAAAACTTGGTAGAGGTATGAATATACATATAATACGAAACTTACAAAAACCAAGTTTTGTAAGTTTTGTAACGTTTTAAAACAACCAAGTTACTTGTATTAATGTAAAACTATATTCGCGAACAATCGTTTGTATGGCAGATACATACATATAAGATAAGGTCACCCGCAGCAAAGTAAACTTGGAAAACTAAATTTATTGACATTGTAGTAAAAAATAAAGCAGTTTTTTGTCTTAAACTTCATTGCTGACCAATTGTTTGAGCTAATTGATAAAGTTGTCCCTAACGGCCAGTTAAAAAACATGTAAATACAGAAGGATATCAAGATAGCTTTAAACTGAAAACAGATAAATTTGACTATGCTAACTCAGTTCGTCGTGTTAATTAAGAATATATATTTATTCTTTACACAATGAAAAGTAGTTACTTCTATGCTTTACAAAACCTCTGACCAAACTCTACATATCCTTAAAAGAATAAAAACCTCGGATAATACAACTTCAACCTTTAAATTTAATAAAATTCGAATCTTTTGATTCCAAATTCTAGTAAATTTTAAAACTTTTTATAATCAGGAATAAGTAACCTCATGCCATGGCATACCTTAAATTGAATGTGCAATAATGAAGAAGGCATTTTCTAAGTAACTTCAACTAATTTTCTTTTCACTTAACATAATCATCAGCATTCTGATTAACCAGCCAAGATTAGAACTGCTGAACTCTCCATCTTGATTTCACCGGATGCGTTTGCTTTGCCACAAAACCTTAGCGGCCTTTGGCAAACATGTTACTCATTATGCAAGTCACAGCCACAAGGGCACATGGGTGAGCAGCTGCAGCAGCAGCAGGAGCGGCAGCAGGATCAGCAGAAGGAGCAACAGTAGCAGCAGGCCGAAAACTAAACACATACCAAAACCAGGGCATACAATAGAGGCAACTAAAACGCATATTACAATGAGCCACGCCCACAAGCAACTAACAAGGCAAACAGTGGGATACTAGAGATGTGTTCAGCCCATAAACAAACAAGCAAACAATCCAACAAACAAGCAAACAAACAAACGAAGGCAGAAGTAGAAGAAGTAGAAAGCGTAGCAGAAACAGAAGCATAAGGAGAAGTAGGAGGAAAAGCAATGGCTGTTAATTGTGTAGAACAACGATGGAAAATTGCAGTGAAAACAAAATGAACGATGCAAGTGAATGTCAAAGGACAGACTAGTATACAGTTGAAAAGGGCGTTGCCGGGCAAAAGTTGAACTATAAAATACTGCGACACACAGCAGCAGTAGCAAACGGCAACAACATGCAACATCAGATACAAAAGATAAGCATACAACAATCCAGTTGACCAGAGATCCATGGAATGGGGGAGAACAGTAGGAAAGAGGGAGGGGGGGAGCTTGGGTAAACTGCACTTTAAGTGCTAAAAGTCGACGCTGAAAGTTAATCGTATTGACGCTGACATTAAGCAGCTTACATGAGTGCACTTGTCCTGGAATGGAATCAGAATGGGGCGTATCTTTAAGATACACCCACACACCAGTGCACACCCCCACACACATACACACAGAAAATGTTATGTATGTACGTATAATTGCAAATGCGGTTGAGGGACCCCAAAGTAAATTATGGCTACATTTCATGTTAATTAAGTCAGACCATGGGATTCATTTCATGCAGATTTATGAGTAGAGTTTCAGCCAATGGTGTCTACAAGTGCCCCCCACACCCCTCCAACTACTACTATACAAAAAAAAGGGGCAAACTGCAAAGACAGCAAAACAGGACTTTTACCATGTCCACCTCAAACTAATGCAGACATAATTAATAGTTTGCCCAAAAAAGGTGAACATCGGAGAAAGGTCGATGGCGACCTAACAACAATGTTTTGTCCCATGTCTGTAACTACATGAATAGGTATGTAATGGTACAGATAATGCAATTATATTCCTAGTTTTAATTGTAATTTATGTTTCACGAATGAAAGTTGAAAGTGATTTATTAGAGGTGCTTAACAATTTGGCAACAACTATGCAGGCAATGTACATAAAATAGATGAACAAATGTTTCCTGGAATTGGCACTAATATATGTATGTATGTAAATATGTTAATTTGTATGTAAGTATGTACATAAAGAAAAGAGATGTGACTATGTACCTTTTATACTATAATTTGAGTGCGAAAACCATCGAACTTAGTCTAACATAATTTGTTTCCACAAAATCTCATATTTTGCTTTACATTTTTTTTATACCCTTGCAGAGGGTATTATAAAATTTGTCAGATGTTTGTAACGCATAGAAATATACGTTTCCGACCCCATATAAGTAGTATATACATATACTCTTGATCAGCATCAATAGCCGAGTCGATTGAGACATGTCCGTCTGTCCGTCTGTCTGTTTAAATCACGATGACGTCCTCAAATTTTAAACTACATGGTTGAAACATGAAAAGTTTAGTTCCTTAATCTATCAAGTATGCAAAGTGTGAAAATTAGTCGGATCGGATAATTATGACCGAAGCTTGACTAAAACGTGGAGGTACCTCGAGTAAAATAAGCAATTTTCTCTGCCGTACAAACACAAAAGACCCGGATCGAATCCGCGCGGCACCAAATATGGAATATATAAAATTATTGTTTTTTGTTGTTGCATTTAAATTCAATTTTTACCCATACTCCCTACACCAAGTTTGAACAAGATCGGATAATTATAAATTTTACAAATCAATAATCAAATTTGAAAGAAATTAAATTTATATTAATGCTCACGCACACACAACATATGTAAAAATTCTTCACCACGCGGTGTGTGAGAGAGACAGAAATATTTTAGTTGTGTTCTTACACAGAACGAAATTGAAAGAGCGGGATGCAATGGTTTTGCTATATATGTCGAATTAGCTTACGTTAGCAAAGAAAGGACGGTGGCGTAGTACGTAGAGATCGGTGGCACGATGGGCTCGGTGTTTGGTGGTTCAATGCTCGGTGAAGAAGTGAAAATTTTTAGGTGTGTGTTTTTTCTTCTTTTTTGTTTTTTTTTTTTTGATTTTGTTAAACATTTATACCAATTATTTTTGCTGCAAAGGTATACAAACTTCGGCAGAGCCGAAGTTAGCTTCTTTGATATTTATCTTTCAATTTATTTTATACAGTTTTATACCCTGTACCCAAAGGGTAGAAGAGTATACTAAAATCGCTTAGGCAAAAGGAAGCGTTTCAGATCCCATAATGCATGTCCATCTGTCCGTCTGTCCGTATAAACACGTAAATCTCGAAGAATATAAGAGCAAGAGCAACCAAATTTACTGTGGACATTCCTCTAGTGTCTACGCATATTAATATTGGTTTAAATTTCTCCGCAATAAAAAAATATCGGAGATATACGTGTTTGCGTTTTGTATTGAAACGAGACAGCATGCGTTCGGTGTTGCCGCATTTGGTATTTGTATGAAACTGATGGGTGTTTAGAGGGTGTTCGACATTATTTAATATAACTACATAGTTGGTACAGAGTCGCCAGGGACGACTTGATTGCTTTATTATTGTCTGTAGAGCAGTGACAAGTTTTCTAAAGTGCTATTTTTACCCTCTATGTAGAATAAAAAGACATATATGTAAATATCACCAAAATTAATATATAACATGAAAACGAAAGCAGTGGGTTGGACTTTGTATATCACTCTGAAACCGAAATGTAATGTTAAGCATTCACAACTAAAAAAAAATTCATAATAATGAAGAAAATAATAATATTTTTGTAAACATTTCTCTTCAGAATAAACTTATATTTCATTGTTATCTACAATTTTTGAAAAAAAATAATTATAAAAAGTTTATGTTATATCTTCATTTTAACATTCTTGATTATAAAATACTTTTGAAATACAATCAAAAAATCTAAAAAAGGTGCATAAAACTTAGCTTTCAATATTTAACCAGTTATTGCCAAAATTTATTAATTAATTAATTATTATTATTTGAATTTTATCAAATTGCAAACTGCTGTGTTTCGACTAAATAATTGAGGCTAGTAGAATAATTTGGAATTATGCTGAGCAAAGTCAGAATTTGACTAACTTTTCGAATAATTTTCTTCGATTAAATTTTTATTACTAGGTCAATTTTTCTGCACTCTTTCTGTTTTAACATTTTGCTTAGTAGATTTAAGTTTTGACCAAAAAAAAAACTGAAGTTTCATCGAAATTCAAACTCATTTATCTTTATAAATTTCCAAGATCTTAATTTCCAAGACACTAAAACCAAAGCAATTATTGTAAGGATAATCATAAAATAGTTTCCGAACTGTCAGCCACAGCGAATAAAATCATTTAGCGTATGCCAACACTTGGCAGCAAAACTGACAAGTGGACAATCATCTCTGAATCTCTGTCTCTCACCATCATTATCCTCTTGGTGCTTCTCCACTGGCCACATAATGGACAAAGTCAACAAATCAGTGGGAAATTCGAAATACAAACATAACACAAAAAGCATTGAACTAATTAAATGGCGATTTATGTCAATGATAAGGATAATAATTGCCAGGCAAACAAATCACAGACAGACAGAGGAAAGAATGAAAAGAGAAAGAGAGAGAGAGAGAGACAAAAGGAGGGAGACTTTCTTTCTTTCTTTCTTGCTTGTCGATTGCCATTGTGGAAAGTGGCCTAATGATGTGACAGCGATGGGAACACAAAAAGGGCAGTTCCAAGACAACAGAACGTAGGCCCAGGTAAAAGCAGGCAGCCGGAAAAAGGACCAGAGGGAGGAGGCATCAACAACAAGGAATTTTTTTCCTTTTACCTTAGTATATACAATTAAATGACAAGTAAATGACATTGAAAATATTGAACTGCTACTTGCCCATGCAGTGAACCAAGAAATGGACACAAAAATGAGACCAAACAAATCAAATAGATGCCAGATGGTTGGTCATTCATTCATCTCTCCCCCTCTCTCTCTCCCTATCTTTTGGTGTTTGTTTGGACAAGTTATCATCAAGATGTTTCAAGTCATTGAAACAAAGGCCAGGCCAAGTCAATCAAACAAACAAAAGCAACAGACAAACAGACAGACGACCCTCTTTCCTTTCTATCTCCCACACGCACAGTAGCTATCTCTCTTCCTTTCTCTCTCTCTCTCTCTCTCTCTCTCTATCTTTTTCTCGTTATACTTATTTCACAGCGGGTGGGCCCAATGAACTGTGGCAGAAAAAATGTCAACATTATGATGATTGAGGAAGATACGTGAAGTAAAAGATGGTCAAAAATATTTGAGATATTCTTCAACAAAATGAGCAAAGTTTGTATTGAGAATAAGGGTGAGGGTTTAGGGCAAGAGCGGGCAAGGGTGTGCATGTGGATGGGCTTGCCTCTGGTATTTGGGTTGATTCTTGTTGGCCTGGTCAGTCGCACGTTTTGGTTTTTTTTTTGTTATCATCAATCTTTGCGCTTCAACACTTTGCAGGGGTCGAGGAATGAATGTTGTGAGAAGTTGATAAAGTTATAATATTTATTTGGTTTATTATCCAAACAGTTGTGCCGAGAAGAGCCTCTTCAGTTGTAGATGAGAGCTATTTAGAAAACTGTGGACGGGTCATTCCTCACAGCGTTGCAAATGGAGTTTTTGATACTGTCAACATTTTTGTAACCCAGTGAAAGATACTTTTTTCGGTTTTCTGGTTTGTTTTGAAATTTCGTTTTAAAATTTTTAATAAATACAGAGAGTGAAGGAAACTATTTGGTCAAAAGAGAACTACAATGATGAATTTGTTGGATTTCCAGATCGGTATTGGTTCCGCCATAATGTTCTGAAATGATTTGATAACTGAATCTAAGGAGATTTAAGGAAATTCTTTAATAAACTTTAAACCTTTCTCCAATAAAATCTTTTAGTCATATTTCCTATGATTTAACATAATGAGACTGGATAATATCTTTAAAAAGTAAACGTTTAAAGTCAAAGTAAATATTCAAATACTATTTTATATTTTTAAAATTTAGTTTTTCTATAGCTTTACTTTTACTTTATGAAGAATACTCTTTAAACATACAAGTCAAGGAAAAATATTGTTTGTTTTTCCATTTCATCTAAAGATGAAAACTAAATTTAAATGTTATAGAACCAATAGAATAATTCAAAAAATTTGTTCAGAAAGGGTGTAAAAGAATCATATTTTCATTTAAAACGAGAATTCCACTTGGTGGAAATATAAGTTTTTTCTTCCTTTTTATTAAATTCACATCAATATTTTTATTAGAGCCATAAGTCAGAGAGCATAACAAATAACCCAGTTAACAATGGAGACTCACACACACACACACAAACACAACACATTCTTCACATTTCTTTAAAAAGATTTCATCTATCTTGGCAGCCAAAAGGAAAAAAATGAAAGAAGAAAACATTTTTATCAACTTTGACTTGGCAGAAAATCGAGCAGCAGCAACAACTTCAACAACAAAATGCGCCCTGTCAAATAATATAAAAATGTGTTTCGACAAAAGTGAAAAATCATACACACAACAGGCATACATAGACACACACACACATATGGCACACACACACACTTTTCATTGTCAAAGCAAACCAAAAAAAAAACTGAGGAATCGACTTTATGATAACCTGCACCTGAAAGTTCAATTGAAGTAAATTCTCACCTGTTCCTGTTGACACTGTGGAGCCACCTAGCGTTCAATTTAGCAATATTTCGTTTAACTTGTAATTCAAAGAGTATTTTTACTTACAAGAATGTAAATACATATATCTTAGCTAAATCTCATTTGAAATATATTTTAATATAATTGTTAAAAACGAGAAGCAAAAATTAATCCTTTTTATAGAGTCTTTTCTACATTTTTCTAGGTGACCGAATATACAATAATACTCTACTATTCTATATGCCCTTCTTAATCCCATATCTGCTGGGTATTGAAATGTCAGCTTTAACGCCTTTTATTCAGTTTTGTTGTTGTCGCCTTTAGCGTTTTGTTGTTGCGGTGTTGTCATGCTATTTTGGCAACATTGTTACGTCAGAGTTCATGTGTGTGTGTATGTGGGTGTGTATGTGAATGTGTGTATTTATTCGCCATTCAAATATACAAACGAGGTGTTAAGTAAGCGACAGCTAACGCACAAGGGAGGGCATAGCATGAGTGGGGGTTTCGGGGGGTCCACAGGTGAAGTTTGAATATTTCTCCTATCATCTGCCTTGCAGCAATTGTATTAACCTTATCGCAACTTTGATTTATGTATGTAAATACTTCTTTCCCCCATTGTGAAAAACAGAGTCAACGAAATGCCAATCAAAAAAAAAAAAAAAAGAAACAGTACAACAATGAATAATGAGTTTCCAGGTAAAATGAAATCCATTTATAGAACTGTACCTACAATTTCACTTAGTAGATCTTACAATAAACATCTTGAAAAGAATTGAGTAAAAGAACTAAGCTACAAATGATCTTAGCCACTAACTAAATTTTTCATTTATACTCTGATTGTGAGCTACTTACAAAGTATCTCTAATTATCTTACTAGCCATAAATACTAGGGTATTAAGCTAAGTGTAGCATAATATTTGCTTATATATTTGTGTTCAAGGTTTTTCTACTAAAGCCATTTTGATATAAGTACACATGTATGTGTATGTAAGTTAACATTGGATCGTGATTGCAAAGTTTTTATAACAGCTTTTATTTATTTGTTTAGTATGATAGTCAGCAAACACTCAATATTAGGAAATGTACGTTTAGGTCTTTGTATTAGAATGTTATTTAATCGTGCACTTAGTTAACCTCTAGAACTGATTTAGAATTGTCGCAATACATTTGTTTAAGTAATATCATAGTGTGCTTTCTGGGGCACATTCTTCCCAATCAGTATAGGCTATAGTTAAAGTACTACTATCCCGAAACATTTTCTCCTGAGTAAAATATACATATATTGTTCTATACATTTCTTATTTATCTGTAATAAAATAGTAATAGTTTTAAGTCAAAATCGATTTATAATAGTTGAGGACACAATATTGGATAAGACATATGTTTCAATTTAAAGAGTTTACAAGACTAATTGAATTTCAAAACCAAGACGCTTTGTTGCCCATATATATATAATGCAGATGGAATAGAGTACAGCGGGTTTCCCATACCCTTTGATACCCTATGTTCTCTTGTATCTCTGTCTAATTGGAGGCTCTGGTGTCCCTTTCTATTTAGATACAATACATCACAATTGCAACTTTGACGGTAACAGTTTTAAAGTGACTAATGTTGGGCATTTAGTTTTGTAAAGTAAGTCATGCAAGTTTGGCACTGGATGCCTAGTCATTAAGGTGACAATAGAACTGGGCGGCATACGTCGCTGTTATTAAGAGAAATGACAGCAGAGGCTGTTATTAAGTGTGGTTCAGTACCTGGCTGTTGAAAGTGCGACTGCGTGGCAGCTAAAGACTAAACGAGGCAGGCTCGAACTCGCTTCTTAAAAATAAGCTATGTATATCGCAAGAGCAAAGAAAAACACCCGAGGAAATTGACTTCTAATCGACATATATGTACATATATGTATATAATTTTGTTATTGGCACATCTTTAACGTCTGATCCGTCTTAAAGTTCTCTCTCACTGTCATCACTCTCAGCGCTAGTGTTCACTTCTCTTCGTTTTCATATCGTCTGGCAGCCTTGAAGTTTCTGCTACTCGTTAGAGTAAATGATCGGTTTGGTCAGAGTTACCAACTGACATTTGTACTTAAATGTTCTTATTTACATATGTTTGTATGTATATTTTAAGCATAAATGTTACCAATTTCACGGATATATATTTGTCTAATAATTAGAACCAAATTTCGGAAATTATACAACAGAATATATGAGGAAAGAATTGTTTTATTTTCTTTTTTAGTTTTGTAGTTTTTACAACATTCTTCATTAATCAAATTTCATCATCAGGATTGAAATAGTAAATTAATATGGAATTACATTGATTTACTAAATTTCCAAGTACAAAGACAGGAACAAACGATTTACTTACATTTTTCACACAAATAATAATGTCTAGTAATGAAAATTATAATAATGGAGTCTAATCAGAGAACAGCAATTGCATACCATAAAATTACTCATCTTAACTTTTCTCATCTTCTTATCGTATCCAGCAATATCAGTTTAAGGTTCAATAGCATAGAACTGTTAAAAGACAACAATTGGTTTAATTATTGTTAAAGTTTACATTGTTTAGTAATATGTTGAACAATTGTAAGACACAAATTACATATTTTATATCCTTTAATAACTTTTCTACGCTTAGAAAACTGTTTTGAAAAGAGACAAACTGAATATAAGCTCTCCGATATGCATCCTTTGTATTTATGTCTTGCTTAAAATTATTAAATAATAACATTTATTTGGCGTTGTTTTGTAAAAATCTGTCAATTAAGTAACTCACACAATGCGATATATGTGAAACGAATCGCCATTGTATTAACTACTTAAGTGTACGATTATTTTTGTGCCATTTTTATTTAGTTTGAAATTTTAACTTTTGTTGCCTTGATATACATTTTCTGCAAGTAGTAATTTAAAGGTTCGAATATGAATACTCAAGGAAGAACGACCCTTTAAAGGTTACTACTTAAAGAATGTGTATGACTAAATCACTCTGATACTGCTGACTAGACACTAATGACTTCCAGTTGAATATTTAGGCAATTTATATAGCAAGTGCTATCAGTGATTTCTTTGTGGGTCAAGCCCACCCGCTGGGCTGATGCTAATAAAGAAATAATCGCCAATCGGACAGATAACTGAAAGAGAGACCTAAATAAACAAGAGATATGAGAAACTAAAGGAAAATATTTAATCTTTGGAAAAATAATAGTTTTTAAATCGGTTACTGAAAATTCATAAGATTATCCCTCAGACGTATATATATACATATTTATTTACCATATTATATATATGTACATTTATGTATAATCCCAACAGCAATCAACTTTTTCACCGTCAAGACAAAACTCGTTGAGTTTCAAAGTCTTCGTCTCCGATTTCGACTGAGTCTCTCAGTTTAATAAAACAAAATCCTGCGGCGATAATTTACAACACGATTGTGCTTGGCAAATTGCTTTGATTTAAGCGTGCCAACGTGCCAGGACTCGTACACATACACACACAGACACAGACACAGATTATATATGTATACACACACAGGAAATAAAAACAAGCAGTCAACATTGGACGAGGGGAAAAAAAAAAAAAGAAAACCTGCCACAAGATGCTCCTTCACACACATACAAACACACACATTTACTTCACACTTGACTGGCAAGACGATGTGGCAAAGGCAAACCAATTCAACATCCGTTTGCCGCTAATTCACACACACTCACACACCCTTGTATCCTTGTGTGTGTGTATATGAAATACGCGCAAATAACGTGTTAGGGAAAATTGTGTGAAAATTGTTATATATATTATATATCCATCCCGCATGCTAAAGCCCTTGATATGATTTCTTATGCTCCATTCACTGCAACAAGGAAAAAAAAAACAGAGAAAGAAAGAAAGGTATTCAAGCATCTGATGAGAAGTGGATGATAACCAGTGGCGTAGTATTTGATTGGATAAATAAGTAAAGGAAAGGATTTCAAAAATTTAAAGAATCGCAGCTTTAACAAATGCGAAAAAGATTGTAAAATGTTTAAAGTGAGTGTTGAAAATTATGTTTAAAGTGATTATCTTTATTCTACATGTTTTCGGTGGAACTCTTCCTTGTTGCTAATTCAAAATCGAATTCAAAAAACCTGACAGTTTAGCCAAACTTAAAGCTAACGAAACTAACAATACCTGAAATCGAAATAGTTTTTCATATTATTAGGCAAGAATCTGGTAAAAAGGAAACCTTCGAGTCATTGGGCATAATCTATGATACACTAGCAACTGGTTCGGTAGGTTTTCTCTTATGAACTTGTTAAGTATTGTGTGAATACTTAACAAGTGTTACATGTAACTCATTTATATGAAAGATATAGATAACTAAAATAAAAATAAAAACTGTTAATCAGTATTTGAGTAAAAAAAAGCAATGGCAAAGAAATAACTAAAATCACTTGATAAACTTTCAATAGTAATTCTTTACCTTTTATTCTAAACGTGTGATCAGTTTTACTTCGAATTAAATACAGTTGATATATAGTAATATAGTAAATTTCTATGTAATAAATTTCTGCTTTTAATAAATTATCTTCAAGGATACATATTTTGCTACCTTTTTTCAGTCTTTTTTGTCTATATTATTTTATAATTATAACTTTCTTAACGATAACATTTTTCTATCATGAAGAAATTTTGTTATTGATGATTTCCTTTTCAAGTGTTCTTTGTATCCATACAACGAATTTGATAAAATTTTTTTTTTGCTTTCTAATACATAAATATATCGAAAAAAGAAAATAATATAATATTTAGGGACCAAAAAAGCCAAAAATAAAAACAGAATAAGGAAAAGATAGTCCCAAAGTAAACAAATTTTGGCAGCAATGGTCGATGATTAAAATAAAAATGTAACAGCCAAAAAGAATTTCCATTGAAAGTTATTAAGAATTAGTCAAATTGTGAAGAGAAACCAGAAAATGCAAGATACGTATAGTCGAGCAGTCTGGTAGACGTTCCAATTGCCCATCAAAACTTCTATATATAATTAAGAATTAATAAAGTTAAATCTAGTAACAAACAAAAACACAAGATTTGGAAGATGTGTTTGCAATTCTATTTAGTTGCTTATCAACTTATATAATGAATTTTTTTTGGTTCTAGGCAAATTTATTACAGAAATTTAAAGAGAAATTCTCTTTTACTATATGTATATATGCATACATAAATTAATGATTAAATTCACTGATAGAAAATAGCAAGCTCCTCAGTATTAACTTTAGCCTTTGTCTTCAATATCACAAGGTAAATCTTGCAGTTTAATAATCAGACTTAATGTCTACCCTCCTTAATTATATTAAACAAAATCTCATTGTAGTGAAATTACATTTTTCCATAATCAGAAAGAAATTCATTTACCCAGTTTGCTTCTCTTTCCTTTTCACACTTTCGTATCCTTTTCTCTTGTATCATTGCTGAGCTACACCTTTGCCTTGGCAACATTTGCAGTAAATTGATTTCAATTGAATATATAGTATTTTCTGTGAATATTTTGATTGACCAGCTAAGTCAATAGATTAAATTTTGCTAAAAATAAAACAATTTATCAAAGTCATTTGATACCTTTTTCTTTCAAAAATGCAGACAGAAGAGAGATTATCATGAGCTAAATCCGAGTGAAAAGCTTTTAGTGCATTTTCATTTAATTTTTATATTTTCACCCAAAATATCTTGCTATTCAATTTCTCAGTTAAACTAAGACAAGATTATGCCATTTATCGTTTCTTTAACAATAAAAGTAATTTAAAAAATTTTAAAAACAAAAAACACTTGCAGTGGGAAACGACAATTAAGGCACGTGACAGATTTGCACATGAGCAAAGTAAGGAAATGAATATTTAAATAAAATATAATTTTTTTTTATTGTAGTCTTTGGTAATAATGGCTTAAAGCTAAATGCACTCACCTGTCCGTCTAGTCGCCCAGTTCCAACAATGTCTGTAAACTTGCACGTGACTTTGGCAAAACTTTGCAATATTTTTGCAGCTAACTAAAAAAACTCGCAAGTTGACAACGGCAAACAAAAAAAAAAAAGAACTGGAAATCAAAACTAAAAAATTCTCAAAGTCACATAGCAAAAAAGTTTGTCACTATGTTAGGAAAGGGGGCAAGGGAAAGGCTATAGCTATGTACATACAACTCGTATATATTGTTGTAAAGTCTGGCAAACTCTGTCTCTTCTCTGACTGTTTGCTTAAATGATTTTGCAAGTTTTTCATTTTTTTTTCACTCGCTAATATTGTGCCATGAAGTTTATTGGAATCTACCATAGAAGAGAAAACTTCCCCCCGCCATAGGTGAGAGAGTATCTTGTAATTTTATAGAGTTTGCTTCTGGTGCATGGAAATCGCTGGCAAAACTAACATTACCAAGTAAAGTAAGAACAAAAAAAAAAAAAGAAAACTAAAAGATGTCGTAAAATGAACGCAGACCACGCAGCACCAAAAATGGCGTTAAACTTCCTTGAATGGAAGTTTTGTCGTCGCCGTTACATTACGTTACGGATTTTGTCTTGCGGTTTAGTTTTACTTCTACTGGGATTTCTCACGATGACAACCAAAGGAGGAGACACATATCCAGGACTCCTGTTGGATTCACCATTTACGTGCCTGGCATTTTGTATGCAGGACATGTTTCTCACTATCGATATTGTTTGAGTTTTCTCCTCTCCTCTCATCTTTTTCTCCTCACTGCATTAGATACACGCTTCGATGGCTCTAATTAATGTTTAAATTGTGATTTTTATTATTCAGCCCCAAATTAAAGGTCTAGATGACCATAAAACGTAGGCATTGCCATGCCAAAATGACTTTTGTCCTTCACATTTGATGGCCAAACAAAAAAAAAAAAAAAAAGCAAATGCGTGTATTGCTCCCAGAGGAGTGATTTATTTTGACATTGACAAAGAATGAAATAAATTAGAAAAGAAACAATGCCAATTTCCAATAAAATGCTCAATTAGAATGCGAAAATGTGTTAAAAGTTTAAATTTTTGCCTGTTGTGAATCAAGGGTAAATTTTTGCAAATCCTTTTGGCAATGAATAAATTAACTTTAAGCTTTAAATTAAATAGTTGAACTTAATTAGAAGTTATAGATTATAAGAACTGCCATACGTTTCTGAACAATGTGAAACTCTATGCGTTTTAGATTCTTTCTTTCATTTAGATGAAATTGACATATTGGAAATATTTCTGAATTATGTTTTAAGTTTTTGATTCACAGGGCATTGTCCAACTAATAAAGTTTTGATTTTGCCATATTAAAGTACTTTCCTTATAATTGACTGTGCTAAGAAGTAAACTTTTCTAATTTGGTATAAACAAATAATGCTTAACATTATTTAATACCTAAATCAAAAAACAGTAGAAGCTCTTTATAACGAATCCCAAAAGACCGCATAATTTCTTTGCTGTTTAGAAAAATCGTTATACAGAAAAAAGAACATTTTCTTGACTTTTTAACATTTTTTATTTGCAGAGGTTAGTTGTTTTTGTTTGTACTACATTTTTCCGCTTTTCATCTTCCAGATAATTTTCTGGGACATTTGGAGAAGCACACGTACTTTTTGGTACCTCGCTTTTCATTTACTAATAAGAACGGAAATTTTTAACTGAAGAAGAAAGTTGTGCATATGTGACAATATATCATTAGCAATATATAAATTCGTTATATGGAGATTGAAAACTTTCTTAGTTTAACTTACAAGTTGCTGGTCAAAATATTTTTTGTTATAAGGAATATTTAATATATGGAAAATCGGTATAAAGAGATTAAAATACACTAAAAATAGATTCAAATTACAGTGTTCTTAACATTGATTCGCTATAAAGAAAACTTCATTATATAGGAGTTCGTTCTAGGGAGTCTTGACTGTAATATAATCAAACTACCAATTATAGAGGGTACTTATTATACTTGGGTAGCTCATGAGTAAGTGAGCCAAAATAAATGAATCACTGAACTGAACCACTGAGCTTGTTCATTTAATATGGCTCAGTTTGGCTCACTAGCTCATTTTGGCTCACCAGCTCATCTTGGCACACTAGTTCTTTTGGCTCGTTTTGCGATCTTCTCAATTAGCGATCGCAAAGTGAACTCATGAGTTGGCTCACTTCGAAAAAAAGAACGAGTGAGTCGGTTCACCTCAATTAGCTGCTTTTACCCAGTTTGCTTTAAAGATATTTAAGAAGTTTTAAAACTTTGATTTTAAAATCTAGTATATTCTAAATACATTCTGACTAAACGGAATCATCGATTCGCTTATTTATGTTTGGTGTACATATACAAAAAACAAATTACCGCAATTCTACATCGATATTTCCGGTAGTAACTATATATTATAGTGGTCCGATGCGACCAATCTTTAAACTTGAGTCGCTTAAACATCTTAAAAGCTTATCTACCAAGTTTTCTCTATGTAGCATATAAATTTTATTCTTAAAGCTGTAAAGAAACAGACTGACTTGGCAAAGTCGACTTGGTATTTGATGCAGATCTAAAATAGATAAACTCTATTAGGTCGGAAACGCTTAATGATTTAAAACAGTTCATTCTGTATTAATTTAATTTAATAATAATAATTAATAAAATAATTTAATAATTATTTTTAACGTAAACTCTAAGCTAAGGTAGTAAATAGTTAAAAGATTCAAGTCTTTAATTTCGTGTGTCTTAGATATTTATAGAAAGTACAAAAAAACTGTCAAATATTCACAAAGTGCTCTTTCAATCATTCCTCTTAGTATATATTACCAACAATAGATGAATTTCAATATTCTAGTCCATTCATTATAATGGTTTTACAATTCAAATATATGAAGCAGCAATTCAAGTTAATTAGTTGGTCTTAATGGTAGCTCTGCTTTATTCACTTGCCTCTTAAATATATTGCATTGTATAATATTTGGCATTTTGGTAAATATTATTTGCATTTACTTGTAGCTCATCGTCCATCGTGGTCGTCATCATCATCGTCATCATCCACATCATTCGATTACAAAGCTCGTTAGTTAACTGAACTTCATGTGGTTGCTGTTCCATAGTGAACTCCATCTTGCTCTCTTCACCTGTTCTCCACATCCAGTCTCCCACTTTACCTCGGTCTGAATCTCTGTCTCTCTAGGTAGGAGTATCAAGTGGCTTTGGTCGGTGGCTGGCATTGGTACTGTCAAAAGGAAACGATATCAAGTGCTTCAATCAAGTCAAAACTTGCAATATAAATTCAAACATTTTCAATTCAATGCATTTCTGTGGTTGTTGCCAGTCAAGCAGCAGTCAGCGTTGAATTCTATGCAGCTGATGCTATGAATATTCCAATTCCGCCCCCGCCTTTCCTATCCGCATCCACCTTCGACTTCGCCTACTCTAAAGTCAACTTCTTTTGGCCGACGTTGCAACGTTTCAATCAAAATGCAACCATTGCGTTCATTTGTTGTAGTTTTCTAGTCTTGTTCTTGTACCTACATATACCTTTCTGGCACGTAAATTGCAATTCTATGCTAGACATTCATCTCCCCACACAGATTCTAAGAGGGAAAGTCAAGAATTTATTCTCCTCCGCCTACCCCTATCGAATATCCTTCACAAATTTTCTTACCATTCATCGCGGTCAGTGCAATAAATTGGTTGAGAATTTTTGTATTTTGATATTGCAGAGAATAATTTTATTTCATTTCATATTATTTTCATTTTTTCCTTTTTCTGCCAATAATCAAACTTTTTGCTTATGGAATTCCTTAGAGAATTCAAATTTATGGCAGTTTGCTTAGTTAAACTAATTGAAGAAATTATTAATAAGAGAATTGTTTAAATTATAAATTATAAATAATTTTGATTTGTTGACGAATTTAAAAGCTGCAATAAATTTATTATAAATTAACATTGAAATATTTTCAAATTTTAAAGCAGCAATTATTTTGCCTCATCTTTTGGACAACAAAAGACAAAATTGTCGAAATTCCAATGTGGCTTAACATAACGGTACACACACACACACACACGCAAAAGGCACACGACCTGCATTATAAAACCCAAAACAAAGTAATAGGAGAAAAAAAAAAGAAATGGAGAAAAAGATATAGATACAGTTTTTTTTTTTTTTTTTGGACTCCCTAAAGGCAACCACAACAAGAAATGTCCGACACAAAAGCCAAAAGCCGCAAAAGATATCAATGAACAATCGATGCGGCAGACTAACCACAGGACTAACCTGCACCACAAACCCACCCCCACACCCACCCAATCCCCCGCCACTTCTGAAAGTCATAGCATTTGGATCAGCAGACCTCTCTGTTGCACGTCTTACACCTATAGATACAGTTACAATCTATGGACGAAAAACCGTTAGTTGTCATAGTCGTCGTCGCAGTGAATTTGTAAAATACGTGACAAACATTTACAATTTGATGGCCATCTCTAGTATTTTGTCTTTTATCCTTTTCCTTTTTATCCATTCCCCCCAACCTACTCATACTTCATGTCCTTCTTTGTTTTCTTTTGCCATCGTTTTAGTTCTGTTATATTTACAATTCAATTGTTCTAATTTCGTTCAAGTTCAATTGAATTGACAGGCTAGGAAAATTAAATGCTCTACTATTTAGTATTTTTCATTCAGTTTCTGTTATCTTGTTATACCCTGTACAAACAATTTCCAACAATGGGTATGTTGAATCAATATCGTTTGGTTTTAATTTGATAACTTTTTCTCCATGTAGAATTACTGGATTCTTATTCAATAGCTTTAACTTAATGTGGTAGTTTTGGTGGAGCATTTTCACCAGACATTTTCTAAGCTAACTTTTTCACCATTACGCCTAGTTTATTATCAGCCAAAATAGTGTAAGCAGCTTACTCATAAAATAAAAACTAAATACAAATACGTTAGCTATCAAAATACTTAATATTTAAAGTATTTAAGCATTTCTCATCAGGGTATATTCTAGCCATTTAAATGTGTCTAATTGAAAGAATGAAACGAATACTCAAATGGATCTAGGTCCTTATTGATTAAGTGCCCTGCCAACCATTATGATTCTACTTAACACTTGGTAAAACCCCACGAGAATCAAGGAATATAGTTTACATAATCCATTGGATGGATTCATTTGGAGTCTCTAGTCTGCCTAGTACAATGATTTTGCTTCCTTAAATGATCAAGAAGCCACAGTTTCGCAGCTTTCGCAGCTATAATTAAGTTTCAGCTCAAAATGCTAATGCTCTAATTTTTAATAGTCTAATGTAAGCATTTGATATGCCAAAACGGCTTAATGGTCATTGAATCGACTGGATCAATGACTTATGCCTTATAGCTAGTAAAACATCTTCGTCAATCCCAAATAACTCTTTGATAGTGAAAGATCTGAAACTGTTAGCTCTGTATAATATACTATGTATTACTGGATCGATTATGTTGATTTTAACCATCTTAATTAGCCACCAACTATTTTATTTTTTTGCCAATGACTCAAATTGTTTTTAACTCTCAGGTGAAACGTATTCATATTTGTAGCCGTAAGCTTTTTGCGGTATTTGCTTTTGTGGTTAATTATAAAAATTCATTCTTTGTCATTTATCCAAAATGCAAAAAAATCTACGTTTTGAAGAAATAAGACCTCTTGCTACCTTGCAAATTCAGAGATATATACGATTTCAGAATTGTATATATAGTACATATACAGTAGATGGTGGCTATAACGATTTACCGCTTATAACAAAGAAAGATTTGGTAGGTTTTCATACAAATTGTTATGGATGTACAATTGTCTATAACGGTTATAAGCTATAGTTATAACCGGCATCTACTGTATATAAAAGTTTATAAAAAAAATTCCAAAATTTATATAATTTACCATAGCATTTTTTTAAGAAAAAAATTAGTTCATTCATGAGCTATGTTGTTTCTGGTATAAACTATAAATTTTAAAGCGAATCCTTTAGATAGGTTCATTCATAGATTTATCGGAAAATAGTTATTAATATCCTTAAAAGTCTCCGAACATAAAACTCAATTACTTTTATATGTATGTATGTACAATGTAAATATAAAAAAAAAATCAAAATCTTCTTAAATTATATTATACGATTTTTAAAAGTGTCTGAGTAAATCTAGATGGTTGGTACCAAGCTATTCTTAATTTGAAGCAAGTCCGATTGTCGTTGTATTTTATCTATAATTTAATTAACAACTATTATCTATCTCGGAATGATAATTGGGAAAAGATTTTCCAAGATATATGTATATGGATAAACGTATCCATGGAGAAGGGTATCGTAAAGTTGGTATTAGTACTTCTCTACAAAAATTTTTCTTTGTTTTACTTTGTTCACTTGTCTAAATTGATTTATTTGTGTTTGCTGTCACACAGGAACTGCGGCAACTTTGCCAACTCTGGAACGAAAGTTTTTATTGTCTGGCTGACCACATTTTGTGGTCGCTTCGGTTATAGTGAATTTATTATAATTTTCTTTTTTATGCCATTTTAAATGGTTGCATAAATTTAAATTTATTACGCGTCGATTTCCGCTGTGGCCATTGGTATCTCCATTTGAGCCACCCCACACATTTTTATATAGGCAAAACTTTTACAGAAACGACCTACTAAGATGAAATATGACAATTTCTACAATTTTTTATAATAGAAATTGTTATAAGAGTTTGTTTATCAGGATAGTGTTCTTTTATATTCATCAATGAATGTCAACAAATAACTTTGATAATTTTTTGTGTTTCTTTAACGGGAACTTGGCCAAAATACATACATACATATTTGCACCCTGAGCTAGAATTCGATTAAATGCAAAATAAAGAGCGACAAAACGTCAAAAGCTTTAATCGATAACAAAATGATTCGATTTATTTCTTAGTGATTGTTCCAGTTCCATCATTCCGAGAGAATTCCGCAATACTTTTGTAAATATAATGAAGTAAATATCTAACAACGCAGTTGTTAAATTATTATTATTATTATTATTAAAGTATAGGATATAGTTATAAACTATCAACCTTACTATATTTTACAAGCACTGGCAACTAAGGCCTTCGGCTTAGACGAAAAACCACATCCATACACTAGCCTGGGATTCGAACCCGGATCCTCGTTGTTCAGTTGACCGCAGTTGTTAAAGAAAGAAACAATTTTAAGAAACTTTAAAAACAATTTACAAGTTTCAACTTTTCTGTTTTGTAAAAAAAATATATTATCTAATTAGGAAGTCATCGAAATAAGTGAAGACAATTGTTTTGAGTATCCTTGACACTTTGATTAGACTCGAAGGTTTGGATTGAATGTAAAGAGAAGAAGATCGTTTAAAGTCAACAACTTGTCAGTGAGCTTATATATATGTACATACATATGTATGTATGTCAGGATGGGGTACGTTTTGTTTACTGAAGCAACTGTGTTGTCCGTCATCTTCATTTTGAAAATTTTTTTCTTTTCTTACCAGGAACTGAACACTTCAAAGTGAATTCCACCTCTTTGGCAATTTGCTCCTGGACCTTATTTTTTACTTGTCACACCTGACACTCCTGTCACTTTATTCTTCCCACCGCCACTAGGACGATACAACCCTATGGATCTTGAGCCTAATTCTTAGTAAGTTTGGCATTTGCCTCTGTAATATCCTGTAATTTATTTTATTGAAACGAAGTTTCTTATCGCGTGGTGGGGGCTAAACCGAAAAAATTAAGACTAAAAAGTGTAACGACACTTTTACCGTTACCAACTGTTTTGACTTTTTCTTTCGCATTGAACAGTGTACGAGTGCATATGTAGACAGAGACGGACGCACAAGCAGCGATCGCGAGCTCGAGTTTGTGGGCAGAGGGACGCACAAGCAAATGCTAGAGGGGAAAGAGGAAGCGAGCTCGAGTTTGTGGGTAGAGGGACGCACAAGCAAACGCTGGAGGGGAAAGAGGAGGAGAGCTCGAGTTCGTGGGCAGAGGGACGTACAAGCAAATGCTAGAGGGGAAAGAGAAAGCGACCTCGGGTTTGTGGATAGAGGGACGCACAAGCAAACGCTGGTGGGGAAAGAGGAAGCGAGCTCGAGATTGTGAATAGAGGGACGCACAAGCAAATGCTGAAGGGCAAAGTAAATACGAGACGCACAAGCAAAGATTCTGTGATTGAGAAAGGGTCATAAATGTGCGAGGCAGTGGTAAGAAGAAAAAAGGTCGCGATCGGCAGCTCAACAATGTGTGTCCGTCAGTTAAAAGTGCAACCCGCATTTACTTGTGCGTCTCGCTGCCCACAAACTCGCCCATATGTACATACACTGCCGATCAACCGAATAGACTCACTTATTTTTCGAGAATTAATTGAAGTTTTTGAACCGAATGCTTTCAAAAACGGAATGACATATTTTTTTTTATTGTTAAGTCTTTAATTATGAATTAAACAAAAGAAAAGAAAATCGCCTTAACAGCACCGTTATTTTTCAATAATATTTTTTGTTACGTAACCTCAAAAAAATGGCATTTTTCATCGGTCAATGGAATAGACTCACTAACTTAAAACAAATAATAATCACAAAATATCTCAAAAACCTTTGCGTAAACAATGTTGTTTAATATTGTTAGCTTAATTAATAATAAGAACAGCCCCTTTTATTGACAATTACCTCATAGATTTAATCTGGAATGGAATCATAAGGGGTCTTTTAAAGCTTTAAGGATATTCGGCTCCAGGCATCCTTTCTGGCTATTTTCAATGACATTCTCGTCTTCAAACTGTTTTCCACATTCATAGACTTTACGCGAAATCAATCCCCACATGTTTTTTATCATATTGAGGCCCGGAGAATACGATGGCCACTCCATCAGGTCCACATTTTTAACCTTTATCCTGCCTTTTACAGGTCGTGCGGTATAATCGGAGCTTTATAATGTTCTCCAACTCAGAACTCCAAAATTGTTGGAAAAATATTTGAGCCCCTTTTCCAGAAGTTGCTTGCAGCTTATCTCATTCATTCTCGAAAAACTAATTTCGGCTGAAATGTGCCTTAGTAGGAGATGGCTCTGCAAACCATTATACTTCCCTGTAGAGCCTGGTTGCGGGCAACAGCAATCAAACGCGTTTTGCTAGACTCGGTTCCTTAAAACTGCTGCCAAGATATGTCAAAAACTCCTTAACCGATTTTGCTAAAATTTTTTAAAATATGTATCTTTATTATATAAAAACCTATCTGAACTAAAATAATTGTGATCGTATTGTTTTCAAAAAAATATAAAAAAAAATTGTTTAAGTATTAATTAAAATATATTTTCTTTCAAAATTGCATGAAAAAAGCAGCCCTCATCCCCTTAATCGAAAGAAACTTCGTTTCATCTGGGTGTCCCATGACACCTCTTTTCTTTTTTTTTTTAAGCTGTCTGTTTTACATTCTATTTGAATAATAAAAATAACATTATATGTAATTCCATTTCCAACATATACATATGTACATATATATTAAACTATGTATGTATACTTACCTTGGCAAATGCTTTTATTAAATAATTTAAGCGATTTATATTTCAACTTTCTCTCGATGAAACTTTGATTAATTTGCAACAATAAAACTTTTTTATAATTAAACGCACCACTAAAATAATGAAAAGCGCACTTTTATTGAGTTTCCCCTTGAAGTTTTCAAAAGTTGCAAATAACCAATATGAAACTTTATCTTTTGCTAAAATAAAAAGGAGAGAAAGGAAGAGGAACCACATCATACTTCGATACTCATTAGGTAACATATTAATTTCACTGCCGCGGCACATCAAACTCTTGTGTAAAAACTTCATTTAAAACAATTAGAGATTGCCTCATGCCGGCAAGAAGACTGGGCGGATGGATGGATGGACAGAAACTCTGGGGAAATTATGGAAAAGTTTGACCAACTGGCACTAATTTTGCGCTAATTTTGTTAGCCTGTTAGGGAAAGTAGAAGCGGATGAAGAAGCCATACCAAAAACAAAAAAGAAAAAAAAAATGGGAAGAAAACAAGCTAAGGACTTTGGTTTTGGACGCTGCTCGGACGATTTAACAAAGTCAGTGCAGCTCAAACACTAATTCCATTCATTAAAAAACTTTTTTATATGCCAATTTCTGTTGTTGTTGTTGCTCGCCGTTCGCTGGCAATTTTTTACCATTTCACGTAGTCGTCGAAAACTTTTGCAGCTACTTGGCTGACATAAAGACAAGCAGGAGAGGATGCTTTCGTCCGCGAGACCCATTCCATTCATCTCCTCACTCATCTTGTTCCATCTTGTCTTCTCGGGGAAACAAAGCGCAAAAAAAATGATAACTTACTGGTTTTGCCTTCTGCGGCGGCTCCAAATGGTGGTCCTTCCACCCCTGCCCCTATCCCTGCCCCTGCCTGTAAATCATCAGTCACATAATGAAGCTGCAGCTGTTGAAAAATACTCGTAACTTTTCGAGTTTATGGCTTGTCCAAGCGATGAAACCAACTGGACAAAAGACTAGACTAGAGACAACCAGAAGGGAAAAAGAAAGAGGGAGATAGAGAGAAAGTTGAAATGGAGAGTGGAGAATAGTGAGCAAAGGCAGAAAGGCAAGAGTAAATTAATTAAATTTTCCCTTTCAGCTATGTGAATATGCAAAAGTAGCGGCTTCTCTTCAACACTTTGAAAAACATTTCAACAAGGTGCGATCGTTATCATGTCAGAATATCTATTAAAAAAAAATTAACATGACAAATGTATTCAGTGTAGGATTAGGAAAAAAATGTGAGTAGTAGATTAATTCAAATACAACAAGTGACTCAAGATTCCAATTCATCAAGACTCTATTAACTAATTGCTGAGTTAAAACAAATAGAAAGGAGTGTTAACTAAAAGTTAATAAGCCGATTGATTATATATTAAACCTATCTTTAAATTGTTGAAAAATTTGCTGTATATAAGAGGATATCCATATAAAGTATATATAGATCTGTGTTTTTGTAAGAACCTTCAAAGAACTATTACTTATCATCTGGCATATTAATATTTAGACTTATCCTTAGTGAGCAAGATATGTATTAAGATTATAGCAAGAAAGTAAGAAAGTAAGAAACGATCATGAAATGGATACAAAACCTCTTTTTTTTTTTAAATAAACAAAATATACTGCATTTATATTGTATGTATTGCAAGCAAGAGCAAAATTGAAACCATACAAAGGGTGCAATCTTAGGTTCTCAGAACTATCACGGGATAGTTGGTATATCCGACAGCTAAAGTACACCACTAAGTCGTAGGCACATCCAAACAACCTCGCTAAATTATTCACTCAAGTAAGTATTAGAACTCGTCTCCAACGAAATGAGCAAGTCATCAGTGCCATAGATCAATGAAGCATCCTTCAGATTTTCTCTTACCAAAAGTCCAACTCCCTGCCTGTTAAGTTATCGATTACAGTAGTTTGTTTAAGTTATCGATCGCACAATTCAGCTTGATGTATCAGAACTTTAGAACTATGCAATTATTATTACCTTAGGACTATGCAAGGGCCTCTTCATAGTGCAATGAGTACTCCAATTTCTACCACCTTATGGTATATAAAACTATGATTTCCTCTTTTATACATATAACCTGGAACAACATAGTAAAAATAACGGAATAATGGAAAAGATTAGCGCCAAAAAATAAATTGTTTAAAAATAATCAACAATTATTAAACTATGAGTGTATATATATTACATTTAGTCCATAAATTATTATTATTTTTGATTTTCGAAATATTTCTTATGAATGAATTAAATTTTGAAACTTTTGCTTTAAGATATTTATGAAAATAATTTGAAAAAAAAAGTTTTTGACTCATTACTTTTTTAGTGAAAATTGGAAAAGTAAGAATCTTTTCAAAATTCTTGATGTGGATTTATTCTCCATTTCGTTTGTAGTATTGTTTGTTTGGGTGAAAAATTATTAAAACTGAAAAAAAAAAAACAAAAAAACTTCTACGATTGGGAAACGTTCTGCAACTTTGAAAAAAGCGTTGAATTTTTTATAAAATACTAGCTGACCCGGCGCGCGTAGTAACGCCAACAACTATAATTAATTTGAATTTAAGAAAAATAATTAAAAAAAAAAAACAGAACACAATTATTCAATTCATTCTGAATCATTTTATTGATTTTGATAATTTCGAAAAAAAATCGGATTGATGTATTTATCTAAGTTAATTCAGCTTACGGAAAAATATGCATCTTTTGTCTCAATTGTAAAAATACTTGGTCATACTGATTTTCATGTCAATCAGTTGAATGGGGCAGAAGTTGCTACTCTGCAGCGACACCTGGTGGCGAGTGGCGTCAATGAACATATACAAACCTTCCCCGTGGAAAAATACATACATATACCAATTTTACCAACTTACAGACATAAATTTATTTTTATATCAGTATATAGATTAAATTGTAGTTTATAAAATATGACAAATTTCATTTTAAAGCTTCAATGATAAATGAATCAGGTTTACTTAAGATCAATATTAAATATTTCTTTAACTGTAAGTACTACATGCTCCTTTCAATGTACAACACCGCCGGGATCCCAAAGTAAAGGCCTTCCTCTGCTTCTCAACTGGTAGTTGTTCTTGCAGATGACTATCAACTGTCATCTTTTAGAATATTCAGTGGACTGAGAGATAACATGTTAACACTGTAGAGAGTATGGTTAAAAGTCCTTAACGTATATATGTATGTCAATTATATACCGGCAAAGTATGACTAATCCTGTGAGAGTGCCAAAGTGTATATCTAAACAGTAAATGAGTTAAATCTGTAAGTATTTAAGTGGCACAGTCGACATAATCGGAGTACACAACTGCAATGCAGTCATAAACTCCTCGCACCAAATATCAATTTATTCACTTAATTAAGCACATATGTGACTGCGTCATTTTCGCAAAAGGAAAACGGGGGAAAATTTAAGTGGGGAAAAACATACACACACACACACACACATACAGATGCACAAAAGCAAACACTAAGGGAGAATGAGTGAGCTCAAAGTCAATTGCAATTTTATGAGCTGTTGAAAATGAAGTACATAACCGAGAGACGCCAAGTTCACTTCACAACCCATTACGTTGATTGGCTTTTAATGTTTATCAATATATCAGTTAATGCAGTCAGTAACAGATACAGATATGCGATATATGCCATACGATTAAAATCACGATGGCCCGGATAAATCACAGAAATGCGATTAAATTTACCGCATCCTTAACTAAGAGAGAGCAGCAATACTTAAAAATGCATGAAAGACACTAGGCACTACCTGGAATTATGTATATATAAATTTCCACTGAGCCCGAGGGCAGTTCCTGTCGTGACAGTGACTCATAAATTTCCATTATCACATGCAAACATTTAGACCACTATTATTTTCATACAAGAATTATAAGATGCAAAGCTTCCAGGTACTGCAGAGTTTATATTTACCCTATTCTTGCCCTTTTTTTTTTTTTTTTTGTTTTCTTCCTTATGTGCATAATTCATTTGTCAGCGAAACTAACGGAGCCGGAGCTAAACAGAAGGTCCAGTTAGTTAAAAAAAAAAGGAAACAGGGCACACAGAGGTTAACAGTATGTGAACATATGGCAACAGATTTTACAGTGGTGCAAGGTAAACATTGTACAGGAAACTTTTATATATAAATATGTATATTGTTTTAACATTTAATTTATAACAATTCTTAAAAACACGCCAACAAGCTGTTTTATTTGAAATACATAGGTCATACAACATTTGGGCAACTTAAGCTTTAGTTTTTTAATTGACTTAAAGCAAATAATTTTGGTAAAGATGTAGATACAACATTTTCTGTATGACATTATATTGAATCTTAAATGAAATATTGAACTAATAAAACAAAATTTAAAGAATGACATAAAAATTTATAGCATTACATCTGATAATCTAATCTATAAAACGATTTCCTTTAAAATATTCATCGAGTTGAATAACTTTAACATTATTATTATTATTATTAAAGTGTAGGATATAGTTATAAACTATCAACCTAACTAAATATTTTACAAGCACTGGCAACTAAGGCCTTCGGCTTAGACGAAAAACTACATCCATACACTAGCCTGGGATTCGAACCCGAATCCTCGTTGTTCAGTTGACTAAATGACTGCCAACTTTAACATATTTTAAAGCAAGGGTGGGCAGCCAAATTTGGCGTCGGAGCCCGACAACAACATTTACAACAAACAACAATCCGGGCAGAGAAAAAGGTCTCGACGTCGAGTCCGAGCAGAGGTCATAAATGTGCGAGTTTGTAGGCAGAGGGACGCACAAGCAACTGCGGGACGCATACTCAACTGAGGGACGCACAAGCAACGATCGCGAGCTCGAGAAAGGGTCATAAATGTGCGAGTTCGTGGATAGAGGGACGCATAAGTAAATGCGGGGGAGGGAAAAGGTCGCGATCGCGAGCTCGAGTTTGTAGGTAGAGGGACGCACAAGCAACTGAGGGACGCACAAGTAAATTCGGGACGCACATTTATGACCCTTTCTCGAGCTCGTGATATTTTTCCTTTTCCCCCTCCCGCATTTACTTGTGCGTCCCTCTGCCCACAAACTCGAGCTCGCGATCGTTGCTTGTGCGTCCCTCAGTTGAGTGTGCGTTCCTCAGTTGCTTGTGCGTCCCTCTACCTACAAACTCGAGCTCGCGATCTCGACCTTTTTTTCCTTTTTCCCCTCCCGCAATTGCTTGTGCGTCCCTCTGCCTACAAACTCGCACATTTATGACCTCTGCTCGGAATCGCGACTGAGACCTTTTTCTCTGCTTGCCGGAGCTCGCGGAGCTCCCGGAGCCACTACGTGCCCACCCTTGTTTTAAAGTAATTAGTTGGAAAAGCTGTATGATATCGGAACTTAATACGTATTATAAAAAAGTCAAGTCCAACTAAGAGAAGTTAAAATGGATTTCTATATAAATATAATTTTTAAGTTTATATTTCAAACATTTCGTTATTTTTTCTTATTTTTCAGTTTATAAGAAAATTCAATATTTACAATTTCTACCAATCAATGATGTGTTTCAAAGGAATGAATAATTATTATTGATCAAAAAGCAATCTTTGCTATATTTGTTATAGAATAATAACTAAGTTCACATAGTCCGCCTTTGGGTAAGGAAAAGAGAATCAATATTCGCGTATAACATGTTTGTTTCCCCTTTTTATTATTTTTTCACAAATATTTTTTCTAAAATAAAAATTAAGTTTAAATAATAATGTTTTAGTTAAACTATATATGTGCTACAATGGTGCTTTATATTTATTGGTGTTTTGTTTTTATTTTTAATTTTTTGAAGTTTTTAAGAGTTTTTATTTAACACATGGAACAACAGTGAAAGCTCTACTCGCGGACAGCTCCCTTAGCCGAATGAATTTTACAGTCCCAAGTTTTTTAGCATGATTTTCACTTTGTACATTTTTATAAAAAAAATACATTTCCCTCAGGCAAAATTTTAAAGTTCAATACAGAATTTTAATATGAAAGCATATAATTTCGAAAATGGACATGGCAATTTCAGCATCAGAGTTGTTCTTGACGCTTGAAGCAACAACAAGTATAAACTGTTTTCACAAAGCAGGATTTTTAGAGTTTATAGCTGCTGAAGATTTTTGTGCTGAGGATGATCTAAAACTATCCACATTTTTGAACAAAACTTTTATTTCAAATTTTGGGACAATCTTGAATATTCTTTTTTAATGTAGACAGCTCCTTGACCACAGAAGACGACAATATTGAAATTAATTTAACTGATCAAAGTGAAGTTGATTTAAGCGATTCAAATGATGAGATTATTGTACAGCCAATTCACTCAATAAAATCGTACGGTGAGGCATTGCAACAAATGGAGAGGTTTAAGGAATAAGCGAGCCTTGATTTTGTATCTTATCAATCCTTCAACATTTTTCAAAGTCGCATTGAACACTTACTAGCAAGAGAACTCTAAGCAGCCTACAATTTTTTAAAACACAAAATTGTTAATAACATTACAAAAAAATAAAAAAAAAGAATTTAAAATAAATATTAATTTTGTCTACATATAAATTTTGTTAGAAAACATCAATAGCCAACAAAATGCTTAATTTCTTTCACATCTCCCTTTCTTGGGCGGACAAAAATACTGGTACCGTCGCTGTCCGGCCAAGGGAGCTTTCACTGTATATACATACATATATAGTCAAAAACCTGACAGTACAAATTTAAATGAACGGAAGATCACATAGAAATGAACAATTGCAATTGCACGAAGCATAAAAATGGAATCTCCAAATTTAAGACGAATTTGTTATTAAATAGTAAATAATTTTCTTTAATTCTTTACTTCTCGAACCATTTCTGAATTTAATTTTTAATGAAATAGTTCTTACCATTTAATATTATTCACTTTTGTTAAAGATTTAATAAAGCCTTAAGCCACTGTGCACCATATGACACAAAGACCTAGAAAAGCGGGGCAAACTCTAACGACTACTGAAAGAGCCATGCATCATCATCATCTTCATCACCATCATCAGCAGGAGTAGCAGCAAAAGCAGCAGCAACAGCAGCAACACTAACACTAACAACAAAAACAACAACAACTCTAGCAACAAGAACAAGTTACACTAACTAAATCCTATTATGAACTTTGAGCTTATGAAAAGACTTCAAGCGGCGCATTGTCTGCCACATAGACAAACTTGCCAACAACGGGAAACCTCTCCTCCCATTATGTATATAAGTATGAGTGTGAGTATATGTGTGTGAGAGTGCATGTGTGTTGGTAACGTTTACACTTCTGCATAATTAAGTTATGTGCACTACATACACACACACACACACACACAGATACACCTTTGGCCTGACAATTTGCAGCTGGATATAGTGAATAGTTTTTCATTGCGCATACGCCACATGAGCCGACCGGTCTCATGCTTTGTCAGCTTTAATTGTTATAAATTATCCATAAATTAACCAGATCTGTTAAAGCATAGCACTTTAAATAAAGGCTTCATCTGCAACTGGGAAATTACTAAATTGTAATTGTAACTGAAACTGTTACTGAAACCGACAGTAACAACAACAACAACAACAACAACTGCAACAGCAAACTCACACAGCTGTCGGCAATTTTGAAATTTCTTGCTTGGCTCTCCACAATTTCCGTTCACAATTTATCAGCAGGAGAATGTCGACGAGCCACGACGAGAAAACGATGAAAACAATTGGCAGCTAATTTTGCTGAAAATTTTGTGCCATTTTTTATTGTTCGTCGTTCGCAGTTTCGATTCAGCATTTTACCATTTACCAACTATATCCATCCGTCCAACCAGCCATGGCCCATTGCCATTCCGCTGGGTGCCTGGTCTCTGCCTCAAGCGGTTGCAATTGTAAAATGCAAAATAAATTTCTAATGAATATTGAAGTGTGAAATTTGAATTGATTGCATTTGATTTGAGGATTTACAGTTGGATATTTACTTTGAATTCGCCTTGGGTTGAAAGTCGGTTGAGTTCTTCCCCGGCAACAGCAACGTCAGCATCAATGCCCATGCCATGGACAGGGAAAGGAAAATTCAATTGAATTTAGCACACAGCTGATGATTGAGAATAAAAAAAAAAAAATGGGAAACTGTATATCGAGTTAAATGATTAAAGTGAGTAGAAAATATTTGATTGATGGCTATAAATAGGAAAGTGAAAGTGCTTAACCGAATATTAAAGGAAGTTACTAAATTAAATTATAGTAAAAATTATGGTTTAAAAATTAGTAAGCAGGAAATGCTTATCTAAAAGTAAACTGTAATGGGGTTAAATGAGATGAATTATACAGTTTTACGTATTTGGGTCCTTTTTTCAATTTTCATATAAAAAATGTTTGGGCTTTTTGTGAATTATAAAAATATATACATATACAGTTAAAAATTAAAATTAAAAATTTACCTTTACATCAAACATACAGACAAAATTCTTACAAATTCCAAGCTGAAGGACTTACTCTTCAATTCTCCATAATTAAAAGCTACCGTGTAATATTACCTTTATAAGTTGGTCTTTCTTATTATTTAAAAGTAAAATTCAAGCCAACTTTATATTGAACCCGAAACCACAACTGAAATGAATTGTTTCTTATGAAGATGCAAGATATAATTCTCTGAATTGGAACATAGTTTTCATATAGTTTTTGTTTAAGAAGAGACTAAAACGAAAGCTGGAATACTAAGATTTGTAGTAACTAATCCAATTCGAGACAGAACTGATACACATGATAATTAGGCTTGTTCTCGTTCCCGATCATTTTGATTTGAAATATATATCATTGGATAGTAGTGGGAGTAGGAGAGAAAGAAACCCGTAAAATCCGACGAGCTTAGCTAGAATGAGCAGCTTCAATTCTAATGAAGCAGGCAAGTCGTCCCTGCCGACATTGATTATACCCTGTACCAACTAGTTATATTAAATGAAATAGAATATCCTCGAAATCGCCATCAATTTCATGCAAAATTCTCTTTAACATGCAGCAACAGCGAACGCAGTGCAAAACTCATATAGGTATATCTCCGATATTTACTGTCCGATTTCGACAAAGTTACCAGTTTGGGTATATAATTAGATGTGCCAAGTAAGAATGCGATATCTTTAATACAGCTCTAGTAATACTTTTTCCCGATTTGCGGGAGCGGAAGTGGGCGTGCCAAAAATTTGAAACAAACTTGATCTGGCTGCACACTAGACGGATCTACAAACCGAATTTGGTAGCTCTAGCTCTTAGATCTAGGTGTGACGGACGGACAGACGGACGGATAGACGAACATGGCTCAATCGACTCGGCTAGTGATGCTGATCAAGAATATATATACTTTATGGGGTCAGAAATGTATATTTCTGCCTGTTACATACATTTTAGCGACTTTAATATACCCTTTTACACTATGGGTACAGGGTATAATTACCTACCTGGTAGTCTACTTCATACAGTATCTACTAATTAAATAAACATACTTTTAACGAAATGACTTCTTTTTTTCGTTAGACTCTTCCAAATCACAGAAAAGGGAAAGAAGGAGACACATACAAATTCTCAAAACGGTTCAAATGCCAAAGGTCGAATTCTATGTACAATTATAATAACAAACATAAGTAATAATAATATTATTATTAAAGTATAGGATATAGTTATAAACTATCAACCTTACTATATTTTACAAGCACTGGCAACTAAGGCCTTCGGCTTAGACGAAAAACTACATCCATACACTAGCCTGGGATTCGAACCCGGATCCTCAAGTAATAATAAACAGGAGCAAAACTACTTCAATTCACATCAAATTAGCTTTTACAACTTTGCATTTTTAAAATTCTTATATTTCAAATGTTTTTATTTATGATTTCACTATGAACCTCGGCAATAAGTCGATAATTAATGCCCAAACAGTTGAAACAATAAGCGAATAACTGATCCAAGAGAAAACCAGAAAACGATTCGAAATTTGCTTCGAAAAAAAAAAGATTGACAAATACAAATAGCAAAGCGATTTGGAATGTATCAATTTACTTTTTTAAACGATTTAGTGACAGGAACAGGCCAGATTTTCTATTCTTACTTTAATAAAGTAGAAAAGTTTATTAAAAAGAGTTTGAAGGAATCGATTTTTTGTTGTAAAAAGGACGATCCAAACGTTCCACTTTAAAAAGAATTCAAAAATGAAAAAAAGAGCTTTTTTCAAAAAGCCTTCAATCTAGGAAACTATACTAAAATTAAGTTCCCACAAAATCTTCCAAATCTTATTCATTCAAAAAGTATATAACATAATAAAGTAACTGAATTTTCAATCGAATTTTACCCTCCAACTCCTAACTCTGATTTGAACCAATTTAAACAATAAGGAATTTGAAACTTCTTCTTTTTCGGCTTCATAAATTGTGCTCATCCACCTTCTTCTTCAAACCTTCTAACCACATTTATTAACGCTTTAAGCTCTTTGCTATAACAATTATCTTGATTCTATGCCAACTAAAATTTCGCTGGATAATTGCAAAAGTATTACAATTTGCCCAAACTTCCGTTCTCACTTTTACAACAATGAAATTTCTACTTTTGAAATTTAATTGAATTAGGTTTAGCGCAGAGAAAATCCTCGACAAAACCGCAAAATGAAATTGTTGCCAAAAACTCTCGTTTGGCTTTAGATGGAATCATGTTTTCATAATTTTACAACCCAGAAGAGTGGATTCAATTTTATTCAATATTGCCTTCAGTTTTTGTGGTCGCCAACTTTTGTCTGCATTGGGACCTGACTGAGGTTGACGACCAACTTGAAGACGATGCCGGAGCTGGAACTGGAGGTGTGTGTTAGTGTGTGTGTGGTGTGAGTTTGTTTGACTTGGTGCAACGCCAACAACTTGGCACGCAAACTTCTCACACAAGTTTTTGGCTAGTTAAGCCAAAAACCACCGTCTGCCGCATATATGGAAATTTCGAAATTGGGTCGGTAAAAGGAGAGACTAAGGCCTTGGTTTTGGCTTATAACCAGAATGGCCAGAGAGCAAGTATGTAGCCATTGTTTGTTTAGTAATCTACTTGAGCTTCCCAGTTATGTAACACACACACACACCCACACACCACACACACACACACATACAGAGGCTGAAACTAACTTGTACTTACCTTTTTGTTGGTCTTCCACCACAGCTGGTGCGAACTTTTGGCTCTCGCAAAGGGCCTCCAAAGGTTTGATTTGTTAATTTGTTATTGGTTTGCCATTGGCCTGTGGCTTTCACGTTTCCTTGCACTTGGTTCATATTTGGAGTTTAATTTGAATACCACGAAAACGATGAAGCATCTCAGAGAATTTCAGTTGGCTAAATGTACTTTGAATTTTCATATTGAAATTGAGACATCTGTAAAATGCATTCCAGATATTGCATGAACGAAATATATTGAGCCTCCTCAAAGAAGCTCATTTAATGAAATAGCCTTAAGAAGCAATAGTGGCCTATATGTGACCAATATAAAAAAACTTTTCATAAGAGAGAATTTCAGTTGGCTAAATGTACTTAAAAGTTTCATATTGAAATTGAGACATCTGCAAAATGCATTCATGTTATTGCACTTTGTAGATTTTATAAAATTTCAGTTGATGAAATAGTCCTAAGAAACAATAGAAGGACTTTTCATGGGAAAGATGTGCTAAATTGGAGAGTGCAATAGTTATTCGAATATCTTTAATATACTCTGCAATCCAAACCCTTATCAAATACTCTTTGAATTGACAACTTTTGAAATGAAGTTTCATTGATAAGATACATATATGGGGACATAGCTCAGGGGTAGAGCGTTCGACTGCAGATCGACAGGTCCCTGGTTCAAATCCGGGTGTCCCCTTTGATTGCTTCTCTTTTCATATTTTTTGATCAATTTTTAATCTCTTTTACTATACATTTGTATATACACTTGGAAGGGGAGTAGGAGCTCTTTGCTGTATGTACAATTCTTTGTCGGAACTAAAACTAGTTAACTTTAAAGGAACGTCATCCAGAGATATAACCCATTTTATAAGCTTCAAAATAGATATTAAAAAGTTTATAAAAGTTTAACAATGTACAGAAAATAAATTTAAAGATTTTTTTGAAGATCTGATATATACAAATATAACTTTATCGTGCCAAATTACTTTGTCTATATATTTCAATATAAAATACTTTTAATTACCAAACTGCATTTAGAGGGCTTTAACAACAAGCCAAAAATTATGCACAATTCCAATTTTGCTCTAAATTTGGCCTAATTATTCTTTCATTTACCTTTTACAAACTAATTGCCAGTTTAAATATACTCTTTGACACAATTTCTGTTTACAGAGTATAATAATTTGTTAAATAAATTAAACAATGTGTGCAATATGTAGACCGCAGAACAACAACCAAAGCCCAAATGTCTGGCAGGCGCCGAAAATGTTACAAAATAAATTGTAATTAAATTGACATGCGGACAAAAAAAGGAATGGTCACCTCTCCCCCCCTACGCGCCCACCAATTGTCAGATATCTATACATTGATTTGCATCAGGTTTTTTTTATATAACATGATCCGCATGTTAATTATAGCCAACAGGCAAAAATCATTGACAAGAACCTTTTCGTAATATGTGTATACATGAAACTAAATGGCCAGGTCGAGTCGACGTTAGTATACACTTACAAATTTTTTATGTAACTATTTAATATTACGGTATTTTTGGTAGAATGAAACTTGTTTGTTGTAGACCTTTAACGTCTTAGAATTTAAATAGAAGCATTCGGAAATTCAACTTATGCGCTGCTTTTCCAAAAAACTGTATGAAAATGTCATCCGATTTTAATCAAATTTTTGAGATCTCATAAAATTCATATTAAACTGGAATAAAAAGGTTAACAGTTAATAGCTAGAGATTCAAAAGTCTTTTGTATCAAAGTTATATATTTTTTGTCCGATTGCAGATGATGTGGTTAACTGATTCCAATTAAATTTGGTACAGGTCTTTATTTGTACATTAAGCTTACATGTACCAAATTTCTTGACAAGCGCTTCAGAAAGAAGCAACTTAACGATGTTAAATACTTTTATTAACCCATTAGTCTTAAGGATAAAGGCGTCAGATTGGTATGATAATCCGGGATATATGTACAATGCCTAAAGCAATAGGAAGTCTGTGTGTAAAATGGCAGCTCTTTAGCTTCAAAGGTCCAGAGTGACGAATGGACTAACAGACGAACAAACGAACAGGACTTTATTCACTTTATCTGCCGAGTTGATCAAGTACATATATATACACTTTATATATACGGAAGTACCTCTAATTTTCTTATCAAAATGTAGGTAACCTTATTGCAAAAATAAGCAACGATCATAAGTTTATTGTTTAGCGACAAAAGATATTTTCATCTTAATATTTAATATACTTTTAACAATTGCTTAATACATCGCACTTTCGTTTCTATTTTTTGAAACTGTCTCATACGACCAGCCTAACGATACGATTTGGCTGCATTGCCATTTGCCTTTTCATCTGATTTTGACATATCTGTTATTCAAAGGGCAGATTCTAATCAGATATGTTACCATATTCTACATATTCTGTATATGATAAAGCCTACCGATTCCAATTAAATTTGGTATAGGTTTTTATTTGTATACCACGATTACTTTAGCTAAATTTTTTGATAATTGAAGCAACTGATAAAGAAGCAACTTAACGATTTAAACCAAAACTTTTATTGACCCATTGTTGCTATAGCTGTTATAAAGTGGTTCAATCGGATTGATTAGTGTAAAATTCTAACAGTTGCGTTGATCCAGACAAATAAAAGGACCATGACTATATTGACTGTATCCCTCGAGCTAATGCAAACAAAATTACATACTTTATATAAACGGAGATGCTTCCTTAAATGCCTTGCAAACTTCTTATGAAATTTTATATACCCTTTTTGCAATGTTACAAATATAAAATCGGAAGCAACAAAGAATGCACAAGAATTTTAATTTTGATCTAACTTTAATCTTAATACAAGTTAAATAAATTAAATACCAAAAGTAAGTTGAACTAACTAACATTGCTTATTACTAACTAACTAACTCATTAACTTTGAATTTAATCCATTTCATTTAAGCTTATCTGTGAGAATGACATTCCGATTTAAGTATTTTTTCGAAATCATGAATAATATATAATGAAGCAAGCAAGTCGTCCCTGCCGACATTGAGTATACCCTGTACCAACTAGTTATATTTAATGAAATAGAATATACTCGGAATCGCCATCAATTTCATGCAAAATTGTCTTTAACATGCAGCTACAGCGAACGCATGTTGTCTCGCTCACTCTTGCCTGCCAATGTCGCCTTGGCAATTCAGTGCAAAACTCATATATATATATTTCCGATAATTATTGTCCGATTTCGACAAAATTTGGTCAGGTGAAGCAGTCACCTTACGTGTGTCAAGTAAGAATACGATATCTTTAATACAGCTCTAAACTCTGGTGCAAGACTATAGCCGCACCCTGTAATTTAGTGTAAGTCAAGAACGAATCGACATAGAGAGAAGCCAAAACCACCGTTGGAAAGAGCATCAAAAATAATTAGAAGTTGATAAAAAGAAACAACAAAATTCTTAAAAAATGTACCGTTATTTTTCACATTTCGTTTTCTTCGAAGTGCATAACTATAGCCGCACTTGTTTTATTAACAAAACAAAAAAAAGAAATCAATTGAATTAAATCTATTTGCTTATATTAATAATGTGTATACCCACCTTTAGCGGTTATAAGCTCAAAAACTCTATTTGGCATCGAATTAATTAAATTATTTAATTCTAATTGGGAAATATTGTCCCATTTCCTAATAATGGCCAATTTAAGGCTGTTTACATCATCAAATTTAGTGTTGCTTGCATAAATTTTACGGACTAATAAAGCCCACAAGTTCTCCATTGGATTCATGTCTGGAGAACATGCCGGCCAATTCAAGGATGTGATGTTGTTCTCATCAAGCCATGATCGGGTTTCCCGACTGACATACATTGATGCGTTGTCCTGTTGAAAAATGAACTTACTTCGTCTTCGTGCTCGAAGAAAAGGCTGTAAGTTCATTTTTAGAATGTCTATATACTCTTTGGAGTTCATATGAGTGCTTGGAAATGCCAGCTCCAAGCATCCTGACTCACAAAAAGCACCCCAAACCATGAGAGAACCTCCACCGAAATTTCTCTTCGAGAAATAAAGGGGTTCTTTTCGCAAATCTCTCCAATAATAAGAAAATCCGTCCGGATCATCCAAATTAAATTTTTTTTCATCGGAAAAAATTATCTAAATACATTTTTACATTTTTAAAATTAGTATTTTTAAGAGTGGAAAAAATGGTTTACCTTCTTCCAATCAGTTGCCATGTTGTCTTTAGCAAACTTTATTCGCGCTTCCTTATGTCGGTACAATAAATTGGAAGCCACCTTTAATTTTTGTCTCACTATATTTTGAGACTTTTTTAATGCTCTAGCAACCGTCCAGCGGGACACATTTAAGCCACATTCAGCTGCTAACTCATTAGCCGTAAGCAAAGAGTTGCTTGCAGTACGCTCCAAATGACGTTGAGCACGTGAATCTATTTTGGATTTTGCTCCAGTTCTGTTTTGTCCGTACTCGGTTTGGTTTTTATAAAAATTCCGCACAACCTTGTCCGATCGACCAATTTTTCTTCCAATTTCACGAAAGCAACAATTCTCACCTTTAAGCGCAAGAATTTGTCCTTTTTCAATATCCGAGAGAACTGATCCTTTTGGCATATTTATGAAAATTTATGCAGTAATTATTTAATAACTTTATCGCTAATGATGATGTCCCAAACTGATTTAAAAACACAAAAATCATAAGTGCGGCTATAGTTATGCACTTCGAAGAAAACGAAATGTGAAAAATAACGGTACATTTTTTAAGAATTTTGTTGTTTCTTTTTATCAACTTCTAATTATTTTTGATGCTCTTTCCAACGGTGGTTTTGGCTTCTCTCTATGTCGATTCGTTCTTGACTTACACTAAATTACAGGGTGCGGCTATAGTCTTGCACCAGAGTTTAGTAATACGTTTTCCCGATGTGGGCGTAACAAAAATTTGAAAAAAACTTGATCTGCCTGCACACTAGACGGATCTACATACCGAATTTGGTAGCTCTAGCTCTTATAGCCTCCAAGATCTAGGTGTTCATACAGACGGACGGACAGACGGGCAGACGAACGGACAGACAGACATGTCTCAATCGACTCGGCTGGTGGTGCTGATCAGGAATATTTATACTTTATGGGGCCGGAAATTAATATACCCTTTTATATACCCTTTTACCCTATGGGTACAGGGTATAATTATTACAAAATAAACAATTTTTCAATTTAACTACTCATATTTCAAATATGATACTTATAAATAATAGTTTAAGCATTAGCTTTTAATACTAACTATTAAATTTTATAATATTATTAAGGGAATACAACTAAGTTCCTCTACTTTACTTAGTTGGGTAGTACTTATATACGAGTTCATTCATCCTTTATGGGTAATTCTTTACAGCAATTACTTGACTTTACTTTCTTACCCCTCTCCCTCTCTCTCTCTTTCTCACTCTCTCTCTCTCTTTATCTCTGCATTTCTCTTACATTCTCCATGTGCCATGTTTTTGATTCGCTTTTGTCTTTTGTATTTCCGCTGGAGTTCCCTTGGCCACGTTTAGCGCTTAATAAAGTCGTCGCTGATTTAATAATATTAAGATCAACGTCATAAAATGCTTGCGTTAATGTTGTTCAGTTAAAATTTTTATGCTTGCACCATAAGACCAAAGTGGCAAAGTGGCAAAGAGGCAAAACGGGCTAAAATTGCTGGCAACATCATCAGCACGACCCACATTTCGCTTCGTTCCGTTCCGTTTCGGTGCTGCTGGTACTGATGGTGGTCCTGGATTCTGGTTCTGGTCCTAGTTGACAGACATGGAGCAACAGTCTGACTGACATCTGTTGTTTGCAACATAATAATAATCGTTATAATTTATTTTAAAATGCAATTTACGCAGCGAGGACGAGTCAAGTTGAGTTGAGTTGAGTTGATGTTCTGCATGACAATGAATGCGAGGAGTGAATGAATGAATAGAATGAATGAACCAAATAGAGAAACTCCTGTCCTTATGCCACTTAAAACGAGTTAATTAGCGTTGATTTTGTCTTTTGGTTAAGCACGAAACAGTTAAATAAACACAGCTTCACCTCCCCCTTCCCCTTTCAGCTCTCAGCTCATTTATTAGCCAAACGGGTCACGTAAGAGAGCCAGCAAATAAAAATCGACACCGGAAACGAGTTTAGTTTGATACAACTTGCTCATTTACAATTAGACCAGGCCCAAAACAGAACAGTAAACCAAAAAAACGAAAACAACAACAACACACACACACACAGACACAACAACAAAAAATAGGTAAATAACAGGAAACATTTTACACTAATTAGCGACGCACGCAAATGGGCGGCTTTTTGTTGAAACAAATCACCTCCCCCAGGCCCCACCCATCCCCGCTCACTACCTGGCATCACAGCTGAGGTGGGGGGAGAAAGAGGGGCGGCATTTGGGCCATGTAAAAGTCACTGCCATAAGCCTAATTATGTTGTACAAGTTGTCGTCGCTGTAGTTAATGTTGGATTTTAAGTATTTAAGGGCAGCGGTTAGGGGGGGAAAGAAGGGAAAACGAGAGAGAGCCTTAAATCTTATGCTCGGTTTTAAGGGAGGGTAGCACGGACATTTTGGGATTTTTTTTTTTTTACTTTTGCATTAATTAAACTGACTGATGGGGTCAACAGCACTTTAAAAATGAACTGTAAGTGGAAGAGACACTTGATATTTAAAGTCATTTATATTTAAATTAATTAAAAAACCATAAACAAACTACACTTATATGTATATAAATATATATAAGAAACTGTAAAGTCAATTTGTCATAAAGATATAACCATATATAAACTTCATATGGAACTTTATCTCTAACTCAAAAGGTAAAATTTAAAATTAGTAAACTTTATTTTGTTCGATGATCTTTAAAGGTTCTTGAAATCTTTGAACAAAGTTTATAATATACATATATATATATATCATATATATATATCATTATGATTACTTACTTACTTTTCTCAACTTACAGCAATTAAAAATCCAGATAGTCAGCGAAATTAAGTATACCACATGTGTGGCAATGCGGCATTTTCAAATTGAAATAACTGCAGATACCATGACATAAGTTAATAATAAGGCAATGGCCACTTTTCGACCAGATTACATATACAGTTGCAGTTAAAGTGGCCATAAGAGGAGGCTTTTTTCAAGGATTTTGGTAAAAAGTTGTTCAACTTGAACGTTTTATTTTCCCAGCGACCCACAAAAGTGTGATGGCAAAGGGCCATGCCATAGACACACACACACACACACAGTTAGGAGAAAAAAGGGAATCGGAGAGAGTCTGTGTCTGAGACAGTTTTGAAGAGAGGTGAGCGGGTGGGAAAGACAGAGTCTCATCTAGCCGCAGGACCGTTTTGGGCTTGACATTTTGAAGACATTAAACTGAAACTGTGGCCCGACCGCAGAATGGCAACAGCAGACGGTCAGGTAAGGTTAGGTTAGGCTTTTGGCTAGATGCAGGGTTGAAGTAGTAGTAGTCGGGTAGATTTCCCAAAAGACAAAGACAACCAGGCAAGGATCTCCTTTACTTCGAGTCTGGTTCGAGTTCAAGTTATGAATAATTAATGTCAGTCTAGGTGTGTGCGTGTTGTGGGCGTTCTCTCTAAAACGGAAGCTGTCCAAGTTTCTCTGTGTGCCTTTATCTCTATGAGTGTGTGTGTGTGTGGGTGTGAGTGTTTGGGGTGTGGCTCTCTTTCCTCTCTTGTCTATTCTGTGCTTTGCTGTGCTGTACTGTTTCGGTTCGTTCGTGTGAGCGAGTTGATAATTTGTTATAATTGCCGGGGGATGCCACAGGTCAATTTTGTGGGCATTTATATAAATTTACCTAGACAACTCAGCAAAAAACGAAAAACAGAAAAAAAGTACAGAGGTATAAAAAGAAAAAAGGTATAATTCTGTCAGTAGTTGACAGTTAGAAGAAAGGTTAACTAATCAAATTACAGCCAGACATGACTGTAAGTGATTATGATTATTAGACAATTTAAGCGAAACTTTGGGCTTAAATGATAGAAAGTTCTTAAAAAATTATAATAAAATGTCTTTAGTTGAGAGTGTTTTGTTAATCTATCGTTCAAAGTTTCATTGAGAAGTTATTAAATAATAAATGAGTTGATCTAACGGTTAAGGCTGTTTCTTCTGTTTGACTCAACTCCTTTTACCTCTAAACTTTGATAATTGATTTTGACACTAAAAATTCGAAACTTTAGGTTTAATTCCAGCGTGACTTTGGTTGATTTTGGTATACATCGTATTATGGCTCCTTGTGGGTCCTTGCAAAAAAAAATACCGCACTAGCCAAATGTTTAGTTTTTCACCTTAAATACAGAAAAAAAGGTGTACAAACAATTTTAATGAATTTATTATACAATGTTAAAACATTCACTCTAAAGAGTGAACTTTGTGATTAATGGTAGATGTTTTCGAATTAAATATTTCTTTTAGACATTTGAAAAAAGTTTTTAAAATACTTTAGTTTAATTTTTATTGATTAAACAAATCAAAAAGGAGAAGAAAATGTTTAAAAATTATAAAAGTAAATTTATATTATAATAATAATTTTTACAATTATTACTTTTCAGTCTTTTTGTTTATCTCTTAGTCTCTGTCTACGTCACAACCGTCGAGAGAGAGATAAAGAGGTAAATTCCGGAGGTTTTCACCTAGCCATTCTATATTGTAATACAATCGAGTGGAAATACATATATACGAAATACCTGTGGAGGAAAAATTTTCTAATTGGATATTTCGAAACGAAGCCGCCGACGATGACCTACTACACAGCAGTCTCAAAATGTAATCAATTTATTCTTCAGTATTTCTTAGAACCCAAATTGTCTTCTATTACGAATTTTCTCATTAAAGCAAATCCATTCAATTAAAGCATCAATTTTGAAAACTAAGAGGTTTTAACAGTGGAATCAAGGAAATGCATTTAAATTTCGTGAAAATGAAAATGAATTTGGTAATATATGCAAGTTCTATTCTTTTCATCTCTAATAGATAGTTCATATCTAAGTCTCTTTGCCATACCTAACTGAATGTAAAGAACTGCCATTCTTTTCTTTTACCTTTCGTAAGTCGTGTGTGCTCATCTAAGCTTTTCCTCAACCGAATTATACTGAATCTGAATGGAATTGAGTGCTTCTTGTTTAGGAAAAGTCCAAATTTAGTATTGTTAGACCCGAATAAAAAAGGTTTTTGGAAAAATTAAATATATCCCATACATTTTGATAGTTCTGTTCGCTAAAGTTGAAGAAATTTACAAATTTTTTATCAAATATAGATTAAACATTTAGTTACCTTCTTTGACTAATAGAACTTATTACAACTGATTGACTTTATCACAAACATCCCACTCATATATCAACTTTTGTAATAAACACATGAAAATTTAGTCAAAAAAGTTAAAGTTTGAAACGAGAGAAGAAATATTGCACATGATAATTCCAAAAACAAAGCGCTACGAAACTCCTTAGACAAAAATTCAATTGATTAACTATGTGACCTTCATTATAGTTTTTAAATTCATCCTATTACAGCTTCTTGTAAGTCCTTGCAACAGTTCAGTACAATAGTACAGGACATACTAGCGTAATAACTTTCCCGTGTAACATGGCTTACGTGCATTTGAGTGAATTCCTGATGGCCATAAATACCTTAACAGCTTTTCCGTAACTTAAGTCACCTCAACACTTAACGCCCAAACAACGGGGCAAAACTGAGTTGGCAGCGAGTAGAACTGACAGCTCCGGGCCAGATGTATCCCACAGCACTTGCCCCTCCTACTGACCCTGCTCTTACAACTTTCTGTTTAAGCGCATTAAATGCACTCGCAGGTGGTTTCACGGACGGAGGTGTGGCCAGTCATTTCAGTCTTACATTACGTTTAAACGTTGGCAAAATGTGGCACCTTTTTGTTTTCATATTTGTTGTTGTCTTTTTTATATGCTTTTTTATTTTGTTTCTGCGAGTAAACTCAATAATGCACTTGGCACAAGCACATGCACACACCCAACCAGACACACGCACACGCATACTCACATACTTACACATACCTTCAATTGGCTGACTCCTTTTACTGCGTTTTTTCATACGTTTTTAAGCCCATTCAATGGAAACATATGGCACATGTCGCTGCCATTTATTCTGCAGTTGTCGTGTCCTGTTGAAATGTATGTTTGTATGTGAGTGTGTCTGTGTCTGGCAATATTTATTTGTTCTTGTTATCATTTTTTTTTAACCTCTACACATTTTTTCTTTATTTTTTCCCCATTTTTCTATTATTATTGTTGTTATTGCACTACTTAGCTGTAAATCAGAACAACTGATAGCCATCGTGGCGTATACTTAATATGGATAACTCACAACTGTCAATGACAGTTGAGTTAAGTAGCTGCAAATAAAAAAAAAACAAATAATCCATAATTCAATTAAATACATGAAAATAATTGCATAAGAAGTTTATGTTATAAGTCCGTTTATAATTTAAATTACAAATTTTCTTTGCAAAGGATTAAAGGGAATTTACAAGTAAAATGAACGTAAAACGATAAGCTAAAGTTAAATCTTAACATTATATAGAATGAAGCAAGCAAGTCGTCCCTGCCGACATTGAGTATAACCCCTACCAACTAGTTATTATATTAAATAAAGTCAAACACAGTCAAAATAGCGATCAATTTCAATTTCATGCGATCTCGCTCTATCTTATCTGCCATTGCCATCTTGGCATTTCAGTACAAAACGGATATAGCCATATCTCCGATTTTTATTAACCGATTTCGATTTCCAAATTTGGTTAGCCAAGGTGTGCCAAGTACTAATACGATACCTTTCACTCTCTAGTAATTGTTTTTTTTTCAAAATGGGGGGGCGGAAGTGGGCTTGACTAAAATTTGAAACAAACTTGATCTGCCTGGACACTAGACGGATGTCTCAATCGACTCGGATATTGATACTGATCAAGAATATACCGTCGACTCTCGTTAATTCAAAATTCAAGGGACTCTTAAAATATTTCGAACTATCGAGTGTTCGAAATATTAAATGGTTCAAAATGTTTGAGAGAAAATTAGTTATACTTCGAAATTTCAAGTGTTTTTGTTTAACTGCTAATGTTTTACATATTTATAAAGGTTTGTTTTGGAGCACATTGCTGCTGCTCAGCCTTTTCAATAATTTTCTTAAGTAGAAAAAGTGTCTCATATGCTGTTTCATCAGTTTTGTAGACAAAAGCTTTGTAAGTTATCGAATGAGGCTCTTGCTACCTTAACTGACACCTCTGCCAAGGGTTCTGATATATCGTCTTCATCTTTATCGTTGCTCCTTTCATTGGCATCTGTCGAAGATAAAATTTTGCCATCGGTTAGTGATCCTGACACAGCAACATCTTTATCCACTTGAACATGGTCAAAAAAACTCACACCGCTGATGTCAACTACTGGTACCATTGATGGTTCTTCATCATCCGTAATTATTTATTTAACTGTTAAAAGCCAAAGTTCTTACTAACACACCAAAAAACATTGAATTGTCGAGGGTTTGACCATATGAGTTCGAATTACCGCGTCATAGAAATGATTTTTTCGTTCGAATTATCGAGTGCATGAATGGAGAAAATTCGAAATATAAAGATATTTAGTAAGGGACTTCGAATTATAGTGAGGTTTGAATTATCGCAGGTTTGAATTAATGAGAGTCCACTGTATATACTTTGTGGGGTCGGAAACGCTTCCATCTGGCTGTTACATACATTTTAGCGACTTTAACCGTTTTACCCTATAAAAACATATTTTAAAATGAAAACTAGCTAACTTATAACATAAAATAATTTTAACATTAATTTTTTCTAGCAAAATTTGTTGATCTGCTTTTCTGTTAAAGATAGAGTTATAATTTAATCTATGATCCTTTGTAAAAAATACCATTAAAATTATGTTAATATTTTTTTTTTTTTTTTGATGTAGCAATAATTAAACTAAGAAAATTGTTTTTATAGTTTGTGACAGAAAACTTGAAATTGAAGCAAAGGAATTCCTAAACTTTGTAAGTAGCCACATTTAACGTTAATTATTGTTTAGCAAAAGTGCGGAAAGTTGAATTTTTTAGTCTTTATCTGTTTGATTATATATCTTCAAGTTCACTAAATTAGTTTATCTCCTTTTTTTTTCTTTAAAGAAAATATAATTATAAATAACATTTTCTATAAAAGGATATTTGCTCTTTGGTAAATCAATTAAAAAGTTAATTTTTTTAATTTGTTTGTTCATTATAAAATTTTAAGCGGATTTCATACTTAAAACAAGCGTAATAAATAATCCGATTTAAATGTTATTATTTTCTTCTTTTTTTTAAATTATTAACAAGTATATAATATAATATTGCCGTTAACTTTATTATTGAGAACTCAAAACAAAATAAAGAGAATCAAAATGCCAACTTACCCTACCGATTTGGCCCTTCCTTAGACCACTTTTTTTTTTGTGGAAAGACGGCTTTGCCCTTTTGCTCAGGGCCTGCCGGCTGCCACGACTTGAGTTAATTTAATAAATCTTGAACAACTGAATAAGCTTTAAATTAATGACCCTGTAAAGTTCATATAAATTATTACGTTATCTCGAGCATTCACTGGGAAACACTTTGCCCTTCTGCCCCGAATGCCAGAATGTGGCAGCTGCCACACCCACACCACGTGTGCCACAATATGGCAATCATTCTCGGAACTCTCAGTCCCAGTCTCAGTCACAATCCCCCCACTTCTATACACCCACATCAGGCAAACCATATCCACATTTCCAAATGATTTCTCATTTTCAGCAGCAGGCAACAGCGGGGCAATACAACGCGGCAGCAGCCGTGGCAGTGGCAATGGCAGGAATATTTTTATGCCTTCCGAAAATCAAATTTGTATCAATTACAATTGCATTAACATATAATTTGCCCTCCTCTCTCTCTCTCTCTCTCTCGTATATCCTAGCAGCAGTCGAAGCATTTGTCTGAAATGAATATTTAAATGGCCTTTAAGCGGACGTAACATGAAATCGCACATCTTTAGCTAAATCAACAAAAACGGTGTTGAATTTCAACACAAAAACTTTAGTCGATTAAATTTGGAAACTAAATTACAACTGAACTAGTCCTTTCTCACTAATACTTAGAGTGTATTGGAGTACACTTTGTTTCAGTAATATTAGATTCAAGTCGTAATCTCAGTTACGAAATGATGCCGGAAGGTAGTTCATTATCCTTCGTCTTGGTTACTTTAACTGGTCGACTATTTTTAAGGGAGATTGAAAGCTTGCGTTCAAGTTTCTTAATAAATTTATACATTTTAGCAACGGTCCATTATAACGGTGTTATTAAAGTGCGTAAAAAATGACTGATAATGTATTGAATAGAAATCGTTTGGCACCTTATTAAATATATCGAATCTTGCAATGATTTCAACTTGAAGAGAAAAAGGATCAAAAATGGTTCTCCAACTCTAATTTGGTTTTGGATTTCTGTTTCAAGAAAAGTTATTATACCGAAAAAATCCATAGAGTGAAGCTGAAAGTAGAAAATCTCACATTTAATTACTTTTCAATTGCCCTTCGATAAATAGTCAAGTGATAAGTGAGTGTATTTATTTCAAACAGAAATTGTCTATTGCGTTGTCCATTTTGTAGGAATTATATGTGAATATGATATAATTGATAGGAAGTCAAACTTGGACTATATTGCCAAGCTCATTTCTCTTTCCGCAAAATTGCTGCATTCAATTTGAAAATACTTTGAAACAATGATGGAATTGCATATACACACATAATTATTCTCTTGCAAAAGGTATAATAAACTTGGTGAGATATTTGTAAGGCTTAAAAAATACTTTTTTGATTCCAATCAGCGTAATTTGAGTAATCAATCTCCTATTGTCAGTCTGTCTGTTTGTTTTTTTGCGGCACTTAAACATTTACTTTTAAGCTATCTAAATGAAACTTCATAAATAAGATTTTTATATTTGCACGAGTTGCGAGTTAAAGAATTAAACGGATCCGATCACTGTAAGGTATAGTTACTATTGGAATAATCCGTGGAGAGTAAATTTTTCCTTTGTAAACTAATGCTATTTGTACCTTAACATAATCCAACAAAAAAAAATCGTAAATAAAAACTATTTACTTCTCCTAAAAGTACATTGATACAACACGAAAGGCTTAGGTTTGATCTCTAAATACTCAGAAATAATAAATTTACTGTTTTTTTTTTTTTTAATTTTTGTATTTAACCAGATATGACCATAACAATAATTGATATCTTTTGTTAGTATAATCTGAGTATTTATGGTTTTTTAACTAACTCTGCTAAGTTTAACTAAATTTATTATAAACACCCACCATTTTATTTTGTATTTTTTGGCCTTCTTTATTAAATACTCTAAATCGACCGATCGGTCTGAGTTTCCAATATGCCAACTGTTTATATATTTATTTATTCCTTCCAAACACATTCTGTGGAATTTGACATATAAAAATTTAAGTGAGGTCAGTTTTGCATATTTTTAATACATTTTACTGTACAATTTATATATCTATATTAGTCCTTTTCACTCCTTCTCTTGCCATCTCTCTCACAAAGACAGACGTGCCATTTAACTACAAAATAATCCCCATGGCATAATTTCACCCAAGAGCTTAATAGACTAATTTTTGGACTGCAGAATGGTCATAGGCTCTCGCCATGAACACACACACACACACCCATAGATACACACATACACATACAAAAAATATATTTTACGACCTACCAACTCCCTCTCAACCGCTTCTACATCTCTCTCTCTGTCTCTCTTTATCACTCTATTTGTATTCCGCTCTCAGTCACTCTCTAAAGCTTTGCCCTGTCATCGTGCATCATTCTGGGGAAAAAAAAAAAACAAGATGAACTTTATTATCACACGACCTCGAAAAACTGTAAAACTGCCGGCTGCTGTTCTGTCATTTCAAAATTTATGCGACTTTTGTGACCAACTGTACACCCAAAACACATGCGAGCCATCCACTCACATGCTATCTCTCTCCCTCAGTGTTGGTCTCAGTTGAAAAACCAGTTTATGATATGGCAATGGTGCAAATAGTTTTGCTAATTTTTCCTTTACGGAAATTAGAGCATAAACTTTTTCTGCTGGCGCTCTTAAAAGTTCGTTTCCACCATTGCGTCTCTTCTTCTGAAAAACCCCAACCCTCCCCTCATTCAATGAAAATGAAAATGAAATGAAGCAAACAAGTCGTCCCTGCCAACATTGAACATACCCTGTACCAACTAGTTACTGTAGGATATGGTAACCTAGATGGTTAGAGTCTGGTCTTTGTCAGGAGATATGGCAAGATCGGAGAGGAAGGTGTTGTATGGCAACGCAGGCCGAGAGAGTCAGTTGCTCGGTCAGAGTCAGGGTGAGCGGTCAGAGTTGGCAGGCAGAGGCAGTATAGTTAACAGTGAGCGTCAGTAAAGTAAATATTAAAAGGCAGAGTGAGTTAAAGTGGCAGTCAGAAAAGAGGAGTTATAGTTCAAGTTAAAAGTGCTGTATCATAATAAATATAAACAATTAGAATAACTTTTAAATATTAAGTCGCAAACCTACAATACATAAAGTCCAAAACCCTCGAAATTGCGATCAATTTCATAAAAAAGTTCTTTTTAACATGCCGCAACAGCGAAGGCATGCTATCTCGCTCACTCTTGCCAGCCAATGTCGCCCTAAGCGTTTCAGTACAAAACGCATATACCTCTATCTCCGATATTTATTGTCCAATTTCGACTTAATATGGTCAGAAGATGCACTTTGGGCACCTTTTTAGGTGTGCCAAATAAGAATGTGATTCCTTAAAAACTGCTCTAATTATTTGTTTTTTTCAAAATTGTGGGGGCGGAAGTGGGCGTGGCAAAAATTTTAAACAAAATTGATCTGCTTACAAATTAGACGGATCTACAAACAAAATCTGGTAGGCCTAGCTCTTATAGTCGCCAAGATGTTGATGTTCATACAGACAGACGGACAGACGGACGGACGTACAGATAGACGGACATGGCCCAAACGACTCGGCTTGTGATACTTATCAAGAATATATATACTTTATGGGGTCGGAAATGTTTATTTCTGCCTGTTACATACATTTTGGGCGACTTTAATATACCCTTTTACCCTATGGGTACAGGGTATAAAAATCCTAGTAAGAAAACTAAGACGAAACAATATACGAAAGACATTGTTTGAAATTGAAATTGTTTTGAATTTGCATTGAAATGAAAAGTTTTGGAAGTTTTTTAGTATTTTATTTTTCTATTGTTTATTAAAATGTAAAACTGAATTAGCACTTATGGCTAAGGCCTTCAGGCAATCTATACAAAAACATTATTATAAATAATAATAAGGAAAAGTTTTTAAAAATGTAAAACATTTTTTCGTTATCATTTCTGTTTTCAACTATTATTGATTTAAGAACTTTGGAGAATGCAAAAACTGAGAAAAAAAAAGAAAATTTTCAACTATCTTCAAGATCAAAACAAAACAAGCCCAATTAAATTTACCCAAGGATGCATTCCATTTCCCATATACATACCCAATATACCCTTTTGATATAGAAGTATATAGAGTATAGGGTATAAACATACGCTTAACACTTTACCATAAGAATCGTAGTGGAAGCAACAACAACGAGTGCAATTTATTTCCTTTTTGGTAAAAGTTTTTTTTTTTTGCACTTCTAGCTCGGTTTTTCTTCTTATTCTTGTTCATTTTCTATTTTATTTTTTTCTTTAATTTTTATTTCTTTTTCTTTGGTGTATGTTTTATTTTTTGTTTGTGTTTTTTTTTTTTTTTCTTTTTTTTTGGTTTATTATTAACACCAACACGCATATGGAAAAGTTTTTCCTCTTTTGGGGTAGGTTATTGTTGTTGCACTTTTGGCTCCATCTCAAAGTAAAAGTTATGAGAGTTTTTCCAAGGAAAACTTTTACTATATGCATGCATTTGTGGTTGCTGTTGTCGTTGTTGTTGTTGTTGTTGTTGTTGTTGTTGTTGTTAGTTAGTTTTTGGTGTTGGTGAGAGTCGATTGCCAGGCAGCTTTAATTACACTTAAGCTTAAAATCAAATGCAAAAGTTCTTGAATTGTTATAAAAGTCATTTAAGGCAGGCCAAAAATAGAATATTTGCCAAATAATATTTAGTTTTATGTTATTGATATGTTTCATATAAGAATTTTCATTTACAACGCTGACAATTGTCAATTTTAAACGAATGCTTCATTAACAAGAAACAGAATTAATGACATGCCAACATTTCTTTTGTTTTGTTTTTATTTAGTATTTCATTTGTCAATCACTAGCTTTTATTTAAATTCTGCATTAAACTTTAGTTGATTGACATTACATTTTTATTATTATTAACAATTAAGTGATTTGATAATTTTACTTGATCAGATTTGAGTGCATATACCCTTAAATATCTATAATATGAAAAACTTACATAAATCTTGTATAAACCAAGTCCTAATAATTTATATAATATTTTTTTCAAATATGTATCTTTATTTACTTTTGCAAGAAAAATATTAGTTAGTATAGTTAAGCAAAATAGCTTTTAATTTTTCTGTTTAAAAAGAAGCATCGAAGGTGCTAATAATATAATAACTACTTTTTGATAAAAAGTAGCTTAAAAAACCAAAATTTATATCGGAACAGCTTATTATATTATAAAGAACTTTTGTAACTATTTTATGTTTTTAAAAATATTTTGGGCTGAGTCTTTTAATTGAATAAATACATAAAATATCTGTACATTTATGAAATTTATCTTTTATTTTTGGAAAAATCGATGTATTTATAAAAAATTTGTTGTTGTTGTTCCTGCATATCTCCTGCAGGAGATCTTATTGTTACTAATTGACCTCCAAAAAAAGCTGGCTGTTGGTGAGGAAGATTCCTCCGATCCAAATTACCGCCAAAGAAACCAAAGGAATAGATGACTACATGTAGGGATAATAAATCAAAACGATTTTACACTTTAAAGTTCACCTTAAAAAATCGGTATTATTATCATTATTTTCTAATAAAAATGTCTAAGAAAATCGGGTGAGAATCTCAAGTCGATCTTTTTTGAAACTAATTGCCGGATCAATGTGAAAATTCTACACAATATTCTACGTATATTCAATATATGCTAAAAAAAAATATATATAAAAAAATTGTGGATTTGTTCTACCCCTTAAGTTTAAGATCATTTTAAATCCCAATTACTATTTGGGTTTTTGTATTTTTGGATAAATCTTTTTATATTTATTATTTATTTTTTATACGGTAAATAACTTAAGCAATATAATTGTTAAAAAAAAAGAAAAACAAAAAATATGTAAAAAGTTTTCTATTTTTCAATTTAAAAATGAAACTTCTAGTCTTGTAAAATCAATTCAAAAGTGCAACTGGCTTTTCTATGAAATGATTCTAAATGATTTGTCCTAATTGATAACTCAAACCGGACTGAAAAACAGAATCAGCTCACTCTTGCATTATTGGTTTTAAACCTTTCGAAAGCATTTAACTTTAAACAACATCTTTTAGTAATAACAATGATTACTTAACATAACTTTAACAATTAGTTCGTATCACTTGGGTTGAATTGAATTTCAAAATGGAATTCAAACGTTGTCGTCCTCTTTTCAAATATATCTTTGAGTAAATAAATATGGAACAATATTTTTCTTCTACCGAAGCCGCAATGTGTGCCAGCTTTTTATGGCATTTACCTATCGAGCATGGCAAACAACACAATAAATTTGAAATGCCCATTTTTATATGCATTTTTATACCACAGCAACAATAATAATAACAACAACAACAACAATAATAACAAGAGCGTTAAAATGCATATTGCGTATACGACGTGTGCATGGAAAAATATGTGATATGCATTGACGGGAAATTGGCATTTGCGTTACTTTATTATTTTGCACTCAAAAATACACACAAACATATATGTACATATACTTTTTTTTACGACTGTTGACCATTGGATGCAAGTGCCTTGAATTTCCATTCCGGAAACGAACAATGAAAATAAATATATGGTAAAAATGAAAATCTGAAATTTGTATGTGTATGTGTGTGCAACTCAATCAAAAAATGCGTAAGCCAAAACAACAATAACACCTAGCAACAGAGATCTGACATACAAAAATGAGAATGTTAAGATATATGCAACAGTTTCAGCGAAAAAAAAAGATACAGAAAAAAATATATTGAGAAAATAATCCAACAACATACTTTCAAACAAACTTTGGCACACTTTAAACTTTAAACACACTCAATTAGATAAAATAAAATGTTTAGCTAACTTTTCTATTTCCAAACAGACACACACACACACACCACAAACTCTCACACACACACACACACACAGACAAAGCTTGACCCAACAGTCTAACTTTTTGACTAGCTGAAAAATGTTTGAGATGAACAAAAAGGAAAGAAGCAAAAAAAAAAAGGGAGAGAGAGAGAGGGGGGGAAAAACAAAACTTTTTACAACTTTTGGCAATTATCTTGTGAGCCCAAGCTATAGCTCCGACTTTGGCTTTGGATATAGACCAATGCCCTATATGTATATGGATTTTTGCCAGCTGTTGTTGGGCCCACAAAAGTACTTTGCCATTTTTTGGATGGCCTGCAAAGAAATTTCCAAAAAAAAAACAAAGGAAAAAAGAAAAAAAATCACTATAAAAATATTTTCTGAAAAGTGTATAAAACATAGCATACTTTTGGCCGCTCACTTAATTGTATCAATAATGGTTTTCGGTTTAAGCCTTTAAGTGCATTTCTGTTTTACAGTTTACGGTGTTGACAAATAAAGCAACAAAAATTTAGTTAAAAACACATGGAAAAATGAAAATATCTAGCCAAATGAACAGTTAACAAAAAATGATGATGAAGAAAGATTGTTAAAGAGATTTTTTCAGTTCATCAGTTGTTGTCGACAGGTACAAGATTCAAAAAGACTATAAAAGGTAAGCAGTTTGTCATTATAGCTAAATATTTTGAAAGCTATAAAATTCTGTTATCATTAGCACTCGCTGTTTACTCTTTGTCCATAATTTTAATTTAGTTGCGAGTATAACTTATTTTCTAAACAATAAGCAAGGACTACACCAGTTATATCTGTTTCTTGATTATCTTATCACTTAAGCTTTATAATTTGAATTGAGACTTTTTCGCATCATTTATAAAACCATCTTTAGTATAACAAAATACAAATATAAATGAGTTTTACATAAATGTGTGGAAGTCATTTATATGTAATATTATAATAATTTTTTTAAGACCAACTTACGTTATATATATTGGAAAATAGTTTTGGGAAAAGTACTGTTTTATTGCGATTTTTATAAAAATTAATAATTTGCTTATTTTTTTAGGCAAACTATGTTGTTGCCGTACTGTCCTTTTTCAAACTATGAAAAATGCCTTTTTAATTTTAATTTTAATTAATTTTAGCCTTTTTTATGCTTTTTTAATTTTTCTGAGTCGTATATTTAATTTGTTATTTTGAACTACATGGCATCGCTTGAATAATGATTTTTGTAATGATGTAACCCTGTTCATATATGTCTAATATAAATCAGACTTATCGACTATTGCTTATTTGTTTTATAAGTTTTGAAGCATAATCATGCCAAAAGAGAGTTAGTTATGAACAAAAATCTCGCGATTCATGGTTGAAAGAATCGGAGTTGAAGAATTCGATATGTCGGGATCCCGACAAGGCATATTGCAATTGCAAATATTGCTAGTGAACTTTAAACTCAAAAATTGACCAGCTTCGCGCTCATGGACATACTCCAAACATATTCAAAATGCGCAGGTGAATAAAATTACGTTTAAACCTCTGTCAAGGAATGTGACTTGTAGACAGAAAGCTGCACTTGCATTGTTTTGTGCACAACATCTTTATTTTTTAGGAAATACTAATCTATATATATACTAGAAAACCCGGCAAACGTTGTTTTGCCTTATAAATAACTTTCTAGTAATTTCTAGTGTAGACAAAAAATAGCTTACTTATTGTAAGTATGTATGCATGCTAGAATGTGTATATTGTATGTATGTAAGAATGTGGTAGGGAGTGAGAAAGAAAGGGGATGAAAAATAGATGTTGGCCGATTCTCATAGATACCGGATAAGCACAAAAAATTTCATCAAAATCGGTCAATATTACTATGTATATAGTTTATATTGTAATAAAATTACATTTTCCTTTTTTTATTCAGGCTCGGATTGCGTCGAAGTGGGACATGTTGCCAAAATTATCAACTTTCTGATAAATATCTCCGTCTAGACGGAACAAATGTTTATTAATCGAATTTTCGGAGTCATACTATTGCTGAAATTTTAAATTATTTAAAAGAAAACATAGAAATTCATTGATTTTCTTTAAAAATTGTTTTTCCTTTTTTTGTCCTTTGTTTTGTTTTGTTTGTTTGTTTTTTTGTCGGCAACACTGGTTTTTACCTTTAAATATATCCCATAAATAAAAAAATAAAACAAATTTACTACTTTTCAGTTATTGTTTATTTAAGTCTGGGCTAAAATAATGTTGCCAGTTGAATTTGTTAATCTAATGAATTTACATGAAAGAAAAAAACATTTTCTTTATATTCTCTTTTTTTATCCTTCTTTAACCTTAACTTACAATTAGCTTTCATTCAAAGTCTGCTTAGTCCCGACCTAAGCTACTAAATGACTTCATTATCCTTAGCTGACTTACTAAGCCCACCCAAAACAAAGAGAAAGAAAAAGATTTTAAGAGCAAATCTGCCATTGTATAGTCTCTCTCTCTCTCTCTCTTAAACTGGAATATTCCAGTCGCTCTCTGAACGAAACAAAGTAAGTTAGTCGTGTTCATTTTCGAACATAAACAACAAGAGTTAGGCAGGCCGTCTGTCGGATGGGAGAGAGAGAGAGAGGGTGGATGGTACTATGCCTTACACAAAGTGTGGCCAAAAGGCAAAACAAAAAAAAAAAAACCCGAAACAGACAAAAAGCAAAAATGCCCAAAAGCGGGTAACAGTGAAAGGGATTCGGAACAGAAGCAAAATGTCACCAAATAAAGCAGCAAAAAAAAAAAGAACGCGCGAGCTCTGCCTTTTTAAAATGGGTCAACGTGGCGTATGCTTAATGCCCCTGCCAGTCGGTTTAATGAGCCTTTCCAAAACAAACAAAAAAAAAATAAAAAGGAGCAACGAAAAAGGAGCAAGGCTAGGGAAAAGAACAGTAATGCATACGCAGAGATTCTAATCAAAGAAAGTAAGTGTCTGCTGGGCGCCAGCAAAAAAATTGAGAAGCGAACAAAAATGTTGCATACTTTTTGGTGCATTTACTTGACTTGGCACTTTTGAAAAAGTCTTTCGCCTTGGCTTATGTTGTCGACTTTTGTCATGCCAAAATGAAAGAAGTAAAAAAAGAGAAAAAAAAACACACACAACTCAGAAAAGCAAAAGAAACGCATAAAAACTTGTTGAGATTTATCATGCTGCACGCGAAGGACGCAGCTTCAGCTCACCCTTTTTCCCCCCTAACCCGCCGAAACAGCATCATCTCTTGCAACCTCGCACCAACTAACTGCATTAGAGCTGTTATATCGCTGCCGTTGCATATTTCTTATGCTGCATATGCCAGTTTATTTATGGCCGGGCTTCTGCTTCTTCTTTTCTTCTTCCGCTTTTTGCCGAGCAACATTTAAGCGCCTTAAAGTATGCACAACGTATTTCTTTTGTCCTGCACTTGTCTGACACTTGTTGTTGTTGTTGTTTTTGCTGCTGCTGTTGCTACTCTTGGTCTTGATGTTGATGCTGCACCTTATAAAAATCAGCGGCAACGCGACAACACTTGACTGACTGAGTAGATATAATAATGTTGCTCTTGTGGCAAGTTAAAAATGCAACTGGGTCAAAGGTCTTCCCGTTAGCTTACAAAGGAGTATATACTAAGGTTCAACGACTCAAAAGAATTTGATGAGCAGAAGACAACTCCAAAGTGAAATTATTATCTAACAGTTAAACAAATAAATTGCATAAAACATTTTTATGATAAACCATTACAAAAGGTTTTTAAGCTCAATTTTATTATATAGAAAATATCTTTGAATAGCAATTCGTTAACGTAAATATTTGAAATATTCAGAGATTAATATTAGTTCTTTTGAGTACTGTTTAAAAATTATTTAAATTCAAACCAAGAATAATCCGATAATAAATATTATGAGAATTAATTGTATGCAGACAGTGAAAGAAATTGCATTTAAAGAGGTTACTAAAAGTCTCTGGATGAATTATTAACTTAAGATCATATTATTGAATAAATTTATATTAATTTTAAAAACGTTCGCAATTGACAAAAAGTATTTTAATTAACGGAAACAATAAAGAAACTTGTAAAATAAAGCATAAGCAGAAACGGTATACTGTCAATGGCAGAAATATTCTTAATCAAAACAAGCGAGTTAACAGAATCTCGAATTGAGCAACAAACAGATCAGCAGTTAACACTTCTGTTAAATAGGTGCGAAGAATTTCATAGAACTAACAGAGGGCCTTGTATGAGTAAAAGCCCCAATACTAGCATACTTATCTAACTCATATTTAAAGAGTTTACCGGAACACAAACTAAACACTAAACTGAATATCCCCAGTGACCTAAGTTTAACTATAAAACAGGCACCAATAATAGCTAATAAAATGTACATTTATAAAATGATCACTCCTTGAAAAAAGTAAAATTCGTTCAATATATTTCAATCGAATTTTCTTACTACCGTCCCTGCAGATATACTATATCTATTATAACGAATATATATCACTTTAAATAACCATCAAAGAACTAACTTAATATAGTATGCAAATATTTAATAGATCTAAGCATATATCTCATAAATTGAAGGACTTTACTTTATCCTCTACTGTGTAATACACAGTATGTTGAAACCATTTCATTACCTTTTTTTGTGTATATTTTTCACTTTGTTTCACTCATCACTTTGTTTGTGTCCCACATATGCTAAGAATCTCTAATCCGATTTGCTTGTCCACGCAAAAACCACAAACCAAATGTTTATAAAAACAATGGTTTTTAACAAAACGAAAAACAAAAGAGAAACAAAAATTTATATAGAGGAAACTCAAATCATACAAATATATGTATAAATATACAATGTGCAATGCTGAAGCAACAGCGACAACAACACACACTTACACACCCACAAGTTGATACAAGCCGAAACAATAAAATATTGGGACAAGCATCGTATATCCTGAACTGAACTGAAGCATACAAAATATAGTGTACATTGTGCATAGCCACTCAACGGAAATGGGTCCTGGGCGTGAAAGTGTGTTGCGAAATTCAGTCCACCTAGCCATGACTCCCAGTGCGCGGTACAGTTATGTCCAGTCAACTGGGCAACTACTTTCATTTTGACTGTGGATAAACAAAGTTGATGGAGAAATCTTAAGGAAAAAAAAGTATAACAATTTGATTTGTAAGTAAGATATTTAAAATTAAATATAAATAATATTGTGATATTTCTAATATTGTAATAATAACTAAAGAAACCGCTTTAACGGTGTTTTTAAATTTACATGTAAATGCCATAAGGGCATATTTTGATTTGCCATTTGTAGACTAAGCTTATGTTAAGTAACAGATTTTTTTCGAGGTTATCTCAACTATGTTAAGTAACAGACAAACTTTAAGCTTATTTGAACCATGTTAAGTTTGTTGTTCTCTTTAAATACGTTTTTCTTTTTTTAATTAAAATAAATAATATTCAAAGTAGAACTATGACTTAATAATGAATAAGTTAACAATTTAAATCCGAGGACTTACATTTGGTATTTTCTCGAAACAGTTGATAAATCATTAAACGAAAATAAAACTTATCAATAATTTTTCATATTGAATATTTACTTTTATTCTGTACTTGAGTTACCATCTAAGTATTGGTTTCTATTGAGCTTGTTTTTCCCATTTTTCAGAGCTAAAGCTCATTCAAAATGTTCCTTAAACCGAACCAATGAGCAACAATTGAAATATGACCCAAAAATGCAAAATGTTTTTTACCAAAGAGATAAACAAAATAAAAAAAAAGACAGAAAGAAAAGAAAAAGGGAAATGAGTGGATAGCCAAACCGAACAATAGTAAATGGAATCGAACAACTGTTGACTGTAGTATCACACTTCTTTTTCCTTTGGTCCCTCTCCCCCCTCGCTCTCACTCTCTCTAGTTCTATCTCTCCTGGTTGGAAAACAAATGCCGTCTAAACAATTTGTATTTGTTAGTATTCGAATAACCGGAAGCGTTTCCCTTAGCTACAACAAGGCAATGTGTGTCTCCCCGCGCAAATAGCAACCATCTCCTCCCACACACACACACACACATACACTCTCTCCTGATCCAAGAAAAAACTACTCCAACTATCAATAACACTTAAAAGCTTTTTTAAATATTTTCCATTTTCATCTTTTTTTTTTGTTTGTGTTTTTGTTTGTGTTAGTTTGTTTCTTGTTTATTCTCCTCTCTATCCCTATCTCTTTCTGTCGCACTTTTTCTATGCATTTGTTAGTTTTTGGTGCAGAATATTTATTATTTTTTATTTATTACTGCAAATAGTTTTTGCTGCTGCTATTGCTTTGCTGTTGATGCTTCTGTTTTTAGCTCCCTGTCTCTTCAATGTATTTAAAAATGCAATTTTTCTCGTGTTGAAATGAAAAATATGCTACATTCGTTATACACCAGAGAGAGGAATGTGGGAGAAGCAGGGGGGGAGTCCCACTCTCAAACCAAACCATGCTGCATCATGAAATATTTGAATACTTTCATAAGCATTTCAATATTTATTGATATATGTGTATATATGTATGTATGTGTATGCCAATATACATATATATATATATATATTATATATGCATACATATACGATGAAGGTATTGAAATATGTTGCATTTGGCAAATAGTTATAAAACTTTTCCTTTTGACTTTACTCAATTGAAGTGCACATTTATAGTTAACTATTAAAATTTGCATTCAAAGATTTAGCAATAGGAAATGTTTTAGCTTAAACCAAATTATTTTTAGCTAAAAATGCAATAATAAATATTTTTTACTTTGAAGAAATTTCACTTAATAACTTTTCTGATTTTTAGAGATTTAATCGATTTTTTCTCAAACTCAATTTAGTAATTGTTTTGGAGGTTTAGATTAAAAATTTTTTAAGATTATATTTAAAATAAGTTCTAAATTTCATTTAAATTTTTACGTATTCAGTTTCTTTAATCTTGTTGAAGTATATTTAAAAAAATAACAACTTTGTTCAAAAATTATAGAATTTTTGAATTCTAAAAGTAAATTTTATCAAAGGAACTGTGGGATCGAAACATTAAAAGATTTAAAAGTTAACCAATGATTTTTAAGAAAATTTCTACCCAAAATTTAATTATTTAACTAAGCATTGTTTATATTTATTTGGAATGAATCTAATTGACTGAAATTTGTACAATTTTAGTTTCCTGGCAGATTAGCTTCTTTTTGGGTTGTTAAAATTCTCTACAATTATACTAATTCAATATAGTAAGTAAATATATTGTCTTTTGTGGCTATATGATTTATGGCAATTCGACATTAAGTCCCCTCATCATGATCCTGCCAATTCTAATAAATTGTATTGACAGGAATATCCTCTTTGTTCAGTCAATTGAACTTCTCCAAACGATATATCCAATGATCTTCCGTCTTCACCAGATTGGTGGTATTTGTGCAACATTGCAGAGGGTATGATAAAAGTGACGTTAAACGGTAAAGCAGAGAAGAAATTTTTTCCAATCCCATAAAGTTCTAAATAATATTATCAACAAAATAAATCTAGTCATATCCGTCCGTCTGTCTTTCTGTATATAAACCTTGTTTATCAATACAGTCTATTGATATATGTTTACAGATTTAGGAGCAATATTTTTCAAATCTAAAGGAAGTATATAAACAAAATTTTTTTTAATGAAAGTGTTATCAGGAACTAAGTTACTCGCGACTGGTCTTCAGCGTGTCTCTTTCCAAAGTAATTTTCCTATCGTTGGCAATTTGCCTCTTGAATAGGTTAAAGATCATTTGATTTAAAAAAGGATCAATAACTTTCAATTTCATAAAAATAATTTTCAGATTCCTTTTTTTTTCGATCATTACCTGGTGAAAGTAGTAGGGCGAAGCTTCTTATAACTCGCTGGTCGCCCTTTCTGGCGAGAACAACCTTTAATTAATGTAGGTTAAGGATAAAACTTTGAATTTTCAGCAACTTTATCTAAAAGGTGTAAAAACCTAAAATGTTTTCCATTGAAATCTGAACACCTCAAGAGTGTTAAAGTTCCCAAAATTCTATATCCAATGCCATTAACTGTAAGAGAATGGTTGTAAATGTTGAATAATAATGAATAAATATCATTATTAAATAGTTTTTCCCCTCCTTGTTTCTTTCATATTTTTTGTTGTTTTTTAATTTCATTTTGGCCACTCTCAAGCTTTCCTCTTTGTACTAAGTTTGACATTGGTCTCTGTAACAACCTGTCAAGACTTTGATTTTCTAACATGTCGTTATCTTTAACATGACGTTTTACGTTAGGTTTAACATTCTATTTATTATTTACAGAATATTTCAATATCAAAAAATCAAATCAATATCAAATTATTTTATATAAACATCAGAAATAAAAAAAAATAATATAACATTACGTATTAAATTTTCCTTGATGTTTTTCCGACTTTTTAATGAAAATTCTTTAGAGTCAACAAACAACAAAGAGAAAATACATATATATACACATACAACTGAATACATCATCGCAAGCTCAAGATTTTGGATAAAACGTACAAAAGGACATTTTGTAATATTAGTCAAATTACTTTGACCGAAATCGTGCTTAAAGTTAGCTTTAAAAAAGTTTAGTGGCTCCTCTCGAAGAGTGTTCATCAATTTATCTACATATTTTAACTCTTATTTTAAAATTTTTTAATTCTTGCAATTTGCAGCTTAAGCTGATCTATTTTCTACAATATAAATGACCAGCAATGGGTCCACCCACTCATCACTTGCTCCCGCGAAATACACAGAAAGAAACTTTTATGAAAACGAATCAAATTAGTTCAAGCGCCTTAACGTGAATTTCAAAACTCTTCTTTTTTTAGTTCAACTTATTTAATTTAAAATACATACATAATTCAAATCCATTAAAAATTTTGTTTTGCTTTCAAGTCGAAAAGCTTAAAAATATCAAACAAAAAGGAACAAAAATGAAGCTTTTGCTGCCAATTTGCCCACGCAAAAGTTTAATTAATTTCAAATGAAAGGCAAAAAAGATTAAACAAGTAGAAAAAAAAGAGTTGGTTTTCACTAGACACAATTTCCATTACATCAGAAATTTAGCTCCACTAAGTAACCGCAAACAAATGCAAACATTTAATTATTATTTAATGTGCATTTGTTTCTAATGAATTTCATTACAGTTTTCATTATTAAATTACGAACAGATGTTGGCTCAACTTGGATTGAGGTCATTCAGGGTGATAATTAGGTACATAATAAATGTTATTTGTAATAAATTGTAGTTGATTTTGTTGCTAGGTCTCTTGTATATAAGGGAAGTAAATCAAGAGTGTCTTTTATTCAGTATCTTCATGTTAAACTGATCGCAGGAAATGCTTATGCCATATATCTAGATTATACAATGAATAACTATAGAGATTGGGCAAGTCTTGGCAACTTTAATATGAACTTCAGTAATTATTTTTACTTCAGTTTGTTATGTTCTATCATAACCTTGCGGAATTAAGCCGTTACAAAGCATTTTAAGGTAAGAAAGTTATCTATTAAGTTCCCTCACCTAATATCAAAATTTATTATAAATTTTTCTCTAGATACCACTTTGCTATGATTATTGGATTATTGATTTATGGAAGACTAAAGATTCTAAAGATCTATTATATATTCTAGATTAGCACACGTGGAACTGTGTTAAGATAGTCCTATCTGTCGTCTAGATAAAGACGATCTCCTCCAAGACCCATTAAGGTACAGACCGGATATCAGGCTGCTTTCTGCTGCAGGTTTTGTATATATTGGAATTATGCCGATTGTATCACTATATTTTATAAACAAACGATCGGTCGAAATCGATTCCGATGTTCCGATGTTTAGTTTTATATACTTATCTCAATTCCATCGAAATCGGTTGATTATGTCATAAAGCTTCCATAGATATAATCGATCAGAACAATGTTTTAGGAGGAATTGTTAAGAAATTTGGTATATGTAAGTTTAATAGACATAGAAAGTTTTTTCTTACAGTAGTATCGGTCTACTATAGTATATAGAAACAACCGGAACAAAAATTATTTTTAGTATTAATTAACTTCTTTCCTAAATATACAAAGATATGACTAGTTTTATAAGCTTCCTAATGTTTCTCTTAAATTATATATAATTTTCAAATAGACAAGTTGCAAGTCCATTTCAATCTATTCCAATCCATTCCAATCCAATCCAACATAATCCAATCCATTCGATCCAGATTCTAATGATACTGAAGCCTGGCAAACCTGATCACCTCCCGTTTACTGGCTATACTCTCCAAAGTATTTGAAAAAATACTTTTGGCCAGACTGTTGGTGGTGCTGGAGGACGACTGCGTGTTACCTGCTCGTCAATTTGGGATAGAGCGCACCATGGCAATGTCACCGAATCGTACAAAAAATTATAAATATATTCGAAGAAAAAAAATACAGCTCATCAGTCTTTCTAGATGTCAAACAGGCTTTCGACCGCTTCTGGCACCCTGGCTTGCTCTATAAATTGAAAGTCCTACTTCCAGCTTTATACTATCTATTCTTTAAGTCATACCTAAGCAACAGAAGATTCTACGTAAGGTGTGAACATGGAGAATCGAGAATAGGATGCATTAATGCGGGAAATCACTGTACACAGCTGATTTACCTCTTATTGAAAATAATCATCATTGATAAATAATACAGCATTTGTAGCTACGTCAACAGACCCAGCTGAAGCATCTGAAATTATTCAAGAACAATTAAATATTCTTGAGCCCTGGTTTACAAAATGGAACATTGCTGTCAATCAAAAAAAGTCAGCACACATCACATTTTCAACACGCCGCCCCACTGCTTGCTTAAATAACACACCTCTGCCAGCACACCACAGTCCAGACAGTGTAATATCTCGGAATCACACTAGTCAGACGACTCAATTGGAAAGCCCACATTAAGAGCAAGAAAACACAGCTCAATTTAAAAATGTACAAAATGAACTGGCTACTAGGTGCTGGGTCACAACTCAGCCTGAACAACAAGCTTCTACTTTATAAGACGATCCTGAAGCCAATTTGGACGTACGGAATTCACTTGTGGGGCACAGTATCCAACTCCAACATGGAGATTCTCCAATGATCCAAAACAAATTACAAAGTAGGTTCGTGAATGCTCCGCGGTTTGTTAGAAACTCTACCATATGTACATAGAGACCTGGAGATGCCCTCTGTAAAGTCAGAGATCTAAAGAATGAGTGACAGTTTCTGCGAGAGACTTGACAACCATGAAAACTATCTGGCACTTAATCTCCTGGATAATAGTCAACTTGATCTCCCATTCAGACCACAAGCTGACTGGTAGAACTCTAGTAAACAACTAAAATTGGCGTCAGTCACAAGCGCCTGGCTTCAATATTATTTCTGTCAATCTTATTTCTCAAACAATTTGTTCATTGTCTAACGACAGATTACCAATATACCAATATAAAATAAATTATTAAAAATTCAACTTTAGGCAAGTCTTCCGTGCTATAAGCTATTTGGAAATTAAAAATTCAAATGCTGAGCTTTGGGGGATTTTTGTAAGTTTAGCAAAACTTTAGAAAATAACATTTATATGATTTTTAAGAGTATTGTGAGTATTTTAAATGTTTATAGCATACTTTTAGGCACAAACTCCTAAAGCAGCATTTGCATTGTCGATGAAGAAATCGGTTGTATGTCGCCTGTGCCCATGTTGGCAAACCAAAAGAACTATTTATTTAGGTCCTTAAAAATATTAAACAGAGAATATTGGGTATCAAATAGCCTTACAACAATGAAACACTTTGTTTTTAAACCAAATTTTTTTATGATAACAATTCAAATTCATTATTCATAGTTAAGACAAAACAACGTCTGTCGTGTGAACTCATATATTATAAATATAATAAGTCGATTTATATCGCTATTGTCCAACTTCTCTAAGCAAGAGAATGAAAAATGTGTAATTATTTTTCATAAATAGATTAAATAAACAATTTATATTATTATTCTCTTGTTTCAACTATTTGCAGCTAGTCAATTAGATGTGGACGTGTTATCTACATATATATAGAAAATAACCAGGCAAACAGAAATCGATAGCAACAATCAGTCACACAGATACACACACATACGCATAGACACACACACACATATACATACACTTCATGTTTTCATAGACTGTTACTAATCTAATTGTACAAAGCAAACCATATGCAAACTCAATTAGATCCAAAGAAGCAACAACTGCAACAAATTTAACTAAGACAAGAGATGGGGACAGACAGACAGACAGACAGATGGAGCGAGAAAGAGAGATATAGTGTGCAAATCGAATTGCAGCTTAGCCAACACCTTTGCACGAGACACACACACACACAATCACACATACACGGGCACGTTTCCTAACAGAAAGTAGAAAAGGAATCGAATCGAGGAAAGGAAACGATGGTTGGTCCACTTGGTCCACTCGTGCGTATTGATGCCTTTGACTAAAAATATTTAGACGCTTGAAAGGACTGGGCATCAGGACTAGAACGATGACTGGGCAATTAGGGCTATGTGTGTGTGTATGAAAATGTTAACTAAAATGTAGCAGCCTTTTAGGCGAGCGAGAAAGTGCCAGTGACGATGGGAGGGGGAGGGGGGACCAGGGGACTGGCTTTTTATCTAACCACACGGGTCAAGCATCAGTTCATTCTATTGACATAAATGTTGATAGTTATTTCTGTCTGTGTTTAAGCATTAATGTTTATGCTATTGTAGCTTACTTTTGGCCATTGTTGTTGTTGTTGTTATTATTGTTGCTGTTGTTGTCATTATTATTATTATTGAGCAAATATACACAAATATGAGCTTGCATGTATTTTGGATTTTTCTCTCTTTTTGACTTTTATATATATCCTTGTATATATTTGCATTGATTTAATTAAATGTTTTTGTTTCCATAATTAAGTATCATGTAATTATATTAATTTTTCAACACAACAAACAGACATGTCGACATATAAATATATGTTCTATTATTGTACAATTATCTCTTAAATGTGTTCTACATACGAATTGTAATTGTTTTATATTTAACAATCGATTTTTAGTAGTCAGTTTCTAGTTGACAAAATAGAAGATGAATTCGGTAGTGATTTGGGAAATTAAAAACATGACAAATTTTATGTAAATAAAATTAAAAAAAGTTGAGAAAAATTATTATAGAAATATTTAATTTTTTTTTTTCTTTAGTTACTGCTTAACCCTTTTTTTACCCTTGCAGAGGGTCTGTTTCTATCAAGTTGTAGACCTCAAATTTTAAGCTAAATGGTTAAAACATGAAAAGTTTAGTTCCTTAATCGATCAGGCAGGTTAAGTTTAAAAATTATCCGGATCGGATTATTATCAACGGAGTTATTTAATAAAACGTGGAGGTACCTCATGTAAAAGAAGCGATTTTTTTTTTTTTTGATTCTGTTAAACATTTATACCAAATAGTTAAAAAATTTTGCTTTTAAATAGCCGAAGTTAGCTTCTTTGATACTTATGCCTTTAAATTCTTAATCGAAAGCAAACTAAACTCAACAAACAAATTTCCACTAATTCAAAAAAACTTTTATATTCTTATTTACTTGGATTGGAAAATGACAAAGATCTTAATAAGATTTTCGCGTTCTGTATAAGATATTTTTGTATAGTTTCAGTCACTCAATTTCCATATATTTTTTTGGAAATAATGTTTGAGAACAGGAGACTCAAACACAAACACAATGAAAAGTAATTAACAATTTTAATATATTTTATTTTATTTCATTCCGAACCAACATTGCTAAGTTTGATAAACTTCTGCTTAATGAATATACAGTGAATCCTCGGTTAACGAATACAATTGGTATCAGCATCCACTATTCCCATATAAATTAATTTTACTTCAAGAAAATAACATAAAATGCATTAAAACTTTTAAAAAACTAAAAGAAAGAAAGTAAAATTAAACGTTTAAAAATTTTCAAGGAATTGAATATGTATTGGACGGAAGGAGATATCTGATATGGAAAAAACGGTCACACTAGACAGCACTGTAATATGTATTCGGGTTGTTTCCCCCTTTTTCGCTATCAAATACAGACAAAAATTTAACATGCAATTGAGGTTTTTCGTTGGTTGTTATGCGAAACTTTGTTCGTTAACCGAAACTTTTATTCCCTAAAAAAATGTATTCATTATGCAAATTGTTCGTTATTAGAGGCGTTCGTTAGCCAAGGGTCCACTGTATGTTGCTTACCGTCTGCTATGTAAACTTAAAATCAGATAAAGCTAAATAATATCACATTTCAATAAAATCGTATACAAATTAGTAAGAAATGCAAACTGAGAACTTCTTTACAAAAATATAAAGTTATAAATTTTATTTATAATTCTCAATATTGTCGAATGCAATTCAATTATATATACATAAGTGTTTCGTATATAATAAGTTCATGTTTTGAGTTTTGCTTATTGTTTACAAACATTAAGTAAACAATTGGAAAAACAAGTACGAATTTAAAATTCATCTAAAAAGGTTTACAGACTTATAATTTCAACAAAATTTACTTCAATTGAAAGTGACATTTTGTTCTACCATCAGAGAATTATCATCATTAAATTTTGTAAGTTATATTACTAAATCATTCAAATAAAAGTTTCACTTAATAATTAAAAAATTGTATGGTTTCCACATCTGATTAAGTTTTTAGAAACAAATGTAAAAGAAAAGTATATATTTTCTTATTGAATTGATCGAAAACATGGAGGAATCCAGTGATCCTGGAAGACTGATCCCCTCTCGAAACATGAAAAATTACACGTCAACACACAAAGAAAGTTAGTTTTCGAGTATGTGGACAGCTCATCGAATACCCTTTTATTTACCGTGGTACAAATTGGTCTTTTGTGAAAAGGTTAACAGAGAATTTTTTGATCGACCACCCCCAGAAAATATTTTTTATATCCGTTTCTGCTTGAAAACTCTATAATGAAACGTTTTTATGGTTAACTTCTTATCGATTGCAAATTTAAACAATAAAAGTATTCAACGAGTCACTTTCGTATATCATGTCTATAAAATGATAATATTATTTTCCCAACTCAGTGGAAAAGGTTCCTCAATATGAGCAGGACTTTAGCTTTTTCGAGCAACTTTTCGAGAGCTTTTAAAAATGGTTGTTTTATTTGCTATACAGGATGGATTCTTTAAGGACGAAAACACAGATGCCTAAGAGCTTATAGATTTGTATGCATCAAGAAATTGTCTGGTTGGTAAAATAAAAATTTAGCTAATTTAACTTATTTGTGTTATTTTTTAAAATAATTATTAAAGGTGATTACAAATACCAACTCTGTATTCTTAATATAGTGTATCCTTAATATATTGAAAATAGAATAAATCTAAGTAGAAATTTCAAAGTGAATCCAGTAAATGTATGGAAAACTAATAAAACTAAAAACTAAATGCTTAGTAAATAATAATAGAAGAAGCTTTAATAAAAATTAACAGATTTGTATAAAACTTATTATTCTCCAATTTCGAAAAGAAAAACTTTATTAAAAACCGTTCGTTTCCATAGAAGCTACTACAAAGTGGTCTAAACTGAACTATTTGTAAACTTACTATTCCTAAGTGTAAACATTAGAAATTCTAATTAAAAACTAAAAGGTTCAGAACCAAGTTTGATCATATCGAAGATTCTCTATTCTGGTAAGTATTTATACATTTAGTTGATTACTTTGGAAACTGGAAACACATCGAGGATATGGTGCTGATATATAATTCAATTCAGAGTTCTTTAATTGAAGAAAATTGAAAGTTTTAGTTTTTAGACATTCTAAAAATACAAAATAAAGCGTATTAATTGATTGGTGAGACTCTTCTAGGACACTCTTTGTAAGGTAAAACAGCTTACCCTTAAAGGAATGATAATATTCCTGAACTTTAGATCGATATTGTACTAAAGAGAAAAAGGTTTAGATTACAAACAATCCAATTTTTCAAACCATTCATTAATATCCAAAAAACCTCAATATCAAGTCTCCAAATACAAGTGTTGATTCAGAATTGTTCCAATTCTTTTAAAATCTCAAGACGCGGGAAAGAAGCTATTCAAGTAATTTTTATCTAAAATCAAATTAATTATATACAATTACCACAGCTATCAAAGTCGTTAATAATGTAAGATGGGCGCAAAGCTTTAACATGTTTGAGTTAAGTTGAATTTATTCTCTAAATTTATTTTTATACAAAATATAATAAACGTTTTTTTTACTTTTTTTTTGTTGAGGCTCCTCCCATACGTTCCAATTCTGCCTTGAGATCCAGAAGATCCTTGTCGGGCACATAACGTCGCTCTTCAAAGTCCTCGGTGTGCTCTTGGACACTTAGCTCTACCCCCTCGGGCAGAGCTGCCTGAGCAATTCGTAGAAATTGCGGATAGACAGGAGCATCCACATTGGTTAACTGCAGAGTACGTTCATACGTCGTTAATTTGTATTCCGCTTCGATTACTGTTGAACTCGGACGCAAACGTTGGACTTGGGTATGCTGGGGCGGCAGGGCGAAGCAATCGGATACATCTAAATTAAGATATTCAGCCAAACCGTGAAGGAAACGCTGGTAACTTTCGAGCAACGGATAATCATAACCCTTGATTTGCACATTAAGGCTCTCGTATTGCGGGAATTTTGGTTTAAGTGACTGTTTAAAGATGGAATAAAAAATTAACAATTAATATGGATTCATATAAAAGTATGGAAAACTAACCTCCAGGTAGTCTGGCTCATACACGCTATAACCACTTTGGCATCTTACAGCAACGCACAGTGGTTTTGCGACTTGTACTGTTTGTCGCGCACTAGTCAGTAACTATAAATGAAAGATTACGTTATGATTATTTCAATAGTCAAATGAAATATTTATTGTTTACCATTCGTAGCATTTTGTTGGGAGATTTAACCGGTGAGCCAAATTCTATCAGATGTTATATCACAACAGTTCCAAACAGCTGATTTATCGTTTGTGAGCATTTAAATTAACGACTCATTTTGAAACTGTTAACCATAACATACTCATTGGCGAGCGCCAATCGGTTAACATGAAAATTTTTAACCGCAAAATGCCGGTATTAATGACTAACACTGGCAACCATACGAACTTTTTCAACACTATCACTTAGAGTCTCAAATTGCTAAATCGTGGTAATTTTGCAATTTTTTTTTTTAGTTTGTTGATTTTACTGTGAGCGGAAAGAAATGTAAGAAACGCGCGTGTTTTAAGTCAATGTGTGGAGAGAACCCCCAATTTGCAATTAACAAAGGAACGCAAAGGAATTTGTTGCCGGCCCAGAGGTGAGAGCGTAATATACATTTTGCATATGTATGCGTCTTTTGTTTGACTTATTTTTTTTGGCGCACACTAAATGTGCTAAATTAGCCCGAAAACGCGTCTTTGTTTTTTTATTTTGCTGCAAGCTGAAAGTAAAATAGCGGACTTGGAACTATTTTACTTCAGTTTTTTGTGTTTGGGATAGATTTAAGTTGCACGTATTTAACTGCTGATTCCAGTTTCTGCTGTGATTTTCCTAAAGGAAACGGAAAAAAGATATTGGTAAGTTGGTTTCCCTCAATTTTTTTTTATTTGTTGCATTCTGCATTAAAACCGGCTTTTTGAGGTTAGGTTGAATTTGAATGCGAAGGCCATGGAGCAATAATAAAGCGACGCCGCTGTTTCACTTACTGCGCATATGTATGTTTGTGTATATGTATGTACATACATACTTACATATATATTTTAGCAAAACTACACACAAGATCAGTTCAAAGAAAAATTCTGAAAAGTGCTTGTTCACCGCCTTCTGGGTTTTTCTTTTGTTTCTACCTGTGCCGGTCCCGCGTCTTCTCCTAATATTACTGACGTCACAGATGTCTTTGCTCCATATTCACAGGGTTGTCATCTGTCGGCTTCGAAATTGCCAAGATAGGGAAAATAGGAACATTCACGAATGGTCGAGTCCATGCGTTTTCTTTATTATTGCTTCAAATTTCGAGATATTGTTGCTTTCTATATATATTTAACAGTAATTTATATTCTGTTAGTCATGGCCTGGGCACCGTCGTCAACATTTGAAGATGAATTCATTGATCTGCAAACGGATTTCAATTTTATTTATGGACAACGTGCCTATGAGATAAAAAGGCAACAGGAATCAGCTGCCACTTCGGATCCACGTCCGAAATCAACTTATGAGTACCTGGCCCAGCGGGAGAAACGCAACGCCGAGCTGGAGCGTCAACAAGGCACAGCAAATGGCAGTAAATCGAGAGAAATTCGTTCCAGTCTGGCCATGATGGAGCGTATTCAGCAAATTTCCGGGACTAAGCCATTGGGCGAGCATGCCACCATAGCCGATTGGGATGATACAAGCACCATCGAACAGGAGGCCATTGCCATGATGCGTCATTTTGGTATGACATCCTTAGCTGATGGTGCTACTTTGGCTCCACCCAAACCAGAAAATATTCCAAATGGAAAAATTCATGTTATGTGCAATGGACGTCGAAATTTTCCTCTAATTCTCGATCCCAATTACTTTATTCCCCGTAAGACGAGGCCATCTACCAAGAGCAATGTTACTCCAAGCACTTTCGATTCCACCAGTTACAGCAGCTGCAATACAAGTGAAGCTGACTGTAGCAGTAAATGTAGTAGTGTTTATTATTCTGCCAATTCCCATTTGGATACATCTGTAAGCACTCAAGGAGAGGATGATATACCAATATCATATGAACTATTAGTGGATTCCACACAATCAAGTTCTGAATCCGAATCGAAAGAGGCGCAGATAACTGCTAAAACCAAAGTTAATAGATCTTGCAAAAAGAGAGCATCGAGGCAGCAATTCAATAAGAAAAACAAACAGTATTCCTAATGTGAAAATAATCTTAAATTATGATTATTTTCCAAAAAAGATGTCTTAAAGCCTTCTATCTGGCTGTCGGTCATTGCAGGTCAATAGTATTATTAGCCTTTTATTATTAAAACAAAATGCGAAATGCTTAACAGTTCGCATTTCCGCAACATTTCTGATTGAATTTGAAAAAAATAAAAATACTGAATTCAAATTTGAATAAAAGAGCTTAAAGTAATCAAGAGGGTCTGTTGTTAAAATACTTTTCCTAATTACAAAACTATCATTTACGAGACAAATACAAAATATAAGATTTTTAAAGGCTTTGAAAGCACTAAACAGTGTACGATACGAAACCATGTTTACTTATCAGAGTCTGATCATGCTAGTACTTTTTTTCCAACAAAATAATTTAATTTCCAATATGAAAGTTAACCCCTTTATGAGTAACGATATTTTCTTATATAGAAAATTATCCTTTTTTTTTATAAATTAGGGGATCAGATCATTTTTATAATACACTCAGCATGGGTGCATTTTGTTTGCGTGTATCTAATCGATTTTTTTAAGTTTACTTATATTAAGAAAAGTGTCCAAACCAAGAAATAAAAACAAAACTAATGGAATTTGAGCAACATCTTGAAGAATGTTGTTGAGGCTTTAACTCCGCAAAAGTGTCGCAATATATCAAATTTTCATGGTAATATATCTAAGCATTTGTCTTTTATAGTTGAATAAATAAAAACAAAGCGTTCATTTTTCCGAGGGTTGTTCTTAAAACTTTCGCGATTGAACAGAAAGGAGAGCCGTATAATTTTTTTATACCCTTGCAGAGGGTATTATAAAATTGGTCAGATGTTTGTAACGCATAGAAATATACGTTTCCGACCCCATAAAGTATATATATTCTTGATCAGCATCAACAGCCGAGTCGATTGAGACATGTCCGTCTGTCTGTTTGTTCGTCGCTTTTCGAACTTAAATTTTAAGCTACGTAGTTGAAACTTGGTAGGTTGCTTTCTTAAAGGTGTAGGTAGACAAAGTATGAAAATCGGTCGGATCGGATTACTATATGATATATCCAATATCGGAATAATAGGGTTCCAATAAAAAATTTTTTATTTTTCTTTTGGAATATAAATCTAATTTGTACCAAAACACTACCCACCAAGTTTGACTCAAATCGGATAATTATTACGGCTACAAATCAATAAAACAAATCATCCATATAAGCTATTTACTCCAGCAACAAAAAATTTCAAAGAAATCTGCCGTACCAACACAAGAGACCCGAGTTCGAATCCGCGCGGCACCAAATAAGAAATATATAAAATTATTGTTTTTTTGTTGTTGCATTTAAATTTAATTTGTATCCAAACACTTTGTCTCCAAGTTTGAACTAAATCGGATAATTATTAAGGTTACAAATCAATAATCAGATTTGAATAATATTAAATTTATTTTAATGCTCACGCACACACATACATATACAAAAATTCAACCACCACGCGGTGTGTGAGAGAGACAGAAATATTTTAGTTGTGTTCTTACACAGAACGAAATTGAAAGAGCGAGATGCAATGGGTTTGCATATATGTCTAATTAGCTTATGCTTGATAAGAAAGGACGGTGGCGTAGTATGTAGAGATCGGTGGCACGATGGGCGCGGTGTTTGAAGGTTCGATGCTCGGTGAAAAAGTGAAAATTTTTAGGTGTGTTTTTTCTTCTGTTTTGTTTTTTTTTGATTTTGTTAAACATTTATAACAATTATTTTGCTGCAAGGGTATACAAACTTCGGCAGAGCCGAAGTTAGCTTCTTTGATATTTTGTCATTAATATTGAACTTTTTATATACATACTCTAACAGTAAGATTGTAGCCAACTTAATGGATCGATCTAGACTCTGTTACTTGAAAAATCAAAAAAAATGTTGTCTGTTATGATTTAAGCATTATCTTGCAACATGTGGCATATAAATTTACGATAATATTAGAGTTAAACAAAAATATACAAAATATTATATTTATAAATTATCCTCTCTATATATATACTTCTTTATTATTATTATTATTATAGTGTAGGATATAGTTATAAACTATCAACCTAACTATATTTTACAAGCACTGGCAACTAAGGCTTTCGGCTTAGACGAAGAACTACATCCATACACTAGCCTGGGATTCGAACCCGGATCCTCGTTGTTCAGTTGACTAATATATACTTCTTAATCCTCAGTATTTTAAAGAACTTATTTCATTCATATTAAGTGAGCGAGTTAAACTTCTACAACAATTTCATTCATATTCGACATCGATTTTCTGTTTGAATATTACATGATTGAATCAATACTGCAGTTGAACAATTATTCCAATTTATCCTTTGCATTCATGTTGTGAATACAGTGGCCGATAAAACATTTTGTACGACCCCTTTTCTGTATATTTAATCCGATCAAAGTTTAAGTTGACAAAGAAGAGTACGTTCGAAGAGTTTTGTCCGCTACTGTATATATTTTTACATTTATATATATGTCACAAATATACAGGTTTTATATTTTCTTAACTTATACATACGTTTCTTAAAAGTTAAGATTGTTGCTTTCTAAAAACTTTAGTGGCATCCCTCGATAGAAGAAAAAATATCAACGTATTTGTCTAAGCATATTCCTCTCCTCTCCATTTCTCTTCAATTTGGTTATTGTTTGCCATTGCCAATCAATTAAACCTAATAATCTTCTGTTTGGCCAGAATGAATATCTGTATGTACATATTTATGCGTAGCGCGAGATAAGTTTTGTCTGTCTGTCTGTGTGTCTTGTAGAATCTTTACGCATTGCTCCTCCTTAGTCAAGAGTGTGAAAGCATGGACCGGTAGTAGGCAGAGAGAGGGAGACAGGAGGCATGCAGTTGCCTTAACTGCAAGTTTTTCGGTTTCCTTGACAACCGCGTGCGTCTTTTGTTTCCTTTTTTATTATTATTCTTTTCTTCCTTTTCTCTCTGTCTCCCTCCCTCTCTCTTTGTTTTGTGTTGCCAAGCAAAAGTTGTTGTTGCTGGTGGAATGGATGCTGTTGCTAGCGTTGGTTGGTTGTGTGTTTTATGCATAAGTACCCCAACAAACATCGTGTATATTTCCACAGTTGTCGTTACGCAGATACATACATAAATAAATATTTATGTAGTAGGCAGCAGCAGCAGCCTGCCAGTCAGACCAACGATTGAGTAGGGAAGGGCGGGGGTATACACAGTCTCCTCACATCCATACGCCGCCGGTCTATACAGATGTACCTCGTATGTATGTAAACGACAACTGAAAACTTAGACGACGGACGACCAACAGGGACGGAGGAGCAAAAGACTGTGATGAGGTGTAGCGGGAAGGATGGAGAATGAGTGAAAAAAAGAGAGAGGACGAGGGAGAAACATCGTTGAGTAAGGAAGAGAGTGTTGAGAAAGGGGGAACATAAAAATCAAAAATAAAGAAGTTCGACAAATGGCGCAAGCTATTAAAATAAATACGTATACCGCTCAGTATGTTTTTAGAGTGAGCCAAAAATCAAAAATTTCTAAACTTTGAAAGTTTTCTTACATTCAGGAAACATTAGTTAATTAAATTATTAAAAGCTTTTATAATACTCTATAAGTTTCACACAAAATCAAAGAAATTTTTGAATACTTGCCGAACTGACTACTTTTTCTTCCATTTAGTTTCTTTTAGCCATTTTATTTCTCTTCAAATATTTAATATTTCTACTAAGTGGATAATTAATGATTCATTTAAGATAAGTCATTTTTTATCTCTTGAAATTTAATATACATACTCTCAAGGATAACTAAGTGTGTGTATTAATTTATTAGCACGCAATTCAACTTGTGAGACAAAAGTTTTCTTTTTTTGTTTTTATTCATTTCGTAACATATTTTTCGAACACAAAATACAATATTAAGGTCCACTCCATTAAAAGCATCTTCAGAGTCATAGTGTGGGGAGAGTTTTTGCCTACGTTGACGAAGTTAGCGAAAGGTGTGTGTATGTATATGTATGTGTATGTGCGTGCGTATGTATCTGTGTTGATATGTTTGTGTTGAGCTTATACTTGAATACATTCAAAGAAAATACAGCAAGAAAAAAAAAAAATGAAAATAAATGAAAAAGGAGCAACAGCCCTCACCGGCTGCCGGCTGGCAGCGCTGTCAACGCCGAACTTGAGAGCTCTCTGTCTCTGCTTTTGCTTTTGCAAGGAGGATGAGAGGAGCAGACGGAAGCAAAAGGCAAGTTAAACTTGAAAGATTTGCAAGAGAGTAAGTGAGAGAGAGAAAGAGACGTTCAGCCGCAGCCACCACCACACCACCATCATGAGGAGGAAAGAAACGTGTTGGATGTTTCTCCTTCTGCTATTGCTGCCAACATCCATCCACCTTTTTGGCGCGCGCAAGCGTAAGCTCAATTTCCTCTCTCTCTCTTTCTCTCTGGACGTTTCGAGACTGGGCTGGCGACTGAACACAGTTTCATTTCAACTCTGAAACAGGACGAACGGAGCTTATCCCTTGGATAGCAATATTTATAAAAAAACTGAACTTTACTACTACCAAACCGAAAGTCCCGGAGAGTTGTAGTACTATCTCTGGTAGTAAAAGATAGTGGAGTAGAAATCGTTTTTACTTGTTTCACTTTTTTTTTTTTTAAATTAAACCGAAACGAAAACGGTAAAACCGAAGCGCAACAACGGCTAAAGCGAAGCGAAAAACTCTTTATTGAAGGCAAAGATGAGAAAACTTCAGTGTAGATACAGATACATCCATAGAGGCGGCTTTCAGGATACCGGATACTTTTGTGTGTGCGAGAAGGACGACGACGACGGCGATAACAACGATGATGATGATGATTCCGAGACATTTTCCAGTGGTGACTTTTTCGCAATGGTCTTTAACTACAATGACGATACCTTGCTAAGGCGGTTTTTACCGCCGGGTGGTTGATAAATATATATGTATGTATATATATATATATCTACATTGGATAATGCCGCCATTAAGAAAAGCTTCGCCAAGACCTATGAAAGAAACAAAATGCGCGCTAGAGAGTGCTTCTTCTTTGACTCTTCTACTTTTTGGAACGGTAATGACTGTTAATTAAATTGAACTTTTACTTATCGTAAATTGCTTCTGAGTGTGTGTGTCTCTGTGTTTATATATACATATATAAGTGTGTGTGAGTGTTGAAACGCCCGCGAAATGTACGAAAAAAAAAAACATTTTTTATATATTTCTTACTTATGTTTATATATATAAAGGAAAAGAAACTTGCAACGCTGGTCTGGGCACTTGTCTGTCTGTCTGACAGCCTGTTATGTCCGTCCGTTTGTCCGTCCTTCCGTTCACTGTGTGCATGTGTGTGTGTGTGTGTGTGTACGAGTGTATGTCTTTTTTATAGCCATGCAATATCTTTTTTCATTTCTGGCTTTCCTATATTGCAGAGGCTACAGCAGCAGCTCCTTCATGAAAAAAAGCGAACGTTCAAATTGAAATACTTTACAAAACTCGTATTTGCTTAGCCGCCTTGTCGTCCGCCTTGCAGGCCATAGTCGTTTCTCACTCACACAGTCCCTGGTCTTAGTCTTGGTCGCCATCTCTTCTCAGTTAGTCAGTTTTTTTGTCGCTGTTGCTATGGGCCAAGTTTTTTTTTTTCCTTCTTTTTTTCGCGAAGGCTAAGTCGAAAGCTAAGATGCCATGTAACCAATCAGATAGAAAAGAAAAGGAAGAAAGATGATGAAAGATTCTGTCAGAATTTTGTGTCTCTTCTTTTTTTTTCGGAAATAAATCATTTGGGAAAAATCTTTGTCTTTAATTTTGTAAAAGGTTACACTTTGAAATCTGATAGCAAACAAATAATCTACCTGAAATCTTTATCATTTTATGGAATATCTTAAAAGTTTTGTTCATACAAAACCACTACAAAGTAAATATGCAATTGAAACTTTTTATAGCTTCGTTTTATATTGGTCACTTTGAACCAAAGAAATATTTCTAAAACGAATTGCCCGTAAAATCAACTTATTTACCTAATGAAGTTTAATGATCCGTTTTTATTTTAATGTGGATTGTAGCTCAATTGAAAATCAAATTTATAAACGTATTGCAGTTTTTGGTTTGAAATTTATTTTACTCATAAAAGATGCATCTCCGTTTTTAAAATCGTTCAAGTTCATTGACCTAGTTCATTTGCTAGTTAGGGGTTTGTGCATACATCTAAAGATTCAATTGGATCTGGTTTCTTGTTAAAATCAGTAAGAAAAAAATGGTAGTTAAAGCAAAAATAAGCTTATTTACAACTTTTTATTACACATAAACTCTTTTTATTGACCAATAAATGTAACAGAAACGACGACAAGGGGAGGTACCTTTAAAAATCATTAATCCTAAAAGTAGGCTATGAAATGCCTTGCAGAAGCTTAAAAGCAAAAAAAAATTCTCATTTTGGATATGAATTGTAAAGGCAAGAAAAATAATTTTGACTTGCCATTCTACATGCATTGGCCAACAAACAATAAGTAGTATGTACATTTATATCTATAGTTGGAGAGTTAATCAGGGCTTAGGCCAACCCGTCAACCACTGCAATTCAAAGTTAAGCTAATGATACGGTTAACCAACATCATTACGAGAATTTTGGGTTACGAACTGGCATTAGCCAGCAAAGAACTGACATTTAGTATCATTTATATATGTTTAGTCAGTTTTTTTTTTGTTTTGTTTAGCTCTGCTTGTTGCCCACTCACTTGCCAGCACTTTGACTTGGGTTAGGACTAGTTTTCGTTTTTTTTTTTTTTGTTTGGTCTGCTGCTGCTGCAGCAACAAACATTTGTCTGTCCAAGCTTGTGGACTTGACTTGGTTATTTTTTTTTTTTTTGCTATTCTACTAAGCCATGAAACTGCCTTTGTGTGTGTCTATGTACGTATGTGTTTGTGTGTTGGTTGAAACACAAAGGCACGGACTCCAATCTGTCTCTGTCCCTCCTCCCTTTAACTGTCTCTAAAGTGTGTTTGCTTCGTTTGACTCTTTAATTTTATTTGATTTTTACTTGGACGCTTGTTTGTTTAGGATTCGCTGCTTCTCGTTTGACATTGGACGAGGACCATGGAAGCGCAGATGTAACTATTGCTTAGATTGCTGGCTGACTGGTCAGGTTTGTCTCGGTTTGTGCTGCTCGATTGCCTTTTGCCAAAGGGAGGGAAAGTTTGGCTGCTTTGTGTGGACTCATCGGGAAGCACAAACTTCATCAAAATTCATAGAAAATTCATGGCGAATGGAGGAGTATTATCAGATTGAAAAAAAAAGAAATTGTTGAAACACTTTTTGTTGTGTCAAAGTCATTTGAGATAAGCACCAAAAGGGTTGGGACCCCTTAACTTTGGGTCATTTATAAAGTTTAACCCATGACAGGTAATAATTTTTTTCTCTTTTGGGTTATATGCAAGGAAAGGTTGAAGGAAGTTTACAGATTTTTCTTTTCTCTCCATTTTCTTTCCAAATTTGTTCAGCTGTAGTTTTCCTATTAAAGTTGCAACTTTTATTTAATAGATATTTAAAAGAAAATATTGTGAACTAGTTTTTAAACTAACTGCTACTACTGGCCTTTTGGCATTTATCCCCTTTTCATCTATGTATATGAGATATTCTTTCCTAACATAGTTTTCAACTCTGTTTGTCTTACAACATATCTTCAAAAACTTGCCCCAAAGAACTTTTTCGTTATCCTCATCTCTCTTTTTGGGTTTTCTTTTTTTATTATTACCGTTTTAGGAAAAAGTTTTTGCAAGTTGTCAAAGTTTTTGGTGGAGTTTCATCACTCATTCTCAGTTCGCTTAACTCGCACTTTGCTGGCTTAGGCTTTAGGCTTTCGACACGTGCTCCTTTCCTTCTTGTCTTGGACTGCCTTCCCTCAATTAGGTAACACATGTTTTCACATTGTTTGCCCCAAAAAAAGAAAAAAGGTCATCATTTATGATAAATTTGAAAAGATATATAATTTCCAAAAATCTAAAATGCAAAAGTTAATTTAAAAAGTTTACAATAAGGTGTCAAACTAAAGCAACTCCCAACTGGACCGTATCTTATATTCCTTTCTTACATTCATTCCTCTTTTTTTTTTCTTATCTAAAAATAGACGTGAAAAACGTGAAAAAAGCCAACGCATATAATATACACATACACAAACGCACCCATACATACATACTTAGATTTGTGCGTGTGAAGGAATAAAAAAAAAATTCCACTCTGTTGAATGTAGAAAAGAAATGTTAATAGTTAGTGGCCTGTTGAACCAGCCAGAAAGCAACAGCGGCAGCTCAGTCAACGTCAGCAGAGAGCCAGCCTCTCTGCCGAATTGAGAGAGAACTTCTTGTGCTTTTTTTTTGCCGGTACACCAAAAAAAAACAAAAAGGCCAACATCGACGTCAGCTTCCTTACAGCATCACGGTTCAGGCGCAAGCTCAAAGAGAAACCACAGAATGTGAGCGGCAGAAAGAGAGAGCAAAAGAACGACGTCATATTATATGGTAGACAGAGGGGAAAAGGCTGCACAAGTTTAATGTACGCAATATGGTGAAAATGATGGCAGAACTGAGAGGAGTAGAAGGTGTAGAAACTGCGGCATAAGAGTCAAGTTCTATGACTGTTGATGCTGTATGTATGTGTATATTTTTTTTTACACCCACCCACGCCTCATTCATAGATACATACTATACATACCTATAAACACATACAAGACACTGTGGTCTAATACCAGGCAAAAAGTGTTATCCTTCAATGTTAAAGTGGGTACAATATAATAAAATGAACTACCAGTTCTTGTACTTGGAGTTGTATGATATTTGTTTAAAGTTTAAACAGTTATTTATTAGTTAATGTTAGATTTTAAAGTCTTTTTCACTTATAAGAACCACTGTAAGGCACCGTTCATTCTAAAGCTTGGTTCATTCTCTGCGAATATTAGAATGACGCATGCGCAAGAACACTGAGCGACTCGAACCATGACCATGCCAAAGGATGAAATATTGAAGGCGGCAGGGCAAGAAAACAAAAAAAAAAAACAGCAAAATAGTTTGTGTGTAGTTGACAATATTTTTGTGCTGTGTACACCAACGAAGTTCAACAGCAGCAGCAGCAGCATCCAACCCCATGTGATACTCTCTTTCTTTCACTCTCTCTGTCTATCTATGTTTCTCTCTGGTTGTGTGTGAATTTAGCGTAAATGTGAATGACGGCGAAACGTTGTGGAATTGTGAAACACAATGTGCCGCACAAATTGAAAAAAAAAAGTTTCCTTTTTCCCCGTTGTCCTTTTCCCTTGTGTGACTAATGGCCATCTTTGTTTTTGCTTTACTTTGACAGATAGCTAGCTATGCACGAGGTTGCCGTTGAAGCTTCATCAGGCAGCAGATGACGAAGCGTACAAAGCGGCACATGGCGGCAAAGGACGACATACAGGATACGTCGGGCAACAGGATATTAAAGCAGCAGAGACAAAAATTAAACTAGAGTGAATTCCAAGGATAACGAAAAAAGAAAAAACACAAAGGCAACCAGGACAACGACATGACGTCCATTACGACAACAGCGGGTGCTGGTGCTGGAACAGGAGGTGCTGCTGCTACCCGTGAGTTTGTCGAGGGCTGGACACTGGCGCAAACTCTAGGCGAGGGTGCCTATGGCGAGTAAGTTTAACCAGCACAAAAGCCCCCAAAAAAAAAAAAACCTAAGAAAAAAGAAAAATGAATCTGCATCTTCGTTAAGTCTTGCAATGTGCATAAAGTCAATAATCTGGAAAAGAAAAGCGGTTTTTCTTTTTGTCCGGCATAATACTAACTGTATACGAGACATAGACCCAAAACTCCTACTCGACTCATTCCCCACAAAAAAAAAAAAAAAACTTCATTGTGTTGTGTTTTGTGCGCATGTCCCATGGCGGCTACTCACTTATCACAAAGGAGGGAACCATCATCGCTCGGAACTAACTGCAACACAGACGTACCGGGACCGACCAGTCGATACACAGACTTTGCGCAGAGTTGCACAAATTGCATCTAATACAATTCTTCGTTTCCCCTTTCCGCTTCATTTTCTATTTTCCAGAGTTAAATTGCTCATCAATCGCCAGACTGGCGAGGCTGTGGCCATGAAAATGGTTGATCTTAAAAAACATCCCGATGCTGTGATCTCAGTACGCAAAGAGGTTTGCATACAGAAAATGCTTCAGGATCCCCATATATTACGTTTCTTTGGCAAACGTTCTCAGGGACATGTGGAGTATATATTTTTGGAATATGCAGCGGGTGGAGAGCTTTTCGATCGCATTGGTAAGTGTATTATATTTAAGGATATTGTGAAATTAAGTTTTTCATTAGTTAAGTAAGAATGATTTAGACGATTCTACAGGGTTCCCTAGAAATAGTTAAGGACATTGTGAAATTCAATAGAGAAGCTCATCCTTAGTTAAGTAAAAACGCGGTCGATGATATGATGTCTTGGTTTTTTAGAAATATATAAGGACATTGTGAAATCGTATTCAATCGCTTATCCTTAGTTAAGAGAGTCGTCTGTCGAAGATACAATAATGTTTCCTAGGATATTGTAAAATCGAATTTTAAAGGGGAAGTTTATCCTGAGTAAGAAAGCTGTCTGACTGATAGGGTCCCATCGATTCCGTCACCCTTAAGGATAAGATAATCATTGGTATTGTATGTATAAATTTTCAAACGATAGAAAACATTCCTCAATTCAAATCTGTTAATGTTCAAATCTTTAAATATTTTAAACCACTTTGAATAGCTTTCTCTCATTTTGACAAACTACTTCAATATAATACTCTTTCTTTTGTACTTGGATGAAATCCAATAATAGATAATGATTCTTTTTAAAGCCGGTCATGCACATAACTAGAAAACTTTCAGGCTCATTATGGGTCCTAGTTGTTGTTGTTGTTGTTACTATCATATTGATGTGTCATGACTGTCCAAACACGTTCATCCCGCCCACTTCTTCAAACACGCCAACGAAACCAAAACTGACAGCCAGAGATGGTTGTCTGTCCACAGTACAGGCAAGAAGGACGCACATACACACAAATAGCACATTCCCGGCTATATAGACGTCGCCCAGACGCAAATATGCTGCCAATATGTGGACGATGTGACGGCATGAGAGAAACGCCAACAGACAGACAGACAAACTGAACAGAGAATACAGGACCTACGACAGAGAAAGATACACAAAAAAAAAAAAAAAACTGCAAATTTTTTTGGCGTGGGTTGGTTGTGCACCAAATGAAACATCCCAAACAAGAACAACAAGAAGGAAAAACAGAAAAAAAAATAAGGGAACATTCTACAGGAACCTGGCAACAAATCAAAATGACAAGATACAGATCTTGATTACTGGCTGCAACGAGTTGAAATGACAATTTGGCAAATGGGGAAAGTGGAGGTGGGGGGGAGTGTATGGAGCTGTTGCTTTTGGCCCAGCTGCTGTTGGTGCTGCTGTTGGTACTGTAGGTGCAAAGTTCGTGGCATTTTCATAAATATTAACAGCTTGGCAAAAAGGTCAGCACAAGTAACGAACATAACCGAACCTAATGGAAGTGACTTGGTTGGTGGCTGGCTGCTTGCCTGTTCCTGTGCCGCCTGGCTGTCATAAATGATGGTTTGTGCGGGGGTTTGTAGGGTGAAAAGCCAGGCGGATGGATGGTAAAGGAACTGCATTGATTGCCTTTGGCTTACGCCTGCCATTTCCCCATTGACACTGGAAGTTGTTGCGATGTAAAGATAGATAGATAGATGGGTTAGTCGGCAGGCAGCAGCGAAGCCAAAGTGTAATAATCAGTATGGCAGCCATATTTAGTCCCCAAGCTAAGCCATTTTTAATGACAATTAGAGAAGAGCAAATTTCAATTTTCAGAAATAGATCGCAATAATCTTTGGGGAAAATTCAAAGTAATTTACAAAATACTTATGTAAATGTGAATTTAGAGAAAGTTTAAAGTTCTCGTACTAATCCATCCATTGCATATGAAAAATAAGTGTTTTTAGTTATATGAATGTACTTTTACTTATTCTTCATATTTGTTTATGAAATTAAGTACTATGAAATATATTTTCTTATAAGAAAGTGTTTACTTTCTGATACAAAACGAATTTTTATACAGTTTTAATTTAAAATTATATTTTTACGATGTTTGAGACTAAATAGCCTTCAAACAAATCTAAATTCTCTCCAAAACTAGGAAAACTAAATTACATAAATATACCAATTCGTTATCCATTATTAAATAATCGTATTATCAACTTTACAACGTTATTAGTCATGCATGGATAATTCCATTTATACACAATTTTTAAGTAATTTTCATCATCCATCGCCGTTGCATCACGTTGCCATCTCTAATTGCCTGGCGCCTGTTGGGTATGCAACAAAAAAAAAAAATTGTTTCGCTAAGCCGCTAAAGGGTAGAGTGCAAAATGCCGAGGCAATGCTGAATGGTAGGGATGCTGTGCCATAAATAGGTTCAATATGCAAATGAAACATAATGGTGATGCACACCAACACCCACAACACAAATTCGCACATCCATTTACTGTGTGTTGTATGTGTTTAATTGTCTCTCTCTATCACTTTGAGTAAGTGTGTGTGTGTGTGTGTGTGTTTGCATTTGGCGTAAATGCATTTCATTTCATTAAGCTTATAGCGAGATATTTACTCCTACTCCACAAATCCAATATATGTGCTGGTCATTGATTCAATCTGTGCCTCTTACTTGGGGAGTATAAATTATTTCCGTATATATGTAATTTATATATTGCCTGTGCCCAATTATAAAATGAAATTTTCAAGTAATTTTCTTCATCTCTTGCAAATGAAATGCAATTAATTATGCTAAAATGTTACTGACATGCAATTTTATTGCTTTCATCTTTGCCTCATGGCTGGAGAAGCAGCAGCAACAGCAGCTGCATATATGCAATTTTAACTTGGCACATGGCTTAAAGTCAGTCAATATTCTTGTTTATTCAGATGCACCCAGATATATACATATATATATATACGTATACAGTATGTATAACTATATATGCAATTCCATTTAATTTTATATTCTGCAAAAAAAGAGTTGTGCAAATTGTGCAACATAATAAATGAATGGCAAACAATGTGGCAAAAAAAAGGAAAAACTATATACACATAAAAAATACTGACTGACTAACTGACAATGACTACTGCAAAGATGATGATGATGATGATGAAGATGATGCTGGGTGGTGTGGACTCTGTGGGGTTTTGTTGGTTTATCTTGGACTAAAGTAAAGCTAGCTCACCTGATGTCTGGCTTTCAACTTTATGGCAAAAGAGAACTTTGTAGTTACAATACAAAACTGAGTGACAAGAATCTAGCAAAGAGGGCAAAATGGCCAAAAGGAAACACAGCAGCATCCTCATCAAAAGGAGCCAACAAGCAATAAAACTACATTAAAATCATCTCAAAGTGCAACTTGGGAAAAATTTTTCTTATCAAAATTTATGTTGCGCAATTTTGTAGATGAAAGTTCAGAGAGACAGACAGAGAGAGAGAGAGAGAGAGCAAAAAAAAATCCATTAAATTTATGAATTCGAACCAATAAACAATAAAACTGAAAGCCAGTTTAAGAAACTTTGTCAGATTATGAAGTAGTAATAAATTCAGTGTTCTTGTATATTAGAAATATATATATAATATGTATTTTATGTATTATTTTATGTTTTCTGTCTAAGTTAGCTGATTTTTCATACAAGTCATGCTTTTTGTTATAAAGTGGATCTTCTTAAACTCCATTTCAATTTAAAACCAATTACCAATGAGTTATAACCGTTTTAATTTGGAAAAGTTTATGAAAATATTTAAAAAATTCGAATACATCCTCTCAAAGTAAACAAAGAATTTGTTCCAATTGACTAATCAGAACTTCAATTGAGGTGAAGTGCTTTGCTTCAGTGCTTACTTAGGAAAGACCTATAAACTTTTTATAGTAAGCCCTCTTAGAAGATATTTAGCAGGTTAGGAAAACCGATTTTATATTTTCATATGTTTATATTTTGATAGTATCTTGACTTATAGTGATATATACATATGATACACAGATACTGATTAAAAGCACTTTCTAGAATGAAAATTTTATTTTTGAATAGTTTTCCTCTTAAATTTTATTATCTTTTTAATTTTTAGTCTGCCATTTCTTGCAATTTTAAATGGAATTGCACTGCAGTCTCAGGAATTTCTTAAAGTCTTATTAATCAAAGTATTTATTTCATCGAGAAAGTTGCATATATCAAAATGTTGATGTCCGAGGGCGCCGCAACATATTCAATTTATTCACAAATTCATCAAAAATACGTTATTCCTTTCATTATATATATACCGCTTTTTGTGTGTTTTGAGAATTTCATGCATAAATCTTCTTTGGTTTCTGCCAACAAAACTAGAAATCTGAAATTTGTACGATTCTTTCCAGTTTCAACTATTGTTTTGAAATCCTTTTTTAAACTTTGTTTTGGAATTTGTAGGCAACTTTTTTCTTAGTCCTTTTTATTACATTATGCGTTACAATTTCTGTTGACTGTTTTAGCAAAAAGATATCCTCCTTATATATTTCACATCAAGCTTTATCTATATAAATCCCCCTTTGTTTGATTTTGCTAAATTCATAAATTGGATCAACTAAATTCAATTATTTTTATACATTCACAAACAAAAAGTTTTTGCAAAGTTAATTTTATCCTCTGACTTCTCTTTGTGTAAAAACAATTTTAAATAAATTTGATTTTATGGAATTTACATTTGGATTATGGCTAAACACAATTTAGCATCTGAACTTTTACTACTCTGGCTTCCTTTTTTTTCGTCCTTTTGTCATGCAAAAGTCTAAGGGCCGTCGGGTAAACAAAGCCAAAGACATTGGCCATTGGGGGAAATCAATATGTATGCGAAACGAATAATGGCTTTCCGTTGCCTTTTTGCTGTTGCTGTTGCTGCTGCTGCTCCTGTGATGCCTTTGACAGTCGTCAGTCAATCATGGGGAATGAGAGGCAAAAAGGACGAGCAATCTGTCTCGACTTTTATGCGGCAACCGCCTCTCAACCTTGCACCATTATTGATTATGTCAATTGAAAATGGCAAATGCACTTCCGAGTGAAAAAGTGCCTGCAACTTGTGTGATATTTTTGCTCTCCTACAGCTATATAGTTAAAGGAAAATCATTGTTTAGATCTTTCAAGTATACAAATACTATATATAGAGAATATAGCACTGTACCTATATATATCAGGGCAATAGTCAGGTCGTTGTTGTCTGCAAAAATGTCCCAACGTTTTGTTATTGGAAAAACCACAGGTAAATACATAAAACAAAGCATTTTTCGTCCTTACAATGGAATTCTCAAATCCTGTTTGAATGAACAATAACATTGAGCATAGATTTTGATTTGCCTAAAAAGTTTTCCATGCAAGGGAAATGGAATTGTGATGATGGAATGATTAGATGGGTCAAGCTCAGCAGTGGTCCATCCATCCTCTTCTTTTATAGGATAAAAGCAAAGTCGATTCATTGGGCAAAAGATTTTTCAGTTAGATTTCTATTGTATTTTGCTGCGTTTCTTAAATGCTTTTATTTGCTGTGCTTTTGTTTTTATTTGGCTAGGAAAATATGAACATTTAGGAGGACATTTTAACCCTTGGCAGCACAACCAACCAACAGGTCAGGTCAACACACACACACACATATTTCACTTTGTGTTAGTTGCTAGCTTTGATTAAATTTTTATAAAACTGTTGATTGCATTCTGTGAGTGTGTGTGTGCGTGTGTGTGTTGCTGTACATGCTCGCTCTCCACAGGTAGACCATAAATCCTTTACACACATACGATGCGCAAGGACCTACACTCATATACGTACAACAACACACACACACAGATATGATACACTGGCATTACATTTGTTTTTGCACCTGCCATAGTATTTTTTGTTTTTTCCTTTTTTGTGTGTTGTTTTCTCAGTGATATTCCTCTGCACTGCTGCACAAATTTTCCATTAGTTTTCAGTTTTTGCGTGCCTCTTGTGCGTGGCGGTGGTCAGTTAGTTGGTAGTTTCCGCATCGGATACACACAAAGGATACAATATGGTCGGTATGTAGGTAGTAGAAGAGTGCCCTAGCATCATCTGAAATAAACATTGTAAACAATTTTAATTCAATTTTCTCGAGAAACATTGTGCAACGCGATTTAACTGTGTGAAAACTGTGTAATTAAATTAAAACATAAACTGATTTAACTTTTGATTTTTCTTTCTTTTTTTAATTCCTTGTTGCAGAACCTGATATCGGCATGCCACAACATGAGGCTCAACGCTATTTTACACAATTATTATCCGGATTGAACTATCTGCATCAGCGTGGCATCGCGCATCGTGATTTAAAACCGGAAAACCTTTTACTGGACGAACATGATAATGTTAAAATATCGGACTTTGGCATGGCCACCATGTTTAGGTATTAGGTACAACATTTTTATACCAAAAAGATATAAAAAACGAAAACGGGTGGGGAAAAAAAAAACGAAAATTGCAATCTCTCACAATGAAAAAGTTTGCAATGGGGGAAAAAACTAAAAAAAGTGCTTCAGGGTTAACACAAATAGATAATTAGATAGAGAGCAAGAGTGTAGAGAGCATTTTTGTTAAGCTCGAAAAAGTGGTTATGCATTTTTTAATCCCATTGGCGGTGGTTTCTTGTGGGCGGCAAAGTTTATGAAAATATCCTTTTTTGTTTAAAACTTTATCTTTAGCATTTCTCCATCAGAAACAAAAGTCGAAGTAAGATGAAATTCTTGCTTAAAATAATGAAATCTAAATGGCCTTAGGTGCATTTTCGTTTGTTTCTTATTATTAAAGTAAAAGTTTATATAGAATTTATAGTTTTCTTAAGATAAATTTCATTAAAAATTCAATAGACACATTTTTTGCTTTAGGCCAAATCATGTGCACTTGCATTTAATTTAATTAATCTTTAGTTTAAACTCTGTCAAGAGGCCAAGACAGTGAAATTTCTTCTTGGTTTATATTTCTTTACAATATTAGTAATTTTTTTAATGCATTTTGTTAATTTTATATGCATTTTGAGTTTCAATTTGTTTTTAAAATAGAATATAGTAAATTTTTTTTAGTTAACACTTTCTTAGCCAGTTTTACTTAACTCGAGTTTATCTATCAATCATTTTTCATTGGTAATCTCTTAATTTCAATGGCTTCAGTGGCTCTATTATGGCGATTGTGTAACGGTCTCTTCCATTTGCAAAACTTTTCAACATTTTTAAATATTAAAATATTTTTATATTGCGACACTGAAATGATTGTTTAACTTATAGGTGCCATATATTAAAGCAAACATTGAAAGGGATACACAGTCGAACTTCTTTAATTCGAAGTTCCATAAATCCGTTAAAAAGTTCGAGTAGCGGAGACTTTGAGTTGGAGAAATAAAATTCTTTGCAGCTTTACGGTCTTCTGTGCCGTTCATTTCTCTTCGAATTCGGTCTATTGCCGTTCGTTGTTGTTCGATTTAGAGAGAATTAGAGGTGGAGAAGGAAGTTAGTTCGCCTGTATTTGAAATATTCATTGATATATTTTAAGTCACAAGCATTTTGTAAAACCTTTCCTTTAAATGCACGTTTAATTAGTTTAATATGAGTATGATTAATTAACTTAAAACTGTTGAAAAGGTTATAATGGTCCATAAAAAGCCATTAAGGCTTAGTGGAACTAATCTTCAGGCTTTAACTATTTCTCTCTAAACACATTTTTCTTAATTCCTCACACCATATTGAAGTTAAAGAAGGAGACAACAAAAACAAACTAGAAAAAAAAAAGAAAAAAGTGGGTTCTCTTTAGCTTATGCTTGTAATGTAATTAACTGTCCCATTACTAATTTATACTTACATATGCATAAGTATGTATGTATATGTGTATACAGTCATCTCTCTGTCATGTATTTAATTCAGATTTATACTTATATGTGCAACTCTTTTTTTTTACCCTCTCTTCTTTGGATGTCTTTTTTTTTCTCTTCATATGCTTGTCGTCATGCTGTCGTCACTCTTTGTCATCGTCGTTTGTGTCGTCGGTCATTTGTCACATTCATTTCATCATCAATAGATGCAAGGGTAAGGAGCGTCTGCTGGACAAACGATGTGGCACTTTACCTTATGTGGCTCCCGAGGTGCTATTAAAACCATATCATGCTCAACCGGCGGATATATGGTCATGCGGTGTTATCTTGGTTACCATGCTGGCGGGTGGTAAGTTAGTTCACAAGTAGTAGTTAACTCTTATATATTGAATGCGTTTCTCCATACACATACATATGGATACAATTATATATGTTATATATATATCTGTTCTTTGGTTTATATTTTTTTTGCGTTGTTCAATTTCGTGCACTAAAATTAAGAAAGAGAATTCAAGTCATTTAGCTGTTGTCGCATTTCGCCCCCGCTCGCTCTCACTCGCTTCGTCACGGCTCTCATCTAACTAACGGTACATTCAATCAACGTCTCGCACTCTATCTCTATCCCTCATGTGTGTGTATGTGTACGTTCGTTCGTTCGTTTTTTTTTTTTTTTTTGTTTGTTCTTAATTCTATTTTATCAATCTTTTTTTTTGCACATTTTTTCTTCCCGCTCTTCCTATATTGTACTCCCCCGCCCTCCTCCATCATCATTTTTGCTGTTTCTTTGGTATTCTAGCTGTAGATTGTTTTTTGCACATTGTATATCATCTAAAGCTTTTATACCAAAGCTCCAGCTTAAATTGCTTGCCAACGCACCCCAAAAACAAAAAAAAAAACTAAATAATAAAAAAGAAAAACTAAAAACTGCAACAAAATATGATAAAACTGTACATAATAATAAGGTATACACACATATCCGAAAAAAGAAACACTTAATATAATACAAAAACAAAAGCTAACTTCGGAGCATCGAAATTTTTATACCCTTGCAGGAAACTTTGCAAATTTAGATTTTCATTGAGGAAATAAATTATTATTTAGACCGAACAAACTTTTTCAAAGAAGTCGAAACTAAACCGATAATGGAAGCGAAAATTTTATGCCTTAAAAACGCGTCAGATTGACTTTAGAAATTGTTTTTTTTTTTCTTTAGAACTTTTTCATTCTTTTCTTTATTATCGAAACGGAACCAAATCAATCTTTGGAAACTTTTTAATTAAGTTTATTTATCAGCTTGTTGACTTACTTAATCGGTGTAGTTTTCTTTATATAATTTGAGCTATATCTTTTACTTGAATTACTAGGAAGCAAAAACTTTATGTAAATATAAACCTGACTAGATCGATCGACTTGCTAACGAATTTTAATTAGGAATATACACATATAGTTTTTCTGTCCTTTAGCTTACCAATTATATAAAATAATTCTCTGCAAGGGTTTAAAAATAACTAAATAACATTTTTAAATTATATTATTCAGTGCACGATTTAAATATCTTAATAAGTATGTATATATATGTATGCATTTTGTTTGGCACGTTTTAATTATTTTCACAACATGTACGAAAACTTCTAAATAATTGCAAATTTAAACAAATCGAAAAAATATGAAATGTATACACATACATGTGTGTATGAACATTTTAAAACTGGTATGACAAAGATATTAAATTACCTTTTCGTTTATTAAAAGTGTTTTTTAAACTAATTATACACACGTTGTCGAAACACTCCTCAGGTAATCCAAAGCCATAGACACTGCTTTTGTATATGAACATAAATTTGATTTCAAACGTGTTTACTCTTATTGTCATTTGCCTTGCTACAGAACAGAAAATTAAATATTTTCTGTTGGATTAATACTTTTAAATGTGTTATAATAAATTGTTATTACTTTATTTATGTTAAATATATCGGCTTATACTCCATATTTTAAGTTTGTTAAGACTTAAAATATTGCTAGCTGAGATTTCTTCTAGTTCGATCTTTAGTTTAGTAAATATCGATCGATACAGAATGTATGCATACATATAACAAAATTTTAAACATTGCTATATAAAATATTAAATTATATAATTTCTATATATGCGTAATACAAATTCTCAACTATATCTATGTAATGAAAACAATTTCTATTTATTTGAACTTAAAGAAAAATCCCCTCTAACATGATCAATATTCATTTCAATCTATGCCATATTACAGAACTGCCCTGGGATCAACCTTCATCCACATGCACAGAGTTCATCACATGGAAGGATAATGATCGTTGGCAAACCCAGACACCATGGAGTAAACTGGATACCTTGGCCATATCGTTATTACGCAAAGTTTTGGCCAGCACACCGGGAAGTCGTCTACATTTAGATAAAATACTTGATCACAAATGGTGTAATATGCAGTTTGCCGAGCATGGTAAGAATTTCGTTAGAATTTTCTTTGCTACAGTGATGAAGAAAAGTGTGATGACAAATATCTGCCGTAACTGTTCAGGTACTTAGTGACTCTCAATGGCTTTTAGACTTGAGAGGCACTCTGTACCTAAACTGTTGTGTGTGTGGAATACCAACGTGAGTGTACATGTATATAGTGATATCAAGTGATAAATAATTGAATGACAATGACAATGGTCTTGCCTATGCTTTGGCGCTTTAGCTGTATGATAGATTTGGCTACTTCATAAAGCTAGATTACCAAAGCATGGGCTCTGGCTGGCTAATACAACGCAAGTGTTTTCTTATTATAATAAAATTTACAATTGTTATACATTTTGTTTTATTTTAATTAGTTTTGCTTAACATGAGTTTGTGTTTTTTTTTTTTTTATTATCGATTTTGATTTTTGCATATTATTTGATCTTTGGTGATTTTAGCTGTATGGTGTCTGAGCATAATCCATAGAGCTTAATTACCAAAAACCAAATGGTTTTTGCATTTTGCTTGAGTTTTTTTATAAATTATTGTTTTTACATTAACTTTATTTGTGATTTTTTTTCTTTAACTTTTCTACTCCTTTGCTTTGCCAATACTAAAGAGAGTTTCTCTTCTTTTAGATCGATCCTTTGACTTGGTGGATTCGGCAGCTGCATTAGAGATATGTTCACCCAATGCTAAACGTCCGCGTTTGCAATCTAGCGCTAATTTAAGTAATAATCTGGATGATTCCATATCGCGTAATTATTGCTCTCAGCCCATGCCCACAATGCGAAGCGATGAGGATGATTTTGCTGCCAAACGAAAGCGCGGAGATCGCCAGACTTCGGTGCAGAACGAGACTCGTCTTATCTATGGCAATTGCTTCTCACAGCCTGCCATGTTGGATAATCTGCTATTGGCCACTCAGATGAATCAGACGCAGAGTGCCTCACAGAATTATTTCCAACGTTTGGTGCGACGCATGACCAGATTCTTTGTGACGACACGTTGGGATGATACAATTAAACGTCTCGTGGGCACCATTGAACGTCTGGGTGGTTATACGTGTAAGGTTAGCGAAGAGGGCGTGGTCACTGTATCGACCATTGATAGGCGTAAATTGCGTCTTGTGTTCAAGGCTCACATTATTGAAATGGATGGGAAAATTCTTGTTGATTTCCGCCTATCCAAGGGCTGTGGCCTAGAGTTTAAACGTCGTTTCATTAAGATTAAGCATGCCCTGGAGGATATTGTGATGAAGGGTCCCACCACATGGCCAATTGCGATTGCAACTAATTCGGTGCCTTAGCCATTAAGAGTTCAAGTTGTTTATTTTACTTACTGTACATCATTTATTTTAACATAAATAAGTTAACTGCCTGCTTCTCATAGCTCTTGTCCCATTGTGCTAAATTATTATTATGTATGAAACCTTAAGATTTGATTAATTTTCATCACCTCATAACCGAGTGAATCGGATATTAATTTTAAGCCCATTTAAGTATGATTTTAATATTGTTGAATATTACAAAACGAAACAAAAAAGAAATAGAGTGTATTTTACTATGTAGCTAGTTAAACGTTATAAAACAATAAATCTGTGTCGATTTTGATTAATTATTGATTTCATCAGTGGGCTAATGTTTAAATTTTTGGAATGGATGATGTCTTAAATTGTCTTCTAATGTCAGATAAGGAATCTAATATGGCATCTTAAATTTAGTTTGAATTTTAATTAAATATAATCGTTATGCATGAAAATTTTGCAATATTTGTTGCTAAATAAAATAAAACATTTCTTTAAAGAAAAGTATGGCAAAATATAAAATTTTATCATAATTTTCATTGTTTTCGTAAAGATAACGATCTAGAAAATGGCTCTTTCTAGTTGCTCAATTTAAAAAATATATTTATATTTATTATTTATATTGTCATCAAAAATGATTCAAAATCGAGATTTCACGTGTTTTCAGAATAAGAGTTACGTTAAAAAAGAAGGCCCTAAAATTTTCCTCCTACTTTTAAATTATAAGTTCAAGGATTTTTAATGAAAAGATTTATCTGTTTGCCAATGCGGCAAGTCATTATTTAATTGATGTTTATATATTTTTGAAATTTTTTTACTGCTTTGATGCCATTTAGCATTAGCAATTAGCGTTAAATTGCATACCGAAAACTGAGAGCTGTTTAGCTACAAATTTAAGTAAAAAGCGTTAACTTTTCAATACTTTATAAATTTAATCCTTATTTTTTTATGAGGGATACTTACATAAAAATGTTTAAAAGTAGTTGACTTTATACCTGAATCAAATTTTTAATTCCATTGTTCCATTTAATTTTTCGCCAAAAATTGATTGTGTAAATTCTATGGCAAACTTTTCGGCGTCGTGCAAAATAAATATGAAAAAAGAACAGGATTTTCTATGATTATGTTCGATTTACAATACTATGTGTATCCTTTAATCTTATATGTTTAATATGGCGTGGTTATTAAGGTTATTGCATATGGGATGCTCCAGCTTAAACAAAGCTTATTTTCTCCACGTCTTTAAATAAAAACCGAAACAAGCAGCTCGTATGTAGCCCTGGTAAAACAATTCTTTTTTTTAGATATTATCAACCATTTATTTGTGTAATTTAATTCACATCAACTAACATTTTGAATAAAATATTTATGCTTTCGATAATTGAAGGTTTTTCCTTTCTGTCCTTGAGTATTATTGTATGTGTCGTGGTGGTTCCTAACTCCTTCCTAGAGAAGAAACATCTCCATCTCTCTATGTGAGGATCATTTTATTGAGTTTGAACGAAGATTTCTTGATGATTCGCTTAAATACTATGTCTCAACAATTATAGATTTTGGTTTGAATATAGTTTTGTGATGGGAGATTTGAGTGTATTTTCTTGGGTGGAGGGGGGCGATTACAAACATGATATTCGTTCAAGCATTTTACATAGGGGTTTTTTCTTGTTTTTTTAATATAAATAATGATAACATTAAGTGTAATGTCTAAATAACGAAGCAAGTAGAGACAGCAAATGTGGCTTCCGTATCCATTTTGGATTTTTTTTTTGCTTATTTTCAAAAGGAGAATGAAAATAGATTGACGAACACGTGTACACCAAGTTATGGGAACACCGATCTCATTTGTGCTGGTTGTTTTTCTGGTGCCTTGGTGTTTAGGTTTTGTTTTTTGGAATTTTGAAGTAGCAGCAGGCTGCTTACTGGGGCTTCCTGAAGCTCTTGCCAGCGAATTTGACGCCTGCGCCGATTTCTTCCTCAATACGCAAGATCTGGTTGTACTTGGCCAAACGCTCAGAGCGGCATGGAGCACCAGTCTTGATTTGACCAGTGGACAGACCAACAACCAAATCACCAATGAATGAATCCTCAGTTTCGCCGGAACGATGGGAGACCATGGTGCCCCAGCCGTTCTTCTTGGCCAGCAAATGGGCGGCAATGGATTCGGTGACGGTACCAATTTGATTGACCTTCAACAACAGGCAGTTGCAGGCGCCCTTCTCCACAGCGGTGGCAATACGCTTAGGATTGGTCACAGTCAAATCATCACCAACAATTTGGATTTTGGTGTTGGATGTCAAGTTAGTCCAGGCATCCCAATGATCCTGATCGAAGGGATCCTCAATGGAGACAATGGGGAACTCCTTGATGAACTCCTGGTACAAATTGGCCAATTTCTCAGGGGAGAGCCATTGGGACTTGTCGCTCTGGGGGTTCTTAAAGTCCAGATCGTATTGGCCATCACGGAAGAATTCAGAGGCGGCAACATCCATACCGATTTCAATCTACAAGACAATTCAAATATTAAGATTAATTTTTGAAAATTTTCCTCCAGTTAATTTTCACTCCTTACCTTGCCAGTGTAGCCAGCCTTGGCAATGGCATCGGTGATCAGTACAAGAGCCTCCTTGTTTGACTGAATATTGGGAGCAAAGCCACCCTCATCACCGACAGCGGTGGCATCCAGACCGAACTTAGCCTTAATCACATTTTTCAGATGGTGGTACACCTCCGAGCCCATTTTCATGGCCTCAGTGAAGGTGGTGGCTCCAGTTGGCAGAATCATGAATTCCTGCATGGCCAATTTGTTGCCAGCATGGCTGCCACCGTTGATCACATTGAAAGCGGGCACTGGCAGAATGATTTCCTTGTTGCCAGCCAAATCGGCAATGTGTTTGTACAATGGAACATTCTTCTTGGCAGCACCGGCCTTGGCAACGGCGAGGGACACACCCAAAATGGCATTGGCACCGAATTTGCTCTTGTTCTCAGTACCGTCCAATTTGATCATGAAATTGTCAACGGCAGCCTGGTCAACCACATCCAAGTTAGCCTTAATCACCTCAGGTCCCAGAGTATCGTTGACATGGGCCACAGCCTTCAGCACAGATTTGCCGTGATAGTTGGCCTTATCGCCATCGCGCAACTCCAAAGCCTCATGGACACCAGTAGAGGCACCAGATGGGACAGCAGCACGGAACAGACCCAAATCGGTGGTCAGATCGACCTCAACAGTGGGGTTGCCACGAGAGTCGTAGATTTGACGTGCTTTGATCGCTTTGATGGTCATATTGTATTCTGAACTATAAAGATGAAAGCGAAAAGATAGCAAGAAAACGGAAAAAAACAAAATTATTATTAATAATTCTATAATATAAATATGGTATAAAGTTCTAAGTTCTTACACATTAATGATTGGAAAAACCCTTTGCTAATGGCCAAATATATTTTTAATAAAATAAACAACAAATTTTAAAAATCAAATCGTTATCTCTATGTTATCGGAACCATTGTGGCCACAAATAGGTTAAAGAATATAAAACCAAGCTTGTACATCATAGATAAGAACAGGACTTTGACCAAGAAATATTGATGCTATTCCCGAAATTTCTATGAATATGTTAATCAAATCATGTAGGATCCAAACTTTGAATGCTATTTATAAAAAAGCTAATTGAAAATACTATTTTCAGTATCTTAAAGGACATTTAATGGAAAATAAAACAAATTTTAAGCATCCCTTAAGATACAAGAAGATGCATAACATAACCTGGAGTAACCCTGAAAGTCAATGTGAAGCTAAAGCTCACAATTAGGGTAGGTCCTACAGTGCGTCAATGACAATCAGAACTGGATATTACCAAATACTAAAAATGTATATGTATGTATGTATGTATGCCGCCTATATACAATCTACTTTCACATATATTAATAGTAAATTTATTCAGCAAGATTAAGCTAATATAAAAATTAAACTATCAGCCCTGATAGAATTATAAAATTAAGCAGATAAATTGAATTAAATTTTGTCTATTAAATTCTCAGTTTTATACTACATATTGTTCATTATTATATGTATGTATGTATGTATGTATATGTAAGTGCGTATAAATATACGAAAAACAATATGTAAATACATAGATTTTAGATTTAAAGCTTAATCAAATGCTCCAATATCAATTCAAACTGTTTTTTTTCCGCAATAGGTAAGTTAGCGGCACTTTCCTAACTGCACATAAACTTTTCATCAGTTGCTACACTCACCCTAAGTAAAAGAGAGAGTGTGTGTGAAAGAGAAAGAGAGCGAGTCTCTCACCGCTTTGACCTCTACGCGGCTTTTGGAGGTTACACATACAATGTATATAGAAATACAAAAAAATATATAAAAGAAAGCCGCAAAATGATAAAATTCATGTCTTTATATATACAAATTGCACATTTCTTTTTATTTATCAGCATTAATCTGCACGGATTTAACTAAATTAACGATTATCCCTGAGTGGATGAAGGAATTTTAGTTAGATAACCGTTTCTGTTCAACTAAAATAATATAATCGTATGATGCCATATTGTTGATTAACAAATTAATAGCTTAGTTTTCACGCACATTTAGTGGAAAAATTATTAAATAATTTTTTTATGCACTAATATATATCTATATATATACACACACAGAAACAGATTTGTCGCATACATACCAATTACTTTTATATTTTAAAAACTGAAATCCAAATGGCAGAGACTTGAACGAACTTCCGGCTTGGCTGGCTGAATTGCTACTGAAAGCATTTGTGCTTTTTTGCACTGCTGTGCCTGTGGTTCTCGATGTCGATGTTGGTGGAGCTGCCAGAATGTTGGGGCAGAAACGCCAAGTAAGATTGCGAGTAACTAGAATACTCAACATGTCTCTTTCTCACTATTTTGCTCTCTCGCTGTGTGGGACTTGAGGTTTGGGGAACTTGTAAAGTTTTATTTCCCTATATGTTTGCTGTGGCTCTCCAGGTGCCGGTTCGATGTGGGGGTGGACTGTGCGTGATTGGAGGGAAATTGACCTTCGCACAAGGACAGACTGCAAGAGATTGTTATTGGAACAAAAACCTAATGTTTAGAATTTCTTAATAATGTAGTAAACTGAAACATTTAACGGTTTAATTCAAAGGACTAAGTATTCATTTTTGTGTAAAGAATATCGAGAAAAGGTGTAAATAGAATTGATGTTGAAAAGTCAAAGGTTATTCACCTCTTGTATTAGCTATTCTATTTGTATATTTAGAATTACATTATGTGACCCGTTTGAAGATTACATGTTATATGGTATTAGTGAATGAGTTATATATTTAAGTTTTAAATGTTTTTCAGTTATCTGAAGATTCTAAAATCTCTTCGTTATTGTTGTTGTTTTTAGGAAACATCAGTATATGGGGGATCACTTTCGTAACGTTCTAAACGAAATTTTTTTTAGAGAAATTTGATATTTGTTATTATTTTACATTAGGTTACCATTCAACATATAAACATATACATACATTGACATGTATTTGATAATGGAAAATTATAAATTTGGTTACAATATCTAAAAAAAAAACAAGAAATACATTGGTACAAGAAAATTTTGAAATTAAAATTGAGTTAACCAAGTTTATATATTGTTGACTTTTACTAACTAAATACATAAAGTATATTCATGCTATAAATTTCATGCCGATTTTGTATGCTCTTTAAATATTTTTTTTTTATATATTTTGAATTTAAAACCCCTTATTTTATTTCCCCCTTTGCTTTGCTCTGGTCCTACTTACAACATTATATGTTCACATTTGGCCACACTAACACCTGACGGTCACACACGAGGCCGGTTTTGTTTTGGCTTGCATTTAAAACACAAATCTGTTGGAATCAAAAACATGGCCAACTCAATTGCTACTCCAGCTATTGTAATGCCAGGTGAGCGTATTACCACCATAGAGGACTTGGCCAAAACAAAACGAGTGATATTAGGACCCGGCTTAAGAAGATTAGACGACACAGTGGTAGCTAGCAAAGCAGGTCCACTCCGGCACAAGGATCCAAACACATTTTGGGTGGACAACTACCAACGGCGTTATGTTCCAGCACGTGGAGATCTTGTACTAGGATTAGTAAAGTCCAAAGCGGGCGATATTTACCGTGTGGACATTGGTTCAGCCGATACGGCATCCATTTCATATCTAGCCTTTGAGGCGGCCACAAAAAAGAATCGTCCAGACTTGAATCCCGGCGATTTAATATACGCCCGCGTTCTAAACGCCAGTGCTGACATCGAACCCGAATTGGTGTGCGTGAATTCCAATGGAAAACGTGGCAAACTGGGCGTCCTCAATGATGGTTTCTTCTTCAAATGCAGTTTAAATCTGGGCCGTGTACTGTTACGTGAGAACTGCCCAGCCTTGACGGCGCTTACCCGGCAATTACCCTACGAGATTGCTGTGGGAGTGAATGGACGTATTTGGGTTAAGGCCCGTTCCCTACGAGAAACTATGGCGCTAACTAATGCCATTCTGTTATTGGAACAAACGAGCTACTCGGAAATCGACAAAATCTGTGGGGATCTAAGCGAAGAGCTACAAGAATGAAAATAAATAGAACTTACCTAAAATTTAGAATATTGTGTACATGGTTGGATTATACTATAAGTGGGATACGGAAAACCGGTGTGTGTTAACTGAAAATTTTATTGTTATGCGAATTTCAACTTTTGACAGTTGTTGTTATTAGAGATGAGCAATTTACATGACTAAGGTTGTTGACTTTCAGATGTGGTAGCCAATTGTGGGTGTTTATGGTTGAAATTATTTTTAAACACGAATATTTATACTTGTTTATTACCAAATAATTTTGTTATTAGCATTTGTATTTGATTAAACGCTTTTTGGAATACCTGTATTTTATCACAGTCACTGCCAAAGAAAAGTCCATCCAAATAGTTCATCTCTGTCTTTCTCACACAGACACATGTTGCTTCAGCTGCCATGGCCTTAACAGCTGATGAACAGCAGTAGCAGCCTTATCATCTTGAGTCTATAAGTCCACTCAGTTTTAGTTGGTTCCATAACATCAAAGTGCAAAAGCTAGAGATGAGCATTCTTGAATTTCTGTCTATTTTACTAATCCTTTACTATGTGATTTATGTGCTCCTGTGGATCGTTCTGGACTGCAATGTTGCCTTGTGGTACAAATCTCGTTTTGGCGTCTCGCTGTCTTCTATGCGCGGACAGGTGGTTTGGATAACCGGCGCCTCTAGTGGCATTGGACGCGCTCTGGCAGTGAGTTTGGCCCGCCATGGTGTACGATTGGTCTTGAGTGCTCGTCGCTTGGAGCAGCTGGAACAGGTGCAATCCGAATGCTTGACAGCGGCCCGTGGCTTATTGGCCCAAAAGGATGTCCTCATCTTGCCCATGGATATGCTGCAGTTGGAGAAGCATCAGTCCCATCTCTACACAGTTCTCAATCATTTCGAAAGACTGGATGTGCTGGTCAATAATGCTGGTCGATCTCAGCGCGCCAATTGGACAGATATTTCTGTGGAAGTAGATAGAGAGCTTTTCGAATTGGATGTCTTCTCAGTTGTCCATCTATCCCGGCTTGTGGTGCGTTATTTCCTAGAGCAGAATGGTGGGCGTGGTCATTTGGCGGCTACTTCCAGCATAGCTGGCTTTAGCCCGGTGCCCTTTTCGGCCACCTATTGTGCCGCCAAGCATGCTCTCAATGCCTACCTCATGGCCTTAAAGGTGGAACAACGTAAATTAGATATAACATTATTTGCTCCGGGTCCTGTTGCCACGGATTTCCTGCAAGAAGCCTTCACCGGATCACAGGGTACCAAAGTTGGTCTGAGTACGGCAAATCAGAAGCGTCTTACAGCTGAACGTTGCGGTGAATTATTCGCCGTTGCATTGGCCAATAAAATGGATCTCACCTGGTGTGGTCTCTTTCCCGTTAATGTATTGGCCTATTGTGCACGAAATCCGACATTAACCAAAATTTTGGCTCAATTTATGACTGAGAAAACGCTGAACAAAATACGCGAAGGCAAATTGTGAGGAATCTAGCAAAAGGGAAAAGGATTACCCTAATGTACGTTTCTCTTTTATATGCATGTACAACAATTTAACTATACAAATATAAACAAAATGTATAAACATAAGATAATCAACAATATATATCAGTTCATTCTTTTTCTCTTAGATTAGATAAAATGATCGTTAATGATCAAAATATTAAGAAACAAAGCTATAAAAATGAAATTATAATATCAAGGAGGAACATTTATCTAATAGATGATAAAAATAGTCATAAAACTTTCTAAAAAAGAAAACGGAATCGGTGTAAATGTATATCTTTCGATGGGATAAGTTAAATTTCAACTAAAGTAGACTTAACGCGACTTCCATCCTATATACATTACATTATTTCTCTTCTCGAAATCCTTTAGTCGAAGAGAGTATAATAAAAGCCTTCCGATTCGATTGAAAAATTCTCAGTAATTTTTTAGATAACTTCTAATAGCATAGACATATGATTTTCTATTTCAATTTAAGTTTCTCAGTAACAAAAGAGTCAAATTTGTTAAAAACAATAAGAACTTTTTTTTAATAATCTAATAATGATAAATTTATGGTTAATCTTTGCTAAGAGCCGTTTTAATGTGGGCTGGTATTCTTATGCGTTTTCTTTTCGCCTTGGTGATGGCAGTTTGTTCTACTCTTTGAATTTGAGGTTTACTTTGTTTAGCCTTATCCTTTTTACTCTTTTTACATGACAAGGGATTTGGATTTTTGGGTCCTTTACGTTTCTTTGTATGAACATTGGTTGGCTCAGTGGGTTTTAGTCCTTGCTGTTCTTTCATAAAATCAATTTTTTCCACCTGTTTGCCAAGCATTAAATTCTTGGCACGTTTTTGTACCCATTTTTTCGAGGCTTTCGATGGTGCCTCAAGGACAGGTGTTGCTTTATGTAGATAGAGGAGACAGCGGCCAGGAATTTTACGTAAACTTTCCTGTAGTGATCGATCCTGTGAGGCCACTATATAGCGATTGTCCTTTGTCTAAGGGTGTTTGTAAATATTGTTATAACTTTCTATAAATATGGGATATAGGACATTTGTATGTTTTACCATAGATTTGATACACTCGGCAGCTGGTACTGGTTTACCCTCATGTCCACATTTGTGCACGTGGAATTTCTTTACTATGGCAGTGGCTCCAGTCAAAGGTGCACCCAGGGATTCCGCTTCCAATATAACACATTGAGTGGTCAACAGCTTGGCTTGACATTGAAAATATTTCTTTATCTGCTCTTCAATGCCAATTTTGTTCTGAAAATGGTAATTATTTTTATACCAAAAGGTAAACTCCGCGGGCTTTTATTTTCTAGAATCTTACCTGCAATGCTGCTTGACAGAAAGTGGCATCAATTAGTACTTGATAGGGCTCACGATATTCAAAATTAGTGGCAAAAAAGACCAAAGTCTTGTGCGATTTCTTAAAACGTGATATTTTCATATTTGCATCAAAATTTTTTGTTATTTATAAAGACAGCTGTTTATTTTTGAGTTGACTTCTATTTAGGTAATTCGCCGCGATTACTGGTGGCTTGACTCGATAACACAACAGGGCTGGTTTGCCGATAACAAAACCGACCGAAGACCGTTATTATTTGAATTATGCGTATTGCTATATTTTCAGCCGAATTAGAACAGATATTGCAGGTTCAAATTGCTTTTAAAAACTGCTAAAAAAGCAGAAAAGTTTAACAAGTTATTATAGAAATACGTTACATAAGTTGCAATGAAGAAGCATATATATAGAAAATTAATTTACTAACAAATTGCAATTTTTTTTTTCATATTATTAAAAGTTAATGTTAACAGTCTCCCGAAACCATATTTTGGTTGTTCTTTTAAAATAAAACATGATTGAACTGTATAAAGTTTGGATAATCCAAATTTCGTTGCACTTCTTTTGGCCAATGAAAAGTATAAAACTTGAATTCGCTGCGCTTATTTGTCACCTGTTGCGCATAACAGCGGACTGTTATTTTATTTGAATTTTGTTGCGCCGCCAATTCAATGCATTTTCACATTTTCCCATTTCCACATTTTCAACCCCCTTATGATACGACTTTCACCCTCTGCTCTCGGCAATTGCGTGTCTCTTGCTGTTTGTGGGGTTTTTTTTGTTTTCGTTAGTTTTCTGTTGCTTTAGTTGTACTTTTACTGCAGTTGCAAGCGTTTCGTTTAACGCAAAGAAACCAATTTTTGTTTTAATATTTTCCATTAAAGTTTTATTCGTATTGTGTGGAATTTTTCTGTATAATTGATACGCACAGTTCAAAGAGGGTAAATACCATTTGGTTTTCAATGTGTATGTATATAGGACCTAAAGCACCCTTTAATATATTCATTTAGTTTAAATGAATCATTTGTAAGACAACATTTATATGTGTGTGTGTATGTATATAATGAATATATACCGATATATATGTATGTTTGTATAGTAACAAAATTACCAATTGCAAATGCATTTGCAATTAGATTTTACGAGGGTTGTCCTTGCACTAGAAATTGTCTTCTATTTAGCTTGTTATTGCATAGTAAATTCTATTTAATCTTCTTGTTATTACACTTTATAAGAACAAAACTAAAAAACGTAATCGGTCTATCTAATCTATTAAACAATAATTTTTTAAATCGTTTCATTCATATGGTACAGTATGGACAAATGTAATAAAAATGGCTTTATTCTGGCATTTTAATGCAATTTTTTTTCAAATTGATAACATACAAAAGACTTGAAGGATAGCCAAGCCGAAGTTCGTATACCCTTGCAAGTTATATATAATTTGATAGAGTCATTAGGAAGCATATAAATTTAGTCAATTCTAAATTTAACGAAATTCTAATTCAGTTAAAAGTTTAAAGTTATTTCTCACCAAAAGAAAGTTTTTAATCTGATTGTTCCTAAGGCAGCTATAGCATATAGTCGACCGATTCTGCTGAAACTTAGCACATGCATATATGTATCTATATATACTAAACTTACAAATACTACAAATACTGCTTTTCCTGAAAAACAACCAAGTTCTTACCCTAATACTGTATTCTTAACCGATTGTTCCTCTAGAAGCTGTATGATATAGTCAACCGATTTTGATAAAATTTAAACTTCTTAAGAAGTTTATTAAACTCGTGTACAACAAATTTCGTAATATTCAATTGAAACACAACAAAAGTTATGAAACAGCTTTACTCTGTTCTCAATCCAATCGTTCCTATAGGAAGTTATATAATATAGTCCTCCGATCGGGATAATTCCAAGATATACAATGCGTGCAACAAAAGGAAACCCTTGTGTAGCTTTAAGCAACTAAGCTCAATGTGCTGATTAAGAATATTTATACTTTATATACTCGGAAATGTTTCCTTCTATGCGTTGCAAACTTTAGACCAAAACTAATATACTTATTTTGTAAGGGTATAAAAACTTCTTTCTTCTGTGTTTGCTTTTTGTGCGGGTTCTTTTTGAAAGGTTCTTTTATTTATTTAGTTTTAATTGAAAGTCAATATATATATTTATATATCTATTTTTTGTTTAAATAAGAATACAAAAAATATATTTTATAACAAAACAAATTGTTAATTATTATACTAGCAATACAAATCATTCCATTCTTAGTTAATTTACCAATTTAATCGCAGTAAATTATTAAAAATATAAAAATATAATTCAAAACAGAAAACTTTTTCATGGCTTTTAATTTTGCACGAGTTTTAACATTTTTATTAAGAGTAATTATAGAAAAATTAAAAAAAAAATTGCTAGTCATAAACAAAAAAAACCTACAATTAATACAAAATTATTATACCAAGTGCATTTGTTTATTTTTTTATATCAAATTTCCTCTTTAATGTCTTAATGACTTAAATAATTTGTTGCCATTCGCTTTAAAAAATAGAACTTTGATCAATGAGTCACTTTTGTTATGATAAAAAAATGGGCAAAAAAAATCTACAAAATGAGAGACGCATTAAAGCTACAACTAACAAGATCGAGAATATATATATATGTTATTTCCGACATTAATAATTTTTTTTTTAATTAAATTTTCCGCAAATTATTCAAACACCTCTCGTCGGGTCATTTTGCAGTTCCTTTTTTTATTCTTTTTCTTTATTGTTCTTCTATTGCATTTGCTGCGCTTTTTCGTTTCTCTTTTTGTATCTCTTCCGTCTTTGGTGTAATTAGCGTATTGAATACTTAATTGACATTCGATTTTATAAAGACTTTTGCCAACGGACATTATGATTTTGTGCCCCATCATGCCTGATTAGCTGGGGTAAGTGACTAGGCACTCGTTGATGGGAGAATTATCGTCTTTATGCGATAGTTTTTAGAATATTGGTCAAGTTTATGCGCACAAATGACTTGCCGATAAAGTCAATGCAGCTGCAGTGGGTTGGTTGTTCGTTGTTGCTCCAGTTAGTTTTTCCCTACCCCGCAATTCACCCGTTGCCTCCGGCTGTGTTTCTTCTTCTTCTTCATATTTTAATCTCCGAAGGTTACCCATGCAGCTGCCTGCAGTCAATGGTTTCTGTTGATGGGAAGGTTAAGTGCAATCACCTTTGATGTGTCCCACTCCCATTTTGTCTCTGACTCTCTTTCTCTCTCTCTCTCTCTTTCTCTATAAGGTATCCCTTAGAGTCATCAAGTTTATTCAACTTTCTGACAAAACAGAAACAATGGAAAATGACCAAAAATCATATATATTGATATTCATATGCAAATAATTTTGTCCAGCTTTTATTTTTTTTGGCAGTCCCACCACGCCCAGAACAAAGGTGGAGGGGGAGGACTCATATGAACGTGATCAGAAAATCTAATAATTTTTTTTTCAATTCTTCTCTTACGTACATATTCAATGGATTTCCGGTGCTTTCAGATGCCGTCTCTAACTATTTCTCAAACAAAGAAAGTGACGCATAGAGTCGAGAGATGAAACTTGGATGATAATAGTTATTCAATAGATCAATCGGTATTTGCGGTGGTCACTAAGGAAATTTTCTCATAAATAATGTAGGAAAAGAATAGAATAATTAATTGTTAATGAGTTAATTGGTTAAATTTTCCAATTTTTAATTAGGTTTTGCATTTTAAATTATTGGAGAAGAGCTTTAAATAATCACTTTAAATTGTTTCTCAAAAACAAATCTTTTATGAAAACTAATTTTTGCTAACAATTGCAACTTAAATGTTATCCAAAGTTAACTAAAAACTATGCGTTACAAACATCTGACCAATTTTATACTATATGATATAATTAGTTTCTTATTTGAAAAAGAGTTTTGACTAAGAATTAACGATATTTTAGGAACTTGTTAAACTAAAATTATATGAAAAGCCATTCTTTACAAATTTAAAGTTTGTCCAATCAATCGAAAGTTATTCAAATCCAAAGAGTTTGGACGAGAATTAATGATATTTTAGAAATTTAAAATGTTTTTCAAAAACAAATCTTATATGAAATGTAATTTTCTTTGCAAGTTTAAAGTTATCCAATTAGACCAAAATTATCCCACGAATCAGTTTTTTATTTTAGCAGTAAAAATTACAATTTTTGCTTTTTTATTTGTATAATCAAAATCATTCGAAAAAGGACATATAGAATGCACTTCATGTGGAATTATCATTAGGTTTAGTTTTAATATTTAATATTTTTTCTTATATACAATGAACGAAATGAAAGATTTTTTCAAAATTTTTATGCGAAAAAAGAGAATTTTTGAATCCTTCTACAATTTCAAGCTATCATAGTTGCTGTAGTACATTGTGTTTTAATGACGTTTTAAAAATAATAACGATTTTTTAAAAGAATTGTACTAAGAAATGTTGGCAAATTCTAAAGTGTGTGTAGTATATAGTTTAAAGGATCTATTGAAGTCGCCAATCTGTTTTCAAAAACATAATTGACTACTTCTTAACTACTTAACTTCTTAATTACCATAAATTATATAATACTAACTTTCCACTTAACAAATTTCATAAAATATTTTAGTTGAATTCAATTCAATATAAATTTTTATACTTCTCAAGAAAGTTTAAACAAAGGATAAAGGAAAACTTTTTTAGTAAAGACAATAAAAAATAAGACATTTAGAAGTACTTTTATTTACCCTTGTTTACTTTAAAACGCTTAAGAGTTATAAAAAAAATTATTTTAAACCTCCTAAAATTAAAACTAGAAGGATGTTTAAGGATGATTAACAACTACATATTTACAATTACATTAGAAAGCATATAAAAGAAGTCAAATCTTCATTAAATGATCGTGGCTTAAGAAAAAAATGTAATTCGACAAAAAAATTTTTTTGATCTGACTGTTCCTATGGGGCCTATAGCATATAGTCAACCGATTTGGCTGAAACTTAGCATTGCCATTTTTATATATACTAAACTTCCAAATACTAAATTTAGTAATAATCGTTTTTAAAACACCCAAGTTATTGCTCTAAAACAATATTCTTGACCGGTCGTTCCTATGGGAGCTATAAGATATAGTCCACCGATTCTAATAAAACTTGTAATATTTGATTGAAAAACAACAAAGTTATGGAGGTTTAACTCTGATCTCGACCGATCGTTCCTATGGGAGCTATATGATATAGTCATCCGATCGGGATGATTCCGAGATATACAATGCCTGCAGCAAAAAGAAGCCTAGGTGCAAAATTTCAGCTCGGTAGCTTTAAGGGTGTCGGAGGAGAAGCTGTTGATCCAGACAGACAGACGGACATACGGACATGGCTATATCAACTCAGCTCGTCGTGCTGATCAATAATATATATACTTTATATAGTCGGAGATGCTTCCTTCTATGCGTTGCAAACTTCTGACCAAAATTAATATACCGTTTTTGCAAGGGTGTAATTAATCAACAAGTTGTGGATTTTTCTAAAGTATCTTTATACTAGTTTATTTTAAAAAATATCAACAAGTTGTGGATTTATTACAAATATCTTAATCCTTGTTTATTTTAATTTCTTTAAAACTGTAAACTATAAAAAAAGTTGAAAATTTTGTCCTCTTAAATGTATCTGAAAAGTTGCGTATATGCGTAACTCCAAAAGAATTTAGAGAATTCTCTAATTCTTTCCTTAAAAAGTAATTTAAGTTTCTATTTTCACTAAAATTGTAATATTCGCAATTAATTATTAATTACATTTTAATATTTAAAGTCACTTTTAATGATTATCATCAAGCAATTTAATAAGCAGTTCAAGGCAATGAATTTGTTTCAAAAACCAACAAAACAATAGACAAGATAGTGAATAACTAAATAATATAGTAAATAATACAATTATTCTAATTTGGCAAATGCTGACCAAAGTCCATCTCTCTCGCAGAGAGAGAGGGAGAGAGATAAGAAAGCTAAACTTATAACTAATTCACGTTTCTATTTCTCTTTTTTCGGCCAAGAAGATGTTCATTGATTGAGTACCTGTGGCTACATACGTTTATTGCCGACAGGTAAACATCTGGGCTATCTGTGGAACACTTTAAAAATATTAAATAGCTCTGAAAATATAGTGGAAAAATTTCAATTTTACATATTCGTTTCATTCATTCATTTGTATATTTCATTCATTCAAATGAAACTAACGTCAGACGACAGGGAGAGAGAGAGTGAGAGATACCCTTTTGCCGGGTTGCATGCCAATCGATTTGCCATAAAATTCGTATATGCTTACCCCCCCTCTGCTACTCCACTTCTCTGATAACAAATTTGGCATAAGACACTCATTAGTGAAACATTTAACGTTTCATGTGGTTTTTTAATAATTCGATTTTATTTTCTAACGATTCCTGAGCTGGGCATAAAGAAAGAGTTTTTTTTTTTTTTGCATTTGCATTTGCTTTGTCTTCAAATCGGTTGTTATACCCTTCTAAAGATCTATATAGTATAAGATTCCAGTAGAAGTTGGCAAAGGTTTTTGATCTTACAAAAGTTCAGATTTCAATTCAAACTTACTAAAGAATGAAAGTCAACGAAGAGCAAATACTCTGCCTTTTGATGTTTACCTTTTCTACTGTTAAGTTTCGTAGAAAATTATGAGATTTATGTAAAAATAAAACATTTGTAAGTATTAAGAAAAAAATCCTTGAGCCCTTATATTTAACAGATAACTTTTAACATGAACTTTAACATAGCATGCAGTGAGTTTTGCAACACTAGATTTTCTATGCATCACTTTTAGTATAAAAGGAAAAGATACATAAACTTGTTTTAATAAGTAATTATCGATTTAATAGGCAGAAATATGACTTTTAATTAGAAAGGGTATAGAAATTTTAAGATCGTTTTTTTTTCTCTTAAATTTGCTGCTTTCTATATTGTTTTCAATGAATTATAATCATCTTGGAAATTTTTCTGCCTCGACAAAGAAAAAAAAGTCGTGAAATATATTTTCTAAATAAATTAATAATAATAAAAAGCGTTATTGAACCCTAATTTGACCTCTTTTTTTATAGTGAAACAATTTAGAATTCAATCTCTTGCCTCTTCCTACACGCGGCTGCTTCATGTGCTCTATCAATTTGTGTTTTGAATTTAATATTTCGCATTTTTTATGTATTTTGGCATGCGGCAATGAAATCGAAAGTTTTTGTCATTTCTAATCTGTTCGTTCAATTGCTTTAAATTGCTAAAGCAAATCGGTGAATCTCATCAGCATCACCATCATCATGATCATCTTCATCATGATCAACATCTGACCCCATCACCCGATGTTTATATGGCGAAAACAAAGTAACTAACCAAACGTCATTTTTTTTAGTTGCATTAACTAAGCCCCACATCTTGTCAACAGAATTGCATAAACAAATAAACAATCAATGTCAAAATAAATGACTTCTTTTAATTAATTTAATATTATAACTTCGATAATTTATTGTCTAATCTGACCCAACCTAAACCATTTGATTAAACTAAAAGTAGTCACTTACTAACTATTACACTTGGGATTATGATTATTGTTGTTGATTTGCCATATCCACTATAATGATTTGGATTATGATTATTGTTAATCATGCTTATGTGCGAGTGCAAATAACATTGGGAAGTGTTTGAAAATCCAATTGAGGAACAAATTGTTAAACAACAAATACTGAAAATAACTGGGCAATTACATTAACATTAAGTGGTTATACACCCTTGTCGGAGAGATCTTTACAATAAAGCGATTTTTAAAGGGTTTGCATGTTATTTACTTGCATATGTACATACATACGAGGATTATGTAAAACATTTTATACTATATATGTAGATATGGGATTGAGTATATTTTGTATTGAAATATTATGTCTATATTTTAAGCTGTTATATATTAAGAAAAGAATTTTCCTCTAGTTTGATCACTTTTGATTTTCGTTTCTATTCAAGACGGAATCCGTTAAGAACTAAGAACTTTTGTCACTTTTTACTTTCCATACAAAAATATTAATTTTGATCAGAAGTTTGCAACGCATAGAAGGAAGCATCTCAGGACGACGAGCTGAGTTGATGTAGTCGTGTCCGTCTGTCCGTCCGTCTGTCTGGATCAACACGAACTCCTCCAAGACCCTTAAATCAACAGGCATTGTATACCTCGGAATCATTCCGATCGGGTGACTATTTCATTTAGCTCCCATAGGAACGTTCGGTCGGAAATAAAGTTAAGCTTCCAAACTAAACTTTGTTTTTTTTTCACTCATATACAAGTTTCAGCCAAATCGGTCATCTATCTATGTATATGCTATAGCTCCCATAGGAACAATCGAACCATAAAATTTTTTTGGTGGAATTACTTTTTTTCTCAAGCCACAAACATTATATAGATTTGACTTGATTTAAATGCTTTCTAACGATGTTGTCACATTGTAAATATGTGATTGTTAAATAACAGTTTGCAAGGGTATACGAACTTCGGTACGTCCGAAGTTAGCCCATTCTTCTAGTTAAACGCAAGAAAATCATAGGAACTTATAGGTCTGGACTTGATTTTTTTTCAATTTCTTTCAAAAAATTTAGTTTTTAATTGATTATCTAGTTTATTCACTTATCCGTCTATGCAAGTAATTAGATATTGTGAATTTAACTATAATTTAAGGGGTCCTTTAGTGTTTCTGGTGCAAAAAATGTTTCTTTTTCATAAATCTTATATAAAGAAAGTAAGAAATACCTTGCCAAAAGGGTTTTTTGAAATCAAAAACTGTTTGAAAGTAACTGCCGTGAACCCGAGTAAGTACACATAAAGATTTTTTAAGATTTCGAGGTTTAAAATTTAACAGGTTAGTTGATATGTTAGCAAAATAGACTTCCAAAAAATTGAATTTTCTTTTTTAGGGTGTTTTCTTTTTGGAATTCTATCTTTATATAAGTTTCATATAGAGGCTAATGTCTTGGAATTCGATTGAGGTCTTGCTTCTTGTATTTGAAATAAACAAAACTGCTGAGACAATGGCAGCAGTAAAGTCATTTAAGTCCCTTTTATTTTTTGTATCTCAAAACTAGTTGAATGTTAAGTGTTTAAAAAATTCTGAAAATATTGTTTAAATGTCAATTAATAGCATATAGAAGTTTTCAATTATTTTATTAAAATCGTATACTGGAAAAACATTTTTCCAAATTCGCATTAGGAAACAGAACTTTCGAAACCTAAAATTTCAAGCTATAATTGTTGAGATATTTTACATTGTGTTTTAATTACATTTTAATAGTAAATAGTAAAAGTTTAGGTAGTAAAATTGTAAGTTTGTTTAAAGTATATTTACTCAATGGGCATTTTTTAAAAATATAAAAAAAAATGTTTAAAAAAAATTCGTCAGGGTAATTTTAAACACTGAGACACTTAAATAATAGAAACAAATTCTTCCTCATTGTCTAATAGTTCAGCAAGACTTAGTATGTAACATTATCTAATATTATGAGTCACTTTGTAATGGGTACACCTACAATTTAATCATAATCAAAGGCAATCAATAATCGTTTTTCCCAATACAGTGAGAAAGAAGGGGGAAAACGTGACGTTGACTCGAACTTGAAATAATTAGAAATTTAAATTGCCTTTTGTCGTAGCTGCGATCACCCACATCTCATCTTGGGAATTCGTTGAAATGCAAAAGAGAAGATAATTTACTATAGTTAATATTGAGTAATACCAAAAGTAATAGGCAAATACATATGTATATTGAACAAATTGCCCCTAGACAAAGTTCAGTGGGAATCATGACAAATGTTGTATAGTAGCCTAATCAGTTGATGGTACCACAGACTGTGGCATAATTAGAACTGATATAAAATGATATCAATATACAAATATGTATAATCATATCTGCGGTTCATTATCAAAGAGAGCTGTCGTATATCTTATTGACATGCCACAAATTTAGCTGCAAAAAATTAATTAGAATTCTTCTTATCTTTCGGTACTTACATCATAAAAAAAAAAACAAAACAATTTGTTTACGCAGTACTTGTGGGTTCATGAACTCTATAAAACTTATGCAACTCCTACCCATAAGAAACTATATATATGTTTGCCATCTATATTATATTTAAAGTTGATTTTAAATGTTGTTTTGTTTAGATTTTATATATAATATGTAGTTGAGTCTAAGTTATCGTTGCTAATTGGAGATCATGTTGTTCACTTGGAACGGATTGGTTTTGTTTTGTTTGGCGACAGATGACAATGTAATAGCTGAACAAATTATTAATTAAATAGCCATTCGGAGGTAGACACAATCGCATATGCGTGTCAGGGCTTTGTCTGAATTAAATTCAGATGAAATTGATTGACTTTTATATAAAAAGGGATGAGATAATTCAATAGGGATCGGCCATTTAACTTGAGCTGCATACACAAAGTTCAAGGTTTAAGTAGAAAATTGATTTCCATATAAGTACTAACTTGACTTTGAACTTTGGGACTTTTCTACATGATTAAAATACAAAAAAATAGAAAAAAAAAAACTGTAATTAAACTAATTCAAATGTCGTATAATGCAACTTTTTCTCTGTTGCTAATTTCTCTCTGTTAAATTGCCCTACAAACAATCTTTAAATGCTACTAATGATTGTATATGTTGTATATAGGGCTATAACCAGCTTCTCTTAATATCTTTAAATATTCTAGATTCGATCAAAAATAATGTGTGATTTTAATAAATTACTATAATCAATTACTATATGAATATAACTGTATAAGAGAGAACATCAAGTCCTGAAGAAATGTCAAGTTTTTTCTTTAAGTTTGTATAAAAAAGGCTTTTTTTAAGTATTTCAATATTTTGGCAACATTTTAGCATCTTTGCATATACATACATACATACATATGTCTTTATAAATGAAAACATTGGCTCAAAAGCTAAACTTTCTCATGTCCTAAATTTAGTTCATTTGCAATACTGAAAGCAAAGTTTTTCGAAGTTTATATCACAATGTGCGTAAAAATTCATATCGCATTCAAAAATTCTAGTATGTAATAGTTATCAAAACTTTATAATAAAGTAATAAATAATGATTCACAAACAAAAGCTAAAGATAAATTGTAATAAGCCATCATCTAAAATTAAGATATATATACATAAATATATACGTAAAACATCTCATATTATATAAATCAGTAAAAATGAAGTTTAAATTAAGTGTTAAACTAAAAATAGTTTTCAAAAGTAGACATAACACTATATTAACTGATGTGCAATACCAAATTCTGTAAACAAAAAACCTTTTCAATTGTTTAGTATTTCCCTCGACAACTTATTAACTCCCAAACCAAGGCACATACATACATATGTATGTATGTGCATTTACCATGCTACAAGCCAATTTTCCACTTCTATTGTAGTCCAACCGCAAAAAATGAATCACTATAATGAAAATCTATTTCTAATCTCCCAGAGAAGCAAAGCGCGTCAATCAGGGAAACTTCGGTCTAACCACGCATTTCATTTAAGCTCAGAGCACTAATGCGGCGAAAAACCAGAACTGAAATGGAAACACATTTTTAGAATTACCCAAGAGAGTAGGCAAAACTTACCAATTAACTATTGGTATTAAATCAATTTTTGTGGGCATGTTGTATAGATAGAGGTCATGGCTTCTGATGGAGATTTTGTTAAAGTTATTAAACAAAATTATGCTTGTTTGTAAAACATAAAACAACAAAAAATGATAGTGTTTTCCAAAAAGTTTAAAAGCAGTAGCTAAAGTAACGTTACATTCATTATATCTAAACTACCGGCAAGAGAGTCAATGCATACGCATAGTGGGACATATTGCATTAAAAAGTTGATAGTTTAAAAACGTTAATAATGTTAGTTAATATAGTATTGAGGTTTTTATTTCCTCGTTGTCCGCTTCTTTTACTTCTTTTTTCCCATTCCTGTGAAAATTAGAAACTCAAGAACCTTTTAAGTACAATTTATTGAGTTGAATTAACTGAATTTGAATATGCAAGTACAATTATGAATTTCACAGTCGTTTACTTTTTAATACTATCTGCCCACTGTACTGTCACAAAATCCGAATGAGCACAGCAGAATGAGAGAATTGAAGCTACCGATCAGCTGAGCGAATCTTATAAGAGCCGTTGGAAAAGCTCTTCCCACTTTAGTTTGAATTGAACGGCGGCAACGGGCGGTTCGCGTGTGGAACGACAATTAAATTGTAGCACGTGAAACATACGATCGAACGGTTGGGGAGAAAACCAAACAAAGTAAATAATGTACAGTGCATAACCATGTACAATTAAAATTAATTTACGCGTCGCTGACGATCTGCATAAGTTCAATGAAGAAGCCAGCAGGCATATAACAAAGCAGACAGTAAAAAAGCAACCAAAGGAAACAAAAAGAACGAGTGAGACACTCAATAATTGCCAGTAGAAAGTGCATACATATAAAACAATATTTATTCGATTTATATATTTATCTACATGTGTTAATGTGTTAAAGAATATATGTATATATAAAAACAAAATCTGTGTATTATATGCAGTTTCATTCATGAATTGCATTTTGTGGTCTTGTTGTGATTTAAATTCTCAGTTTGTACGTCATTTCGTCTTAGCGCATATGCGCCATTCTATTTATTTGCGTCTCAAACATAACGGTGAAAGCATAAGCACCACCCCCGCTCCCAACACTATTCAAAGGAACAACAATTGCTGCAACAGAACTTTTACAAACGAACAGCAGCGTGTGTGACGTCGTCGACGCAACAGGTTCGTTTAACTTAACTGCTGTATTTGACCCGACAACGTTGAATCCGGTGTAAAGTGAAATGTGTTAACAAAAAAAGAGAAAGAAAGAGAAGATGAGAATTTGAATAAAAGAGTGCACATGCAGGAGCGTCAGAACGGGATATTTGCCATACATCTAGGATAAGAGAAAATAATTTAAACGCAGAAAATAATTCAACCAACATTTTTTACACAAATTTTATAAATTTCCTAATCAGTTTAGAAATGTTTAAATATATTTTTATTTAAAAAAAAAAGTACATTTTGTATGCACCTCATTGCATTTGGATTCCGCTTCTGTACTAATTGCATAAAGTTCGAAATAGAAGTAGAAATGCTTTCATTCTTGTTGCTTCTTCAAATCGAACTCGCTGGTTCGAAACTCGAAAATGGAAATGTAGGTCATCATCGCATCATCGCTAGAGGCAAACGTCAAAAGAAAACTAGAATTCGAATTGTCTTTCATTTCCATTTATCTTTTCTATATACAATATTTTGTTGTTGTTAGGTTGTTGCAACTTTATTTGATTGTATCATTTATATACAAATATGTATATACATATGTATATAGGTAGTACGCGTGTGCGTTTATGTGCTTCAGTTAACGTTTTCAATATGAATGTGCTTTGAATACAAATTTGAATTTCTTTTATAATATTCAAATTTGATTGCCGGTCAACAAGCAATTCGTAAAATGCATTTCAAAAATGACAAAAAACCCAAAGTACAACTTTATAAAAAAGAGTTTAAATTCGAGACAGTGAACGAAACTGTTTTCTTTATATAAAAAAGTTGTTAAAGGGTTAACTAACTAAAGGCTTAACCTCAATGTCTACTAGATACATAAATACATATATGTACATACATATATATTAACTGAGTGACTTTTTATAGAATATTATTTTTAGCAAATTTTACCTTAAATTGTGGATTATTATTAAAAATTATGTATGTACATTTATTGCATTGTATTTTGAAACAGTTGTAAAATAAATTTTCTTTAAACTCTACAAGGTCTGCAATTCTTAAGAAGCTTACCAAGCTAATTTTGTAAAGTTTATAGACATCAATATAATAATTATTATGCACAATAAGCATTTTTCGGCTAATGTAAAATTGGCTGCCAATCAATTTACAACAAAATTTCACAATTGCAAATGAAACCAAATAAAGTTTATGCTTATATATAGATTATATTTTGCAGATATTCCAAAAATTTTTTAGCGACATTAAAATTTTATATAATTATTCACATTTATATAATTCCCCATCGGATGTTCTAAAATTTCAAGTCTTAATATTTCGCTTAAAAGAAATAATACAAATAATCTCTATTTTTTCTATGTTCTTTTTCTAACAAATTTAGCAAAATAATTTTATATAATATCTTAAATCTGTACCAATATATACATAGCTTTAAAAAGAGAGTTCCACTATTTTAAATTTATTTAAAGTCTCTGTAAATTTATTTAAATTTATATAAACCTAAAATGGTATGAATCTTTAATTTCACAAAAATGAAATCAAAATCTACAAACGACAAACGACAGACTGCACAATCACCCCGACTCATTATTTATAAGTCTACTTGATAAAATAACAACAAGAAGACTAAAAATATTACATATATTAGATCTCTCAGATAGAATTTTACTTTTGTTTTATATATGGTAATAATGAACATACATATGTATAAATAGTTAAGTATAACCTAGGGTTTATATATAATAGTTGACTCAGTGGAGCCGGCTATTCCTGTTATGTTTTATGTATCTCCAAATTTACTTATTGTCCAAGGACAAATTGTAAATAAAAAGAAAAAAAAAACTTACAAACTCCAAATATTGATTAGTACGTATTGATACTAAAAAGACTTCAAAAAATATTTTTATTAATTTTTTAAATACTCTAACAAGTCATCGAAATTTTATTTAAACTATTTTACTTTTTTTTTCAAAAAAGACTTCGTAAACATTTTTAAAACATTTAAATTCAAATTAAAATTTTAAAAGTATTAAAAAACAAAAGTTTCCTAAATCTTCTACAAACTCATTGAAATTCATATAAACTTTTTTATTGTTGTTTTAATGTTGTTAGCAAAAGGTTTTAGTTATTAGATTTTTACTATTTAACAAGATGTAATTTTTGCAATTATATTTTAGTTTATCTGACGTATTCATTCAATCGTAGATTGAATAAATCTTAATTACGTGAGTTAATGCATGTTCACAATCATTTAAATACTGAAATACTAAACAAGAAAAACAACAACAGCAGCGACAACAACCCATATGTACATATACATATATATATATAAAATAATGAATAAAAAAAATCAAATTGCAAAACAAACCCTAAACAACGGTCAATGGCTGCTGCTGTTGACTCTGACTCTGAACCTCTTCAACCAGATAAACAATCAAATTGAGGGAATGAAATTAAAAGGGAGAAACAATGGTCCCCCTCCCTCAAGCCGGCTGGCTACTCACTATCCGCACGACTCACTACTACGACTTCATTCAAATATAGGTTTTTGGCTTTTCGTACAATAACACGCCCACCTTATGTATACATACCAAATATATATACATATATGTATATATGGTTAGAATATATGTATGTATGTAAATCAATGTATTAAACCCTGATTCTGCCTCCCCATCAACCTTTTTCTGTTTCTTTCCACGTGCTGACCTTGTCGACGTCACTTTTTTTCTTTATCGCAAAAGTAGTTCTAGGGGTCGTATACGTAATATTCTCATAGTCTTAGTTGAATTTTATTTTCTGTTTATGTACTTTTTCTTCTGTTTCGTTTTTATTATTTTTTTTTTTGTTTTGTTTCTTCTTAGTTATAGTTTGGGTTTTATCATGCCTCCCGCTTGTTATTTGCTAATTTTCTGTTTTGTTTTTGAAGTTGTTCAATTTGTTATACCCTAACGGTAAGAGTCTATGCTATTTCATAAACAAAACAAAACTAATTTTTTTATACTTATTTGTGTTTTTTCCATTAATAAAATCGGTAAAGTTTATTTCGTTAATTTTTATTATATTTTATTATTACTCTCAATTTGTAAAGGGTATAAAAAGTCTAAAGTGAAAATTAGATTTTTATTTTTATTTTGTAGGTTTTCGTGACTTTAATTGTAATGTTCGAGAGTGTATTTCGGTTTAATTTTTTTTTGTCGTTTTTTGTGATTTTTTTTTTGCATGTTAAAAAGACTTATGAATAGACTAGGTTGCCAACTGAAATTGATCATGAATAACTCATTAAGCTGTGAATGAGAATGCGCTCAAAATGCACTCGAAACGACTCGATTAAAGTTTGGCAAAGCAAAGCCAAACAAGTTTATTGACCATGCCCATGTCTTTTTGGCCAGACTTGATCCGCTTTTTGGCTAATTACATAGCGTCTGTTTGTATGTATGTGTCTGTGTGTGTGCAGCCAAATGATTTGGCAACTTTTCTATTTACATTTTTTTTTTTTCTTCTTTTCATTCTCTTCTCTTGTAAACTGGTTTTTCTGTCTGCCAGCTCGAAAAAAATTAAGTCTTAGTCATGAGGCTTTTTACACCAAAGTCAATATCAATTTTGTTTACCAAATACAAACAAACTAAAAAAAAATTAACAACAAATATTAAACCGAAAAAACATATGTTTTTTCGGTTTTTGTTGTTGTAAAATTTAAATATGCAAAATAAAATTTTTAAAAACAATGTCAAGAAAATTATTGCCAGACCCAAACATTTAAGTGTCCACCAAGGGGCAAACTTACATATGAAAGTGGGTTAACGAGAGGGGTAGGGGCTGGGTCAGATTTATACTATATGAAATATGAATTCTGTTTATTAGTAAACACATTAAAAAGTCGTAGTTTTCAGTTTATAGATATATATATTTGTATATATCGAAATGTTTTTTAGTTTTTACCTAAGGCACTAAATTAGTTTTACATATTCAACAGAAACTTGTGCTTAATATTATTTATTTGCTTAAGATTAAAAACCTACACACACATCAGCATACGAATACAGTGGGCCCTCAGTTAATGAACACTTTTTTGGGGAAAAAAGTTTAGAACGAAAAATTTTGCATAACGGCCAACGAAAATGCTAGAAACCTTGCAGCAAAACAGAAGGAATACCCCTAATACACATTATAATGGTGTCCAGCGTGACCGTTTTTTTAAAATTTCAGATATCTCCTTGCATCCAATACGTATTCAGTTTTTTCAAAATTTTTATACGTTTCATTTTACCTTCTAAAAACTGAACTTAAAATGTATTGAGGTATTTTTTTTTTAGTTCTTTCTTTCCTTCAGTAAAAGTTCAAATTGAAACATATTAGAGTGAATTTTATATTGATTTATATGGTAATCGTGGTTTCTATGGAACAAAATGTGTTTGTTAACCGAGGGTCCACTGTATTTATAACCCTAAAGTCTAGACCACAATCCAGACTATGTGTAAACAATATATATTTTAAATGATATTTTATTTTTAAAAAATGTTGTTTACCTTTGTTTTTGCTACTAACAACTTAAACTTAAATGTGTAAGGCATTCAATTTTGAAACTTTTGTTTTTTTTAATTCTAAATCAATTGCGTTTTTATTTTTCATTGATTAGATATTAGGTACATAAATCTTCCAGAATATTCCAGTTAATAGCTCCTAAGCTTTAATTGATATCCATTCCTTCTATCTATCATTTTTCTATATATAGTTATCTTACTGTTAGATAAACAAAAAATATTTTAGGAATTCCAGCACTATTATTTAGCATATTGTTTGTTTAAATTGTTAGACAGTCTCAAAACAGGAACTGACCTAAGTCAATGGTCAATAAAATTAGCAAATTCTAGCTAATTCTATACTATATGCCATGGCAATGATAAATTGCTCCAAATCAATAGGAATTTTGTTTCAGAACTATGAAAATTATTGTGAATAAAAGTTATTGTTAGTCGGCTGATTGATAGTCTGTAGATAGGCCATAAAAGCCAAACTTTTTGCCATAAACAAGATAAACATCTTTAAAAATGCGCGTGTCTAATTGCATGAAACAATAAACATTTTTTTCTTGGCCATAACTTTCTTTATGAAGTGGAAAAAAAAAACACGTATTATTATGGCATCGGGTAAAGTCTATCTAATTGGGAATTCCTATAAGGAGGGCGTCTGGTGTCAATCAGAGTTTGGCGTAAGTGGAAGCATTCAGTTGATTGATCGCAAATGTAACGCCCATGAAATTAATTTGCAATATAAGCGTGTATATATTCATTTTCGTTTTTTTTTTTTTTCCATTTTCAATATTTCCATTCATTATAAATGAACGGTTAACGCCCCATTAGACACATGTATCAATTTAACTGAGAAGGGTATAATTAAACTCTTTAATATTCATTGGTAAGGGCAAATTGCTAACGTCTATATCTATATGTCTATGCATTGAGACAATAGAAAACGTGTAAATTCTGATAATTTGGCCAACAATGGGGGGGATTTTAGACATTAAATGGCATACTCATAGAACAAAGTGTAAAGGTTTCTATTTCTATATATTGAGGTTTAATGGAAAAATTTTGTGATTTATGTGAAATAAAATTCTATGAGCCATTACTATATTTGAGTAGGTCTCGAGTATTAAAAAATATTAAATATTATATATATTTCAGTTATATATAGATACAAAAATAATTGTTTATTTTTAATTTCAAAAGATATTTATTTAAAGTTTTTAAAATAAGTCTTTGCTGTTTGTGTTGACCCAGTTGCGAAAGAAGGTCCAAATCCTTGAAAATATATTATCCATTGAACTAAAATTCGTTTCGTTAATTGATAATCGTGTGCTATAGATCGGGGTGTGTTATAGATCGGGGTTTTATTAATTTGTTGTTAATTAATAAAAAGGCGGACTAAGAATATTTGTTTTTCTATGTTTATGAGAAGTAATCCAACAGTTTATTGGTTTTCCAAAATCAAATTTTACCTAAACCCAGATATCTATTGATCATGCATTAGCTGAAATCACAAATTCTAGTATATCTACAGCAATATTCATTGGACTGGCTTTACATTTTTAAACATTTTTTGGATATTATATTACAAAAAATATATTTTTTTGAAAATTTAAACTGCCTCTGACCTGCTAATGTATATTTTTATACCCTGTAGCCATAGGGTAAAGGGTATATTAAAGTCGCTAAAATGTATGTACCAGGCAGAAGGAAGCGTTTCCGACCCTATAAAGTATATATATTCTTGATCAGCATCAACAGCCGAGTCGATTGAGACATGTCCGTCTGTCCGTCTGTCCGTCCGTCCGTCCGTCCGTATGAACACCTAGATCTCGGAGACTATAAGAGCTAGAGCTACCAAATTTGGTGTGAACATCCGTCTTATGCCCAGGCAGGTCAAGTTTGTTTCAAATTTTTGCCACGCCCACGCCCAAGAATGTGATTTCTTTAAAACTTCTCTAGTAATTCATTTTTTCTAAATTGCCAAGGCGGCATTGGCAGATAAGAAAGAGCGAGATAGCATGCGTTCGCTGCTGCTGCATGTAAAGGGGAATTTTGTTTTGAATTGATTGCGATTTCGAGGGTGTTCGAACTTTTGTTTAGTGCCTACGCAAATTAAGATAGTTTAAAATTTTTGCCACGCCCACTTCCGCCCCCGCAATTTAGAAAATATGAATTACTAGAGAAGTTTTAAAGAAATCACATTCTTACTTGGCACATCTAATAATGTGGCCAAAATGCAACATCTGACTAAATTTAGTCGAAATCGAACAATAAATATAGGAGTTATACGAATGTGCGTTTTGTACTGAACCAACAAGTGCGAGATTAGCTGTGCCAGGTATGAGCGAGATAGCGTGCATTCGATGAAAATTTTGAATTAAATCAAAGGAGATCTCGAGGGTGTTCGACTTTATTTAATATAACTAGTTGGTACAGGGTCGGCAGGGACGACTTGCTTGCTTCATTATCTATTAAAATTGCCTTTTAATGGCAAAACAATATTTAATAACAATTAACAATAATAACATAATGCAGATTTTGGCTGAGGGACTTGTTGTTTTAGACGAGTTTCCTAATTGAAAATTTTCACTTTAAACAGTTCGTTAGGTACAAGACAGTAAAACTATTTTTAATACGAAGCATTTCAAAAGAAACAAAACCGATAAAACTAAGTAGACCCATGAATTTAGAAAGCATAATAATTATATATATTTAATTATATAATATAAGAGTTCATCCATGTTTCAAAGTTTCAAGTCATTATATCAAGTAACATTCCTCATTTTACTGACTTGAAAATAGAATTCAGTTATCCAACAGCTTTAAATACCAAAAGAATTGCATTTTTTACCTGTTTACAATTTAAAAAGATTTTTATTTTGTTATTTAAATAGTCATATTAAGTTTTTAAATTTATATTTTATATATATATAATTCTTTTGAAAAGCAAATCTATATAAAAATGAGTTTTCTGCAAACATATAAATCACTAACATACATAGATCTTTTATATTTATTTAATAGCTTTACTCATAAAATTCAATTAATATTAATTCTCTTCATTTTCATTATCTTTTTTTGCAGACGAATCCGTAAAACAATAAATACGCCCTCAAATATATAGTCGTAACTATCGGCTATGACCCTCTTGCCAGATATCAAGGCCACTGATGCCGCCTGCTGTGGCGGCGGTGCCAGCAGCAGTAGTTCTAGTGACGCCAGTGGCAGTTGCGGCAATGTGAGCACCAAAGAACATCATCATCATCTTCCGAAGGGCAATCATGAGAACAAGGGGGCTGGTTGTCTTAGCTTTGAATGTTGCACGGCCAAGGCGGGTTCCAGCTCGGAAATATCTATTGATGATACAGCATCGACATCGTCACGCATTTTGGCCGCAAAAGTTAATAATAATCTAAGTAATTTCGATCAGGAAGCCTATGCCAATTTCGATCATTGCCAAAAAGTCGATATCGAATTCTCTGATGTCCGCTATGCTGTGCGTAAATTTTCATTTCCGGAAAGGAAATTTGTTACCAAGGAAATTCTACATGGTCTAAATGGACAATTTCGTGCCGGCGAATTGACAGCCATTATGGGACCCTCCGGAGCTGGCAAAAGTACACTGCTCAATGTAATGTCTGGTTTTTGGTGAGTTTGCACTTGACTTTGATTTCAGAATATGCAATTTGTGCTTAATTTATGCGCATACATGCAATCCACTTAGTATTTTATTGTCGACAGCAAAAACTTACTAAACTTGCAGTTATTTTTTTTTTTTTTTTTTGTTCAAAAGTAATCTTTCAATCAATCAGCACATTGTTCAAGTGTCAGAAATGCCGAGACAAATAACAAATTGCATTCCTTGCATTTGTTACAGATATATACTAGATGGAGGTACTAGATATATCACGGTTAGCCGACTTTGTTATAAATAAATAAATAAATTTAATAGGATGCGACAAATTGTTGCCTTGTCAAGATTGAGACAATTAACCTTTCTCTTTAGTTTTATTGTTTCTGAAAGTGATTCTAATAGCTAATTTATGACTAATCAATCTATTTTAAAATTTAATTTGGATTAGTACTAATGAAAGTTCTTATAAATCTCTGGATTTTATTCAAATCAGTTATCGTTTATGGGTAATTTCAGATTGATCAAAATGGAATGCTTGTAAAGCAGCCTTGCTAGTTTTAAAGGCATCTCAATCAAGTACTTAATAAATTTGATCTCTTTTAAACGATTCAATTTGTTATTTTCAAGTATGAAAATGAAGTTTTGAATATGAAACTATAGAAAGGAGCCTAAAAAACATATTATAAATGCAAAATCTTTTAACTAGCTTGGATCAGCCTCTATTGAATTAAAAAGATAACAAATTCTCAAGAAAAGTAAACAAGAAACTTAAGTTACTAATAGTAGGTCTTCTGGCTTAGAATTGGCACTAGAAAAGCTTTAATAATAAGACCAGAACACAAAGTTTTTCAAAGAAAACAGCCAAATTGTAGTAAATTTTCAACTTTTATTTTAACTCTTTACATTTTTGCAACTATATAGGAAAACAATCCAACATTTTCCAAAGCTTTTATATATCGACAATGCATTTTTTACAACTTATGTAATTAGATACAACGAACAGCAATTGCACTTCCTTTCGACAATGCCGGCGGATCATACGATAGCTGACAAAAGTCCATCTATCGAGTCATGTCTCACAAATGTATTCCATGTTAGATTGAACTTTATGCCATATTCATGAATCATTTGTTGGCTTTCCATCCGAGAGGATTTTAATGCATAATGGAATCGTAATCTCGACATTGAATATTACTCAACTGACGCAATTAGAGATTAGGAGAAAACTGAGAGTAACTAAAGCAAATCAACTGCTGATGAAAACTTGACAGTCAAAACAGAAAATAGAATTATGTATGTGTATTATGATTAACAAAGGCAACAAAAGCAAAAAAAAAAAAAGTAAAACGCGTGGAAGCAATAAAATTGAAAACAGAAAAAAAAAAAACAAAAATAAATAATTCTAGTTGGAATAGAGAATACTTTTAAGACTTTAATTTTGAATACCCAGCACAAAAATTATAAAAAAAGAATGCTCATTACATGTGCTTAGGAATATGAACCAAAAGCAAGACTAAATTATATGAAGGATATAATTATATTCTCAAACACAATCGGCTGCATAGTCCTATCTATTATTTGCACAAATCAAAATAGTTTCCATTTTTGTTACTTAATTCAATTTAGCTTATAGAATTTTAGACATTAAGCTTTCATAGTTCAAATAGGGTATCTCATTGTCGTGTATAATTTTACACTTTCATAGTAGTTCATTAGCCAACCTTGTAATTGTGACCCGAAATTGTTGTAACAATTAAATTATATAGTACTTTTATTTTTTGCGACGTTGTACATAAAGTTTTACTTCTCTTTTTGGAAGATTGAGCCGTCTTATCGGTCAGTAAACTATGATCTTGAAACATGTTTCACACACACTATATATATACATATATATAATCGTTGAATATACCATGAAATCGTAAAACGTTTACTTGCTATAATCATCTTTTTTAATGAATCTTTTCCGCCTCCCTTTTTTTAGTGCCACTGGAGTCTCGGGTAGCATACGTGTAAATGGCAAAACGATGTCACCAAGTTCGGAAAAATTTCGCCAATTGCTATGCTATATACATCAAGATGATCTGTTAAGGCCACAGTTAATGGTGGGTGAGATAATGTTGCTGGCGGCTCATCTTAAATTGGGTTTCAAAGTTTCCAAAAGTCACAAAATGGATTTGGTAAGTTAGAGAAAAATGGAAAGAAAACTATAAAATGTTTAACAACTCTTTTCCTTTGCTTCTCTTGTTTTGTTTCTTTTTTTCTTTGGGTAGATCAAACATATCTTATCTCTGTTGGGTCTGGATCATCGTTATAATGTTTATACGGCAAAGCTATCGGGTGGACAAAAGAAGCGTCTCGCCATTGCTCTGGAATTGATAAGCAATCCTCCTGTACTCTATCTGGATGAGCCAACAACGTGAGTACATACATATATAAAAAATAATAATAATATTATTATTATTATTAATATTAATATTATAATTAATGATGATGTTGAATATGAAGGGAATGATGATGAATAGGTACACTTTGACTATATAATGGCGGAAATTCAAATATAATCCATAACCGTATTGCCCCACAAGTCAAGTTTGCCGGCAACTGTGTTTTGCTTATCTCGGTTTGAAAAATATATAAAAATATATACATATATATAAACATGTGTGTATATATATGTATTCATGTACATTTAAGTAGTTGGTGTTGAGATTCACATTGATTTGTCTGTCGAGTTCATTGTGCAGGAAACGCAAATAATGAAATATAATTAATAATTCTGTCATAGAAAAAGTGAAATCACACAATGGCACACAATTCTCGATTTCACATCGATTTTATAGTATATACTATTATAATTGGTAGCCTCCAAAAAAAAAACCAGATGTTTGATTTAGAAATTTATTTAGAAAGGTTTTAAGAATACTCAACATTGTTTCAAATTTAATTGAACTTAGTGTAGATAATAGTTATCTTAATCGCCTATTTGTCTGATCAGGACAAAACAAAGATAAGGTAATAAATCCGAAAAATTTCTCATATATTGAGAATTTGGAAATCGCGGCAGTTTAACAGATAAGAAAAAGCAATTTGATGCAATTTACAATACTTACAGTACACTCCATTGTACTAGATCAACTTGCTTTTGGTTTTTGATTTGTTTCTTAATTAATTTGTATTGGGAAGTAAATTGCGATATTTACCTATTGTCCAAGATGCTTTTAAATGCTTAATTTAATCCAGCATTTTCAAAATTATACAAATTTTATTAAAGAACTCTCACAACTTTTTTGGTATGCAAAAAAACCTTTCAAATTGTATGCAAAAAAGTAAAAATATCTCATTTTAAAAACAAAAAAAAACCCTTTTCAGGAAGTTCATGACTTGAATGAATCATAACATGAAACTAAAAATAATTCATGTTATGATTCATTCATCCTTGTTTTAAATTAAAGTAAATTTGATGCTGACTTAAATTTAACATTTCTGTTTTAAAATTTGGTTAAAAATAAACAAAGCGAAATGCCTTAAATTTTAAATTTGTGTAAAAGTTTTTGAAGACGTATACTAAAAGAGGTTACAAAGTTAATATATCAAACATATTTAAACAAATAAAATACAATATATAAACTTTGCAAGAACAATTTTAAACTTGAATGAGCAAGCAAGTCGTCCCTGCCGACATTGAGTATACCCTGTACCAACTAGTTATATTAAATCAAGATCGGCATCAACTTAATTCAAAATTCCTTTTAACATGCAGACGGACAGATGGACATATGTCAATCGACTCGGCTGTTGAAGCTGATCAAGAATATATACTTTATGGGGTCGGAAACGCTTCCTTTACCTGTTACATATATTTTAGCGACTTTAATATACTCTTTTATCCTATGGGTTCAGGGTATAAAAATATTAAAAGACTTTATTTAAACTTTAAGATTTCGATCATTATTTTTCATATATATTTAATTATTCATTATTTCATATATAATTTAAAACAATAATTACGAAATTTTGAATTCAATTGCAAATACTATTGAGGCATTCAATATAATATAAATTATTAATTACTCATGCCATTTGCACAGAAATTTTCTAAATTACAATAATTTCCCTCATCGGTTAACTAAACCAAACCTTAAACTGAAAAAGTGTTTTACTAATTTCCCAGAATAGTTTTTTTGCCCAACTGTAATTAACTAAAACACATTGGCAAAACGATGTTGTTTGACATCATTATTATCCGATTGTTGTCGAAAATAATAACAAAATTTTCCATAACCCCTTAATAGAGACCTTACACATCTGCTTAATTGTTTTCAGTAGAATTAGTTTGAAGCTCAAGTTATATTCCCATAAAGATTTCTCCTCAACTCTCGAGTCTAACAGTAGACACATCTATCACCTATTTGGCACAATGACTGGCATTTTGAACTCTGACGTCTGAAGAAACAATCAAAAAACAAAATTAGTCATTTTAATTCGACTGTTGCTGTTGTAGATTCTCTCATCAACAAAAAGAAAATAAACCAACTAAAGTTCAAGTCATTTTGCAAGTTCAAAATGGGAAACTTTCTTAATTGTATTTGTAGCGCAGAGAAAATTTTGAGTTCTTTTATTCCAGTTTATAGACAATGTTGTGCGATAGTTTTAAAATTCTTTTGTGTCAAGTTAAAGGTTGAAAAGTTTATTTTTATAAACTTTTTTATTGAAATTAGATAGTATATTATACCCTTGCAGAGGGTACTATACAATTGGTCAGATGTTTGTAACGCATAGAAACATACGTTTCCGACCCCATAAAGTATTCTTGATCAGCATCATCAGTCGATTGAGACATGAGTCCGTCTGTCTGTTTAAATCACGTTGTAGACCTCAAATTTTAAGCTACATGTTTGAAACATGAAAAGTTAAGTTTCTTAATCGATCAAGCAGGTTAAGTTTGAAAATTAGTCGGATTGGATAAATATCACCGGAGTTATTAACTAAAACGTGAAGGTACTTCATGTAAAATAAGCAATTTTCTTTGGCAGCAAAGAAACAAAAACAAATTCCAAGAAATCTGCCCTACAAACACAAAAGGCCCTCAATCGAATCCGCGTGGAATTAAATAAGAATTATATATAGATTATTGTTTTTTTGTTATTGCATTTAAATTTAATTTGTACCCTTACACCCTATATCAACTTTAAACAATATCGGAAAAGACGTGAAAATTTTTAAGTGTTTTTTTTTCTTTTCTTTTTTGTTTTTGAAAATTTATATTTTCATTCATAATTTGTCATTTCTCATATCTTATTTATATTTTTATATATTATATTACTTACGTTTAAAAAAATACAATAAAATTGTGTTCAGCATTCCATTCCCTTTCGAAATTAAATGTGACTAATTTATACCCTGTACTTAAATGGTAAAAGGGTATATTAATGTCGTCAAAATGTATGCAACAGTCAAAAGGGAACATTTCCGATCACATAAAGTATATATATTCTTGATCAGCATCAACAGTCGAGTCGATTGAGACATGTCTGTCTGTCCGCCTGTCCGCCCGTAAGTGCTAGAGCTACCAAATTTGGTGTGAACATTCCTCTGGTGTTCATAACGAATGCATTGAAAGCAGTTACCATTGAACTACATAGTTGGTACAGGGTATACTCAATGTCGTCAAGGATTACTTACTTGTTTCATTAATTTAAAGAGTGAGAAATTTTTGAGCAAAGTATAAAAAATTCATACATTTTAAGCGGTAATCGCAGTAGATGAAATATAATCTGTATACTAATACTTTGTTTAGTATTTGCTTTTTTAAATTTAATCTTTACCCTGTTTCGTTTCCCTTCTTTTTTTATTTCTTTTTTTCGTACAGCGGCCTGGATAGCTCATCTTGCAGTTCTTGTGTGGCGCTGTTAAAGAAACTTGCCCTTCAGGGTCATACGATTGTGTGTACCATACATCAGCCGAGTGCCTTGATCTTTGAAATGTTTGATAAACTATATACAGTGGTCGATGGACATTGTATGTACCAGGGACCTGTTAAAGAACTAGTGCCATTTCTTGCCGAACAGCAACTGGCATGTCCCAGCTATCACAATCCGGCAGATTATTGTAAGATATAACAATTTAACTTAATGCAAATTCATGATGATTTCTATGATTTGAACTTTCTATTCATCTAGTGCTAGAGGTGGCCGTTGGTGAGCATCAGCGTGACTTGGATGAGTTGATAAATGCGGCAAATAGAAAGTATTACGAAGATGTTGCACGTTATCGTTATATGAAACCAAACGATGTATCCAGAATAATGGCAACAATAAAAGGTAGCTTATACTACATATATACACATTTGCCTTTTTACAATATTTGAATATTTTTCTTTTAGAAAACATCGAGGGTAGTAAAATCAGTCAAAGTCAAGGTTTGTCCGCCGTATCACAATTCTCAAGTTTTGATTATGTAAAACCAGCCCAGCAGGATTTGGCTCTTGAGGAGATCAAGGCATTGCAATGTAGTAATACATCAAATGAAACAACGATATTGGAGCAACAGCAAGTGAAGCAACAACAGTCACTTGCCAATGTCACTGAGAAGCAACAACAATTGTCCCCCCTGCCCATCATCAGTTCGGCCTCGTTCCTCATGCAATATATCCTCCTGCTGCAACGCATCTTGATCTGTGCCAGACGCAACTATGTGAGTTGATAACTTAATTTGTTAATTTCAGTGCCCTCGTTTAACTTGTTTTCGCTTAACGTTAACGTTTACTTTGCATAATTTTCTAACCTTTTTTTTCCCCCCCATTTTTGGTAATTGGCCAAAAGTAACTTTCTGTTAGAGCTGACCGTCTTTTGCATTTAAATGTTGTGCGATTTTTATTTATCTTTTTTTTTTCATTTAAATTTATTATCCAACTACGTTGTTAGATTTTTTTTATATATGTATATACAGAATTACCTACTTATAATAATTATAAGATTTACGACAGTCTTTAATGTTTGCCGTTCCATATGATAAAACATGCGAATATAAGATTTAATGTTGCGTTCATTTAGTTGAAGGTTTTGCTAAATGTTTTATAATGGCCATTATAAAACATAATCTTCGTGGTCTATTAAACTGACTTTTTAATGTTACATAGTAGAGAAAAATAAAAAAAAAAAATTATTAATTTTTTTTTTTTTATACCCTTGAAGAGAGTATTATAAAATTGGTCAGATGTTTGTAACGCATAGAAATATACATTTCCGACCCCATAAAGTATATATATTCTTGATCAGCATCAATAGCCGAGTCGATTGAGACATGTCCGTCTGTCCGTCCGTCCGTCTGTCCGTCTGTCTGTTTAGCCAGACGTTTTCGAGCTTAAATTTTAAGCTACATGGTTGAAACATGAAAAGTTAAGTTCCTCAATCGATTGAGCAGGTAAAGTTTAAAAATTATTCGGATCGGATAATTATCACCGGAGTTATTAAGTAAAACGTGGAGGTACCTCGAGTAAAATAGCAGTTTTCTTTGGCAGCAAAGAAACAAAAACAAATTCCAAGCAATCACACACACACATACATATGCAAAAATTGGTCACCACGCGGTGTGTGAGAGAGACAGAAACATTTGCGTTGTGTTGTTGCACAGAACAAAATTTAAAGAGCGAGATGCCATGCGTTTGCTATATGTATATGTATGTCGAACTAGCTTAAGTGAGTAAAGTGAGGATGGTGACGTAGTACGTAAAGATCGGTCGCACGATGGTTCGGTGTTTGGTGGATTCGATTCTCGGTGAATTCGGAAAAATTTTTTATTTGAGTTTTCTCTTCAATTACTTTAAAAATTTAGTTTTTAAATTAAATAATAAAACAATGAAGCTGCAAGGGTATACAAACTTCGACAGAGCCGAAGTTAGCTTCTTTGATATTTTTTGGTGTAATTTTAACACAACAAAAAACACATTTCAAAAGTGAAACCTCTGAACCAAAACCGCACTTTAACCTTTAATATTTAGTTGTAGGTTTTTCTTTATGAAACTTTTGACATTAAAAACAAGAAAACGAAACCGAGATACGAAATATAACATTTAATTAGGTTTTTCTTTTATGATGGAAAGAAATTACATTTGCTATGTTTTTAGAAGAAAAAGTATGAATATGTTTTGGAAAGTATTTAAGATTAACCTTTTATCTTTTAGCTTGTTTTTGTCTCTTAAAAAACTTTGTGTGATTGAGGCAAGCAAAATTCTAGGTCTTTTAGATATAGAGAAAAGTTGATTAGAATGTTGATTAGAATGTAAAGTCTTTATCTTTTCTTAGACTTGAAAATAATCTTACTACTTGCAGAAATAGAAGTTTGCGAAAATTTTGTAAAATTTTAGATTTATATTTTTTAGAGAAATAGAAGTTTGGGAAAATTTTTAAGAATTATGTAAGGACTTTTGTGATTTTCATGCCATAAAGTAAACCAAATTGACTAATTGCATGTTCTTTCCTTCATTGAAAATAAACTCTTTTTTTCCAATGCCTAAACTAAAACTGTTATAAACTTTTATTAGTTATATGATACAGACTAATTATAGATTAGTTTCCTGCTTGATAATATTCTCCAATTATCAAAGAGAACTATTATTAAATATTTTAGCAATACGCATTTTGTTTTGTCAACCTTTTCAATTGCCGCATTTACTTTTAAATATTTAACTAATTTGTTAAGTGCATTTGTCAATTTGCTTGTCAAGTGTTTACAATAAAATTTCAAATCAATATTTGATTTGATTGTATAAAAAATTTAATTTTATACTTTTCGCATTGCATTGCAAAATAGAAAATATTTGCTACTTTTATGTAAATAGTGTAAAGGCGTAATTGATCAGTTGTATATATACAAAATATATACCATTTGTACCAGATTTTTATGGCTTAAAATTTACCTTTTAAAGATAAATTTTTCAATTTGTTTGTAGTGTCTATTAGTAAACTTTTTTAATATAGTTTAGGATCAGCTATTCTTCCTACAAACTTTTCACATATTGTCAACACATTTGTCAATAATCAGTTGACCACAAGTGACTTCTACTAATCAGTTGATATAATTAGTTTACTTAGTTACAATCAAAAAAAAATTTGATTTACTTGGTAAAAAACTAAAAAATAATTTGTCATCTGTTATGATCAGTTTGTGCGTCATTAAGTCAAATAACTTTATTTAGTATATATATTACTGGCACAAACTGATTAGTAAGAAGAAAAAATGTCTAATTAACCTGGTCTGGCATACCTCCGCCTCCTCGCCTTCTGTTTACATTTCTTTCTCATTTGTTAAGCAAAGCATTTTTGTTCTAAATTATGTGCAAATATTTATAAATCAAATGAGATAAAGAACAAATGGTTAAACGAAAATTGTGTATTTCTTTTTGGCATAATTAACACATATTAATAATATATTTGTATTTTGTGCTCATTGCACAAAGATATTTGCATACAAGTATTTATAATGCAATTGAGTTGCTTTAAGTGCCTCTTTTTAGCACCTTTGGCAAATTGATTTGTTTTGCTTAACCTCGGTCTCTCTATCCCACATATGAACACCTACATATGGCTACATGATTTTGACTTTAAGTTTCGTGCAACAAAACCACTCAACTGTGGAGTGGACATAACTTTTAGAAGCTTTACAAATTGGCTAAAAAAAAAAAAAAGAATGACAATTGCAACCTTCACACAGATACATTTCAAAGTATCTGTTTGAAGTTGCTCTAATGCATTGAGTTTTTTCTAGTATCTAAAATGCTATTTTGTTTCTTTTTGCAGTTTCTGTTGCTGGCTCGCATCGCTTCACATATATTCATTGGCATTATATTTGGCTATCTGTATATGAATGTGGGTAATAGTGCTACATCGGTTCTTGGCAATTATGTCTATTTGTATGGTTCCACGCTGCTTCTGGTATATACAGGAAAAATGGCTGTTGTCTTGACATGTAAGTAGAAAAAAAGAAGAAAAATCTATTGGAAATCTATTGAGAAAATCTTTTTTCGGTTTTCGGTTCTCTGTTTTGCATCTGCCTCTTGGTTGCAGCTGCATTTCCATTGTATGCAACTTGTGCAATCTATTGGCTATTTATCTTTCTTAGTTTTGCCAGCAACCAAACGAAAACAAAAAAAAATTGTCAACTTGCGCATTTTGCAAATATTTTGCTGTTTAAATTAGCAACAAAGAAAAAAAAATAGCAAAATATTTCGTGAGCTAGAATAGAGGCAAATGAAATGAGAGATTGGACGACTAGATAATATACCTACATAATTAGTTAGATACTTGGAGAATGGTTATTTGTAGAAAAAAGATACGTTTAAGCAGATAAGATTCACTTTTTGTTAGTTTTTTGGTTTCTTTTTCTGAGAGAACCTGATATATATTTGTGATCAGGGGCCTAGCTTTAGAGAGGGGAGAGCTAAAGATATATGGCTTTGACTTTTAACAAATGAAAAGATATTTATTTTGGTGTTTAATGTCAAATTAGATAAGAATCTAAATTTGTACGACTTGAAAAAATGAAAGTCAATGTCATTTATAAGTAAATTTATTTATATTACTTTAAATAGTTTTTGGGCTCAGAGAAAAAGGTTTTATTAAGGGGTTAGAGGGAAGTAAGAGAACAGTTTTTTGTGGTAGGTAAATTTCTTTTTTTTTTTAAATAAATATATTGTTTTAAGCTGATTTTACAAACAATAAATAAAACAAAAAAATAATAATTTTACTTGAATTGAATTGACCTTTTTAAGTAAAGTACTTTGCAGTGACCACTATAGCTCCTTGAAGATTCGTTCAAAATGAATCGGCCAAAAAATTCAAAAAACAAAATGGCAAAGTATTGAATATTGTTAATTGTTCATAAAAAATTCAACTTCAGTTAAGATTAAAAATCCTCTGATTAAGTAAAAATTGTGTTGTTTTTCAAAAGCTGTAAAAATTTGCATTAAGGTTTCCGAGCTTTGGATAACATTGTTTTAAGAAAACCACATTTAAAGTTCCAGATGTACCTTGCGCATAGTGGACATGGCCTTACAAATGCAGATATATCTCCAAAAAAGGATTTATCAGATTGATTGGAGACAATATTTTTCAAATTTAATACATTAAGAAAATGCAAAAAAAAAAAGAATATTTTTTATTGAAAATTCTAACTACCCCTAACCCCTTAAGAAAGAGATAAAAACTTTAATTCTTGGAATTCATTATTATGTTATATATCCTATATTCCAATATATTAAAGTATTTCAAACTGACACGATTTCAGTTAGGTTTCTGTTTAAACGAAATCTAGCAAGCAGTAAATTTATTTCTGAGCTCAATAAATATTTTGAAAAAACTTTCAATAAAGCATGGGCACATTTTGACGCTCGCTTAGCGGAACTTTGTTAAAGGAAAAAGCAAAAGAGTTCGCGTCTATTCCAAACATACAAAACTTCACGGAAAGTGAAGGGTGGCATTGAAATTTCAAAAAAAGGAATGGAGTCGTGTTTAAAAAAGTTTGTGGAGAAAGTGGAGCTGTTAATGATGCTGTTTTCTCAGATTGGCATACTAAATTAAAGACACTGATTGAAAACTATGATGCTCGAGACATTTTCAATGTGAGATTTTCTGAGTATGTTGAAGTGGATGAAGATGTTGCTATTTCAGGATTTCTAACCGATTGCGAAATTTTATCTCTGACCGACCGATACAAAAGAAACGAGCAACGATGAAGACGAAGACGGCATATCAGAACCTTTTTCAGAAGTGTCAGTTAGCAAGAGCCCCATTTGATAACTTACAAAGCTATTGCCTACAAAATTGATGATAACTGATGAAGCAGTTATCAGGCACTTTTTCTACTTAAAAAAATTATTGATAAGTCTGTGCAGCAGCAACCATTTACTAATTCAAACTCTCGATAATTCGTAATATTTTAAGAGTCCCTTGATTTTCGAATTAACGAGAGTCCACTGTATATAGTATAGAGATCGATGAAAGATTCATAAAAACTGTAGATATTCCAGAACAAAATTGTTTAAACTCCATTTGTATTCCTCTCCTAAAGGGCAATTTCGATGAATCAGAGATGTTCAATCTTAAAATGTATTATCTATCTCAGTTTAAACTTTGAACAATAATTTCTAATAGAATCCAACTAGATATAACTTTCTTATACCGATAATTGTAGAATCTAAGACATGAGCAAATCGTTTTTTCATACTGAGAATGATGTAAAATGCCTTTACATATATCTTTTATGGCTTTTGGCTTTAGTGTCCTATCTTTTAACAATCTGCTATGTATTTTTTTCTTTTTTTTTAAATATTCTGTAAATTTTAGCAAGTTCGAAAACGTATTTGCTGTCACATTGAATCATGTCAGCCGTTTGAGCAAGGCCAAAACTTGAATAAAGTGAAACACTTACTCATTTTTAATAGGTCGGCGGCAGTCAAATTGTTTTACTTGTTTCGTATTTTTTTTTTACTTTTATTAATTGTATTTACTTAGTCCTGAACTTTATAATCAACAACAATAATAAAAAGAAGGGAGCAAGAGCGCCAATTAAAGCCAATAAGCTATTGTATAGTAAACTTTTTTTTTTTGTTACAAAAACCGGTTTAATAATTCTCAAGCGGAGATCGGGGATCGAGATCGGATCGGATTGTATTGGGATCTTTACCGGTTTCAGTTTACTGACCTGACCTACATACAATATAATATTTATTTACAAGGTGTGGGGATGCCTTCACCTTCAACATTCTTTTGTCTTTTTATACATACATACATATAAACATATTAATTACAACAAAAAATTTAAACAATTAATTTTAATTTGCAGTTCCACTGGAAATCGATATGCTGACAAGAGAGCACTTCAATCGCTGGTATAAATTGGGGCCATATTTTCTGTCGCTTATCTCCTTTGAGATACCCTTTCAGGTAAGTCACAGGGGGATGTACCATCAAAAATTCACTTAAAGCTTATACAAAGGCCATCAATCAAATCTCGATTGGGGGAGACAATCGAAGTTGGGTTTTATCTTTTGCTCATTTTTTTTGCTGCTGCTGCTGCTGCGATCATTAAGTCAAATTAACGACAAGAAATTTGCTGAACTGTCTGTCATCTCTTTGCTGATCTCTCTTCCCAGTGTTTCATTTGCGTGACTGACAACGTTTCAGGGGCAGCAGCGGGGGCAGTGGCACTAGCTACTGCAATTTCACATGATTGTAACAAAAGAAGAAACAAAATACAACAAAAAAATTAAAGTAGTAGACACACAATACATTAGCTACGCTATTTTGCCAAAGAATTTTCATTGTTTAACTGACAAATGACTGAAAGTTTTTTTTTTTGTTTTGGAATTATGCTTTCATTTCAAACGAAATCTTTGTCAAGTCTAAAAGTATTGAAAGTCTAGCTAAGACTAGTTTGTTATGGAATTTAGAAAATTAAATATAATGGTTTAGAAAATTTAAAATATTAGATAGAATAATTGATAAATTCTTTATCGATCTTAATTAAAGATTGAACAAAAAATAAAAATTAAAAAAATGTTACTTGAGGATTTGGAACTTCAAGATCAATTTAAAAGATCAATCCTCCCTTCTTTTTCTCTAAACCTTGCAAATGGTTTAAAAAGATACATCAAATATTTGTAAAGCTGAATAAAAAGTTTTTTTTTTTACCCTATAAAGCAGGGGTGGCCAAACGGTCGATCGGGACTATTAGTCCAGTCGATGGAATTGGTAGATCCTACAGGGTGTCGTCAGTGAACAGTAGATCTTGGATCTATTCAAGTTGGCCATCCCTGCTATAAAGTAGGTATATATAGATTTAATCCACAACAATGATGGAATCGGTTTTATCTTTTCTTTATCTCCGACCATTTGTCTTTAATATTTCTATCAATTTCAAGCTCTCCGTTTATCATTCTAGCTATGTGAATGATACTTGGCTCACAGATTTTTTGGGCATGTAGATAAGTTCTTCAATCAGTCTTTCAATCAAAAATAAATTTGACTGAGTTAGAGGCTTACAAAATTGACGCACTTTTCAGTTTCTGAACTATGCGAATGCAAAATTAATTTTCTGAAGTTTAAGGGGCCTATTTGAAGATGAGAATTCCAGAGGCATTTCAAGTTATGACTCTTCTACAGCGGCCTTAGCCTAAGTCTTTTTTTTCGACCAAATGCATTTTGAGACCATTTCTGTAAAATTATCTTACCCCATTGTTAGGCCAAAAGTATTTTGACATTATATCAAAACAATTTTGTCTCAATTTTTTATTCCCTTGCAAAAAGGGTATATTAATTTATATTTATAGAAGGAGGCATCATCGACTATATAAAGTATATATATTATTGATCAGCACGACGAGCTGAGTTTATATAGCCATGTCCGACTGTCTGTCTGTTTGTCTGGATCAACAGCTTCTCCTCCGACACACTTAAAGCTACAGAGCTGAAATTTTGCACCTAGGCTTCTTTTTGCTGCAGGCATTGTATATCTCGGAATCATCCCGATAGGATGACTATATCATATAGCTCCCATAGCAACGATCGGTCGAGAATAGAGTTAAACCTCCATAACTTTGTTGTTTTTCAATCAAATATTACAAAATTTGTTGTTTATGAGTTTGGTATACTTACTAGCATATCCATCAAGTTTCTTTAGAATCGGTTGACTATATCTTGTAGCTCCCATAGGATGGATCGGTCAAGAATTTTGTTTTAGAGCAATAACTTGGGTGTTTTTAAAACGATTGTTACGAAATTTGGTATTTGGAAGTTTAGTATATATAGAATTGGCTGTGCTTAGTTTCAGCCAAATCGGTTGACTATATGCTATAGCTACCATAGGAACAATCAGACCAAAAAATTTTTTCTCTCGAATTACATTTTTTTCTTAAGCCACGAATATTTAATGTAGGTTTGACTTCTTTTATATGCTTTCTAATGTAATTGTAAATATGTAATTGGTAAATAACAATTTGCAAGGGTATACGAACTTCGGCACGGCCGAAGTTAGCCCATCCTTTTAGTTTTGTTGATTATTAGGTATTTTGATAGGAAATCGAAATAATTAAAATAAAGTTTACATAAGAAAAATGAAGCAAGCAAGTCGTCCCTGCCGACATTGTGTATACCCTGTACCAACTAGTTATTATATTAAATGAAGTCAAACACCCTCGGCAATTAATTTCATAAAAAAATTTCCTTAACATGCCGCAACAGTGAACGCATGCTATCTCGCTCACTCTTACCAGCCAATGTCGCCCTAAGCGCTTCAGTACAAAACGCATTAACGTATATCTCCAATATTTATTGTCCGATTTCGGCTGAAATTGGTCAGATGATGCATATTAGCCACATTATTAGGTGTACCAAATAAGAATCTGATTCTTTAAAAACTGCTCTAATAATTAGTTTTTTTCTGAATTGCGGGGGCGGAAGTGGGCGTGGCAAAAATTTTAAACTCTCTTGATCTGCGTGGTCACTAGGCAAATGATCGAACAACCTCAAAATCGCAATCAATTCAAAACAAAATTCCCTTTCACATGCAGCAGCAGCGAACGCATGCTATCTCGCTCTTCCTTATCTGCCAATGCCGCCTTGGCATTTCAGTACAAAACGGATATAGCCATATCTCCGATGTTTATTGTCCGATTTCAACAAAATTTGGTCAGCTGGTCCAGTTTGGGTATATAATTAGGTGTACCAAGTAAGAATACGATATCTTGACAGCAGCCCTAGTTATCGTTTTTTTTTCAATTGCGGGGGCGGAAGTGGGCGTGGCTAAAATTTGAAACAAACTTGACCTGCTTTGGCATTAGACGGATGCTCACACCAAATTTGGTAGCTCTAGCTCTTATAGTCTCTGAGATCGAGTGTCTCATACGGACAGACGGACAGACGGACAGACGGACATGGCTCAATCGACTCGGCTAGTGATGCTGATCAAGAATATATATACTTTATGGGGTCGGAAACGCTTCCTTCTGCCTGTTACATACATTTTAGCGACTTTAATATACCCTTTTACCCTATGGGTACAGGGTATAACAAATTTTTTCTTCATGGAACTATTTGTCCTTACGATTGATATACATTAAGGTTCGAACTCAAGGAAAACTATTGTTTGTTGGAGTATGAAATAAAAGTTTTAGATACATTCTCACCAAATCAGGAAGTTTGAAGTTTGCTTTACTTTTCCTTTAAACAGTCCAAGTGGATCTGACCAAGCTTAGTCTATGTGGACCTAAGAGTGCATTTGAACCAGTCTATTTTAGCTCTAAGTGGGGTAGTTAGTCTATGTGGAACTCTCAGAAATAGATTCTGATACAGATTATTAAATGTTTTATTTATGGTCCTTGCTGATAAAAGGTTTAGAAAACTTTTTTTTGTGGCTTTAGAGGTTTTTAACTCTTGATTTGAATATTTATGTTTAAAACTTAATACTTAAATCTGACTTTTTAACTGATAAATTTTAATCTTTCTTTTTTTTTTGCAGAGTTTATGTACCGCCTTGTATATCATCATTAGTGTACATTTGACTGGTAACGATAGTGTGGACTCCTATCGCATCTATTATTTCATTCTGCTGGGTATAATGGCTTCATTGAGTGCTCAGGCATGGGGATTCTTTGTTGGAGCCACTTTGCCAACTAAGGTGAGTATTTAAATTTAATATATATATATGTTTAATTAATTTATTAATATAATTTTTTTATATTAATTTGTAGCTTGCCGTTTTCTTGGGTCCCATTCTGGCCGTAATGTTCTCCGTTTTTGGCTTTTGTACACGTTACATTGACATAACCCCAATATTCCGTTGGATGTGGCATTTGAGTTATTTCCGTGCTGGTTTTCATGGTGCTCTAAATGCCATCTATGGCATGGATCGTCCATTTTTGGAATGTCCTGAGACGACAATTTATTGTCATTTCAAATCACCGGATGTCTTTCTTAAATATATGATGATCTCGGATGTACATATGTCCGATTGCCTAGCGCTAATGGGCATTGTGATCGTTGTGATGCATTTACTGACCATTATGACCCTCTGGTACAAGCTGAATAAGCGTTAGAATCGATTTTTAGCTATATATATAGATATGTAGAATAAGTTTTATATAACTATAGCCATATTGTATGTATGTATATACGCTAACGAATGTGTGAGGAAGGGTCTCTAATCTCATTAATTTTTTATATAATTCAAGCAATTTTTTTTTTATGTAGAATCATCTATTGTTTAACTTAATTATTTATTCACAATTTAGTTTGACTTACATTTCGACTAAAGGCTTTAGGGTAGAGTTTTATTTCAGTTTTAGTTTATAAGTTTGCTGATATACCAAAAAAAAAAAAACAAAAAACAACTATAAAAACCAACCAACAACAAGAACAAAAAAAAAAAACAAATTTCTTATAAATGAATCTATCAATCGATTTGGCTTGCCATTTTTTATACTTTATTTCCCTCTATTTCGTATCATTTCATTATAGTTCAAATTGGGGCCTCCCCCATCATCCCTCTTGCTATGCCAAAACATAAATTCACACACTTTCATATGATATGAAACCTTTTGTAGCATAAGTATATATATTATAATAATATGGGGGTTCCTTTATAAAGCCAAGAACAAACCTACTTTTGTGATTAATTTAATTATGTAAACAATATTTTCTGTTTTTCCTCTCTCTTCTTAATGATTTTTCTGTTTTTGTATTAGTTTTTTTTTTTAGTTTTTTAAGTGTTTACATTAAGAGTTCTTATGTTTTTGTATAGCTTTGATTTTTTTATAAATAAATTTTGGTACAGTTTTTAATTGTTATTATTTGTTTTTAAGCTGGTTTTAGAAAGAACTTCCTTTGCAATTAGCGCTCGCCCAGCGTACAGGACCAAGATCGTTTAGAAGCGCACTAAGCACTTCTTTTGCCACCAGTCGGATCGATTTGCCAAATTGTCGCACTGGCTTCCGGTTCACAATGTCAGAGAATTGGAGGTCCTGTGGATGCAGAACCGTTTGGACTGCGCCGAAATTGAGCATGGCGTCTCCTGCGAGAAGCGCAAGGAAATCCCATTGGTTGTCTACGTTCTCAGGAGAACAAATAAGCTTATAATACAAATAAGATTACACATAAGATTTGTCCCTCTAGATTTTGTTATTATCATATTGAATTGGGAAAAGCAAATAATAATAAGTTATTGAAATTTTCACTTGATCCTGTAATTTACAGCGAGCCAAACTTAGCTTTGCCATATGTTTATTTCTCGATCCGGTGCATCTTTAATATTCTTACAATATATCAAGATCTATAGACTTTAAAAATCATGCTAAAGGTTAATTCAGTTTTTGGCAACTGCAATTCAGTCAGCTAGTTGCATTATACCAACCCCAGATAATTTATAATATATATATATGCATATAAATGCATATAGAAATAGAGTAAGCATCGAACGTTCTTATTGATCAGCAGTTGGGTTTCAACTGAGCTTCACCTTACATTGATATTTGTAATCATTTGCTCATACTTTGAATCTATTTCCTTTTAAATAGGATACACATTTCGTAAATTTCCTATTATTCAGAAACTTTAGGTTTTAGTTTTTTAAAAAATAAATGATTTATTTTATATTTTGAAACGTAAATGCCATATACGAAAATAAGTTAAAATACATTCAATGAAAATGGAATAATGGGATAGATAAATCTTAAAATAATGTTAATACAAAATTGCTTAATAGCTAAACACAAATATATATGTATATACTAGTAGTATATAGTAGCATGTGTATTGTAAATTGCACAAGAGCTTAATTTCCAGACTTCTCACATGGTGGACATGCGAGCGTATCTTATGATCTGGTCATGGTTAAGTGGAGCATCGGTGGACAGTTCAACTCTTTGCCATTGTCTGCTCTCATTTGATTTGCGTATGGCTTCGACAACAGCCTGAACATAGAGGCCATCCTCAAAGGTGGAAGCGGTGCAAACAGGTGCTTTAATCCAAGTGGATTCCTTGCTACCAAAAGCTTCTTTTAGAGCTCCCACCATCTTACACAGACCTTTGATGTAGGGTCTTGGTAAAAGTGAGTTATTTGTGGAGAAATGTAAATCTTGAACATCAACGTAAACAGCTTCTTCCTTGGGTTGGCCTTCTTTAAGCACAAAGAGATCGCCGCCACGCACGACCAGATGTCCTTTGCTGCCATAGACAAGGACCTCCTGAGAGAATGCCTTGGCTGGTACAGTATGACTGTGGAGAGCTACTGTAACTAGTGTACCGCTAGACAACTCCATTTGAAAATTACAGAAATCTGGAGCAGTAATCTGTCGAATGCCATTAATGGCCGCTGTTGTCTTCGTATAAGATCTCAGCACTCCATGGACCCGAATAGCTTGTTGTTGCAGAAGGAAGCTTACTAGATCGACCACACTGCCAACCAGATTTAAGGCACCGCCACCCATCTGAGCATCACACATCCAATTATATTTCTCCGGAAACAAAGTGCCCATCTGCACTCGCACGTCCATGAGTACCACATCACCCAAGGGTCCAATGAGTTCCTCTTGCAAGCATCGCCGCATATGGGTGAAAGCCGGCAGGAATCTTAGAGGATGATTAACCAGCGATATGAGCGTTGGATAATACTGCGACGCCCTCACCATTTTTAAGGCATCCTGCTGATGCAGTCCGGCTGGCTTATCGCAAACCACATGCTTGCCAATACCTAGAGCCTTCACCGAGATCTCAGCATGCAGGAACGGTTGACATACAATAAATACCAAGTCTACATCCTTACGCAGCAATACATCATCGATCACATTCGTATGGAATGACACATTTTGGCTCTGTGCTGTTTCTTTGGCCTCCTTTAACGTACGGCCCCAAATGGCTCGTACTTCGAAGCCCTTCTCACGGAGCAGCGGCACCAGGACATTAGCTATCTCCCCAGTGCCAAAGACGCCCACGCCCGGCAGCATAATTTAGCTGTGGATCCGGTTAAGAACGCAAAATTGAAAATTAAAGTTAAAGTTAAAATTTTGTCAACAACAGTGTGACCACATTTGGTAGAAATACCAAAATACACAACTGTTGCCTGAGAAAAAAATACTAAAACTACCTAAAAATCCCGCGTAATTTAAAATTGATTAAAAGACAAAAGTATCGCATGATAGAACCCTAACGACTCAATGAAAAGGTTTATAAAATATTGAATTATGCATAGGTATAGCCTTTTCATATGCTTAAATATGTCTAAAGATGAAAAATTAATTACATTGTATAGCTGCATATAAAAAAAAATTGACTCTTAGATAATAACGATTTTCTCCTTGAAACGACAACTTATAATGTAATGTAAGACGAGACAAAAGAATGAAAGCTCTCCGCGGCATTTTGTACACAAAACTGAAAGATTAAAAACATGTACCAGTGCGAATATACCAAATATATTTTTGGTACATTATAGCTTAAGCCTCCTCTTATCTCGTCTAATTAATTTTGTCATATGTATGTATGTACATATACTTATGTATATGATGTCTGTCGATATTTAAAATTTAGTCTATTACCAACAATTGACTGTTCAAATTCGATCGTCAAAATGTGCGGCTGGCAGCTGAAATTAGCAAATTCTCTGCTACTGTACTTATTATTCGGTAAGAAATAGGCAAAGTTTTTTAATACGTTTATTTAATTTTTGTTTGCAGTTTACCAAGTGCATTGTGATTGTGATTTGACCGAACAACAGCTTAATGATTGTGCAGGTGTAATCACATTGAACGGACAACTTTTACGCACAACCAAAATTAAGACGGGAGAGAAATTAAATATATATCCCATAGATGGACAATCGCCTATAAAAAACATTTTGTGCAAAGATGAAGGAGGTAAGGTGAAATTCTCACCAGATTTTCCTAGTGTCCAAAAGAAATACAGATGTGCTAAAAATATTCTCTTAATCAAAGACGATTTAGGATTTGATTCAAATTGTCATGGGAATATCTTTAAAGTTAGCTACAATATTGAGGGAACTTCAATAGAACTATATCGTACCTGCTATGATAGCGAAAACTATGTTGCTCGCTATACGGAGGGCTATATCTATGCAAAAGAGGGCGCCAGTGCGAAACGTCCCAAATGCGGCTTCACTTTAGATGAAATCATGTCTGGTTATATACAGAGCAGTATATCTCAGGCTGAGGTTGAGAAGACTTTTGGAATATTGTATCAATCACAATATAGTATAACAGATAAAACCAATCTAGATAAAGGTCATTTGACACCAGCCGATGATTATCCAACATTTGCTCAGAAACTAGCAACATTTAAGATGTTCAATGTGTTTCCCCAATTCCATCCAGTAAATACCGGAAACTGGTATGAGATTGAAAAATATATCCGGACTTTAGCCAACAACCACAAGCCACGGATATTTGTCCAAACCGGGACCCATGAAGTACTTAAACTATATAATTCAAGAAGTAGATTAGTTCCGACATATCTTCACTATAATGACACGAAAGACAAATGGAAATTTCCAGTGCCTGCTTGGTCATATAAATTGGTTAAAGATAATCAGAATAAACCGATTTTCGCCAGTGTAACATCAAATAATCCATTTGCCACACAGAGGCCGACTGCTCCTAGTTTCTGCAAAACCGTAGATTGCTCCATCTATAACCTGTCGTTGAGCACTGAAGCATCATATGGGATTACCTATTGTTGTAAACCAGATGAGTTTACACCCGTTTTTCACCAACCCACAGATGTTTCATGTCGCGGTTTAAGGATGAGGAAACCAAATGGCCCTATACCGTCACCAAAAGATACTAAATCTACAAAAAGGGGAGGCGATGAACAAGGTCCTTCAACAAAAAGACAAAAAACAGGTTAAAATATTTTGTATTAAATTCTTCTTATCCATATTATTCATTTAATAAAAGAAAGACAATAAACAGAGAATTTGTTAAAGATTAACAGATTTAGTTGACAAATGTGAATCACAGCTGACACTCAATGAAATCGGATTTGATTGCAGTTAATTGGGTAACAAGGAACATTTGATCGATAAACTAAATATACACTTGCCTGGAATATACATGCCGACTTTTATGAAACTTGAATTTTGTGAATCAATGTATGTTGGTAGGTTAAGTTTTTAAATTCAGCGAACTAAACCACTTTAAGGTAAAACACCCAATCTTAATGCACAATGTCCGTCTATCTGTCTATCTTTCTTTATTAACAAAGTTCTAAAAAACTTTGTTCTTTGACTTCTCAATATATCTACAAAGTTCTATCAGAATCGGTTGAACATATCACCTACAAACAATCGGCCTAAATAAAACAAAAAGGTTGCTTTTTGAAGCTAAAGCACTAAGCTTAGTTTTTATAAATTACACATCTAAATGATTAGGACAAGTTTGATGAAAATCGGATGACTTTGAATTTATTCAGTGTAAGGTGTTTCGCAAAGTTCCGACTAAAATTCTTTATCTTATTACAAAAAAGATTTTTCGAATTATCAAGTGAGAAATTTTCAAGATAGTTTTAATTTTACTTTTATATGATTCAACTGTTTTTATTTTTAAATTTTATATAATAACCTTTGTGCGGGAAAAAGTCATTTATTATTCAAGCACTGCAAAGGTTTAACAAACTTCGTCTCGAATCGATAAGGAATCGGCTTTCGGTTTTCATATTCATAGTATATTTCTGGGAAATTTTTTGAGATTAATTTGAATTATCAATTTTAGACACACTATAAACATTAAATTTATTTCACTGCGTAGAGAAAAAGAATAAAATAATTTTATGAGTATAATCACAACAGTTTGCGAATTCTTACACATTACAATTATCAAAAATGAGCAAAACTATAAAGAGAATAATCAAGCTATACCAAAATATAATTCGCTCCCTAAATTGAATGCAAACTTATCCCAAAAATCGCCCCGTTTTAGAATATAATTCAAATAGGAGAAAACTTAAATACATATAGTAATTTGCAAACGTGTAAAAATTTTAAAGTACAAATCTAAATTGTACCATAAGAATCTACATTTTTCATAATAAGTTGTCGTTTTGGTAAAAACTTTTGTAACAAATACTTTATTTAGAAATTAATAAAAACAAAGTCTACTGTTTAGAGAAGATGTTCTTAAAAATAACTAAAACCTAACCAAATCTTGGAGATGAACTCTAAGAGTCGATATCACGCCATTACATTTTTTTTTTTAAATTTCTATTCCATTATTTCTAAGTGTTTTTTTCTTGGAATTGGCTATTATCCAAAGTGCTACTACTATTAAAATTCGATTGAGATACACTGCCAGCCACTTGAATAAGAACACCTCAAATTTGTTTTTATTCGTTCTGGCATGTCAAAACTCTTTATAGTCTTAACTTGGTTTTAATTTATAGTCAAAGTTTAATGATTTCCCAGGAGAATACATACATAAAGTTTCCAATTTATCGATTTGTTTAATTAAGAAAAAAAGAATTATGATTGAAGTACAAAAAAACGATGTTTATTTTCGGTCACTTGAATAAGAACACTTGGCATTACTGTTTAATTAATAGAAAATACGATAAACAAAATTAAGTTTTCATTTTTTTAGAATAAGCTTACAATATGCATGAAAGCTTATGAATTAATGTGTTAATATGATGATAAGCGTTAAAGGGGTCTATAGGGGGAATTCCATTTAAAACTGATAACGACTTTGCACAAACTGGCTCCGACGACTTGTCATTAATATAGAAACTTGTAATAACTAAAAGAATGGGCTAATTTCGTATTGCCTTGTAAATTGTCTTTTGACAATTATATATAAGATAACAAAATCATCATAAAAAACTAGAGAAACCTTCATTTAATATACCTTTAAAGATTATTTTGGTCCGATTATTACTTTGGGAAATATAGCATATAGACTACCGATTCTGCTGAAACATATATAAATACAACTGCAATATACATTTGTACTTTATACAGTCGAAGATGCTTCCTTCAATGCGTTACATACTTCTGAACAAGGTTGATATACCCTAGCAAGGGTATAAATAATATATAATATAATTGATGTAATTCACATGTGTATATATATTGCATGACTTAGGGCTTGCCGAAGTTTTGATACCCTTATCCCTGAGTTTTTTCTTTTTGTCTCTTTTACACTTATCGTAAACTTATTATATTAAACTTTTATTTTATTGATGTACAGCCATAACAAATAAGTAAAATTAGAGCTTTTACCCAAAAATAAAAGGCTCTACACCGGTTATTCCGATAGTGGCTATACGTAGCTTAAAACAGTACGATCCATAAAAAACATATACTTGCGTCGCGTACCTGTCTGAAAAGCTTATTCACAAAGTTTCATCGTCATAATTTAAAAATAAACGTACAAAAGCAACGAAGAAACAAACAGATGGAAGGTTTGACGGACATCGCTAGATTGAATCGGTTATTGTTGCTGCTGATCAAATTAAAATATGCCCTTTGCAAAGTATAAAGAATAAATACATATATAAAAAAATGATTAAGTCAAGCATTTCTCTTATCTCATCTTATTTAAAAGACTTGAAAAAATAGTTTAGTACTACTAAAGGACTGTTCATATTCAATCGTCAAGATGTGCGGTTGGCAGCCGAAAACCGCATACACGCTCCTTTAGTTCTAATTATTATTTGGTAAGGAATAAATAAAGTATTTATATTGAATTTTTATTTGCAGTTTGCCAAGTGCATTGTGATTGTGATTTGACTGAACAGCAACTTAACGATTGTGTTGGTGTTATAACATTAAACGGACACCGTTTACGCACATCCAAGATAAGAAGGGGAGAAATATTGAATTTATATCCTTTAGACGGGCAAGAGCCTAGAAGAAATTTTGTGTGCAGAGTTGACCAGCTTTTCCTAGTGTCCAAAAGAGAAACAGATGTGCAAGAAATATTCTCCTAGTCACAAAAGATTTAGGTTTCAATTCAAAATGTCATGGGAATATCTATAGAGTTGGCTACAATATTGAGGGAACTTTTCTTGAATTATATCTTACCTGCTATGATAAGGAGAACTATATTGGTCGCTAAGCGGAAAGCTATATCTATCCAAAAGATGGCGCCAGTGCGAAACGTCCCAAATGCGGCTTCACTTTAGATGAAATCATGACTGGTAACATACAGAGTAGTATATCTCAGGCTAAGGTTAAAAAGACTTTTGGAATATTGTACCAATCGAAATATAGTATAGGAGATACAAATTCTAATGACAATCTGGATCGGAGCCATTTGTCAGCAGCCAATGATTATCTAACATATGCCCAGAAATTACCACTTGTAAGTTTTTAGATAATTCTGTGATATTTTGCAGAACTGAGTTCAAAGCAATTCTATTTTTATTTTCGCCGTGTTTTTCACTAAAAACAAAAAAACGTTGACAATGATTTTTTACCATAATTTTATGTTTTCTTTCGTTAAGCCATCTACTTTATAAAAAAGTAGTCACAAGTTTCTTACACCTTGAAATAAATCGAAGAATTCTTTAAATACATTGCACAAGCTAATAGTGTTTTTTTTTACTTTCGCAGCTGTATTTGACGGAAGGAGACATCAAAAATGAAAAATAAACGATCACACAGAACATCACTATAAAGGGTATTCGAGAAATTTCACATGCTGGTCGTTTGTTTGTTAACCGAAGCTTTTTTGTCCCGAAAAAAAGGGTTTCGTTATACGATTCGTTCGTTCGAGAACCCTCTGTATCTGTATTAAAGTACATATTTGTATATTTACTGTCGGGCTGTGATTCCTATTTGGCCCTGTCCAAGTTTATACAACCTATTTGGAGTTCATGACATTTTGTTTACAAAAAGGGCGAGGAAGTCTTTCATTCTCATTTCAAGTTCTCATACTCATGTTCTTATACTCTTATAGTAAGCTTCCTTGCGTATTTATAAAGTCACTTTAAAAATTGCAGAATATTTCGAAAACTATTGACTCTAGCGCAATACAAAATATTACGATTATGAAGAGATTTTGAAGAGAAACTTTAAAAAGGATATATTTCTTAAGTCTCCTTGTTGCACATTTATAAAACCAAAAATACTTTTTAATTGTTTTTGTTTAACAGTAGCGTAAATTTAATAAAAAATCCACATTCCTTACAAAATAATGTCTAAAAGCTCTTGCCAGCAAAAGGGATCTAGCAATATGTATCGAATCGATTATTAATGTACCCTCTGCAAGAGTAGAAAAAAGAAATTTGTATAATAATCATTCTTTACAGAATTTCTTGGAAATTTCCTCTTATCTTTGCGTATTTAAAGACTTTTACAATGCCACCAGTGAGTATATAAAAAAGGTTTGCGTACTCTTACCAATTGACTGTTCACATTCGATCGTCAAGATGTGTGGCTGGCAGTTGAAAATCGCCTACTTGCTCCTTTTGTTATTATTACTTTTTGGTAAGAAATAAAAAAAGTATTTTACAAACTTTTATTGAATTTTTGTTTGCAGTTTGCCAAGTGCATTGTGATTGTGATTTGTCCGAAAAGCAACTAAACGAATGTGTAGGTGTTATTACATTAAACGACCAACTCTTACGCACAACCAAGATAAAGAAAAGAGATAAATTGAATGTATATCCTTTAGATAGAACAGCGCCTATACAAAATATTGAGTGCAAAGATGTTCATGGTGTGGGTAAATTCTCACCAGCTTTTCCCAGTGTCTTAAAAAGAAGCAGATGTGCAAGAAATATTCTCCTAGTCACAAAAGATTTAGGTTTCAGTACAACTTGTCATGGCAATATCTATAGTGTTGGCTACAATATTGAGGGAACATTTCTAGAATTATATCGCACCTGCTATGATAAGGAGAACTATGTTGGTCGCTACGCGGAAAGCTATATCTATCCAAAAGATGGCGCCAGTGCTAATCGTCCTTCATGCAGCTTCACTACAGATGAAGTCATGAGTCGCTATGTAGAAAGCAGTTTAAGTCGGGACGAGGTTAAAAAGACTTTTGGAATATTGTACCAATCGAAATATAGTATAGGAGATACAAATTCTGATGACAACCTGGATCGGGGCCATTTGTCAGCAGCCAATGAGTATCTAACATATGCCCAGAAATTAGCAACATTTAAGATGCTCAATGTGTTTCCACAATTTCATCGTTATCAGGCACAAGGCGGAAACTGGTATGAGATTGAGAAATATATTCAAACTCTGGCCAACATAACTCGGCCAAGGATATTTGTCCAAACCGGGACCCATGGAGTACTTGAACTAACTAATTCCAGCAACGTTCTGGTTCCGGCGTATCTTCACTATAATAAAACAGAAGATAAATGGAAATTTCCTGTGCCTGCTTGGGTGTATAAATTGGTTAAAGACAATAAGAATAAACCGATTTTCGCTAGCATAACATATAATAGTCCATATGGCACCCAGATACCGGCTGCTCCTGATTTCTGCACGCCCATTGAATGTTCTGGATATAACTTAAGGATGAGAGCTGAACTACGACTTGGCATTACTTATTGTTGTAATCCAGATGAATTTGTACCCGTTTTCTCTCAACCTTCTGATGTCTCAAGTCCTGGTTTAAGGATGAATAAACCAAATGATTCTATACCGTCAAGAGCAGCGAAAAAAAGAGAAGGCGGAGCACAAGGTCCTTCTATAAAAAGACAACACACTGTTTAATTAGAAGAATGGGTGAACTTCGGCCGTGCCTAAGTTCCTATCCACTTCCAAACTGTCTTTTGACAACATATTATTATGTATGAATAATCATTAAAACTCATATAAAACAAGTCTTACCTAAATTTAATGTTCTTGGCTGGAGAAAAATATATAATTTGCATTAAAGAAATTTTTTGACCAACTGTTCCAATAGGGGCTACAGCATAAAGGCGACAGATTCTGCTGGGACTTAGCACAGAAATTACTTTATATACAAAACTTACAAATACCAAATTTTGTTGGAAATGCTCTTAAACCAATCAAGTTATTACTCTATAACTATTTTCGAAACATATCGTTCCTATAGGAGCTATATGGTATAGTCAACCGATTCTGAAGAAACTTGTTGGATATGTAAAGAAGTATATTAAACTCATAAATAACAGTTAAAATAATGAATAAAATAATTAAAAAGCACCAAAGTTATGTAAGTTTAACTCTATTCCCGACCGATTGTTCTTATGGGAGATGTATGATATAATAGTCATCCGGTCGAGATGATTCCGATAAACTTTAAGGGTCTCAGAGGAGATCGTGTTGATCCAGACTGACAAACGGATTGACGATTATGGCTATATCAACTCAGCTCGTAATGCTGATCAGAAATATATGTATGTATATACTTTATATAGTCGGAGATGCTTCCCTCTGTGCGTTGCAAACTTCTGACCAAAATTAATATACCCTTACAAGGGTATAAAAATACTGTGTATTAAATTATAATTATCTAAATTATTTCTTTACCATCTCAAAAACAATAAAAAGTTTGATAAAGATAAATAGATGTGATCGAAAAAATTGAATTTGATTGCATTGTTCGTGGCACTCGAGTTACATGGTTATCTGTTATTATTCCTTACAAAGTAGAAACTTTGATTGTTTACTCGTTGACAAACACTGGTAATAAACATTTATCACTGTCTAACTCTATTTTTTAACAAAATGTTAGGATTTAACATACCAATAACAGAGAAACAAATTCATTCCAAATGTTACCAATAACAGGGGCTTAGCATCAAAAATTTATTAATTAGTTAAATGGTAATGTATTCAAATGGATGACCTTGATAAACTATTTGTTTTTAATCTCAAAGTTCTAATGCATTTTCTATTTCTATTTGTCGCTTATAAGATTTTTCCTATATAAGAGATAAGCTTTTAAAAGTAATCTCAATCACAGTTTACCTATCAGTTTAGTCTTGAATTCACAACTAATCGAGTAAGATGTACGCTGGCATCCCTATACTGATCGGCGCCGTTTCTTCTTTATGTAAGACAGTTAACTAATTGGCATTAATTTGTATTATTAATTGGAAATCATAAGAAATATTTATTTTCTTGTAGTGATGATGCAAAATTGCATCATAGCGATTAATATCCTAAACATAAATGGTAAGACAATTGAGATCAATTTGTTTTACCAATTTAAAAATCTGAATAAATATTCTTTTTATTGTAGTGTTGAGAATGGAAAGCGATTGTCTCATAAGCGGAAATGAGTTGAATAATTTCAAGGCAGTGGCGGATCCAAGGGGGGGCGAACTGGGGGAGAGTTCCCCCCCCCAAAAGGTTTCTAACACGAAGAATACAATGTTTTTCAATGAAGCTCTTTAACACATTGACACTTTTGAATAGTGAGTTACCCCCCCCCCCCCCCCCCAAAATTTGCCCCTGGATCCGCTCCTGTTTCAAGGGCATAATCACAACTGGCAGTGATTTGTTACACACTACAAGAATCTGAAATGGACAGACACTCGATTTATATTATCCTAATGAATTCGAGCCAACAATTCAGTGCATTGATGGCAAATGGCAAGTGTCCAATAGATGTGGAACATGGAAAGTAGAATTTCCCAAGTGTGGAATCAAGCAAATGCCTGAGACTTGCCCATTTAATGATCTATTTGCTGATGTAACCCAACTAAGATCACAGGACAATTGTCCAGCAAAGTTGCTTATTGTTGGTTATTCAACTCCGCATGGATTCCTTGAAGTCTATCTATCGTGCTATGATGTTGACAACTATATTCCCTTATTTTCCCAAGCCTATATATATCCGCAATTGGAAACGGATATGGCAGCCGGACGTCCTCGTTTGTTCCTTTAGTTTAGATGATCAATATACCGGGCTGGCTGGAAACATTGAACAATATTTGTCTACCCGCGAAACTCAGCGTACATTTGCTAGACTTTATAACTCCATGTATAGCCAGCAAATGGCCGAATCGTCTTATCGCTTAGTTCGTGGTCACTTGGTTCCCTCTGGTGATATGCTTACTTACGATCAGAAGGCGGCTACATTCAAAATGCTAAACGTGGTACCGCAATTTCAAGGGATTAACAATGGAAATTGGAAAAGGGTTGAACAGTGGGTACAAGTGCTAACAAAAATGTATACCAGGCTCCTTGTTCAGACTGGTAGCTATGGTGTCCTGCGTCCTGGAAACGGAGTGGATGCCAAACTATACAATGAATCAAAAACTGCCGGTGCCTAAATGGATGTACAAGTTAGTATCCACAGAAAATCAATCTCCAATATACGCATTCATCACTTCAAATAATCCGTTCGATGTGCAAGATGCGAACAATTCTACAGATTTGCCAAGCTTTTGCATAAGGATAACATGTCCTGGTGATCTGGGATTAAATCAAATACCACATATGGGCATCACTTATTGTTGTGAACCGAGATTATTTAGCCCATATGGTAAAAATCCATTTTCCATATAAAAAATACAGTTGGATGCCGATTATCCGGTGTCCCATCAACCGATTATTCCTTAATCTCTGTTAACCGGGAAACAGCAAATTAATTCAATTCAGCATTCAATAAGAAACAAGCGCAAATTTCCTATTGGTAATGTTGATTGCATACCTTTTTAAAATGATTGTAAGAAATATTTGCTTGTGGATTGACGTCTTCCTATGTATGTATAAAATTTTAAGTCAGAAATACATTAAAAGTTTTCCCTCTATTCTCAATTCAAAATCAAATATTATTAATTGTGTATACATACCATTTTGTATAACTTGTATTTAAATAAAAATTTGAAAATAAAAGATAACAACAACCCTAAAAAATCTTTGAAAAAAATACTAAAAACTACTAAACACATTAAATTTAACATTATCATTTGCGAGTACTGTTAATTGGCAGCAATGTTATACGCACTGTTAATTTTTGTCGATACTATCGATGCTTGCATTGTTGGTATTCTCAGCTCTAATGAATCTCATTTTGAAGTTAAAAAAAGGTTAAATTTAAGTTAAACAAATCGAATAAAATACTATAGTTAAGTTATTTCAACAATGAAAAATTATAAAAACAAGAAAAAAACTTCTGCGAACAGCAGCCGTAATAAAATCAGCGACGCAGCAGACCAAATATAACAGTGGGCAAGACAGCGAAAAATATAGAATGAATGTTAGAGAGGAGGGGTGGAGAACGAGAAGAGAACTACGCAAAATATTATTCAAATGAATTTTAATTGAGATCAACTGAAAGTGTAAAGTTACAAATCAACAAAAAAAAAAAGAAAAAGGAAAAATAGTGTAAAACTTGTGTGCGGCAGTCATTTGCCGTTGTCATGCATTTTGTTACACAGCAGCGCCAGCAGCAACAACAACAACAACCACAGCAACAAAAGTCGACCTCCTCATCAGCAAGTTCATCAGCAGCTTCGCCATCGGTGTCGGCGTCAGCAGCAGCTGCAACAACAACAACAACAGCAACATCACGTTTTGTCGCTTTGTGTAAATCTTCCAGTCAAGGTGCTTTACCCAAATCCTTGGCCACTGCTCAAAGCCAAACTCGTCAGCAGCAACAGCAACAACAACAACAGCAGCAACAAAAACACAAACGCACTGCCAGCTTGAACTCGACGCCCATGTAAGCAAAACTTTTGGTCTACTTAAATCCTCCATCCTTAACTTAGCCACGGATAAAAAACAAAAACTAAAAGAATCTTGTAGGTTGGCTGGTTTGCATGATAAACTTATTGCATGCTGTTCTTCTTGTTGTTGTTTTAGCTTTTATTAATTTATATTAAATTTTATGACAGTTCAAGAAAGAGATAATATTTTATGTGGCCATAAGCAAATATGTATATATTTATATATATAAACCTCTCACTTGCATTTGCATTGCGCAACAGTTGCTCCATGAATACATGCATAACATTTAATAGGTACCAACTTTTAGTTTTGTAGTCACTGAAGCGTATTCTCCTTCTCCAAATGATATCTCCTAACAAAGACCTTTTGCATACCCTTAATAAAAGTGGGACAATTGGGTATTCATCATTTTCCCCCCATCAACTGTTTAACGAAGCGCATATCTGAACTATATGTAAATATTGCAAAACAGATTCCATTTCAAATTGGGTCAAATGTTTCTATAAAGTCACTGATCTGAAAGTAGTCAAGTTAAAGATAATTGATTCATTGTATTAAATTAAAAATCAACATTTTCAAATAAAAGTTGAACTTTAATAGTTATAAAACTATTCCAATACCTATTGCATTTGTATGTACATATATTACAGAATATAAAGTATGAAGTGCAATTAAAAATGTAATTTAAAGTTTGTTATTTTCTAAATGTGTGTAAAACTTTGAAAATAATTGTTTCCGATAGAGTTTTACTTTGGTATACTCTATTCTAATATGATCAGTTTGCTTGATATTTACTTACATACAGATAATAGATAGTTTTCAACTAAAATTGAATAACATTATTATCTTTTTGTGGGCAACAATTTACGTAAAACCTTAGTTAAGGTTAGTTTCTATAGTTATTGCAAATGATCTAATAGAAATCTACAAAATATACATACTCTATTCATTTTGTTCATAACTAAAGTTGAAGAACTCTTTCTTTAAGAAAATTTGTATAGTTTTAAAGTTAAAGTTTATGCAAATTTTGCACCACAAACAATTTTTATTAACTTTAAAATTATTAAAAGTAAAGTCTGTTTTTCCTTTTTTGATACGAAAATTTTCTTTCAAAGGCTTGAACATTCCAAATATAATAGGTTTCTTAAAGGTAACACAAAATAATAAAATTCTAAAAATTGTTTTAAATACATATTATAAATAATTAAAATATTGTTCAAATTATTCTTGCTAAGGAATATCAGCTTGATCCTAAATTTAGACCACAAGCTGATCTGTCCGGGGTTTATCTATGTACTATATAAATTTTTCACAAGATCCTAGACAAATTCTATATAACCCATTCAAAAATTGATAACTGCATTTAACGGCTACCCCCCAATGGCTTGTCATTCTTTATCTACTTTACGCTAAAAGTTCGATAAGAATTTCTCAAGAGCCCAATTTGCTTAACAGGTGAAAAGCCGCATTGCAGAGTATAGACATGTCGACGCCTTTATTTTATATGACCGATTGCTTTTATTACTTTTGTTGTTGTCGCTGTTTGTTTGCTCAGCTCTGCTCAGAGGAGGGCCGCCGGCAACGTCTGCTTGTACGTCTGCGTCGACTGACGGACTACTAGGTAGGTAGCTGGCTGGTTGGTGCTTGGTTGGCTAGGCACACACGAGTGCAAATTCAAACGTTGTGCTGAAATGACGTACTCTGCCGCCCGTGCGTCCGTCCGTCCGGTTTAGTAGTGCGGTTCGATTCTATAGTTTTTGAGGCCTTTTTTTAGCCATCGCGTGCCTTAGAAATTAATTAAATAATTAAGAGCAAAACGTTCCTAAGATAGTAGTAGTAGCCATCTCATCATAAATTAATGTGAAATTTTTGCAAAAATATAATAATTATAAAGAAAAAACGCGTGCTAAATATAGAGCAACTTAAAAAAGAAATGAAAATTAACAAAAGCTGGCTAAACATTTATATTTCGTCATCATTTCTTGGCCGATGACATACATTTTATTTTTTTTGGTGGGCATGGCCGACAACAGAAAGGAAATAAAATAACAAAAGAAACAACAATAACAACAACAGCAGCAGCAAAAAAAAAAAAATATAAAAGAAAATGTAATAGTTTATTATTGATTTTTCGCCACACATTAACTCGTTTTTGTTGGATTTTCCCCGCGTGGCTCCATCTTAGTATTTTAATAGTTGAAGTTTGTTCGCTTTGCCAAATATTAATTACTAATTGCCAACTCGTTGCTAGACACCTAAATCTATATATATATATACTATATATACATATTTCTATATAAGCTTGTATGTTTTTTTTTTCTCGCCCATATTTGGCAATTAATCGTGATTGTATATACTTAAGCATTTGGTCATTATTATTTGATATATGTGCATGAGCATTCCCCCTTCGCCCCTCCCTATGCATTAATGTTAGAGTTCAAAGTAGGTGGAGTTCCCCAGAGAGAGAAATAGAGCGTTGAGTGTTAAGGTCATTAATTTTCCATAGCATTAAAAGACAATAATTACAGCTTTTTTTAAAAGGATTGCAATATATACATACATATTAGTTTAAATACTTTTAGTTTTCTTTATTTATTCCAAGTATCCAAGCTTTTGTCCTTATATACACATGTGAACTGACCTATATGTACTACATATCAGTTTAATCCAGTTTCAATTAAGACCAGTTCATTTCCAATTAACACATTCAATTGAAAGATTACATAATAATACAAAAATTTAGCATTTTATTTTGCGTATTTCAAATCTTTTAATATTTAAGTTAATAGAAAACTGGTTTCTGAAACGATCTAAAAAGTAGCTTTTGATTATATATGTAGGTCACTTCCTGTTATTTGACTTAACTAAATTGTTATCGTAAAAATGCTTCCGGACAGCTACTATAAATCCTTCTCTAAGCTGTTTTGTTAATTTTAATGGATTTTAATGAAAATTTTAATAGCCCCAAAATGATTCAGAAGTCTGAAAATGCAAATTCTATTGAAAATTATCACATGCACAATGAATATTTTGCCAATTGTATTGTTAATTAAAAGGAAATTATCATGTGTGTTAGCTTCTCACCAATTATATTTATGTATTTACACATTCTACAATTCTTTTTGTGTCATTTTCGCTTTTTCATGAACTTGAATCAAATGTGAAAATAACAAACAGAAATAAACTGAGATAAGGTCGGACGAGATTAGTGTTGTGTGTGTGGGGTCTATGTACTATATATTAGATGAGAAAACGAGAATATGAGAATACAATGTTTCAAACATTTATTTTAGCAATTCAAATAGTTGTATACAAAGCGGAAAGTTTTTGGTTTTCTTTATAAATTATTTAAAGGAAAAGGTTATAGAAATTCAATTTAAGAAAAGTAGATTATGTTATAGAAGTTTGTTACTAAAATCACATTTATCTATGTAGTAAATGATTGGGGCACTTAAAATTTGCGAAAAAAAATTAGAAATATTTGAAATTTTAACTTTTTTGAATCAATTTTGGACAGTAATAAAGCAAAATTTTGGAATTGGAGTTCTGTTTTTGGGCAAAAGGAAAATTTATTCTTTAATACTTTGTTTGTTTTGCTTAAAAATTAATAATTATTTTTTTGGGATGCAAAATAAAACACTAAGCTTAAATTATTTTATGAATATATTAAAGGGGTTATATCTAATTGTAGGGCCAAAACATCGTGCTTTTTTTTTTAATATTTTTTTAAGACGAGGCTGTTTATTGAATAAAACATAAAAGAAAGGATCATATAGAAAATTCAATGAAATTTTAGAATTTGTTATGGTTTTCAAAAAACATTGGAGCGCGAAGCTCCTGCAGGATATCTCTGGTCCAGATTATCCGAATTGGGAAAATCCAAAAGATTTATTAAAAGAATAGATGAATACAGAATAGATGATTAGTCAAAATTTTGATTTTTAACAAAATGGCGGCTCCCGAAAAAAAAATCGTTTTTTTTTTTCAAAAATTTTTTGACTTTAAAGTGGCTTGAAAAATCAAAAAATAAAATAGAAGGAAAAAGGATTCTGAAAAGCCTTTTTCCTTCTATCATTACCTGGCAAAAATATCTAAGAATATCGTGTGATAATTTTAATCCAATCGGTTAAGCCGATTCCGAGAAATCTTGCTCACCGACTTTGAAAAAATAGTTTCGAAAAAAACGCAGTTAAAGTTTTGGGAACCGTTTGATCTAAGTTAAACCGCGCGAATGCGTATTTACATACAAGCTAATTTCTTTGAAACTAACTGCCGATCGATTTTTACACAATATTCTTAAATAAATACATACATTCAAAATATGTAAAAAAAGAAAAATTTTAATATTTTTGAAAATTACAAGTAGATATAACCCCTTTAATAATATTGAAAATAATAAGTTAAATCTTATTTAAAATAAAACATATTTTAGTTGATTTAGAATACAAAAATTTAAAATATTAAACGTAATAATAAAAATTAAAGTTACTTAGTACAATTTCAACAAACTTAAACATTTGCTGTAGCTCCTTAAACTAATGACTGTACTTTCTACATTTGAATTCTTTACCAAAAATAATCTGGCAACGCTACAAATTGACCAGATGCGAGCAACATGAGATTACAATCTTGCTTTGAAATATGCAATACTATAATGATCTTGCTAAAACTAATGTAGAAAAGTATTTTCAGTATTTAAAAAATTAAAACGTGATCTTTTGCTTTCGCTTCGAAACATTCTTTTTCGAGTACAATTGTCCCATAATGAGAATTTGGCAAGTGCAAAATAGGTTGAGACATCTGTTCTTAAAAATAAATATTTATTTTTCTATATTCTAATCAAATGCAAACATTTAAGCGGCTCAAAAGAATGGCGTATACTTGTTGGCCAATTTAATATTTAACCCAGCTAGCCAGCCAACTTATCTTATCAACATAATCACACACACACACACAAATGTAAATACATATATATTTATTATGGGTACATATTAAAGGTAATATCAATTGTCACACATAGTATAGAATATAGGTACATATTTTAATTGATTAAGATCGTTAAGTGGCAATTGGAACGACACTTCGTCCAAAGTGCTTCTTGAAGCAACATCAAGTTTTGGTCAACTGAATAAAAATAAAAATAGGAAATAGTAAAAAAACAAAAAAAATAAATGAAATGTTAAGCGGAAAATTATTAAAAACGGAAAGCTATTATGTTGTTTGGTAAAATTAGAATATATTATAAAAATAACTATAAATTATTTTATTTGTTGGTCATGGTGTACTTTCTTATCAAAAAAAAACCATGCGAACAATTGAACAATATAATGAAACGAAGAGTTCAACAGCAAAGTGCAAGAAACCAATTTAAAAAAATCAATTTGTGAGGTGAATCGAATGATATATATAAAAGTATCTTAAATGTTCTTTATCTAAAGAAAGAATGTGAGGCAAACAGAATGGAAAATAAATGTATCAAAGAAGGCAAAAGTTTACACAGTAAAGTAGAAGAAATACTAACAAGTAATAAGTGAAAGAAGAGAGCAAATAAAAGACTATAAAAAGTGAAAAAAAAAGCAGTATAAAAACGAAAAAGATTTCTACATAAAGTGCTATATATGTACTAGACTTTCATATTAGTATAGATATATACAAGTACCTTTTGTGCCCCTCCCCTTCAAGACCTATTTCCATAGTGTTGGACTATTTGCCACTACATTTTGCTCATTGCTTAAGTTTACTTAAATATATAACTTTCTTGCAAGTGCCAAAGAAAAATAAATAAATTCTAAAACGAATCAACAAATATACGCAAAATAAATATATAAAGGAAATGGAGCGAGAAAATTGGTAGTTATTGCCTTTTCTTTTATCTTTATATAAACACGGCAAAAAAGATCAGAAAAAAAAAATGTACATCGTCAGTCGAGCGAAATGAAATTTATGATTTCTAAGAATTTGATTACAATAAATAGCAAAATATTACTCGACGGATCAATACGATTTTCGTTATACCCTTTTTAGTGTGAGTGTTGAGATAACATTTATAAAAGTTAATGGAATATCTTAATCAGATTTGGTAAACTTTATTTTATATGTTCTAGTAGAGATTTGACTTCCACCTGAAGATAATCGCTAAAATTCTTTCCTTCTACAAATTTTGATAACAATTTCTTCAATAATGTTTTAAAATCTTGAATCTTAAGTAAATATAGATAGCCTATATTTTATGCTTATTTGATCTTAACAGTTTGAAACTTACATAGTATTGAATGGCAACATACAAAGCAAACTGGAAATATATGTACATACATATGTATGTATATATACATACATACATATACTAATATGTTTTTTATATACATAGTTCCAATGATATGTTTAATATTTGTAACTGATTTAAATTAATCTTGAATATTCGCTTCGCCTTGAATATGCAATTTTCATTTGAATTTTAACTAACTTTAACATTTCTTAACTAACACTCAATAAATGTGGTATAAAAAGGATGGAAAGCTTTTTAACCAGCTTACATTTGGATAACATACTTGCTAAAAGAGAGTAACCTCTAAACAATTCCTTTGAAAAACTCTTTGAGAAACATTTAAACATTAGGTATATAATCTCAGTGAGTCCTGAATATATGTATGTATGTAGAAAATACATTTTCCAGCTAAAAATGTTTTCTTCTCTACTTGAGCTCAACTCTTGAACAAAATGAATATTTCCTTTTTTTGCAAGGGTATACGAATTGGCAATCTCTTCTCTCTCCAAATAAAAATATATTGTTTCTATAAATTGGCTATAACCGAAAAACCAAACAAAAAATACCATTTGTGTTGTATTTCTGTTTTATCTATTCTACAAACAAATATTTTAAGCATGTTCTTTTTTCTTTTTTGCGTTTTGGCATTGTTGTTTATTTCGTTTTTTGTTTTTCTTTTTCTATATATGCATTTAATTGTAGGATTAAAGATATTGATATTGCTACTACCTACAACAACAACATCAACAATAGCAGCAACGCAACAGCAGCAACAGCAGCAGCCACAGCAACAAATAGTGCAATTAAAACAGCTACATTAACTGCTGCTAATACAAGTGGCAGTAGTAATAAAACGCCGCCTGCTCATGCCAACAACATGTTAGCTGATAGCCAACAGAATCAGCAACATCAGCAGCAACAGCAGCAACAACAACAGCTTCAAGTTCAACAATTGTCGCAGCAACTGGAACAAAAAGAAGCTGCGCAAAATGAATGTGGCAATGGCACTGATGGAAATGGTGGCGGTGGTGGTGGCGGTGTTAGTGGTGCTGCTGATAACGCTGACAGGTAGGTGCTGTTGGGTTATAACCCAAAAACAGAAAACAAAAAAAGAAAAGCTCAAGAAACTCTCCAGCCAGGCGACATGATGGTACCCTACCCATTGAGTAAGACATCTAAATGAATGCAATATTTTCGTTTAAATAAATTTCGCATGCCTAGTTCAAGAGTTTTCTATTTATTTTCAACAATCTACTCTCTATAAATACAAAAAAAAAAAAGAAAAGAGTATGAGTATGTATTTATTCATTAAATAAATCAAATTGTTTTACATATGATCTTTTTAATCAATTTCAGGCGCGATTCCATCACCGAGGAGATTACAATTACTACAACAACAACTAACAGCACATTAGGAACTAAGTTATTAACCATACAGGAAGCTAGTGGTGTAATCGAGAAGAGCACTATATCCATTTCAACATTGTCTTCCGCATCTCAATCGGCTGTATCCCAAAATGCCAATGGTACCAGCAATATTAACAGCAGCAGCAGCAGCAACAATTTAAATATAGCCCAAGCAACTTCCACCAGCAGCAGCATTAGTAACATATCTAACACCAACCCACAACAAGCCACGCCCAGCATTAATATTATCGTCAGTGAAAAGAGGGAGCAGCAGCAGCAACAACAACATCAACCATTACAATCGCAAAACGTCGATTCTAACGGTTCGACAACAGGCACCGCAACAGTTGTCTCTTGTGCAGATAGTCCCAATAGTCGCAAAAGTTCCACAAGCTCAAAGGGAAAACCAATACAAGCCAAATTATCTACATCGAGCAGCGGACGCGATGAGGTGAGTTGACAATCGCAACAGGAATCGACAATTAGAACTATTGTTAGTAGATGAGACATTGCAAAAGATTAGGCTTCTAAATCCCACCACAACTTAAAATGTTTTATAGCTACTATATGGTAATGCCATATACGACAAAACATTGTAGAAAACAGACACATCTGTTTTTAGTCTATATCTGTAAATCGTTAAAGGTTGATATAAATGTAAACAGTTTTCTTAGAAATGTGTTTGGCGATAAAATGTAGTCAAGTTTTATAAACTGTTTCTAATCATATAACTCTCAACGTTTTGTTTATTAACTTTTGTAAAAGTCTCCACTATCTGCATATAGTTGCCTAAACAACAACAACAACGAAACAAAATCGAAAAGCTTTACCAAGCTTTAGTTTGTGTTGTTTTTCTTTTTGTACAAATTGTTAATATTTATTTGTATTATTAACACATTTGTACAATGTGTGAATAAATCCACGGGTTCTTCTTCTGATAATAAGTTGAAAGCTAGCTAGTCACTCTAATCAATCGATTGATCGAATTGTCAGTTAGAAAGTTAATATTGTCATTTATATCCGCATTATTTTGCTCTATGCCTTATCTCACACTATGTTCCATGTGTGCCCCAATTCCCGATGACTTTTAGTGTTGGCTTCAACTGATTAGATTTACCCTTCAATATGTTGCAGAGAAACAAAAATCAACTAAAAGCTCGAAATTTGGTCTCTTTATGTGTTTGCTGTTTGTGTTGAAGCTTTTTACCCATTGATAACGTTTTTTTCTATTTTTTTTTTTTTTTTGTTTGATATTGGCTGGCAATAGAAAATTAGAATTCAATGAGCGGCAGTCTCACGAAAAAAACGGTCAACAACGGTGTATCTACGCGTTTGTAGGAGGCTCGCGTCATATTATACAATATCTGCGAATTTGTGTAGATAAATGAGACTCATAAAAAGACCATAAGGCTTGTGCGTTGTGATAAGGTGAGGAGGTGTTAAAAGCGAGCACCTGTTGGGAGTAGTTTCCTAGAATTGTAAATGAATCATCATCAATAATGCAGCATTATCATTAAAGGGTAATCATAGTGGAGCTATGTGAAAATTGTGCATTAAAAAGTATCAATTCACTGGAACTTTGTGAACCATTTTTCCTTTAACTTAGAAAAAAGAAGCAACAGGTTGGATATATCAATCAACAAAAGCATTTGCCAGCCATTTATCCGGCTTTAGATCGTATTGAAAACAAATTAACAAATCGAAATACTTATTTGGGTATCTAATATCTGAAAATTTAAATAAATAGCACATTAAAAATATTTCATTAAACCATTAAACCAAAATTTGATATATAGGAAGGGGAGACAAAATCTCTAAACAGACGTCAGCGTCTGTATCTTTCTTATTGTTTAAAATTATTTATTATGTTATGTTATGTTTTTTTTAGGACACTCAAAGCAAGTTAAGTGAAGGAGCGATTAGCAGTGAGGGAAGCAGCACGTTTGTACGTGGCGATAGCCAACAGCAAGTGATCAGTAGCTCTACCTCTAACGACAAGCCAGCTGGGAAAAGCACCTCAAGACTCTCGGAGAGAGCCAAAAAGAAATCCTGGTATAACGTTATCTATCCCAATTACAAATCCCGTGCCGAGGACTTTAAAAAACTCTTCAAAGAGGTGCCAAACGATGAGCGTTTAATTGTGGGTAAGTTATAAACTAAAACATTTTACTTTATTCATTTACTAATTATTGATTTAAAATTATTTTATAGACTACTCGTGCGCCTTGCAGAGGGACATTTTGGTACAGGGACGTCTATATGTGTCACAGAATTACGTTTGCTTCCATGCCAATATTTTTAGTTGGGAGACATATTTAACCATTAAATGGAAAGATGTCACTGCGATAACTAAGGAGAAAACTGCTTTGGTTATACCTAATGCCATTTCTATAGCCACAGCCAAGGAGAAATATTTCTTTGCCACATTTGCGGCGCGGGATAAATCCTTTTTGATGCTCTTTCGTGTCTGGCAGAATACGTTGATGAATAAACCGTTTTCACCGCAAGAGATCTGGAAATATGTACACAATTGTTATGGTGAAGAGTTGGGTTTAACTACAGATGACGAGGATTATATTGACCCCACATTGGATAACGATACAGAAACGGATATAGATTTGCAATCGGCCATTGATGGTTATCAAGGACAAATACAGCTACTACCACAACATCAGCAACAGCAATCTCAACAGCAGCAGCAACAGAGTGGAAACAGTAGTGCAAGCAGCGCCAGCGGAGGCAGTGCAGCACTATCATCATCGTCTGTGGCACCAGCTGCGCCACGCAAATCGAAAACCAAATACTTTTTTAACTCATCAAAATCTTCGAATTTAAATTCATCGGCCAACGCCTCAGCCAGTGGGTCCGATAACCAAAAGGCCAGCACCGATAATACACGCAAATCGAATAAGAAAATGAAAACCAATGCCAAGGAGCTCACACTGAGCTCAGTTAAGCCTGCCGAGCAAACTGTGGGTGTTACATTGACCACCACAACAACAGCTTCTTCCACCACATCAGCAACTACAACTATCACAAATAGTAGCATCACAACAGCCAGCAACACATCCAACAGCAATGCTGATAAAAAGAATACAGATAAAGTTAGTAGTACAAGTGTGACCACAACATCTGCTGCCGCTGTGGAAACCTCAACTAAACGTAAATTGAGTAAAAATCAGCGACAGCAACGTGAAGTGGAATTGTCTGGCAAAAATGCATTGGAAACAATTCCCACTGATGTTTCCGATTCATCCGATTCGGAGGAGAACAATGTGCCGTAAGTATGCCAGGAAGGCTACCCATACATATTGCAGATAAATTTATTTAGCCAAAATTGGATTTCTACATTTCAGATTCGTTCCCACCACAGAATGCACATCCACACATGAGGGACGACAAATTGTCCATACTATTTTACCCATCAGTGTGGATACATTGTTTAATTTATTGTTCTCCAAATCTAAATTTATTACGGAATTCCATGGCATGCGAAAATCAACAGATTTGACATTAGGTGAATGGTCCAAGAATGATGAGGGCCAAAATGTGCGTGTGGTGAATGTTACAGTACAATTGGCCGCTTCTGTCGGGCCAAAAACCTCCAAGGTGAAACATATGAATAGTTAATTGAAAAGAGCAAAATAATTTTTAATCATTTTGGTTCCTTAGGTAACTGAATACCAAACGATGCGAGAGTGCAGCAAACCGGGTGAACTTTATTCCATAGATGTAAATAGTGTTAATGCAGGCATTCCATATGCGGATAGCTTCAGTGTGCTTATACATTTCTGTTTGGCAAGGTAAGTGTACAATCTTCTTTCCTTCCATCGCATATAAATAATCTTCTAATATCTTGCTACTCTTTAATTTGTAGAACTGTCGATGATCATACAATGCTGTCAGTTCATGCTCAAATCAAATATAAGAAATCGATTTGGGGCGTTGTTAAGGGTTTTATTGAAAAGAATACTTGGGCTGGTCTGGAGGATTTCTTTGGTGCCCAATTGCATGCCCTACAGAGTGAGACTTGTATACCACCGGCCAAGGGTAAAGGACGCCGACCTAGACGTGGTAAGAATTTTTATTACTTTCTAACAAATGTCTAACAAAAAAGAAACAATGCAACAACAACCAAAAACCAAAAACAACATCAACAAGAAAACCAACAAGAACAATCACAAAAACCAACAACTTGCCAAAATTGCCAATTGCTTCTTCTAATCAACAAAATGATATACACAAAAACATTCAAAATTCCCAATCACATACCAATTGAAAAAATACTCAGAAAAACAATAAACTATATATACCATACATATATATGTACCTACCCAACCAATTATCCACCTATACACAAAACAATCTGAAACAACAAAAAGCTACAACAAGCTACCAACAACATATACAGGCATAAATCAGCAACAACATCAACAACAACAGCAACAGCTACAACAACATCAACTGCAATCAACCACCACAACAACAACAGCAAACAGCACGGACAATGACAGCATACGAGAGCCATATCAACATTCTCATCCATATGCACATCCTCACCAGCATCAGCAACATTATCAGCACCAACCAGATCATCAGCACCAGCATTTGCATATGCATCATCACCATCATCATCATCATGTCAACCATCAATCATCGCATCATGCACATTGGCAACATCGTAAGGCCATAATTCAGTCAAGTAAAGGTACATAGCTAGAGTAGATCCTATGTATCTTGCCAAGGAATTGCCACAAGGGTAAACTAAGTCCCACTAGAAGCAAGCATTTGAAAGTATTTAAGAAAAAAAACCTTAAACAATTAGTGAATGATAACTTAAGCAGTTCTAACTTGGCCTCCTAATACATAATTTGTTTAATTCAGTTAACGATTCTCAATGGAAAACCTAATTAAATTGAAAAGTTTTATTGAATGTTGTCAAGTATTATTTTGAATATTACAAAACTCCTTAACGTTGACCATCAAAGATGCTACTAATAGCTTGACTTAAAATTAAAAGAAACATTTAGTTTCATTCTCTAAAACCAAACTAAGTTTAGTTATATCCAAAAGTAAATTAATGTAATAATAACCTGTAACCCAGACAGTAACTTTTAAAAGTTTTAAATTTGCTTCCAACATCATTTTACGAAAAAGTACCTAAAGACACAGCGGACATTTTCTATCTTTGCGCATCATTTAGCTTATCAAAATTTATTAATTCCTTTCCTACTTTTATATCAACCAACTTAATATAACGAAAATTTGTACTTTTCTAATAACTGAAAGAAAGAATTTGAATAATTCCAATCACTTTTTGCTTACTATTTTTATCTTACCTTTCTTACTATTCAATTATTTTTGGAATGCCTACGCTATCAATTTTTAATTCAAATCAATTTTTATCCCCCGAATTTCGACTTAAAATTAAATACAATTGAATAACAACTTTAAGTACAATAACCTTCCCTTTAGTGGCAATTACTGGCTTGCTCTCATTAGCTTTTTTACATGTATGTATATATATATATTTAATTTTTGATTTTGAATTCAATATTTTGTTGGCAATTTTTAGTGTTGTGTTTTTGTTGCCCGTCTCATTCATATAAAGTGCACCCGAATTTTACTTTTTATTTAATTTGATTTTTAAACCGTCCATTTGAATCATCCTCTCTCTCTCCGCTCTCTCGTCTCCTCCTTGTTTTTTGTATTCCCACAGGTACCGCCACACAATTACGACCTTTGGAGGAAGCAACAGGCGGCACGGCACAAATTAATGACAGTCTGGAGTCACAATTGTTATCCACTGGCGGCGTCTCTTCCACATCGGCAGCTGCCGCTGCTGCGGCTGCTGATGCTCTGATGCATGAAGGCAAGCTCCAAAAATTGGGTGCCCATCATCGTCATCATCTTCATCAGCAGCAGCAGCATTTAGGCGGCAGTTGTGCCACGGGGGCAATGGGAGGCGTCGCCTTGGCCATGGGCCAAGGGCAACACAAATTTAGACACAAGGGATTGTCATTGTTTGTTATACTGTTGATGTGCTTACTGCTGGCATTAAATGTGATATTATTACTTAAGCTCTGGAAGCTGGAGGAACGAATTGATGTGGATCTCACACGGCGGGCGCGAATGCCCAGTTTAGCAGCCCTAAAGTAAATATATCTCAAATAATTCTCAATGAATTTAGTTATTAATGCTTTTTCCTTCTTCTTTAGGGATCTGCCCAACACAAATCAGGATTGGTTAGAGCTTTTGCGCCAGCAGGAAATATCCCATGAAAGCGAATTACGCAAATGGCATCAAGTGCTGCAAACTGCCATCGAATTGTTGAAGAAGGTGAGCATTGTCTGCGAAAAGATCTACAATGATGGCCAGCTGCGTCAGAGCATTGAGTCAATGTCCAGTGCAATGCATAGTGAATTTTAATAGGAAATCGAATCAATACATGCTCGTCTTAGTTCCGCATTTGCGGATATTGTTGGATTGATCTGATGAATTGATCTCGTATTGTTAGATAGATATTCATAACAGACAAAACATAAATCGCATCAAAATGTTGCATGTAAAAGAAAACACATAGACACACACACACAAGATAAAATTACATTTGGAAACTAGATTGAAAAGTTTTCTATTTGATCTATGCCAAAGGTAATTGTAATCAATATAATTTAGTTGTAAGTTTTTCTATTGTATAACTACATATGGCAACTGATTTCTTGAATTCAAGGTGGCACTATCTATTTCCAATTTTCTTCCATTTACTTTTATTTAATTTTTTATTTTTAATTTATTTTTCGTTTTAATTTATTTATTTGTTTTATGTTTGTTTTATTTATTTCAGACTGAAAAAACTTTGGCTGAGGTCATGTTTCACTAAGCAGCAACTAAAACTATAACTAATCAATGACCGATCTTAACCACGCCCAATATGGATAAGTTCCACAAAAGTAAAAAATTAAAGCCACCAAAAATTAATAATTGAATTCAAAATTCAACTAAAATCAACAACAAATTTAGTCACAAAAAAGAAAAAACAATTTCTATGTTTTAATATTTTAAGTAAAAAGTTTAATTTTTAAATTTAGCTGCATTTTTTAAAATTGGTATTATACCTATATATAGTTTTGCCTGATCCACAAAGCATTTATGTTAACCATAACACAAAATTTACAAAACAACAACAACAACAAATAAAAAACAAAGGTGGGCCTTGAATTTGTGTTTTATAAAAATTCATTTACAACAAATGAATCAAATCAATTATCCATACTAAAAATTTGATATATTATACAAACTTACAAAACAATAAAATTGTCTTGATATGCAATATTTGTAAAACGAAAACGAAAAAAAAAAAAAACAAAAACAAAAAGAAACGCCCAAAAAATTGTAAAAAATGTTTTTATGACAAAATTTTGTTGAAAACTTAAACGTTTTTGGCCCCCCAAAATTTCTCCTCTGATTATGAAACGAAATTATTGAGAAAAACATAAATGCTAGGCAAGAATCTATCTATATATATACATATATGTATATTGAAAGTGTATTGAACATATTGAAAGTGTATTCACATATACATATATATAGAAAAGTATTGTTAGTTTGTAGTAGTTGCATTTTAAATTTTGCGAAATTGTGTGTGAAAATGTGTTGAAACCATAATTTAGCAAATCAGATTTAAGGCTAAACATTAACTAATTTAAAATTGTTGGAATATTCCCACACTAAGACACAAAGAATTCTTGTCAAATTATGTTTTGAGCGGGCTTAAAAAGAAACAAACAAAAAAGTAATATATAAAAATAAACCAAGTTTATGGCAATTGTGTCACAATAAATGTTTCAAAAATAAAAAAATATAAATGGATCAACCCCTTAATAATTGCAAGAGAATGTTAAGCTGATGTCATGAAATTCTAATTTATTATAAAAACCCCAAATGAAAAAGAAAATAAACAAAAAAATATATAAATTACAAAGAGTGGAACTCTAGTTTTTATCTACTTGATATTTATATTGATTGCAATCGGAACTAGTCTATAATATTCAAGGACCAAAAATAATTTTCATCTTTAACTTTATTTGAAAATGAAACAAGCAAGTCGTCCCTGCCGACATTGTGTATACCCTGTACCAACTAGTTATTATATTAAATGAAGTCAAACACCCTCGGCAATTAATTTCATAAAAAAATTTCCTTAACATGCCGCAACAGTGAACGCATGCTATCTCGCTCACTCTTACCAGCCAATGTCGCCCTAAGCGCTTCAGTACAAAACGCATTAACGTATATCTCCAATATTTATTGTCCGATTGCGGCTGAAATTGGTCAGATGATGCATATTAGCCGCATTATTAGGTGTGCCAAATAAGAATCTGATTCTTTAAAAACTGCTCTAATAATTAGTTTTTTCTGAATTTCGGGGGCGGAAGTGGGCGTGGCAAAAATTTTAAACTCTCTTGATCTGCGTGGTCACTAGGCAAATGATCGAACAACCTCAAAATCGCAATCAATTCAAAACAAAATTCCCTTTCACATGCAGCAGCAGCGAACGCATGCTATCTCGCTCTTTCTTATCTGCCAATGCCGCCTTGGCATTTCAGTACAAAACGGATATAGCCATATCTCCGATGTTTATTGTCCGATTTCAACAAAATTTGGTCAGCTGGTCCAGTTTGGGTATATAATTAGGTGTACCAAGTAAGAATACGATATCTTGAAAGCAGCCCTAGTTATCGTTTTTTTTCAATTGCGGGAGCGGAAGTGGGCGTGGCTAAAATTTAAAACAAACTTGACCTGCTTTGACATTAGACGGATGCTCACACCAAATTTGGTAGCTCTAGCTCTTATAGTCTCTGAGATCGAGTGTCTCATACGGACAGACGGACAGACGGACATGTCTCAATCGACTCGGCTGTTGATGCTGATCAAGAATATATATACTTTATGGGGTCGGAAACGCTTCCTGCTGCCTGTTACATACATTTTAGCGACTTTAATATACCCTTTTACCCTATGGGTACAGGGTATAAAAAAAAAACTTAATTCATTTTAAGAACCAAAATATCCTTAAAATGGTGCATGGGCTACTGTATTGTCCAATGACTTTAAGGCTCAAACTGGGCCATTTACCTTTAGATTTACATCAATGTTAGTGCTAGTTTTCGTATTAAAAATAAAACTTCGTTTATTAATTTTTTAAAACTTAAAAAGTCAGGAACCAAGAAGCGAAAAATACATAGTTTTTGAAGTTACTATAAATTTAAACTAATTTGTAGACTTGTAATGATAACATGACTTTGCTTTGAAGAATTAGTCCGATAAGCTTGATTATAGTACGGACAAATGATTTTCACGTTCGTTCTTGCCAGACTGAACCTTTGGAAGAACTATCAGGATACTGTCTATAAGGGTCTATTGGTAAAATCAAAATATCGTTTCAAATACGTTAACGGTTGCAAATATCAAATTTTAATGAATATATGGGCCAACAATTTATTTATAATGGGACTATATCATCCTTATTAACTGAAGAGATCCCTTATATCTTCAAACGTTCAATGGCTTGTACCAATTTTCTTGAGGGTTTCATCGGGCGATTCAATGGGACATTCATTCTACCGAAACGTTTATACATGACACGCAGACGCTTATAACGTCGCTTTATCTTTAGTTGATAGATGTTCGATCTGCGATTTCTTAATCCTGGAGAAGTCATCTCATCTAAGCCCATGTCTTGTGGCCATTTGAAGACATCATCGATCGTAGAAGATTGTGGTGGTGTTGGGGTTGCTGCCGTACCAAACCAATTATGCCAAGATTCCATGTCTATTATATCCTTGGAAGTCATGATGATGATCGGTGAGAGGTTTGCTAAAAGTATTCAGTTTGATATTTTGTATTTTTATTTGAAATGTTTTACTTACCTGTTTACTATTCGGGCAACCAAAGTTCTCTGACGAGAATATCGTTATGAAACAATGATCGAATGAAATTAAAGGACTCATGGCCTGCTTAACAATTAACATTTTCCAAAATTACCAAAATATATAGAAATGGTACAGATGGTGCAGATGTTTTGAAAAAATTTAACCAAAATATTAACAAATTTCGTGTTACTCCAAATTTTGTAACCGGTCATCGCACTTTAGAAAATTTTTTAATAATTTTTAGAATACTTTGTGCCGAACCGAATATATGAGGAATTATATATCACAAGGAAATTTTGAAGAGTATTGGAATAACTATAGACTATTCTGTACCTATGTAGGGGAGCGTGCCTCCAACATTAGCTGCAGTTGACGCATTCGCTCCATTAGATGAGACTTCTGTCGCTTTAGACGTTTAATGATGTGTCTCATTCGGTTTATTGAATTGTTCATTGTCCTGCACCGCTCGCACAGCTTGGTACCACCTTCTGACCGAGATCTTTTGCGAATCGTGGGCAAAGCAGTTTTTGGCTTTGAAGCGCGACGCACGGTAGTCGAAGGGTTCTCGGGTTGTTGTTGTTGTTGTTGTTGAGTTGGTTGACCACCCAAATTTAGCGCTCGGAAGATGGGAAGCAAAGCTTCTGGTTGGTTGACAGGGGCTTCGGCCATATCGACGTCATCCAACTCTTGGTTAAACAGCGAATTCATGATCTTTGACTAAACTTTTCGTTTTTAAGAAAATAAATTTTTTCTGCTTTCAAAAATATATGTTTACTTTTACGACTCCAGCTTTGTTGTGGCTATATGGATAAAACCATATAGACATGTATACTATCCAGCCTACTTGACACAAAATTTCTAAATATTTTTGGAATTTTTATTTTGTATATTATTTGAATAATATTATATTTGCAGATGGCACACTCTGTATTTGTGGTTTTTTCTGTTTTCTTTTCTTTTTTGTATTTTTAAGTACAAACTTAATTCGTGTGCTATGTGGTATAAATAATAAATGATTCCTTAACAAATGCACAAAGTACATTTAATACTTTCATTGGTTTCACTTTGCCAGCTCAACTAGCAAAAGAGTTAACCAAGTTTCGCCATACGTACATACAATATATAAATAGTTACATTGCCTTATTATAATAATGTAGAAAAAAATCGTTGTTTAAGACTATAGATATATAAAAACAGTTATCCAGAGCAAGAAAACATTCATATTATATAGAAAATATCGAACTCTGCATATCGAAATTGGATTAGTAAAGGCACAGGATATACATACATACACACACACAGAGCGAGGTTAATGCATTACAAAAACAAACTGTAGTTCTTACGAATAATTTTTTTTGCATAATTTACAATAATGTCATACAATATGTTTCTTGTGTCCTTTTAAACGCAATAAGAAGAGGGCACCTCAAAGATAATATTGCCAGCCGCATGACGGAAATTTGGATTCTCCACATTGGCAGCGCCTTCGACAACAATCGTACGTGGCTTCTCACCCAGGCGACAGGCAATGTTGCTGCCCACATTGACACGTAGTTCGGTGCCCGTGACACTGGAAAATTGAGAAAATTTCAAATGTGCTAAATGTAAAAGATTTGTGTTTTGTGGTTTACTTACTCGTAGTACTTTTTGCAGACAATGCCAACCAGTTCACCAATGCGATCCTCTTTTAGTACGGATGTCTCGCCCTGCATTGCAAAAACCAAATCATTGTTATCGGGTGAATGGAAAACTATAAGCTGATCCCGGCCAGGAGTAACACTAATCGATGTCAACTGCAAAGAGAGAACGACAAAAGTTAAGTGAAATGTGATTTGGCCAAAATCTTTGAGCATTTCTACTTACATCCTTAATGGCAATCGTATGGTCCAAGTCACGGAATTTCTTCTTGATGCCATTCAATTTGTAGATAGTTGTATTTCATTGACCCTCAGATAGGTTTCCTTCTTCTGTTGCAGCTCCTGCAGTTTGCTCAGCTTTGGGAGCGATGAGGATTTTGTAAAAATTGATGGTATTGAATGACCCACACTAGCATTTGAATTCGTCTCCTGTATTGGCACACTCTCTGTATAATTGCCATTTGCATCCAGCAAGTGCAAGTGCACTACGTCCGTATTTGGCACGATAACGTTCTAGAGTATCCAGCGAGAAGCTGAGCTCCTTTTTAATGGCTCTCTGCATTTCGATGAATGGTATGAATCTGTATTTTCTGGGCGGCGATTTTATGTAATCACCTTCCAATTGCAAAACCACGCGCTCTCCTCGAGAATTTACAAGCGAATGCGAAACGCAATTGAAAGAACAAACTCTTGTGGTGGGTTCTTCCCTCTTTATTTTTATCTTTTATCAATAGCCAGCAGCAGTAGCGGAGGCAGCATAGCCATGTGCATTTTATTTTCAGTCTTTGCCAATACATTTTGATTTGAAAAAGATTACGAATAGCTCTTGTGCGTAGTGAAAATGGTCTTACAAAAGGTGTACAATCTCCAAAAAGGATTAGTCGGACTATCTTCAAATATTTAGGCAATATTTTTAAAATCGTAAAAAACTTTTTAGTACTTTTTGACTTGTCCATCTGTGACTTGCTGGCATTAATGGCTGGACAATATCTGACCATGAGTGCTAAGAAGTGGAACAGTCTAAATTGTTTTCATATAATCTGACTGTTTTGGGTATCTAGGTAACTTATCAACTAAATAATGAAACTCATTTTGTTTTGTGTTGGTTTTATTGTGGAATCTTACATATATATATATATATATATAAGATGAATAATATCCTTTTTAATTAATACATATTTTTGTACACGGTTTCTGCATTTAAAACAATAAATTTGATAATAGACTCCGCCATTTAAGTCTGAAAATCCTATCTTAGTGAAATATGATTGATTTGATTTCAGCCTAGACACGCCAACGGCTAACATTGCCAGGAGTTGCTAGATTTACGCCAGATTTATCTTTAATAGACGTTTTTGATTTATAGGTCTGGAGACTTGACTTTCGCGAGCCACTAACTGGAGTCCGGACTTTAATCTTGGGTCTAGCTGTTGCCGGCTTTGAAACAGATTCGGTTGGTTTCTTACCACGATTGTCTTCCTTCTTATTGGTCGTCATGGAACTAGTTTTCTTAGCCGAGCTGGGCAAACTGGAGCGTTTGATTTTCTTCAATTTAATGCTACGTATTGAACGTGAGTCCGGTGATGTCTTCGCCTTGAGTTTCTTGCCTATTGAGGTTTTGGAACTGGTCGTCTTCTTGGCCGACCCTATATCTGACTTAACTTTGCTCTGCACGTTACGTACTTTGGATGACATCTTCTCTACCAGCTGGTTGAGAACATCCTTCTTGGTTGGTATCGGAATGGTTACTTGTCCACCCGATTTTTGTGTTAAATGCGAAGCAGTTACCACATTGGCTACTCTTCGACCCAAAAGATGTTGCTGCTCATCCATGGTTGAAGAATTCTCACCTGCCTGTTTGCCTCTCATCGATTTGCTTCTAATTGTCTTCTTCCCATCTTTACCTGTAGCCTCGTCTTGAGCCCAATGCTTATTCGGACGTGTATCCTTGACTCGATCAATCTTCCTATGTTGCTTATGACGTTCCACCAGCATATCATAAATGGAAATTATTGGTTCATCCATTGTGTAAGAAAAAAAAAAAAAAAGTAAAATGAAAGTCGTTTTATAAGATATTTTGTTTAAACTTTTTGAAATATGGATCTTAGAAAAATCTCGGATGTGAAGGTGTTGTGAGAACGTATATAAGTTGGAATGTGAAATGTATATTGATCCTACGAGACAGTTAATGAATAAAAATGCTACGAACTCTATGTTCAACTGTTTGTAAAATATAGAAAAATCATTTCCCTTTTAGAATCGTCAAGAGTTATTCAAACTTTCTGAGTGAGTTTACACTAGGCCTACTTTAGTTCGTATCTCTAAATGTTTTAAACTGCGCTAATAACAATGAAAATAATCGTAAAGCTTTTGAAAAATTTTAAATTTTTTTTTAAGGGGGGAGATACATGTAATTGCTCAAATTTTCACTGATGTTTGTGATTTTTTTTTTATTAAAGAGTCATTATTTATTTTTGAAAATTGACATGTAGTTAGTTTGAAATTTGAACTAAAAAAAAAAAAAAAATTTTGATTATAAAAATTCAAAATGGCGGCTGCACGTGTAATTTTTTCAGGTAGGTCGGAGCGAGGCTTGTCAATCGGCGGGCATTCTATCATCCTTTCAATTGATCAGAAAACCAAAAACCAAACATTTTTGTATTTATTAATATCATAATTTCTATATGAACCTGAAAAAACAAAAAAAAATAAATAAAAAATTCACGAAATACAATGCTTCAAAAAAAAAAAAAAAATAATTTTTTTTTTTCAACATTTTACATGTATCTCACCCCTTAAAAGTAAACTAATCAGCTTATATACATACATATTATATTTTATATGATACATACATATATCTTATATTAAAAAAGGTATATTCATTTGCAATTTATGGGTTAAAAATCTCAATTCAAGAATCGTTACTGATCTATGCGTAACACATTTCAAATTTCAATTATGCAGCAAAGTAGTAACATTTTCTCTTTTGCATTTTAAGGGGAAACAATCATAATTGTTTCTATATCTATGTAAATAGATTGTATTATTAGTTTGAAAACTAAATATATCGATTAAATTATCCCCTGATGCTAATATTGATCATATGTCACTTACTTCATATATGTACATATACTCTTATTTTTGTACACGGCTTCTGCATTTAAAATGAAGCAAGCAAGTCGTCCCTGCCGACATTGAGTATACCCTGTACCAACTAGTTATTATATTAAATAAAGACAAACTCCCTAGAAATAGCGATTAATTTGATAAAAAAATTTTCTTTAACATGCAGCAACAGCTATCTCGCTCACTCTTTCCAGCTAGTGTCGCCTTGGCAATTCAGTTCAAAATGCACATTCGTATATCTCCGATATTTATTTTCCGATTTCGACTAAATTTGGTCAGATGATGCATATTAGCCACATTATTAGGTGTGCCAAATAAGAATGTGATTCCATAATAACTGCTCTAGTAATTAGATTTTTCTAAATTGCGGGGGGCGGAAGCGGGCGTGGCAAACATTTTAGACTGTCTTGATCTGCGTAGTCACTAGACAAATGTTCAACCACCCTCAAAATCGCAATCAATTCAAAACAAAATTGCTTTTTACATGCAGCAGCAGCGAACGCATGCTATCTCGCTCTTTCTTATCTACCAATGCTGCCTTGGCATTTCAGTACAACACGGATATGGTTATATCTCCGATGTTTATTATCCGTCCAAATTTGGTCAGCTGGTGCAGTTTTAGTATATAATTAGGTGTGCCAAGTAAAAATACGATATCTTTAATACAGCTCTAGTAATACTTTATTCCAAATTTCGGGAGCGGAAGTGGGAGTGGCTAAAATTTAAAACAAACTTAATCACCGTGGTCTTAAGACGAATGTTCACACCAAATTTGGTAGCTCTAGCTCTTATAGTCTCTGAGATCTAGGTGTTCATACAGACAGACGGACAGACGGACATGTCTCAATCGACTCGGCTGTTGATGCTGATCAAGAATATATATACTTTATGGGGTCGGAAACGCTTCCTTCTGCCTGTTACATACATTTTAGCGACTTTACCTTTTACCCTATTTGTACAGGGTATAAAAATAAATATGATAATGGACTCCGCCATTTGAGTCTGAAAATTCTATCTTTGTGAAATATGATTGATTTGATTTGATACATATATGTACTTATATATAGAGGTTAACAAATAGAATAGAATTCCATAAGCAACTTCTAATTGCTTTAAAGTTAAAGTTTTAATTGGAAACGTAGAATTTTTCATATCGTATTCTTGCTAGACTAACGTTTTAGTAAAGTTTAAGCACTTGAAGTGTAATATTTGCTTCATCTTCTTGTTTAATTACAACTAATCTTATATCTATTGATGCCGGGGTACATACAGAGGCTCATTTTGCATATATTTATATTGCTATTTGAAAAAATTCAAATTGATCTTGTTTCTGTTTAAAGTTTTCATTGATCAAAAAGTAACTATGCAATTTTTAAGTTTCACGACATCCTTCCATGGTAGCTCTTCAACCGAATGCACTCTAGTGTTTCATACTGTTCTCCAAAGGAAAGGACTCATTTTCCAGCTTGTAATTTTCTGTCCTAGTTAATTTTTCAAATCTCATTCAACTTGTGCTCACGACAAGAAGTTAACTCGATCAATTAACTAATCTTGATGAATAGTTTTGATTGGATCGCATTACGAGGTTTAATTTTTTTCCTTACTCGCTTTTAGAATGGTGAAACTAGACACTGAATGCAGTCCGATAGTCCCCTTAACGTATTTACTCTTTTAAAAATATTTATTATTTAACGGGGATTTACGGATTTAGTTATTTTTCTCGAGGTTTTCTGCTATATACAAATACATAAAACAAAATAAATTTTTAAACATTATATGTATACCCATTTACATATATATATATATAATATTTACTCTCGCGTCCTTGAGTTATATCACAAAAGGGTCTTAAAGCTACTAAAAAAATCGCACAATTGAGTCATTTCTAGTTTTAATCGCTATCCCTAACGGATGTATATACAAATATAAGAATTCGTATATTTGATATCTTCTTTCAGGAGCGGACTTTGAATTTAGAAGTTTTAATTTATATTATCTCATTTATGAATTACAAAGGAATATCTTTCATTAAGTTCTCTTGAATCCACCCCTATATAAATATGTGTGTACTGGATGAAGCGAATATGGAGAGTTTGTTTCATTTCGATTAAAGTAGTCTAAGAGTAAAGTTAAAAATGAAAAATATTTTTAAAATAATAATATTTTGTGCATTTCTTCATGGAATATCTGGCCTTTGGCCAAACATTCAAACGCCAAGTGATGTGAGTATATTTAAATAAAACTTAAACTTTCGGCTAATTACGAACATTTATTAGAATGAACTTATATGGAGTAAAGATCAGTGCGATAGTTATTGCTTTGATGTAGCTAAACCTCTCCTAAATCATTTCACCCAATGGAAAGTTCAAATCGATGCTCACGATGAAATGAAGGAGAATATCCTTAAATTAGAAAATGAGCTGGAAAGCAGTAAAATACAGATTAAAGCAAAAGATGATTTGCTCAATGAAAAAGATGAACTAATCAAGGAGTTACGAACACAACTGAATAAGGAAGCGAACAATCATCAGTTGAAGGAGAAGGAGGAGAATCTACCCGACACATGTCCCTACTCTGCATCGAATGAGATTCAACGCATTCAAATTGATGGTCTTGAGCCATTTGAAGTTTCCTGCATGGCGCCACAGTCAGGTTGGACTGTGATTCAAAGAAGGATCAATGGAAGTGTTAGCTTTGATCGAGATTGGGAAGACTATAAGAATGGTTTTGGTGATATACGTGGCGAGTTTTTTATTGGCCTGAAAAAATTGCATTTATTGACCAAAGCAAAACCACATGAATTATATATACAAATGCGAGATGTTAATGGAACAACTAAGTTTGCTCGCTATAATAATTTCAATATTGGTAGCGAAAGTGACAAATTTAAGCTTAATTCAGTGGGTGAATATTCTGGAACTGCTGGGGATTCTCTGGGTCAACATGTTGGCGATCTCTTTTCAACACGTGATCAGGATAATGATAGTCATCATAAGAATTGCGCCAGTGGTCGTGGTGGATGGTGGTACAACAAATGTGGATACAGGTAAAAGTTAGCTTCTCTTAATTTTGTACGTAACTAATTTTGATGTTGTTTCTCTTCTTAGCCATTTAAATGGACAATATCATGCAGATGGATTTGCTCAAGATAAATTGGGCATTGCATGGGGCAGTTGGAATAAATATGACTATTCAATATCATTAACATTCGTTCAAATAATGATACGACCAACTCTTCAAATCAATTGATTTGTGTCAATATCGGTGCCAAGATTATATATATAATGTGAATAAATGATTTTACAAATATGTTACTCAGCACAAAGCAGTTTAACCTATGCTATATCTTGCATTTGAAGTTAAAATTGATTGATTTGTTGAGTAGAATTAACTTTGAAGAGGTAAAGAAAGTGCAAGATGTGGGAACTTGTAACTTGGATTACCGCAAATGTAATTCAAGTTAATCTTAATCAGGTATTAGGGTATACTTTAGAAGTTTGTAGTTTCTTCTTTCCCCGTTACAATTTTCCAGATCATTTGTGACATATAAAAAAAAATCACAGAAGTTAACAAACCATCAAATCGGATATAACTAATTACAATCTAATAAACTTCTGTTTAGATGTTTTGATACATAATATTCACTGAATGCTTATTTTGAATTATGTTTGTCGTGATTGTAATTGTTATAGAATAACTCACGTATTTGGGACTCATTTTGAATGAACGAATAAAATCATCTCTTGTCGCTTTCATTCCACTTTTATTTTTCTAGTTATTAAGTCTTAGGGCCAAAAGAGCAGTCTACGTGCACTGCATTGCTCCAATCTGGCTTTATGATGTGCAGATCTGGGGAATTGCCGCGAAATCTAATTACAAACGCATACAGGTGCTTCAAAATCGCGCAGCGCGCCAAATTACAAACTGTCCATGGTATGTGCGTGGCTCCACAATACACCATGATCTCAACCTGCACACAGTGGAGGAGCAGATAGGTAGACATATCAGTAGATATAGCGACCGGCTTAATAGACACCGCAGTATCCTCGCAAGACGCTTACTCCCTGCCAGGCCTCTAAGACGGCTAAAAAGAATGGGCTTCGCCAAACACATAAGCTAATCAACGCTAAAAAATAATATTTATAGTCCTCTTAGATATACCAAGGAGGTTTGGTTCTCAATATAAATCATATAATTGTGTTGTTAAGATACTATTTTTGTATGTATGGATTCAGCGCTTAAATAAATAATTAAAAAAAAAAAAAAAAAAGTTATTAAGTTTTTTTTTTAATATTTTTCCGAGAGAAAACTGTATAGAATGAAACCGTTTTGTATATATTAATGTTCACAATATATTTTGATCTTTGGAAACTAAAAATGACTTAATTCACATACACGATGGTTTTCAGTAGGTGGGCATCGTAAGTTTAACTTAAAAATTTAATTTTAAAAACCCAATTAACCATTCAGCATTTGGAATATATGTTTAAGAAGATGTGTGACAAATTTTAAAACAATCAAGAATATTTTTTTTATTCGACAAAGAGCATTATGGGTTAGTTTCTGCGCACTTGTAATCGTAATACTTTTTAAAAAAAAGTTGTGCTTTTTTCCTGAAAATATATAAAAATTTTAGAGTTGCTATTTCTATGAAACAATATAAAAAAGATGGATTTTGAAATACATTAAGTTGGGTTCGTCTGGGTTTAAATATTTGTATACCTAACTGTAGCATACTTTTCGGGATTTGATAACAAATGACATGTCATTGCCCTGAAATGGGTTAGGCGTTCAAGGTCAGTCGGCATTTAGTTTTTTCCAAAAATCTTATTAAGTATTAAACTGCAAAAAAATATGTATTTATTGAATGAACAAAGTTGCAAACGGTTGCAAGTTGAGGTAAACCAAAAGGGCAGTTCATTTCCATATAAAAAGTATTAAAAAAAAATGGGTTAACATTGACTAATTTCTATGACTTATCGCTTTATAATAAAAAATTTCAAATTCGTATATGTATATATAGGATGTATATATATTCATGTCTATAAAATATCCGTTAGTCTTTCTCTTTTGTTCCATTACAGCTGACAAATGGCAACCTGACTGATAAGAAAATTTCAAGTTCATTAAACTGATTGGTGGGTAAAAGTAAAAGTGAAGCAAATAAAAAAAAAATTGAAAAAATTCCATATAATTAGATTTACAAAATGTCTTTAAGATTTGTACAATATAATATATGTAGACTTTTAGGTAATCAGTTTTTTGATTAGAGAGACTTACTTTGTGGAAGTAGGTTAGACTTTTATACAAAATCTAAAGCAAAAAAAATCTTCAAAATGAAATTGAAACTTAGAAACATTAAATAATTTCTTTAATGTCTATTTTTTTTGATCCGTTCTTTGTTTAATTAAAATTATAATTGGATTAAACTATATACAAATGTAATTAAAATTGTTTTAAATAAAATATGTTAAACATAAGCAAGTTATATACTAACCTAAAGTGAATTTTAGTCCAACTTAAATTGTAAATAGAAATTTAATACAAACTCTGTATAATAAATGCTCATCTTCAAATGTTTCACAAAACGAAGCCATGACAGTAGATTCCATTTACTTCCCTAAAATTGAAGAACAAAGTGTTTTTTTTTTTTTTTGTTCTTGTTATTTGCCCTAAAAATAAAGGTTTCTATAGCAGTTACGCCTGTTTTTCTTATTTCAAAAGAAATTTTTTGTTTTCTAGAAATGATTTGCAAAGTACGCACAATAAAAAAAAGTTCACAAAAAAAGAAAGAAAGAATCTTATCAGCAGCCACGAAAAAAAAAAGAGCTGTACAGTAAACACCTAGACACAGCCTTTCATATAGAGAGAAAACCAACAACAACAACAACAACAGTATCTACAACTACAGCAATAACTACAATAATGCGTTGCTTTTTCAAGGTTAAAATCAAGTGCGTGTGCGTAAATGTGCGTGCATATATGTATAAGTGTGTGTTGGAAAGTGTGTGTGCAAATGTGTGTGTGTATGTGTGTTTAGCTGTCGTCGACGTCTTGTGTCTCGTTCTTCTCTTCGCCTTCTTCTCGCACATTTTGCACATTCTCATACATATATATTGTGCGTATGTATAAATAAATGAATAAAAAAAATACAACAACAAGTTGCTGAACAAATTTCTTAATAGAGAAGGCAACAAATAAAAAAATGAAGAAAATTATAAAGAAAAAAAAAGAGTGTAGGCTAGCAGCAATAACAATCGCCGTTGCTGGTTAAATTTTGATACACTTGCCTAAAGGGTACATTACAATTGATCAGGGGTTTGCAACGAAGAGAGAGAGAGAGAGCTAAGATAAAACTATCATAGTTATATTATATATTATTTTTAAGATTTATATGACAACGAGTCTAATATTAATGGATTCTAATGGGTTACTCTAAAACTGTTAAGACATTTTGGAAAGTTTTTTTTTAAATAAGAGTAAAGAGAATCATATCTAACTGTACTTCATTTTCAAACATTACAAAATTGTCCTTTTTCGGCAGTCGTTTCTATTTGAGCAGACTTCATATTTATATAGGAAATATTTGTGCAATATTTTAATAAGTTTAAAAAACTTCTTGAATAAAATAGACAAATTTCCAATTGATATAACACTTAATTCTTCCAAACGACATTTCATTTTTGTTTTTATAAGTAAAAAAAAACCAAAATAACTGTTAATTTTAGATACTATCAAATAATATTAACAAATTTTGTTAAGTTCTATAAAAAATAATAACTTTCCTAATTGGTTTAAGGGTCCGAAAATTAATGATTAACCAATTTAATATCAGTAAATTTCGAAATATATGACAAGCGCCACTTTTCAAGAGTATAGATAATTCCGCGACAGTTGGGCCAACGGTTTAATTTTTTATGATTTTCAAGTCAATAAACTTAATTATGGGGTCTGAGGGACAAAAACTAACAAAATAAGAGGGAAAGTTCAACTTGATATTGGGACAAACTGACGAATCATCATTCATTTGGCAAAATGTTACATTTTATTGTCCCATATTTGGTTAGTTTTTTTGCAGTTTATATGCCCATCCACCTGGTATCAGATTGTCACGCATTCAAATTGCGTATACGCAATGTTGGTGACTCCATATTGTACGAGTTTAATGACTGATAAGAAAGAGAGAGAGAGAGAGAGAGGGCGAAAGTAATGAAATTTTTAGTCTTATATACATACAAAGATATATAAAATATATACAAAGATAAAATTACTTTGAAGACTATAAAGTTTATTTGTAACATTTGTATAAAATTGCTAAAATAGATTTCCTCAATTTGGTTTGCCCATCAACATAGATTTTTTCCATCTGTTGTTCTGGCTGTCTAACAAAAAACTTGTTCAATGGCTTCTGGTTGGGTTGCCAATCAAGAACTTAAATTCTATTTTATCACCAAGTCAACTTTTAGTTTATATCATTTTAATATTTTGTTGTTTCTCTTCGTATACAGTTAACCAAAGTTGAGGACTGGGCCAACTTCCAGTGTAACATAAAGACTTACTAATACTCTTTTGTCTTGTATTAATTACACATTTGAAATATAGTCTTTTGATATCATAACTTTAAATACATAGATTGTTTTATTTTAACTTTTGTAGATGTATTTTTAATTATTAAAGAAATTTTTCTAACTTTTGGCTATAACGTTTTAGCATTATCATTTGAATGAATACCGAATTGACAACTATTAACTTTGATGACAATATTTTGAGAAGTAATAAAATTATTACATTTTGTTTCGACCGATCGTTCGAATGATAAAACCGGTAGCTAGTAGAGTTTCAGGTTTTTCATAGATTAGTTTGCCTTGATCCAGTGAGACGGAGTTGGTTATATTCACTGAGATGATATATGTATATATGCTTTCTTTTCTCAACACTGCCAGCTGCAAGTTAAAATCATTGCATATATATATAGAGCTTTAACGAAGACTGCCTACGATTACATGACTCTGTAATATAATGTAAAAGAAGCAAAACTCTCACACACTCTCGCTCTTTCTCTCTCTCTTAAATGTATAAAAGAGAACCTGTTGCTGCGAGCTACATCAACTGAGTGCCCTTAACACAAATGGCTCATCTCTAATCAGCTGGGGAGCGAGCTGACTTGGGCTCTCAATGTGTATTCTCATGATCAGTAAGAGATCGCATGCGGCCGTGGTTGGTTGTTGCTCGTCGTCGTTGTCGTCGTGTGGTCGTTGTCGTTGTCGTCGTGTGATCGTGTCGCCAGCAGCAACAAGAAATCTTTTACACATTTCTTCTTTCGTTTTTCTGCTCCTATGTATAAATTGTATATACATTTGTGCTATGTGTTAACTATATACAACAAAATCAATTTACAACAACAACAAAAAGAATTAATATTAAAAATAATGGCAAAATCAAATATTTATGTGTGTTTGTGTAAAAATTTGTATTAAAAAATTGTTTTAAAAAAATATTTGCAAACAATAACATTAAAAGCAACAACAACAACAACAAGTCGTCTGCGTTTTTATTTTGTAAATCTTTGTTTTTGGGTGCGTTGTTGTTTGTTTTTTATATACATACATATAAATTTTATTGTATAGGTACATACGTATACATATGTATTTATTAATTTTTTGTTATTGCACGAAATAAAATTAAAAAAAAAAAAGAAACAAAAAGAAGAAAAGCAAAAAAAAAAAAAGAATCCGTTTTTGCTGGTGGCGCTTTGTTTCACGCGGGCAAACTGAAAAATATTGCAAAATAAAATAAAACATACGACAAAAAAAAAAAACAGAGTGAAAGAGACAAAATGTCTGTGCCTGTCACCTCTCACTAATGAGAAACATAACGGAAACAAAAACAAAAAAAAAAAAAAACAACAGCTAACAAATATCAAGTAAATATATAAAACGAAAAAACATTTTTGTTGTGGTAACAAATAATTGAATTAATAACAACTTTAATGAAATTTACAGTAAGAAAATGAAAGTATTTTGGGATTAAGTTTTTGTTCCTTTTGAAGTCTAAATAAATCCAGAAATATCTATGTATAAGTTTATAGAAATTGCTGAAAAGAAATAGAAATGATAACTGCTTATTCTGGTATCCAAATTAAATTATTAAGGTCATAGAAGATATAAATTAATTGTGTTTAGTTTGACATAATTCATTTTAAAACTACAAAAAAAAAAACTGCACAAAAAATGAAATTAAATACATGAAAACGGTTCGTATTCAAGTTAATTTAGCAAAGAAAGGAAATTTCATTTTAAAAGTGTCTCAAAATTATTAAGGGGGTATTCTAGTCTAGAAGACCAAATTTCGAGCGTTTTTAATGAATAAATAAATAAGAAGCAATTGATATTTTTACCATCCATTTTTTTATGACTTATTCATTCATATTTCAAGAGTACATAAAAAAATAAATAGTAAATAAATATGAAAATTTCAGCAAGTTATGCATCGTTAAAGTAGAGGTGGGGGAAAAAAGCCGTGTCACAACCGTCATGATATCTACCCTAATGTGCATCTGAGAAAAAAATTTATGAATTATTTCTGGTCTGTAAATGCCAATATGGTATGAACCAAAAAAAAATGAGAAAAAATTTTTTTTTCGGGAAATGGTGGCTATTCAAAAACTGAGGTAGATTTTCCCACTAATTTTTTAACATTTGCGATTTTTTTTAAAAACATTGAAAATGAAAAATTCTTTTTTTAATGATTCATTCGATAAGGCAATGTATAAAGAATACTCATGCCAAATTTCAAGTAAATCGGTGAACTAGATCTTGAGATATTATGACGGTTACATCGAAAAAAATTGTTTCGAGATAAACGCGTTCAAAGTTTTTCGGCTAGCCCAAACCGGTCCTTGTTCTAGTCACTAAAATGGCAATAACTTCAGATATAATTCGAATTTTGAAATATCCTTTTAGGGAGATATTCTTAAATACCTAAACTATCAAATTGTGGGAAAAATTTCGATTTTTTCAAAATCCTAGACTAGAAGACCCCTTAATTCAATTCAAAACTATCAAAAAGAAAAAAAAATTTAAGTGCACAAAACAGGAGACATAATATAATAAAAACGATTCGTATTCAAGTTAATTAAGCAAAGAAAGCTAACTTTATATTTTAAAACTGTCTTTAAATTATATTTAATTTACAAAATATTATTCAATATTAATAATTTACAAGTAAATTTAGTGAAGAGAAAAAAATTTATTTTAAAAAATATATGTCAAAGGAAAACTAAAATAAAACATTGTCTTGCAATTGTAGAGGGCAAACCTAAGACTTAAGGGGACCCGGTGGTCTAGCGGCCTCAAAATTAACCTATTTTCAAAAGTTTTTTATTATATTATAGGAATGAGTAATGGTTTCAAATTTTTTTCCACATATTTTTTAACTTATAAACTACAAAATGAAAATTAAGATGAAGATGATTAAGATGAAGGCGCTGAAATCCTCCTCTCTAAAAAATTGTGCCTCGCCGATGAAGATGATTTTGTCTCTCTCTCTGATCAAAAATAAAAAAAAAAAGACAGCGTTTCAATTAGTATAAGTATATGTAGTTATAGCGGGTACTAGACTAAAAAGTAAAAATTGACAAAATGGCGCGTAATTCAAATTAGGATTCTGAAAATGACTCTTTTTTGCAATGTTTTTTTAAATAAAAAAAATAGAAATATTTTTCGGAAACTATTTTTTCTAGTACTAACCAGAGCTAGTACTATTCAGAATGACCTGTTTAAAATAGTATAAACAAAATATTAAGAATATTTTCAACTGAAGCAAAGCGATTGGGTAACTGAAAGAATGAATGTACATATGCAAAAGCTTTTCCAATATTTTTGTATATATTTTCGTATACATTGTTAAAAGGATAATCTATATTTTTGTTCAATCAGGAAATGCTTTATGGATTAATCACCAAAGAAACGTTTTTTAACAAACTCTGAATGGAGAAGAAATGGTTTTCAAAGCTATATAATGAATGGTAAAAATATTAAAATACCTATATGAAATGTTAACTGTTTCCAAAATATAGAAACTTGTTTCAACTTTCAAATGGTAGCCCTTAATCAAGCTTTTAAGCTCACAATGATCGACAATTCTTTCGTTAAAATAGGTACAATAATACAAGATGAAAAATTTAATACCAAATGAAAATCTATGTATGTATGTATATATGTATTGTCTTTCTATTTTACCCAAACACAGAGAGATAAAGTTATATCAAGGGTTTAGTGGAAGGTTGATTTAAGAAAACACTGTTATTAGAGAATTTTGACTTTAGCCCTGTTTAAACAATGAAACACGACTCAGTGAGGAATATATTATATATATTTTATTATATATATTATATTATTCATCTACCTTTAAATGCAGATAAATCCCGAATTTGGTTTTGGTTTTAGATAAAATATTCTATTTCTTAGCCAATTGTTCACTAAAAGACATAAACGTTATAAAAAAGTTGCATAAATTTTACTTAACTGCCTTTAAGAAAACTTATTTATTCATTTCTTTAATTGATGTTTAACAATTTTGTCTGTTTTTTTTTTGTAGCCATCCGTTAAAATCCATGCCAGAGAATTATGAAATTGTTGCCAACACGTTATGTTTAAATAAATGAAAACAAAAAAGAAAATGAACAAAAGTTAAACAGGATTTGCATGAAAACGGAAAAGAAAGAGAGCAAAAGGGAGAAAAGGAGAGTGAGAAAAAAAGAGGAAGAAACGAAAAAAGAAATATAAAAATTCGTTCACAAAAAGGTGATAATGATTATTTCCAAGGATCTTTTCATATTTGGCGAACAAATTTTTGCAACAATCATACCAGAAGGTGGAGCCGCAGCAGCAACGCTAGCAACACAACAGCATCAGCAACAGCCGGCAATTATAAATACAACAACACCAACAGCAGCAGCAGCAACAGCAACTGCGACGGCGGCAACTTCGTTGGTAATAAACTCGACGGCAGGAGCAGCACCAGCTGAACAAGTTGTAGAGGAGTCATTAAAAGATACAACAACAAAAGCAGCAACAGTAGTACAACTACAACAGCAGCAGCAACAACAACAGCAACAACAACAACAGCAGCTACAACTGCCAGCTAAACAGGAAACAGTTGTTGTTGCTCCTCTGTCCCAGCACCAGCACCAACAACAGCAGCAACGCAACAAAACAACAAAAATTCAAAAAATTCCAAAGGAACCTGAAGAATTGAAAGCCAAGAAAAAGGCAAAGTGTGAAACGGCCAAGTTAACTACAATCAAGTCTCCTCCGACTCTGTCTGCGATTCATTACGAAAAAATGCCAATGAATTTGATGGTTGGCGTGGTGGAAAGTGTTGAGCCTATTGATATGATGGCATCAGACAACGAAAATGAGCAACAAACGGAGCAGGTACCGTTGGTAAATGCCACTGGCAATAGCAGTCGACGCAATCTGGCCAAAATTGTTGCCGCTACCACAACCGATTGTCGCCTACAAATTGAAGTTGAGCCCACAGTAGCACAAACATCAGCAGCAGCAGCAGCAGCAGCAAAAGCAACAACATTGCCAACTGCAATTGCAGAAGCAGCCACAACAACAACAAACCAGACGTCATCCTCTTCGTCGTCGTCATCATCATCATCATCATCATCCAGCTCAACATCCTCAGAGTTTACACAGACATCACAAACAACTATACCAAGTACGGATAATCTAACATCATCAACAAATATGGGCAAAAGCATCTTAGTCGATGCCAAAAGGTGAGTACATCAAATTATATCAATCAATTTGAAATAAGTATTGACCCAATTCAAGAAACAAAACAGGGAAAAATAAACGAAAAAGGTTTCCCCTTTAGTTCTCAGTGTTGACTAACAAAAAAAAAAAAAGAATGCAAAAAATACGCATAATTTAAATAAGTGTAAAGTAAACAGCTGCTGCTGCAGTTGTTGTTGTTGTTGTTGCCGATGTTGCTGCTGTTGCAGTTGCTGTCAGATTTGGGGCTGTAAAATGCAGGATATTCACTCGACTTACACACACCAAGCACTAGCAGCAGCAGCAGCAGCAACAACAACAGCACACCAACACAATGACATGCACATTTCTTTCTTTCCTACCCTCCCAAGTTCTCCTCTTGCTCTTCTTGACCATCATTTGGCTGAATGCAGCAAAACATCGGCAACAACAACAGCAACAACAATATTGCAAAACTGCAATAACAACCTATCCAAAAAACCTGCTCCTGGCTCAGAATTTTTTAGTTCTGTTTTGCTGTGTTTTATTTTTTACTTCTTTTTTTTTTTTTTTTGAGAAATTAAATTTTGTTTCTCTTTTGTAAGTCTTGTTGTTGTTGTTGTTATTGTTGCAGTATCTTATGCATTTTTCTCTTACTCTTTGCGGCAATTCGTGAGAGTTCTTTAAAAAAAAAAAAATGAAAAAGAAAACCAAATAACCCAAATTTTATGGTGAAATTAAACGCATAGAATGCTTTGCCTTTTTTTCTCATATTGTTCTTAATTGTTATTTGTTTTTTTTTTTGAAGTGGGACTATTCAGTTACAAATGTATATGTGTATTAGAAATATGATCTATATGATTAGGGCATAGATATGTATATACAATTAGATATTAAATCTATTTCAATTGAGAATTGAATGGAAAGCCTTAGCTTTTGATGTGGTTTATTGGAGAAACTTGGAGGCCCGAGATTTTAGTTGGACTGGTTACAAATTGGCAAGTTTATAACATTAAGAACATTTTGTATTTGGCAGCACATAAATTATAAATTTGTGTATTCTAATAACAATTATTGTTGTAAATTAAACATTTTTAATCTCTCTCAAAAATTGTGAAAAAATTTGTCAATTTCTCAGCTTTGTGCTGAGAATTTATTAAATTTAAATTTATTTATTAAATTAGACTATGTTTTCTTTGATTTACTCGTGTTATGATTGAGAAGCACTTAATAAATGCAATTTCTTTCTTTTTTGTGATATAAATTTATTTTACTGAAAACATATTGCATCTTGATTTAGAAGAATCGGAACTACTATGAAACTAGCTAGTAATCTATTTCTTCAATTGAATGACTTTGACCGAAAGACAACAAGGGACCAAAAGAAAGTACGTTATATGTACATAAACTTCATTATAAAGAAATTATGATATATGTATACCCTGGCCCTCGCTTAGCACTATCTCATTCAACACTAACTCGGTCTTACACGATTGCAAATTTGCTACTGTCTCTCTTATAATACGCTACAAGCCTCGATCGAACACGATTTTAAAAAAGAGAATTTAGACTTTAAGGCACTTTTGCTGTTGGACAACGCCCCTAGAATTCCAAAAAATATAAGCCATCCGAATGTTAAAATGAAATTTCTACGAATAATACAATATCACTTCTTCAGTCAATCATTATAGGATTGGTTCACAATTAGACAATAACAGTTCTGGAGAAACTGAGTCTACTCAGTTCCTTGTAGACCTACTAGAAACTATACTCCTCTAACTCTTCCACGATGTATGTACTACTAACTACCTTATGTATGAACCTTTTCGAGTTCTTTGTTCTGATTATAATCGTTTTTATCATGTAATCAGTTCAGAGCTCTCTATTCCTTTACTAAAAACTTCTATCCTTTCCTATCTAGCACGTAACTAGCTATAGCTTCGCTTATGGTCTGTGTTTTGTGAATTGTCCCCGCGACTCGAGCCGTGCGTTATGAGGCTTGCGCCCCTCATTCGGTTGGGGGGTGGGGGGGCCAATTAGTGCTCCCGTTGGGATTCGCGCGTATAAACTGAGTCTACTCATAATTTGTCATTAGGAAAACTTAAAGAAATCATTGAATTCGCAAGCAACCTAAAATCTTCAGTTGGAAACTCTGATCCGAATATAGAAAGGCGGTAAAATTTTACAAGTTGGTAAATATCATTTTACCTGCTTACCAAAGAAGCTTTAAAAGCCCAAATCGAAAATGACTGGTTTCTTTAACAAGCAATAAGAACAGTCACAAAAAAGAAAATGCTAAAACTTCTTAGTTTGATCCTAGTTTAATTATACCCTGTACCCATAGGGTAAAAGGGTATATTAAAGTCGCCAAAATGTATGTAACAGGCAGAAGGAAGCGTTTCCGACCCCATAAAGGATATATATTCTTGATCAGCATCACTAGCCGAGTCGATTGAGACATGTCCGTCTGTCCGTCCGTCCGTCCGTCCGTCCGTCCGTCCGTCTGTCCGTCCGTATGAACACCTAGATCTCGGAGACTATAAGAGGTAGAGCTACCAAACTTGGTGTGAACATCCGTCTATTGCATAGACAGATCAAGTTTGTTTCAAATTTTTGCCACGCCCACTTCCGCCCCCGGAATTTGGATAAAACTATAACTAGAGCTGTATGCAAGATATCGTATTTTTATTTGGCACACCTGATTATAGAGCCAAACTGCTTCAGCTGCCCAAATTTAGTCAAAATCGGACAACAAATGTCGGAGATATTCGCATATAAGTTTTGTACTGAAACACTAAGGGCGGCATTAGCTGACAAGAGTGAGCGAGATAGCATGCGTGCTCTGTTGCGGCATGTTAAACTGAATTTTCTTTGAAATTGATGGCGATTTCGATGGTGTTCGACTTTGTTTAATATAAATTGATTCATTATATGAAAACTTCTTTGTCTAAAACATTACTTTAGAAAAGTGAATATAGAACATTATTTCAGAAATTTTGAAATTAATTCATTATTCGATTCATTATTAAATTTGATTATGGAATATACCTTGTGAAAAGCTCCACTTTCTTTATATTAAAACTGCTATCCAGATACATATTCATAAATACATATTCATAAAGTCTCTCAAATGGATAAACTTTTCTCTACTCTTAACTATATACTATAGTCATCTTTCCATATACATACTATATGATATATCTGATTACCAGAAACTATAAAATGCATAATGGACTGTATTCTTTTTTGTATGTTTTAGTTGAAAAAATTTACCAATGATATTCTTCAATCCATTCTTCATTCAGTTTAGAACATTTACCAATGATCTTCTTCAATCTTATCTTTATCCAAGATTTTCTTGAACAATTCACTAGAAATAAAATTAAAAAAAAAAAGACAAGTAACTTCTATGACACTCGAATTTGCATTTGAATTCGTTTCACAATTTGTTTGCCCTTTACATTTTGCGCTCAATTAAACTTTAGAGATAAATACAGGTAAAATCACAGAAAAAAATAACATAATCATTGCCATTTTGCTGTAAAATCTGTTGCAATTTTTCGTATTGTTCCTTTTTTTTTTTTTTCTTCTTTGCAATTGTTTAGTTTAGTTGTGTTTTTTTTTTAGTTTTCATTGACTTTGCAATTTCAATTATTTATTTTAATTCATTTGTCACTTGTGAGAGACTTTTCGAGACCTGAGATCTCAGTTTGACTGACTAAATGACAGGCCAGTTCTCAGACTGACATTATATTACCCCACAGATTGCAGGCAACTTCGACTCCGTTTCGGATTATTCCAACTATTCAATTATCTGTTCATTTTTTTTTTTTTTCTCTTTGCTCGTATTGGTAAATTAAGTAAATTAAATTACAATGAGAACATTGTCAAGTGGTGTGGATTGGGTTAGGGTATGGAATAGGGGAGGAGCAGCAGCAGTCGAGGGTGGTTAGGGGGCAGAGATAATGCAAAAGCCAACTTCATTATATGCATTTAACATAAATTTTTCAATTATTATGCGATTTAAAGTGCACTCAATGTCGTCTCACCAGTTGAGTTTGAGTAGTTGTCGTGGTATGGTAAATGATGCACTTTTCGTACTCACTGTTTACACGACAAGAATTCAAAAATGCCCAAGTTCTCGACTTCTCCACTTTTTTTTTTTTTCTTCTTCCTTTTTGTTTGTTGGCAAAGCAATTTAAATGCATTTTATTTTGTATTTCTTTTTGTGTTGCACGTTTTATTTTCGCTTTTGCTGCTGCCGCCGCCGTCGCTGTCGCTGTCGTTGATGTTGTTGCAGTTAATGTTGTTGGTGTTGCTGTTGTTGTTGTTGTTGTTGTGATTATTACAGTTTCTTTTACTTTTTTGTTGTCGCAATTTTTGCCTGGCAAAATTGGTTCACAGTTGACCCAGTTTTCTGTTGCAGCAGCAACTGGAGCCAAAGAAGTAAAAAGAAGCAAAACGAAGAAGCAGAAGTAGAAGAAGAAGAGGAGGAGAAAAGCCTCATGCCTCGATTTGGGCAGCTGGCAGACGCGAACCAACTGCAACAACAACAACAGCAACAACAAAAAATAAACATCATCAGCAACATGTTGCAGGAATTTGGGACAGAATCAGGGAGCCAATCAGTTAACAAGAATAAGTTAACCACATTCAAAATGAATAAAAACTGAATATCTCACTGGGTCAAATGGTCCATGTAACCATTTCCTGTACAGACAACGAGTAACGAGTCCATGGAGTACAATTAGGGATAAGAATACCAACCTCCCCTCTCGCTCGAAATATTTCAAGCTCTTTTGTAAATCGGAGTTGTTTGTCGGAAATATATTTTGCTATAAATCCAAACCAAGATCGGCATTTAGTAAAAAGAATGAACATTTTTTTATCGCCTCTACAGAAATTATTAGAACTCTAATTAGATCGAATGGAAGAGAAAGTGTTACTGCTATATCAAGAATACAAAAATGTGGTTGCTGTAGCTACTTGGAAAATGGTTTATAAAAAAAAATATATGTACATAGAATATTTTTTATTGCCTTTTGGTTATAGATATGAATGCATTTATAAAATTTATATTTTCTATTTCCTTTTTCGACGAAAAAAAATTTCTTGTAGTTTAATAACTTGTTCTCAAGTTACCCATTTAAAGAAATCTGTTGTGGCATACTATCAAGAAAAAGTACACATGCCTGTACATACATATGTATATACAGTGGTCCCTCGGTTACGCAATTGGTTCCAGTATCTTTTTCGTTCCACTATTCCCATATAAATCAATGTAAAATGAAATAATGTGTTCCAGGTCGATAAAAAGTACTTGCTAACATGTTTGAATTTGATCTTTTACTAAAAATAAATGACATACAATGCTTCAAAACTTTTAAAGAGCTGAACAAATTCACCAATATATTTTAAGTTTAGCTTTTGTGGAAAGAAAGTAATATGAAACGTAACAAGAATTTGAACAAATTGAATTTGCATTTGACTTAAGGTGAAACAAACTTGATCTATCTATGTAATACATGGATGATCACACCAAATTTGGTAGCTCTAGCTCTTATAGTCTCCGAGATCTAGATGTTCATACGGACGGACAGACGAACACGTCTCAATCGACTCGGCTGATCAAGAATATATATACTTTATGGGGTCGGAAACGCTTCCTTTTGTCTGTTACATACATTTTGGCGACTTTAATATACTCTTTTACCCTATGGGTACAGGGTATAAAAGCGGTCACATCATTATAATGGGTATTTGGGAAATTCCATATGCATTTACGGTTTCCATCTTTGGCGTTTGTTAACCGAGTGTCCACTGTATATATACTGGGGTTTTAAATATCAAATCCAATATGCACATCAAGGCAGATAACTATAGAATTACTTAAAATTACTCCTTGTAAATTATTCTCAAATAGTTCTTTTTCTTAAATATAAAAAGAAAAAACTTTAAATTTGAAAATATAATAAATATAAAACATAAATATATATAACAAATATAAAAATTTCTATATTTAAATTTTATACACTTCTGTACAAATGTAGAGAAAAAATATTCTTTGAGCAGATAGCAATTGTCGTCCGCTTTAGGAGAGGAAAACTGTTACAAAATATAAATAATGATCTCCGAGAACTATTTTCGCTCAAGAGAGGTGTTCGGATAAGGCAGGTGTCCGTTTTAATAATTTTCACTGTACTTAAACAGTTAGCTAGTGTCGACATGAAAAATCAAAGTTAATCAAAAGTGTATTTCGCTTGGCAGCTCGTACTAAAATTATATTACCGAAAGTAAAAATTTATAATATGAAAGTTCTTTTATACATAATATTATTTTCTTTGGTATAGATTTAATCTAACTGAGAAAAAAATTATTAATTATTGATAATTAAAAGTGTGTCTATTATGCACATAATTTTATTACATTCCTAGATCACAAATGTTTTATTAATGTATTTAATTAATGTTTTTGACGTACAATTTGCAATTTATTGTACAAATTATTCTATTTTCTTTTCTATTATTAAGTGGAAAAAATTATAAAAAAGTGCCTTTTATTTGGAACATTTTAAAATTTTTCTTGCAGTTGCATTTAAACAACAAAATAGTTTTGCTTATCAGCAATTCAATCTGTTAATCTTTATTTTTCAGTTGTTTTTTTTTTCCCCCTCTCTTCTTCCACATCCCCAACATCTGTGCCCCAAAATCAAATTTCACATTGAGTTTTTTTTATGTTTTTGTTTTTGTATTTTCTTGTTTACAGAAACTTTTAGAAAGATCCAACCACTAGCCAGATCAGATCCAGTGGCAGTCCCTTTTTATACCATTTCATGTTCTGGTTTTGATGCTGATGCTGAATTCTGTTTCTGCTGCTTCTGTCCAATTGGTTCGGATCAAATTTTTCTGTTTCTGTGTGTGTTTCTTTTTTCTTCTTTTTTTTTTTGGTTTATTGTTTTGTTTTTTTTTTTGGTTTTTTTTTGAATTTTCAAGCGGTTAATGTGCGATTAAAGTTTGTTGAACTCTGAAAAGGCAAAATGCAAACACAAACATTTCGTTCAGTTTTGTTGTGGGCCTCTTTTTTTTTTTGTTTTTCTTTGTTTTCTTATTTATTGGAAACTTTATCGGCCATGCATAGAGATTGGGGAGCAGCATAAGGAGAAAGGGAGGCAAGGAGACAGCCGTACGCCTACACAAATGTATACAACTGTGCCAAATTGAAGTCCAAACAGCCGCCACCGCCGCCGGCCTGGGTTAGGCTCTTCTCTTAAAACAATGGCAACGAATTTTTTTTCTCTTTCTTTCTTTTTTTGTTTTTTTTGTTGGGTGTTTTAATGATGCAATTGATGAATGATTGAAAAATTTACATAACATCGGAGAAAGCTTCTAGTTTGAAAAAGAAACCTTTTAATAACTTGACCTTATTATAAAGAGGTTTAAAAGAAATTGTTAATCACTATACAAGAATCAATTTCATCATAATTTGATAGATTGTTAGATAGAATATATAAAAAGTCTGAAATTCGAAAAGAAATGTGAGCTAACTTAAATGTATTTACATATTAGTTGTTTTAGCATATAGAGGAGAGGAGTTGCCACACAGTCGACTCACTACTCATTTTGCGTTAGAATTGCCCATTGGGTGACGAGCGAAAGGAAAGTTGCAAAATCTCTGGCAACCTTGAGAAATATTTTGAGATTCGTTTGGTTTCGGTCGTCCGAAACAGAAGTAAAACTTCAGTCGCTAAATGGATTTTTTACATCTGTACTTTACACACAACTACTATATATTTGAAATAAAATGCAATAAATATTCTTTTTTACACATATATATACATATGTGTATATAAATTTGATATTTAAAGTTTATGAAAAGTATGTACGTATCTATTAGATAGATGTTCATTTTGTGAGTTTTACAGACATTTTATAGGTCATTTTTAATAGGAGTGGATAAAATCGAGGAATACTTTAAATCTACTAAGTATGTGTATTATTGTTGATTTTTATGTATATAAATAAAGCAGTATATACGTATGTATGTGTACATACATATACTGTAAAAAGTATGAAATCTATGTATGCATACATTTTTGTACCCTTTTCAAAAGTCAAATGAAAATATGAAAATGTCTATTTAGTCAAAGGTAAAAAAAGTTTTCTAATCCATTTGCATTTACATTTAAACTGAAGGCATACTTTGAGTTTTCTACAACATTTCTTAATAAACATTTTCTAATTTCCTTTCGTTTGGAAAAGTCCCAAATATTTATTCCATAAGTTTCGTAAATTGTTTTGACACCCTTAAAGTTTGGCATCTAGATGCTTGAAGTGACCCAAACCGATAACCGGTTATTAAAGTTGTATGTAGGTCAAGTTTTTGGCTTGATAACACGCATACGCACACACATACACACACAACATACATACAGTTAAAAACAAATTGATGGAAAAAAAATAAAGAAAATAACAGGCAAAACTTTAAATGGCGCATTTGTCTGAATTTGAATTTGAGTTTGATTTGAATTGACTTGGGTTGGGTTGATTTGCTTCACATTGGATTGGGTTCCGGGTTGAATCAGTTTGGATGGGTTTGCTCTTGTACAATTTGTGCCTGGGATTCGTCTAAGAATTGAATTTCAGCTAAACTCTTAGGTAGATGACCTATTTAACAAAAGGATAGAAAGGAGAATAGAAATTTGGGGATCAGGTAAGAAATGCTTAGGAAAAGGGTATGCAGCTGGTCTATTAAATAAATAGAAAATATAACAAATAAAAGCTTTTTTTTTGAATTTGCCAAATAGTTGAGCTCATTTGGGTTGCAGCTGCGAATTTAGTTTTTTTTTCTGAACCGCCAAATCTATTGTTGAATAGATTGTTATTCTCCTTTTTTTTAGCAGGGAAGATGCCACAAAAAAGCTATTAAAAGGGGTTAATGTACTCTCAGAAAGTAGATTTTTTATTATTTAATAGGAACATGCTAAATTCCTTGAAAAGTTTCTAAACAATGTTGGAACAATTGTCTTTATTTAATCACATTGAGTCACTGAAACGGTTCCTCTTTTTTTTGCTATTTATGGCGATACATACATACATATACACATACATACACACATTCATGTATCTAGAAGAGTGTAATAAAACAACTCGTATCCTTGAAGAATCAATTTTACAGTTATTTTTGCTGTACGTAATGGTAAATTACTAAATTAGTATTTATTTTTTAAAGTATCTACAAAAACTATAAAATACAAATAAATATTAGAAAATATATTTCTGTAAATTTGTAGTTGTATATCTGTAGTTGTATATTAACCATGGATCGAAGAAAACAATAATTCTTATTTTGTTTTTTGACCAACTCTTCCTTTTAAAGCAATAGCATATAGTCCATCGATTCTGATGATATTTCTATGTATGTATACTTAACTTAAAATCTTACCATAATTCGTGACAATAAAACAAACAATTTATGGATCTAAAAGTTTGTTCTTGACCGATTAAATCTATAAGAGCAATGTATATGAACTATTCAACAGATTTTAAACAAATTCAAGAAAATTACTTGCTGAAATATTATTTAATAAATTATTACTGAAAAGGAATATTAATATTTTTTTTGCATGAAGAAAGTCTTATATAAACAAATGTCTGTTCACTAGAAAATGTTTCAAAGTTTTCTGCACTTTGTTTTCTGTAAATTATACTATTATGTATGTGTAGCGATAAGATCGAGCTCGATTTCTGGAAACTCATATATAAAATTTACCATATAATATTTTAAAATTTTAAATAAATTGTAATAAAATGATTAAATAGATTAAAACAAAAAAAATTTCAGTCAGTAACCAACTGCTTTTCCTTGTCACATTCATGTCATCTGAAATTATCTTCTGTGTGGGCGCCCAATTGCAGTTCGTCCAGCTTCTACCCATTGGCACTATCATCTCTCAGGTCGAGAGAGGGAGAGAGCAAAGCCCCGTCAGCACCGCCACCGCAATGTGAAGGAGACATGACAAAACAAATTGCCACAGACGACACCAAAACAGGAAAGCGAATTGCGCAATGCAAGAAACGAAAAAAGAAGAAAACAACATAAAAAAACTAAAAAAAAAAAAAAAACAAAAACGGGCGGGGTACAGAAGAGAAAAAGAAATGCAATTTATTATAATTTAATCTAGAATAGAAAATTAAATAGAGACAGAGCTGCAGCTGCAGAGGTCGGTTTCTATGCAGCCGCCGCTGCCGCTGCGGCCACCTCTGCTGGCGATGCAGTCGCCGTTGGTTGCATACATTGTAACTTATCGCAGTGCCGAGTCCCGCGTTTGAGTTTTATCTACCGTTAGGCGTGCAGTGTCAATAACACATGAGGGAGTAAGATAGAGAGGGAGTGAGATCGGGGAATATAAGCCACAGAGACAGAGAGAAAGAGATAGACGGCGGAAGGGGGACCAAGTGACACACGTGTGCGCGGGCGTTGATGACTTACAATGACTGTGGAATATGCAAGGGATGCGATGGTAATACAAAAAAAAGGGGGGAAGTGTATAACAGTAGGAGGAGGAGTGATAAAGCGCTAGCGGGTTAGGTTGGAGGAGAGGAGAACTGCAATGGAGGCCAACGTTGGCGTTGCTCTTTGACAACTGTCACTGTCACAGTCACAGTCACCAAGTGGAGAACAAATGCGACAGCTCCAAACTAGACACCGTGGGGCGAGTTCCGTTTAAAAATACAGAACTATATATAGAGCAAATACTTGGAGGAATGCATTTGTTAATTATAGCCTACAATGCTGATTTTCATCAATATAATTATTTACATAAGAACCCACTTTGGTTAGAAGCTGCAATTTGTGGAGTTTTATGTCGGATATATAATAAAAGTTTTTAATATTCCTAATTTTTTCGTGGATGAATATAACTTTCAATATTTGAATATAATTCCGATATTTCTCACAGAACATTCTTTATTCAAAACCATTTTTGCATGGACCTTTTCCGGTGATGCTTGTCCCACTGTTTGCCACACTTTGGCCAATGTCTGTGGTTAACAGTTGCATGTTGTTGCTGTTTTGTACTATTGTTGCTGTTGCTGCAAACGAATAAAAATTAATTCAAAAATAAATTATTGTCATTGCCATTGTTGTTTATTGTTGCTATTGCTATTGGTGTTGTTGTTGTTGCAAGTTATTAGTTTAAATTGCGGTTGCAGCTGAAGCTGAGAAGCAGCTGTCATATTTTTTTTTTCTTATTGCCAGCTTCTTTTTTTTATAGGGTCGTTGTTGCTATTATTGTGGCTATTATTGTTGTAGCTGTTGTTGCTGGTGGTTGTTAGTGGTTTCTGCCGTTTGGCGGTGCGGTTGGCGGTTGGTCGCTGGAGGTGGAGGCGGCTGCATTTGCTTCTATTGCAAGCAAAAATTTAATGACCTTTACAAGTTCATGCCAAATGAACGTTCTTGAACTTTTTTTTCTCTTTTTTCCTTCTCACTCTCTATCTTTCTCATTCGATTTCTGCGTTGCAATAAAATTATTTATGGCTTGGACCACATGGCGTATGCACAATATTTGTGTTTCTGCATACGCCCTGTGTTTTGTATTGTGATGGTCTAATAATTAGACAACTTTTTGGAATATGCAATCAATTGCATCATTCGTTTAATTAAATAAACTGCGCACTTTGATATTGGAATTGATAAAATGGAAAGAAAATTTTGTATATATATGCACAAAGAAAACATATAATATTTGGTGTATAGGATATATTTCAGATCACCAAAACATTAAGTATATCCAAACTGATTTGTGTTAGATTTGTGAGATTTAGTTTAAATAGATTCAAATTTATCTTTTGTATATATTGCAGTTAGGGAATATGATTCTTAGTTAGGAAATAAGAAAGGAGAATTCTTTTCCTCATTTTAAAGCCTCTTCAGATATTTTACACTTTTAACTTCAATTCGTTATACTTTTGAGAACGTTAAAGTTAAATACAGTGAAAGCTCTACTAGCGGACAGCTCCTTCAGACGGACAGCTCCCTTAGCCGGACAAATTTTACAAGTTTTTTAGCATGATTTTCATACAAAATCCGTTCCCTTGGGCGGACAAAAATACTGGTACCGTCGCTGTCCGGCCAAGGGAGCTTTCACTGTATTTATATTTGTTATAAAAACTTAAACAGATTTTACTTTTCACTTATATTTGGTACTAAAAAACTTAAAACTTTAAGCTAACTCAACAGAAGTTTGCTCCTTTTTACATTTTACATTTTTCCTTTAAACATTTTAAGTTCAACTATATTTAATATAGTTGGTCTTCATATATACAAGTAATCATTACTTAATCTACTCACTAATCTATTATACTAATCTTCTATCATATAAATAAATAGCTCTCATTCATGTAATCAGCTGAACCTTGATTATATTTTAAGCAATTCGGAATAATATTACCAAATTGTATCGTATTTACACAAATGTAGCAATCAATGGCTAAAACTCGTATAAGTAACTAACATCTTATTTTAGTGTATATTTAAGATGTTTTTTTTTTTTTTTTTCTGTTTGCATCCAGTTCGCAGACCCTCATAAAAAACTGAAAAGCGTCTAGTCTTGTTGCCGTGTAAAATACATTTGTTAATTGTTAATGCAAAAAGTGTTGCATAACACGCACATAAAACATTTTGTCTAACTATCCTTTTGGCCCAGTCACAGACAGACACAGCTGACCAGCGACAACATTAAATCATAAAAAAAAAACCGACAGAGAGAGAGAAAAAAAACTTTGTAAAACAGTCGGTCGAAACCATAAAACCCCACAAAATGCATTTTCGGTTTGAGACCGAAACAGACTTCAGTCAATAAAGCAAATTGCTTTGGTTTACTTTTGTTTCTCTGTATGTGTCTGTGTGTCGGTGTGGCATTAGGCTAGAATAAATAAATAAAGGCAAACGAAAAGATTTTGCTTTTAAGGCGCTTCAACATCATCAAATGTTCAAGTTTATGAGTTGCATTTTTTGTTCGTTCTGCTAACTTGTACAAATACAAATGTAAATATCCATTTGCACTCATACACATACATGCTCACATACACATACTTCACATACATATATGTATATACCTATATACATAATTCGTTTGGTTGTAGCCTTTTGGGACTCGCATTAAGATCAACACTTGCAACTGGCGACAGCCAAAAAACGACAAAAGAATCTAAATATCATCCAGCAACAGAACAAAAGGCAGCTAATAACCCTAAGTCGTTATGGCTAAGAGCCCCAACAATTTCCACTACCTCTTTCTTTTCCCCTAACAATGTTTCGTATACCCTTCTTTCCCTTTGCATTACGCTAACAAACTTAACTACGATAAAGCGAGACAAATGTTTGAATTTGCTGTTGTTCCTTCTGGATGCCCGGCAAAGTGTTCTTAATGCACTGAAAGAAATTTGGTGACCATTCAAAATAGGTTATCATGTTGTATTAAATTAATTTTATTTTATTTTAAATTGAATTTCTGTAGGTATACCTAAATGACACATTGAGTACCATAACGAAACTATGCATATAAAATATGTACATATATACACATTTGTTCCAGTTACGGCAAATTACTAGACATGCAAATGCATATACATACGTATGTATGAGTTGCCCCAAATGCGTTTAACTGACCGTTAACAGCTATTCAACTGAAAACAGTTAACCCGTATATTGGCCTAATAAACGCTTCATTTAATTGCCCTTATTTTGCAAACATTTGCCAATTTGTACCCCTCTGTGTCGACTATTTGCTTGTAGCTTGACTTGATCAAATAGTCTTCATTTAGGGATCAAAGTTAAAGGGTTATTAGGGCACAAAGGCTATCTGTTTCGTGCGAAGATACTTGTCCTTAACTGTGAACTTTGCTACTGACGCTGAAAGCTTTTAAGGCCAAAAGGATGTTCTGTGTTACACTCAAACTCGGAATTGGAAACGGTTTCTTGCTAGCTTTTTAAATTTGTTTAATACTTTTAATTGAAGCCTTACATTATCTCATTGGATATATGATTTATAAACAATACATCATTATTTATTAATAAGATCTTCGTCTGGCCTTTTCTACATGTTTCTACTATTTTCTTTCAGTGTAATCGCATGTTAAACAATAAATGTTAAGAGACTTGTACACCGTGGTCAAATGCTTTTCCCACTCACTCTCTCTCTCTCCCTCTGTCTCTCTCTCTCTCTCTACATTTGCGTGGCAGTGTCTGTGTTAGTGTGAATGTGTGTGTGTTGTCTGTCTGTGTTAGCCGGGTCTATTTGATTGCTGTTGTTGTTAGCCGGCTTCGTTTCCCATTGTCGACTTCCACATGGGGGTTTCTCGAAAGAAACCTATAGACCTACATTTTAAACAAATTGCGTTTTTTTCCTCACTTTTTGTTGCTGTTGTTGTTGTGTTTTTTATGTTTTGTGTGTTGTTGTTCATTGTTTGTGGTGATGTGATCAACATTTTTTTTTTTTTTTTATTTTTCTCCACCTACTTCTCCACCTTCTGCTTCTTTCTTCTTATTTCGGTTTTCTTCCAAGAAACAAATGCATTAAGATAATCATCGAGAAGTTGATGATGATGCTGCTGTTGCTGCTGATGTAGCTGATGATGATGATGATGTACCAAAAGTAGTCACTCAGTCAGTTAGTCAGTCAGTCAGTCGGTCAGTCAGTCACTCAGACAGTCAGCCAGGCATTTTCTATGTATGGGGCCAAATGACAGCAGCCGCCGCTCTCCACCTTTGCGCAGAGTCTTCTTCTAATCTCTTTTGGCTGTTTCTGCACCATCATCAAGCTTTGAATTTGTATTGTTTGACGACTGCGTCATCGGCAGCACATCACCACTCTCCGCTCTCTTCTTTTCGCTGTCTCTGCCGCCGTTTCTCTCGGTCTCTTTATGTATGCTCTCTCTCTATAGCTGTCTGCCTCTCTGTCTCTCTCTTTTAGCTTGCGGCAGTGGGTCTTCACTTTCGCCAATTCTGAGCTCCACTTGGCAGGTTCAATGGCCCCGGCCCCACGCCAAAGCCAACGTTTGCGTCGCTGCTAGCATAGAGCGCCATTCGCACGTTTTTATATTTTTTTTTTGCTGCTGCTGTTGTTGTTGTTGTTACTGCTGCTGCTTTTTTCTCTTTCTGTGTTTCTTAACGTTTCTCCTCCTCTTCATGCCGCTGGCCAAGTTCTGCCTTTGGCGGCAGCCAGGCAGGCCGCTCGTCATCGTCATTTTGTTTGTTTGTTTTTCCAACTTTGCATTGCAGTTTTTTTTTTCTTTTGTTTTTTTCCTCTCCATTTTTTCTCTGTTTAGTTGCATTTCATTTGGTTTCATTCTATGTGTTTCATTGTTCGCAGGCTAGAACGGGATTGACGGAGGCGGTGGGAGTGGGTTTTTATGTATATGTATATCTATGTATGTATGTAGATGTATACCCTTGCCCCATAAATGTGCCATATGAGTTTTATTAGGCATTGCATTATTGAAAGACATGAAAACTTTGTCGAGTTGTTGTAAAAACTCTATTTAAAATTACCTTGTATATCTCATATTTATTTCCATTCTGGGGACTTTGTAGAGTCAAATGGCAGAGTTTCACAACTTTGCAATTATTGTTAAATCTTATGGAATATTACAAAAAAATGTACAAAAATAATAAATCAACGAGTAAGTAGTCTTTGGAAACTTTCCAACACTTTAAAACTGTAAACTCTTAATTAAGATGCCTGTAAAAATTCTTAATGCTTTTAAAAAATGTTAAAAATAATATTTTTTTGTGTGTCATTTTTCTAGATGTTTGAAGAAACCTAGATATACCTACAGGAGATTAATAAAAGAGATTATTGGTTTGTTTACTTCGAAAGTAGTTTTTAAAATACAGCTTGAAAAAGAAGTTCTTTAAAACGTAGCTTGAAAAAAGTTATCTAAATCAGAACTTAAACCAAATATAAATAGAACTTAAAGGTTAAGAACTCTTCACATCAAGTACTGCTAAACGCTTTAATCCTTTCTGATTTAGACTCACATTAGAAACTGCAGATATTGCAGATTTCAAAACTATAATACAAATTGTGGATTAGCTTTTAAAGCTTTCCTCAAATATCAGATATATTTACTTATTTAACCAGTTAAAGCTTTTGATAAACAATTTTTGCGCACTTAAAATCCTCTATATAAATATCCACCTCGAGGAGATAATGAAAGAGTAATCCAAATTCGTTGCCTTAAAGTTTTGCTACCGTGGTAGCTCTTCCCCTTTTTGGTCTTCCTTTTCTGTGTACTTTCTGCTTTTTGTTTATCCACTCTCTCGTCTCCTTTTGATGACTTCTAAACGATGCTCTTGGATCACTTGACGGCTACTTGCAGTTCTTTTTGCATTTTTATTGACTTCAGACACGAACCAAAGAGTCACATACAGACACATAGGCAAAATAGCCACCCTATGGACAGACAGAATTTAATAATTTTATATTAAACTAGCATTCGTCTTATGAAATGACAGAAATCTTATATAAATGTTTGACTATGGCCTTTCAAGACAAGTTTCCGCTAAATCAAGTAATAAAGTAATTATATATTATACAAGTTATTGTTGCAAATCTGTCTGAACTTTCTCACATCTAGCCAATTTGTGTGTATGCGGTTTTTTTTTTGTCTTAATTTTTTTTTTTTTTAACAACTACGCCCAAAAATTACACAGCAATATATGTAATAATAATGACATGAAACCAAAAGACCCAAAGAGACCGGAGATAAGGCCGGAGATGTGGACTGAACCCCTAATTAGGCTATTTGCCAAATGGGCGAATGCGAAACGCAAACTACAAAAACAGACAGACGGGCGAAATACAAAAAAAAAAAAGTGGATGAAAAATAATAACACATATTAAAATCATATTTGGAACGTAATAAAAACGCCCACAGAACACAAGAGCGTTAAGAAAATAAGCTATATTTTTAGACTTTGTTCAGTCGTTATGAGATTGAGCTAAACAATAATTGGGTTGAATATGGGTTAAACATGCTGGAAATTTTCTAAAAAGGAAACAAAAAAAAAAAAAAATATAAAAAACCATGAAATTAGATATTTATGCTTTAACTAATAGAGGGAATCTCTAAAAAAATAGCTAAGGGGTCCTCATCAATGACTTTCTCTTTATCCCAAAACTAAAACTAAATGTACTTTATTCTCAAAACTAACTTTTCATCATTTTTGAACTAAAACAGTAGAAATTCTATATATTAGAATATAAATTGAATATACAATTAATATATCGCTTACTTCTATAATATCAAGTTAAATTTTAATTTAAGTTAAATGATGGACTCATTGAACAATGTTGCTTTAGATAAAAATATAATTTGTGAGCCGAATCAAAAAGAGTTTTTCAAGAATTTATATTTGAAAGAGTAAATGATGAAAAAGAAAAAAAAAAACAATGAAATTTTTCAAAAACAAATAAACATATTCAAATGTAGAGTGCAAAATGTATGCCAATTGGATATTTAATCCCAAAAAAAAAACCATATAAGTTAACTTCTTCAACATTGCAGTATTGGTATGTACCCGTGGTTACGATGCGCCAATCTTACCTACGAACACTTCCATACTCCAGAGTTTAACCATCTCCCAAATGAGTAGATGGTTTGACTCCATAGCATGAGTAGTTACAATGCTTTTAAACGAATCCTTATACCAACCGGGTTAATGCATTTCCTTCAGTCCCAAACTTAAATTGCGATCTCTTCGCTGCCTCGAACTCTTCTGCCCTAATCAGTTGCTCGCGCCTCACCGAAAGCTGCTGCTGCTGTTGCTGCCGCAGCTCTTCGTTATATCTGCCACTGGTCATAATTGAGGGGAATGTAAAGTGGTGTATATACAAACTTCAGTCCAAGTATTAAAACAATATTGTATATAATCTCGACTTTAATCCAAAATATTTTTAAATTTTTAGTTGAATTAAAAGACACATGCGTATGTAAGGTGATTCCATTCTCTTTATTCTTATTTATTAGCAATCGATCAAGTTGACTGACAAGGTAGCGCCGCCGAATTAATAATATTTACTCCAATTTGAGCTTTAATAATGTTTCAGTCTTATTGTTCCTAAAGTTTCACAATTCTACTACACTATTCACACGGATCTATATCCGTTTTTTCTTTCATAATTTATTTCACTATTTTCTCTTTTATGTTTTTTTAATATATTGTAATGTCTACGTATGATTTTGACATTCAATATTATAATAATACCCAAATCTTGTTTCTGCTAATGTTTTCTATAGAATCGTGCACAATCCCTTGTATTGTACAAGAAACCTAAACCTAAACCTAAAATTAGTAGAGGTAAAAATTAAATAAAAAATATATTATTATATAATGTTTATTTTTAATGTAACACATATTCTGAATCCTTTCAGGCTTTCCTCATCCATTGTTTTTTATATCTCCTATTAAGTTTTTCGTATTCTTTAGTAACTCTTCTTCAAAAGACTTAGAGCAACATAATAACTTAACTTATATAAGTTCATTTTAGCATTTTTGTAATTTATAGAGAATAAAATTTCTATATATGAAATCCCTTCAATTTAAAGTTCTGTCCTTCACCCATGGCCAAGAACCTCTTGCCATCTGCTATATTCCGTTTACAAATCTAGCGTATGAGGAAAAAAAAAAGTTCATTGTACATTTAATTGGTTTACTTAGTGAATTTCACACCAAAAATTGGCTCACTCAGCACAAAAGCGGCGAAAACAGATGAAATGTCATTTTGACAGCTGCAGGCAAGGCCAGAGACAGACAAGAAAGAAAAAAAAGAAATTTCCTAAACCGAACCAAAACAAAACTTAACAAAAAATACAAAACAAAAACGGAACAGAGAAAAAGAAAAATCATTTTCAAAAATTATTATTGTTGGTAGTCGTTTTGCATGTTACTCACACACATACACACACACACACACAAACATACATACATACATATACAAATAAGCACTTCACCTAGACATTTCTCCACAGTCTTTCTCCCACCCCCGCACATGTTGTACATATCTACTTATTGCATTGTTTATGACAATTTTTGCCTCATTTTCCTCAGCAGGCAGAGACATTTTTGTGTCGACTTTTTCCTTCAAGTTTCACTAAAGATTTTCTCTCTATCTATGTATGTATGTATTGCTCCCCCTTCCTCTTCCCTCTTACTCACAGTTTGTCTATCTTGGTGTGGGTTGCATCTTTATTTGTTGTACATACACAAAAAATACAACTGATTATCGCTTCTTGTTGCCGCTGGCAGTCTCAGCTTTTGCCACATTTTTCCATCACCAATTGTGGCACGCGCTGTTATCACTCAACTGTCAACTTGTGACTTGTTGTCCACAGAAATAGAGAAAGACCAAGGAGAGTTATAGAGAATGTGCTGTTGATATATTGAGAGAAAGAAAAATAAATTTCATTTTAATTGCCGGTTTTTTTTCCCCCCTATGACTGATAAGAGAATTTTTCTTCTAGGAATTTCTCCCATAAATACAATGGCTACAATTAATGTTTCAGTTAAGTAGCAACATTTCTAAGGGATTATTATGCATTAAGAGTATTAAAGGGAAATATTCTTTTCATCAGAGATTTAATATTGAATCTGGCATAGAATTTTTGTATTGTTTTGGGGAAACTTTAATTTATCACTTTGGAAATGAAAAAAGGAAGAGCAACTTAAATATGAAAAGCAAATGGTAAATGAGATTGTTTTGTAGATTTTTTTCTTGATTTTGTTTGATATTTTAAAAGCTTAAAAACAATAAGTTATTCCCTTGCAATAACTTTAAATGTTATATTGTTTAAGCGACTGAAAGTTGAAATAAACTTCGATTAATTGTAATTTGATGTAGGAAAAAGAATATTACAATTGAAATTGTTTGCGGTTGGATTTTCAACTAGAAATAAATAATTTGATTAAACTTCAATTGATTGTAATTTCATGTAGGGAAAAAGAATATTAAACCGAAATTGTTTGAATTATTTGTTTTTATATTTTTTCAGACAGAAACTTCCTTTAAAGTTTCGTATATAAAACGAAAATATTAGTTATTCAAATATATAATAAAATATAATTTTTTGTCAATTGGTTTTTCAATTGAGTATTAACTTATTTTCGTAACTTGTAAAAGTCATTAGCTCAAGTTTTAACCATTATTCAGTTATTTCCGTTTCATAATAATAACTGCACTCAGTTGCATATTCAATATTTGCACAACTAATTTACAATACACACGACATTTGTATTGTACACACACCTATACATATATACCTATATACATATACAAATGTATACATGTATGCATATGTATATTTCCTTTTGGATACTGAACTGTTAAATGAGGTGATGCAATTATCTTTGCTTATTATTATTTGTATTATTATTGTTATTTGCATTGATGACCCAATTTGTTGCTATGCCACTTTCAAAGCTAATCAAATTGCATTAAAACTCTTGTTATATATCTACTATATACTTACTATTTGTATCTGCTTTCTCGTATGACATTTTTGCAATATTTCTTTCATTTTGTCTCTCTCTCCTTTTTTTTTTTATAATTTTAACATAGTTCATAAAGTTTCTTGAGGCGCTGAGAGAAAGTGCGTAAGTCAAAGAGATGCAGGGGGGAGAGAAAGAGTGACAGAGGGATAAGTGCAGGGGTGGTTGTGGTGAAGAGAACAAGAAATTGTGTCAATTAATATGCTAAATTATACACACACTCAACTAGAGGTTTTAATGTTTGAGTGGAAAGATGCCCCAGTTGAGATAGAGGCAACCAGAGAGAAAAACATAAAGAGCATATGAGAGAGAGAGAGAGAGAGAGAGAGAGGGAAGGGGTAAGAGATGCCAATCAATTGCAAACTAGGAAGCAAAATTTTCAACCCCTCGCCCTGCTTCCACCATTCACCTTTTCCAGCTAATTACCACACAATGACGTGAAAGTTCGTTCATTCGTTCGCTTGTTGGTTAGTTTCGTGAAACCGCAGCCCAACTTAAGCCATTGCGGGATGGTATCAGAGGGTGGAGTGCAGGGAGGGGGAGGGGCTGGAGCTAAAAAGAAGAAAGCGCTTTCTTGTTTCATTTTGCAATATATCTCGTGAAAAGTCACGACAGTAACAACAACAACAACAACAAAAGCAACAACTACAACAACAACAACTTCATCTGCGTTTTGAATCTTTATTGCAACTTGAACCAACTGCGAAACAGTCAGGCATAGACACACACACACACACACACACACACCCATTCATTGTGTATATATGTACATATATATTTACTTACACATGGCGTATGCGCGATATTTGCTTCCTCTGCCCCATCAGATAAAAAAAAAATAAAAACCGCTTCACTCTATGCCAAACAAGTAAACCACTTGACTTGACTGGGTTTTTTTTTATATTTATTTGTTGCTATTATTGTTGCAGTGTGTGTTAGCCGCCCGCAACGAAATGGTTTTGACCCCACATTTCAATTACATACCACAAACTGTTGCATAACATCATCCACCATATGGAAGAGAGGATAATGTATAATTTTTGGTAGTTAGTTATTAAAAGTTATAAGAACAAATTTGCAAAGCTTCATTCAAAAGGCAAAGGATAGGAAAATTGTGTTACAATTTGTACTGTTTTAGTTATTAGAAAAAGTTTCTTTTTTGGGTAAAGTTGAATAAACAGAGATGTGTTTTGTTATTGTAACAAAAGATAGTTCAGAGTACTTAAAACTTTTATTATTTTAAATAAATGAAACTATGTTTTCTACTGCAAATGAAATTGTTAACGTAAAAGTAATGTAATATGCATTTCATTTTGCAATATTATGTTGTATAAATATATAAACAAATATTAAATAGTTCATCTCTTTCAAAATCTTTCTTAGTATATTAAAGTTTACTATGATTTAGAATCAAAACTAGATACAGTAAAACCGACAGACGAACATTAGAAGTGTATTAAAGAATACTTGATTTCAAGTTCATAACTTTTTTTATTTGGTAAATTGAAATGACAATTTTCAAGAAGTTTCATCAACTACATCAACTTATTAGAACATAAATGAAAGTCTACTTTTGGGAGCACTTAAACTCACGCCTAATGTCCTTTCTTCTTTCTCTCTCATTTCCTCTCACTACCTTACCTTGAATCAATATTCTTCTTATTTATTTGTGTGTGTGTGTTTTTTAGCGACTGTTGTCAAAGTTGGTCAACTGAGATCAGAAAGTAGTTTTGATCCAAGTAGAAGTTCTGCTTTCTATCGCCCCCATCTCTACTACTTCTACTTCCACTTAGCCTTTCCAATTCAATTTAGCTAAGAAAAAAGAATCGCAGCCAAGTAAAAATATATAGAAGAGAGAAGAAATGGATAAGGAGGAGAAACACCCACACATGATAGAGAACTGGTTGATATGAATATACTTTTGATATGCATGCATAAATTACGTATACGACATGTTTTGTGGTTAGTTAGTCAGCTTGTTGGTTACTTCGGTTTGTGCCAGTTAGCTAACCAGATCCAGATCCAAAAACTTGGCCTGCATTTCCAATACCAGTTCTATGCACATTTGTCATGCCAAAACTACACCAAAAAAAAAAAAAAAAAAAAATAATTTGAATACTCGCCTCAGACAGAGACACTCTGACAGAGCCAGAGGGAGAAATAGGGCGATAGAGACATAGAGGGGAGACAACACAAATTAAGCCAGCAATAAATAACAAATCAAAAAGAAATGACCAAATAAAAAAAAAGGCAAAATAAAGAAGAAGAAAAAAAACTACACACAAAAAAAAAATGCCAAAAGAATTGGGTCAGTAACACAACCAAAAAGTCAAAGAATAAGAAAAAGACGAAGGGGAAACAAAAACAAAGAAAAAGCAAAGAAAAAAAAATACGCAAATAAAAAGGCAATTGAGCATGGTCATAGCTTTAAGACAAATACAAACCAGTCGACAAGTTGAATTGAATTTTGACGACTTTTGGTTACCCTTTAATAACTTTGATTGTCCATGTTCACATATGAATTTTCTCCATAAAAGTTTGTTTATAAGTTAGTTAAGAAATGATTGGATAAGCAGGAAAGTAAACAATTTTTGGAAAAACAATATAAATTAGATTAAAATTTTGTTCAGCATGCAGGACACTCTGTATCTCCTAACAATGTAGGTCATTTCAGTATATATAAGGAACCTCTCATCCTTTACTATGTTACCTACCTAAAGACAGTTCAAAAATACCCATATTTACCCTTTTTGGTTACTAGGTATTAAAAGTCGCCTGACAAAACATAAAGAATTTTGTTTAGGAACTAATTAAAAAACATCAAATAAATTGCTCAAATTCAGTGACCCAATTCTTTTAAATCATTTTGTTTTGTCTATTTATATTGAAATTTGCTTTCATTTCGGCAAACAAACAGAACAAAAACAAAAAAAAAAAACCGAAAAAAAGCAACTGTCAATGAACTTTGGCTCTCTGGTTGGGTTCTACCTTCTGATCATCTGTTTTAATATCGGTCAATGTATTCATCATAATAATAATAATAATAGTAGACATAATATAATATGAGAATATCAGTTAAACAACGAGATAAGAATTTCAAAAATGTTTTCTTTCTTCTCTTTTGATTGTGTTTTACATATGGATTATACAGATATATATATATAAACATATATATGTATATATATATATATATGCAATGCCAAAAACTTTCACGTAATTTCTGTTGGTTGTCTGCTATCTCTTTTTTTTCTGCCACCATCTCATGCTATCTCCCTCGTTTGATTGTGTGTGAATTATATTATTATTTTTTTTTTTTTGTGTCTGTTTTGGCTTGTTGTAAAGAGTCAATAACCTTTTTGCGTATTCAAGAAGCCAGTCCCCCAGCAACAACACCAACAACAACAACAACACGACCAACGATATAAACTAAGTCAAAGATTTAATTTGCTGTTGTTTTCTTTTTGTTTTCTTTTTGTTTGGCTTTTTAGTTTTAGCCTTAATTAAGAGGCCAAATGGCATCATAATATTATTTGAGTTAATTGACTTTTCTATTTGTTCGTTTTCGGTCAAAGGCAAACAAAACTAAGAATTTGCAAATTCTTTAAGTAAATAATATCCTTGTATCCACTTGATTTAAATTTTTAAATGTTTCTTGTATTTGCTTTAATATTTGCTCAATGTCTAAGACTTTTCGTTAAATTATAAATAAGGCATTTAACAAGAGTTAAGTCTAAGTCAAACTATTTAAGTATTTATACTTTTTTATATATGTTTCTGTTTATATTTTATGAAAGTTCCAAGATAAATATAAATATATAAAATATAAAAAATAAAAACAAATTCTTTTAAGTTAAAGAATCCTTTAAGATCTGTTATGTTATTCAATCATAGTTAAAGTTGTAAAAACTGAGCTGCGAATTTTAGGAAATTATTTTACTAAGAAAATGTCGTAATTTTTTAGGTTAAATTTTTAATAATTTGTTTTTGTATATTTCTCTTACTCTTTTAATACTTTGGTAGACATAAATTATATTAATTATTAAATTAATTCAGTATTAAAATTTCACTAATTTTTTATATATGTTTTCATTATTTATGAATATATTTAAGACAAACTAAAATAATTAAAAATAATATACATTTTTTACAACTACAAATTGGTTTATAGAAATAAGTCAGATCTTTCAAACAAAAAATCAAAAGAAATTGTAATATGTTTTTAGTAGTTTAACTTTTTAGATGCTTAAATTACTTAATTATTCCCTAGTACGTTGATCATTTAGATAAACTAACTTAAAAGGCAACTTGACATTATTTGGAACAACAAAAGGAATCAAAGAGAGATATGTATTTAAAAATAAAATGTAAAACAGATAAAAGTTGAATTCAAGTCTTAAACTACTTTGGCATCCATTACGAATAATAGAGCAAAAAATATAAAAAATCCAATTTCAAATTCAAATTGATTTTCTAAAATACTAGACAAACCATTTTTAAAAGTAATTAAAATGAACCACAAACGATTTGGAATAGTAAAAATATTATTTATTCGAGGTCGGCAATTCACATAGCGGAGTAACCACGAGGTTTTCACATTTTGGCAATTTGTTTTTTTTATATTGTACTTAAAAATTTTGTTCTCTGCGTTGCAAACTTATGCACAAAATTAATGTACCCGCACATTTTGTTTGGTTTTTCAAATTGTTAAACTTTATTCCTTATCGATTTCGGTTCTTCTCATTCTCATTCACCTAATATTATAAATGAAGCTTTTATATTGTGGCTGCTGATTTTTTGCATCTTGGCTTATTTATTGTTTTTTTTTTCTTCCTCTTCTTCTTCTTTGTGTTTTTGTATTTAGTTTTATGTTGATTATATAGTTTGAGAGTTCAACACTTTCGCTGGACCGAACCTACTGTGACGTCAAATCAAATAGAAATCTCGAAATGAATTTTTATGTTTATGTTTTTAAGTTTGTGTCGGCCACTTTCCAAAATGATATAGAAATCGGTATTTGTGTAAAATAAAACAAATTCTGACATTTCAAATCGAAAATAGTTACAAGTTAGTTATTATAGTTTCTATTGGCCTGGCCTACGTGTGGCAAGGCACATACCAAATAAAATTCGAATTGAAGTCAAAATTGAACTCAGCACAAAAGAAAGTTCAGTTGAGTAAGAAGAAAAAACAACACTATAAATACTTTTTTTTCCAAGAATACTGACCACCAATATATGTATCTACATACATATATATAAATGTATATATCCACATTAATTTTATCGTGTGACCTGATGATGTCACGTGCACCGCCTGCTGAGCTGACAAAAATTTGCAATATCTGCCAAAAAATATGGGTCAAGCTTTAAGAATGAGAATGTGGGAGTGGGAAACGATTTGACCTAGCGAAAAAATTTTACATTGCAAAAAGAAAAAAAAGGGGGTAAAGTCCATGAGAAGACACCCAAGGCAAAGAGAAGGGAATTCCTCTTAGTCAGTGGCACGTGGTAGTCCGAGAACCAAGAAAGAAAAAAGTGAATTCATTGCAGAAAATTTATGCATTGCAGTGCATTTTAATTAGGGAAAAACTCATAATGAAACCATGTAATATCACAGGTAATTAAAAGAAAACAATGAAATCAGAGTAAGAAATTTTAAAAGTCAGTTTGCAAAGCAAACAAATTTTAGGAAAATGTTAAAAAAACCAAAAAAACAATATTCCGGTTGGCAAGTTTCCTAAAAAAAAGTAAATGAAAATGCAAATGCTAGTTGCATAGGTGAAAATCAGGAAAACTTTTTAAAAGTACAAATTTGTTTTTAACGAATTTCTAATGCACTTTGTAAATGATTTACTTTCGTTTACCTTCACCCACATCTCTCTATATTTAAAAAAAAAAACCTTGTTTATAACTATGTATATGATTCTATATAATCATTAATCACCTAGCGTAGAAATAATACTATATTTACCTTTTTTCTTCTAATAAATTGTTTTTTTCAATTTTAATTCAATGTGATTTAGTGATCGCCCAATTTCTGAAATGCGTGCGGCAAATTGAAGGGTTCGTGCGCATTTTAAACTATATGGTATGACTAGAGGTCGGATCATTATAGTGATTGAAAATATCTAGGTTTACTTAGAATAGATAAATATAGTTCTAGACAGTTTAAAGTTTTCATCTTTATGCCACTTGAGAGTATTATTAAAAACTAATTTCTATGCACATATAAGCACTTAGTAAGGGTCGTGCCTTGAAGTCAAACGTTTAGTTACAAGGTTAATGATGATGTAAACTAAATATTAATATCAATTGAAAAATTACTAGATTTATGTAAAATATAGTCATTAGATTTCAATATTTCTTGGGAGTAACTAATTGCTATGAAAAACATATGATACATATGACAAAATTCTGAAACAAATCTATTTTGAGTAAGTTTTTGCTCTAATATGGAGCCGTATATAGTTTATTAGTTAACTGATAAAGATATATAACAACTATAATTTAGCGGTCTTATATAGCGAATGGACTTTATTTGGAAAAACTAAACAGTTCTTTCTATTAAAACACTTCCATTTGTTTTCCTTTAAATGACATTGGAACACAATGGTAATAGAAACATTATGTCACAGTGATAGTTCTTTGTTGATAACGGGAATATCCTTGTATATTCTCTTGTTCTCTTTAATTTTTTTTGGTTAATGAGTTTTATTTCGTAAAAACATACATAGGTAAAGGTATTGTTTTTTTTTTTTTTTTTATTATTTTTCTTCTTCTTTCGTCTCTTTTACTGTCCTTCTTTTATAGCTATCAAACCCGGACATGGCCGATTGTTGTTGCAATAATGAAACTTGTGTGATTTCTACTGGGCGGGCAGTGAAAAGTATATTCATCAGATGCTTTGCATGTGCGTATATGTATGTATGCGTCTCTATCTCTCCCTCCTTCCCTATCACCCTATCACTCTCTTACTTTGTCTTCGCTTATATGTATGTGTATGTGTGTGTGCATTCGCTTTGTTGTCTCTCTCCTCACTCTCACGCTGACTGCATTGACCCCCACTTTGAGGCTGTTGTTATTGTTGTTGCTGTTATTTTTGCTCTCGCACGCACGCACATTTTCGGTTCAATGCACTCTGCCCGGTAGGGCGGGTGCGAACGGGGCAGAGAGACAAAAACGGTCCGGCTCTCGGCTCTCTATTTACTTTTCTCAATCAAAAGCCAAACGAAAAAATTTACATTTTATGTTTAAATTAAGAATTTTTGTTTTTGTTGTTGGCCAAATAAAGTTTTATATTTGTGGTTAGTTTCAAAGCATTCCTATATAGTGTATAGCGGATGAGTGGGTGGTTGGGTTAGATTTGTGTTTTTTTTTTTGGTTGCCTGATTGAATTCCATAAATTTTGGAAAGGACACTGATTAGATTTAAATTTCAGTGAAATGGAAAATAAATTTCTATATCGATTGAATAATGAAGAGGGCACAAATAACAGAATAGTAAATACCCTCTAAAGGTATAATTTGGAATTTATTATGTGCAAACTCTATATGGAGGCCCTTAGTATTTCTGAGCGATTGAGCAAGATTGCTTAAATCCAAAATTTCTATATTTACATATGTATGTTAAATATTTTTAGTTATAGAGCCAGTTACATGGATCTAGAAATTTTTAGCATATCAATTTACCCTATGGGGATCTAGGGTATAATCGCAACGCACCAGCGTACCAGAGGCTATTGACTCTTTAGCCCAGGCCTCTTATACATACATACATATAAGTATATGTATGTACGGGTGTGCGTGTGTATGTAGTAGGAGTAAAGTCGAAGCATTGACCGAGAGAATACGCAGCTCCCTTTACAAACACACACATACACATCTCACTGCTTCTCTGTCTCATTCTCACTCTCTCTCTCTCTGTCGTTCTTTTTCTCCTTTTCACTGTGTGCGTGTGTGTGATAATGCCATCGCCACACATATGATATCGGCGATAACAGTTGACAGTGAGACAGACGACGCACGGCCTCGGACTGAGGCAAGAAATTTTTGTTTTGTATTGTATTTCCATTTCATTCCCCCAGACTGAGGCAACTTTAGGAAACTCTGATTTTACTTTTCTTTGCCTTTCGCCTCTCTGTGTGGGGTACATTGACTTTTTGTTTAATAATAACAAAAAAAAAGAAGAAAAAAAAAGCTTCTTATTTGTTTTGTTACTGTTAATTTGTTTGCCATTTTAAGTTAAATGATTGCAAATATAAAAAAAGAAATTATAATAATAAAATTAAGTCGATAAGGAAATTGTATGAAAGTGAAATGAATCAAATGCACTTTGAGATTGTGATTGTATTTGAAACGTAATTCAGATTTTTCCCCAAGATGTATATATTTCATTGTTTTATTAACTTTATCTCTTTTATATTTCTATTTTTAGTGTTGGTAATTTTGTAGTTCATTGTTCATCTAAATCGTCTGTCGAAATAAATTTGTTTGATTTGGTCGTTTTTCTCCAACTTTCTTGTTGTTTCTAATTTTGAATCATAATTTTTATATCACTTGATGTAGTAATCGGAATATCAGAAGTTATGTATCACTTGTAGTTTTTAGTTTATAAAATTTGTACCATTTTATATAATTTTAAAGCTACAATTTAATTATTCTTCTTTAATTTATCTTTATATAGAATATTACAATATTTATGAACCTATTAATCAATTCCTAATTGTAATTTTTCTTCTAATCCTTCTTGTTGCAGTGCACCGACGGGATCTTTGGACTATCCCTTTATCAGCTCATCAGCATCACACAAGCCAACAGCCATGCTGTCAAATCATCACACACAACAGCAACACCAACACCAGCAGCAGCAGCAACAGCAACTACAGCATCACAACAACCACCCACAGCAACAAAATCATCATCATCGTCATCAACAGCATCCAACTCATCCAACTCAACCGCAGCAACAGCAGCAGCAGCAGCAGCAGCCACAGCAACAACAACCTACACTTCAGTTGACATTTCAGAATTTAAACGTCTTCCACAATGAACGCAAAATACTTTCCGATGTGAGTGGATTAGTCAGGTAACACACACACAAAAGAGTCGACAAAAAGCTAACTGAAACATAAACTGAAAACCCACTGAACCAGTGAACTTAACCAAGAATCTTTCTTCGTTTTCGTTTCGTTTCCGCTACTTCCCTCGCTAGTCCCTGCGAAGTATTGGCCATTATGGGACCATCGGGTAGTGGTAAAACCACACTCTTGGATTGTTTAAGTGGCCAGCGGCATTTTGATAGCGGAAGTGTCTATTTGAATCGTGAGCCTCTCTCAAAGAAATGGCGTCGTCGCATCGGCTATGTCCTCCAGGAGGAGATATTCTTTCCACAATTGACCCTAAGGGAGACCGTAATGTATACAGCATTGCTAAGATTGCCCGAATCGATGGCACGTGTGGAAAAGATGCGTCTGGTCGATCATATATTGGAGGCCCTGGAATTGACTTGCTGCCAGCAGACTAAGTTTGGTGACTATCTGAATCGTGGTCTCTCGGGGGGCGAGAAGAAGAGAGCGAATATTGCCTGCGAGTTGCTAACAAATCCGTTGCTTATGCTCTTAGATGTAAGAGAATTGTCGTTGGTGCTCTCTCTTTTTTAATTACACTCTCTTTGATTGGATCTCTTAAACGCAGTCTATCTCTCTCTCTATTTCTCTTTTAATCGTTTTGTAGGAGCCCACCTCCGGCCTTGACAGTCATTCGGCCATCTCGCTGATGAAGGTGCTCAAACGTTACGCCCAGTTGGAACAAAAAACAATCGTGATAAGCGTTCATCAGCCATCGTCACAGATGTTTCATATGTTTGATAAGTTACTACTGTTACATCAGGGCCGAACCGCTTACTTCGGCGAAGTGAACAATATCTATAGGCATTTTGAGGATATCGGAGTGACAATTAAACCCCATTATAATCCCGCTGATTTTGTATGTAAGTAAAGTAGAAGAAAAACTAGATTAGCCAACTATTAGGATTCTTCCTTACCCTGATTTTCCTTTCTTTTTCTACAGTGGAGCAACTGAAATCCCATCCAGATATTAGAGAGAAACTTTTTATAGCCTCCAAAGAAACGCAGAATGGCAACTATTTGAATCGGAATTGCATACAATCCAAACAGCAACCCGATACTCTCCTAATCAATGACATTCTCAACAACTACTACAACCAGCACCATCATCATCATCAGCATCATCATCATCATCACCAGTATGAAAATTTACATCACACCACAAATGGACATGCATGCCGAGCTGAGACAGAAGAAGAGGAGGCTGCTCAACATTTGGTTTGGTGCGGTGCTGCTGATTCACAATCGAATTTTAGTTCCTGTGCTTCCAGTGATTGCAATAGCTCTACCTCCTGCACAACAACCTGCACATCATCGGCTTTATCCTCCTCTGCATCCTCCTCTGCCGCCAAGAAGAAGAAGAATAAAGCCAATGACGAGGATTGGTTGTCATATCCCACCCGTTTCCATACACAATTCTGCGTATTGTCAAGCCGTAATTTCAAGGAGGCAAAACCACGAATGCTCTCCAAATTGAATTGGTTCCAAACTATCGGGTTGGCCTTAATGGCAGGAGCAATTTGGTTCCAATTGCCCCGTACAGAGGAGTTTTTACATGATTTACAGGGTTGGATGTTCTTTTCTCAAACATATTGGATGCTTTTCGCCCTATTTGGGGCATTGAATTCATGTGAGTATCGGACGTCCAATTATGCTACGGATTAATGTTATCGATTTTGTTTGTTTTACAGTCCCTGCGGAACGTGAGGTTATAAGTAAGGAGCGACGTTCGGGTGCCTATCGTTTGTCTGCCTATTATCTGGCTAAAATGTGTGCTGAATTACCCTTGGTCATAACGTTGCCCACTGTCTACCTCATGATTAGCTATCCCATGTTAGGGTGCACTAGGTAAGTTTTAAAAATCAATAATTTCCTAAAAGTATGCTATGCAAATAATGGTGATTTGTAACCTTTTGATTAATTTCTTGTTTTCCCTTGCAGCGTCAAACTTTTCTTCCTAATGCTCATCTTCTTGCTGCTCAACACAATTGTAGCCCAAAGTGTTGGCTTCTTTATTGGCGCCTGTTGCATGGACATGAATGTTAGCATAACGCTTAGTGCACTCTACACACTTGCCACACAGCTCTTTGGTGGCTATCTATCGTCACGCATTCCGGAGGGTCTCTGCTGGATACGTTACACCTCGATGATACACTATGCATATCAGAATATGCAAATACTGGAATTCAGCGAGGGTCCACCCATTAGGTAAATTATTAACATCTTCTCAAATCTCACTGAATATTGATTAAAATGCTTTCATTGTTTGTAATTAAATAGTTGCGGTTCACCTAGTAGCTATGAGATATGCAAACAGCAGACAACCGAATTCATTCCATATGAGGAAATACTCAAAGCACAAAATTCAACATCACCGCTCTGGCTGAATACACTCATATTGATGATGTTCTTTCTGGTGTTCCGTTGCCTGGGCTATGCGGTTCTGCGTTATCTGCGATGTCCCAAAAAGACGTGATAAGCAAATCCCGGGAAAGAAAAGAAAATATATATATAAAAAAAAAAAAAAAGAAAAGAAAATGCAGACAACGAACCAGTGATACGTAATTTTGTTATTTTCTTTTGTTGAACAAAGTTTTTTTGCGCCAATTTTGTGATTCAAGTTATATTCAAGCCACACAATTTATACTAAATATATATAAACACATTACATATATATATAAAAAATATATATATATATATTATCGATATGTTAATTAACGTTTAGAGCTCATGTGAAACGAGATATGTTTAAACGGCAAATTTTGTTTTGTTTTATGCGTATTTTTTTTAATTGTTAGCCATTTATTCTACAATTAAATAATTATATATATACATTTCGATTTGTTGTGCTATGTTCAATCAGAAACAATCGAAAGCAAACAAAGTTAATGTTTTAATGTTGCATTTTAAAGGAAACAAAAGCGAAATGTCTATTCAATTACCCACACACACACACAACACAAAAATTGATAATAGTTTTTGTATAATTTCTTTTTCTTGCAAATTATTTTTTTCTGTTTTTTTCTTCACTTGGGAAAATATACTGTGATTTAGTGTGCTAGATTTTTAATTAGTTTTAAAACCTATGCCTAAAACAACAACAACAACAATAATAATAACAACAACAAAAACACACACATAAAAACAAAAACAAAGAAAAAAAGAAAATACTATCAACAAATATTGTTGTATGAAAAATATTTTTGCACATAAAATTGTATTTTGTTTATATATTAACTAATTATATGTAATTAAATTTATTTAAAATATAAATATACAACACAAAAATTTGAAATATTTAAATGTTATTAACTCAATCATCCAGCATCGATTTGCCTTTTGTCTCTTTGAGATAGGGCAACAGGAAACAGAAGCCACCGCCGGTAATGCCCGCACATGACCACATTGTGGCTGAGATGCCCCAATGGGCCAGGCAAAGAGGAAATACCAAAAGTAAAAGTGCCACCACACAGCTGGTTAACACAATGGCAATTGAAGCGGCCTTTGCACGTATCTAAAAATGGATTTAAAGGAAAATTTGAACTATTTCTTAGTAAAACCATTTGACTTACCTTGAGGGGAAATATTTCAACGAGGCAAACAAAGAAGCAACCAATTAAACCAATATTTCCTAGGAAAATGTACAGAGACATCAATACTAGAGGCACCCAGCTCCATTCTCCCATATCATAGATGCCAGCATAATGGGTGAAGAAGCCAAAGGCAGTCAGACTGACCGTCACTCCCGCTGTGGACACGAGCAGAAGCAATTTACGTCCACAGACATCGCACAGTAGAGTGGTGCCATAGGTGCCCAAAATTTGCACTGCTCCTATAATAATTGAACACATATTTGGATCCATAGTGCTACCCGATTGGGCAAATATATCAGACATATAGTTAATCATGGGAAATAGACAACTAAACTGATTGGTCATTATTAAAATTGAACCAATGCCGTAGGCCTTAAGAGCAGCTGGTGTATCTGAAAGACATTGAATAAGACCAACTTATCGGAATCTAATAGATCAGCAACTTACAAAAATCTTTTAATGTTAAGGCATCCTCTAATTGATTTCCCTTTGTCAGAGCAATTCTCATTGTTTCAAATTCCATATCCAATTCATGATCATCTTCCTTGATATTCTTATAATAGCGGAAAGATTTTTGAGCCGCTGTAATTCTGCCCATTCGTATCAAATGCATTGGCGATTCTCTCACAAAAAATAGTACAGATAGGAAATAACTTATGGGACACACTATAACAAGCCAAGTTATAACAAAATAAGGTAGATGAGTGGAGAGGATATAACCCAATAATACACCCACATTCATGGATAGCATTACCATTGAGGAGAGGGTGCCGCGTATACTAAAAAATAAAACAAAATGTTTTTATTAAAAATCTTTCTAATATATAAATCTATTTTCGTTTTCAAAACCGAAGAATTTATCAGAAAATGGCAATTAAACCTGGAACTGTCGGAATGTAATCGTCGGAATAAGTTTTTACCCAATCAGAGATTTTTATATGCTGCAGTTTGGCATTATTTGGCATTTGAAAAAGCAAGAAAAAAATTAAATGAAGCAAGCAAGTCGTCCCTGCGGACATTGAGTATACCCTGTACCAACTAGTTATATTAAATAAAGTAGAATGTCCTCGAAGTAGCCATCTATTTCATGCAAAATTCTCTTTAACATGCAGCAACAGCGAACGCATGCTGTCTCGCTCACTCTTGCCAGCCAATGTCGCCTTGCCAATTCAGTGCAAAACTCATATAGATAATCTCCGATATTTATTATCCGATTTCGACAAAATTTGGTCAGGTGGAGCAGTTTGGGTATATAATTAGGTGTGCCAAGTAAGAATACGATATCTTTAATACAGCTCTAGTAATACGTTTTCGCGATTTGGGGGGCGGAAGTGGGCGTGGCAAAAATTTGAAACAAACTTGATCTGTGTATGCATTAGACGCATGTTCACACCAAATTTGGTGGCTCTAGCTCTTATAGTCTCCGAGATCTAGGTGTTCATATGGACGGACAGACCCACACGGACGGACAGACGGACATGGCTGAATCGACTCGGCTAGTGATGCTGATCAAGAATATATATGGGGTCAGAAATGTATATTTCTTCCTGTTACATACATTTTAGCGACTTTAATATACCCTTTTACCCTATGGGTACAGGGTATAAAAAAACATTCGAAACGTATGAAGAATTGTTATATTATTCTTTGAAACGTTTTAAGACAAGGAAAATGCTGTTATATAAGTACCTCTAAATTTGGATGTAGTTTGGGTAAAGTTTTTGCAAAGTATTAGGAAAAGGAAATAGTTCTGTAAGATAATATCAAAATGTTTCAATATCTGTAATTAAAAATTTTCTATACAATTTAAATAAATCCAATAGTCTTAACAATTTCTTTTCCATTGACTTTGAAGGTTTATTTCAAAATCAATATAATTAAAATTTCTGTGTAAAAGTTTGGAATTAGCAAGGCAAATCCCAAAAATGATTTTAAAATGACTTTCTTCTTTTAATCGAAAATAAAAATGTAAAAGTGATTTAAATTTCAATTAAATTCAAAAGAAAGTAAATTAACCTTTTGTTTTTTTTTTTAAGATAGCTTAAGCTTTAAATCAAAAAAATAACAAATAAAAGATTTGAAAAAAAAGAAATTTGAAACCAATTAGTATCGTATTTAGGATACAACCTTTAAAGTATCTTTTTTTCTTAGGAATCGTTTCACTTAAATCAAGGTGTATTGATTTCAATTTCTATTTGAGCTGAATATAAATAAAATCTTTTCCTAATGTAGCAAAGCAAATACAACAAAGACAATTTTACTTGCATTTGAAATTTCCATATCTGCAATTTACTGATTTATTGAATCAATTGTGTTTTAAATTTGTTGACTAACTTTTCATTTTTTCCTTTGATTCATTTACATTTTTGTTGAAATGCTTATGCCTTACTTAGCATGAGATAAAATTGAAATGTAATTCAATTTAATAATTCCTTTGTCTCTTGTTATCTACTTACTTGGCATTTGAAATCTCACTCAGAAAAATGGGATGAACGATGTACATGCCTCCACTGGAGATGCCAGCCAGTAGACGACCTACATAGAGAAATTCTACACTTTCAGCAAAGTAAACCAAAAGCCAAAAGCACTGAAAGATATAGAAAAAGATAAAAGCAATCAGAGATATATACACAATTTGTAAACTGGAAATTTACCGTATGTGGAAGGGCCAAAAAGAGGAGACACAACTTACTGCCTAATCGACCCAATAGGCAACCCAGCAAAATATTGCCAGTGACAGCACCTAAACCCAACATTGCACCTATTCCGGATATTTCATTGACATTCACAATGAATCCAACCGGAGAATCATCTGATTGCAATTTCCTTAAAGTGGGTGACAGCCAGCCTACACCAATGCCATGTGAAATGGCCATTAGATTGACTAGATGGCAAATGAAAAACACAAAAGGGAAAATATTGAAAATATATTTAAACATAAATTGTAATTTCCATTCCCCCTACTGAGCAGTGCGGTGATAAATTGATGTCGATTTCTGACATTCAATAAGCAACTGGGACGCTGTATAAGATTCTCAAACATTTTCTAATTCGTCAAATTCGGTTGTGCTCGAGTCGAAATATTTCGAATAACTGAGAGCAGACTGCAGTCCATGGTAGTCATTTAAAGTAATTAGTAAAGTTTACTTTGAGATTCAGATTATGTTTGTTTAATTTAAATGATTAGATTTCCAGTCTAAATTGTGGTGAAATTAAAGTAACATTGACCGCAACCACCTCATCTGCTTATCAGTTTATCCACCCGAGATACATTTTCATTTGATTTCCATCACGAATGTTCGATTTAGAAACCAATATAACCTGAAGTTCAAGATAAAACAACATTTTTAAGAGTTCTTTAAGGTTTATTAAAGCGTTTCAATCCTCCAGCATGGATTTGCCCTTAGTTTCTTTAAGGAAGTAGAAAAAGAATATGAATGCAAAAGCTGTAATGCTGGCACATGACCACATGGTAACCGATATACCCCAATGGGCAACACAAAGTGGAAAAATGTTAAGCATTAGGAAAACGAACGAACTGCAAACGACAATGGCTATGGAGGCAGCTTTGGCACGTATCTGTAAATGGAAATTGGTTAGGAATACATTCAATACGTATGTGCAACTGTAGTTTACCTTAACTGGAAATACTTCCACCAGGCAAACAAAGAAACACCCCACTAGACCAATGTTTCCCAAGAATATATCGAAAGACATCAGGACCAATGGCACCCAACTCCATTCTTTCATATCATAGATGCCGGCATAATGGGTAAAGATACCAAAGGCGGTTAGACTAATAGCCACGCCCCCTGTTGATACCAACATTAGCAACTTACGTCCACAGACATCACAAAGTAATGTGGTAACATATGTTCCCAATATTTGTACTATACCAATGATAATTGTGCAAAAATTGGGATCCATAGTGCTACCGGACTTGGCAAATATATCAGACATATAATTGACCATGGTAAAAAGGCCACTAAACTGATTGGCTATAAGTATAACAAATGCTGGTCCATAGGCCTTGAGAGCAGCTGGAGAAACTGTTAATTAAAAAATAATAATTAATCTATTAAACATGTTCCAATTTGATTAACCCACCAAAATCTTTGGGCCTTATCTTATCCTGAAACTCTTCACCCTTGGTCAAGGCAATTTTCATCTTATCAAACTCTTCCATAGCCTTATCCTGATCGCTTAAAGAATCGGTATCTTTAATATTCTTATAGTAACGAAAAGATTGCTCGGCGCTTTTGAAATTGCCATTTCGTATTAGATACATTGGCGATTCTTTGATGAAAATTAATACAAATATGAAGTAGGTTAATGGACATAATAATACCAGCCATGGTATCAGATGATATGCCAAATGAGTACCCATTATATAACCCACTAGAACGCCAACATTCACCGACAACATGACCATAGCCGAGAACGTGCCGCGAATGCTGTAAAATATAAAAAAAAAAAACAAAAATATAAGCCATGTTGTTTATATCATTAAAGTGGCTTAGACACGAGATTAGGTGAAAGCACTTTACAGTGAAAAACAAACAGGATTAAAATTTTACAATATTAGACTACTTTTTTTATGCCTATTTACAAACTATTTTCTTCTTTATTTTCGTGCAGTAACTACTTTTTTGTGAAAATATTTTCTCCATGTTGATATTTCTGTTAAAATATTTGTTAAGTTTCAAATAGTTACAACTACTTCTGCTTGATCTTAAATATTAAAAAACTTAACTAGATATTTTTTCCAATATTTGTATAGTTATTTTTGATTGTTAGTTGATCTGGTGATTCAAATGGTCAGAGCTTTATTTGAAGACCAATCAAAGTTCTAAAGTTATTTGAAATTAATTTACCTTTAATTACTGATTCAGTTTTTCTAGAACATCCTTTTCTAACTATCTTTTACTATGGATACTTATGGCATAAAAATGTATTATTAATGCTTAGTAAACCAAAAGGTTTGATTCTAAGGATATAATGTTTTATTGACAAAGCTTTCGGATTTTGTATTTTAAGATTATTATATCTTAAAATTAAATTTTTTAATTAAAATTTGAAAATTTAAGATAAAATATAAAAAAATATAAAAAATTAATCAAACAAACGAATTTTAGCCATGCCAAAAATTGTTAAAAATTTAAATGCAAATTTAAAAAATTAATGCTATGCATATAAAAATGAAAGTAATGATAAATATATTTATTAAGTATTCATCAAAAATGAATTGTGATTTATTTGATTAATTAATTAACCGTAATAATACCTGGTGAATAATATAAAGATCATAAAAATGGGTGAATAAAAAGAAAGACTCATTACCAGACCGATTATTTCTACTGTGGCTATACCTAATATTGATCCGATCCGACCAATTTTTAAACTTGCTACGCGCACGGACCTAAAAAGCTTATCAAGCAAATTTTATTCATAAAGTTTAAAATTTAAGATCTATGAAATGCAAAGCAACAGACAGACGACTAGGCGTCTGATGATCAAGCATATGTATGCCCAGGTGGTTCTATGCGTCACAAACATTACAAACATGTATAAAAAACAATTATGGCACTATGACAGAGCCCGTGAATACCCCAAATATAATTCTCAAATTTTTCCGTCTGGATCGCTTAACCAATTGCTTGTTAATTAGTGTAAACACCAACTGTGCCGTGGGTGTCAACATCAAACATTATCTCACGTAAACCTTATCACAGGATTATCGTTCCTGTGATCCAAATGAATCATAAATCATTTGTAAGACGCACACTTACTTGGCATCAGCGATTTCGCTTAGAAAAATGGGATGAACAATATACATGCCGCCGCCCGTGATGCCAGCCAAAAGACGTCCCACATAGAGGAACTCAACACTCGTGGCGAAATAGACCAAAAACCAAAGGCACTGTAAAGGTAATGGAATACTTTGTAAGACTACAAACATTTCCCATCGTTAGGGCAAACATTTTGCTCTCACCGAATGCGGTATGGCAATGAGCAGCAAACACCATTTGCTGCCAATGCGTCCCAAAAGAGTGCCAACGAGTATATTGCCAGTCATGGAACCAATTCCCAACATCGATCCCACCCAGGAGACCTCGCTGACATCCAATTCAAAGCCGAGCGGTGTAGAAGGTGTTTGCAACTTACGCAGAGTGGGCGATAGCCAACCAATGCCGATGCCATGGGCAATGGAAATCAAATTCACTGCAGAAAAATTCTTTCAAATGTCACTCGAAACAACGGAAATGTTTACCCACTTAACAATGTTGTGAACAGTTGGACTCGATTCCTTCGATTTAGTAAACAATTTGGACGCTCAAATAGTTGGTTTAACATTATTTTAGATTTATTTATTACATAAAAAAAACAACAAAAAAGAAATTGCTAATAATGCCTCTCAGTCTTGTTTCGGCCAAGTATCTTACAGGACTAGTCGCGCTACTGAGCGTCATAACAAATGCCTCACGGGGCTATTAAATATAATCTGTAATGAAATAAACTAAATAAAGTCGCAAGACAAACAAAAGATTTTATCACTAATTTATCTTACTAAGTCAGTAGCGATTTTCCCTTTGTCTCTTCGAGAAAGAGTAGGAAGTAGAGGAAGCCGGCCAGAGAAAAACCACTGCAACACCACATGGTCACTGAGATACCCCAATGGGCCATGCAAATGGGAAAGGCCTTTAGGGTGAGGAATACAGAGAAGCTTAGAATCACCACAAAAGTGGAAACTGCAGTAGTGCGTATCTATAAGAGAGAAATAATGTAATTAACTTCGATTTTTAAAAAAATATTTATCAATTAGTTACCTTATTTGGAAATACTTCGACAAGTACTACGAATAGACAACCTACTAGTCCTACATTGCATAGGAATACGTATAGAGATAAAATTAGTAGGGGCAACCAGCCCACAGAGCTCAAGTCATGGAGTTTGGCAAAATATGTGTAAATGCCAAAGGCCAACAAGCACAAACTGGCGCCCAACGTGGAGACAAGCATCAAAATGCGACGGCCGTATTTGTCGCATAGCAAAGTCGTTATATAGTTTCCCACAATTTGCATAACACCAATGATTATGGCGCACATATCGACATCCAGTGTGGTATGCGAGGCAGTGAATATATCTGCCACATATGTGGTAACACAAAAGCTGCCACTACATTGATTCGTCATTAGTAGAACCAGGGCCGTGACATAAGCCTTAAATGCAGCCTTGTTAACTAAACATACATAAGTAAGAGACTTTAATTAATTTGAACTTTTAGAAAATGTGAAAATTACATACCAAAATCGTGATAATTTAGGGATTTCTCATTTACATCCTGTTCTTTCATCAAGTGGAATTTTAAATCATCAAACTCATTCATCAAACGTATATCATCTTTTTTAATATTCTTGTAGAAACGAAATGATTTCTCAGCTGCCTCCAATTTGCCTTTTTTGATTAAATGATTTGGCGTTTCGGGAAAAAAGAAATTGCATATGAAATAGCAAATCGGTAAAGGAATTATGAATATGGTCGCCTCAAAGTAGGCAACATTTGTCGACACAATGTAGCCAGCCAAAACTCCCGTGTTCACCGATAGCAATATCATTGAGCCCAAACGACCCCGTATACTGAAAGTAATTAGATAAAGTTAAGCTAGATTAATAAAGATTTACATAGATACAAATTACACACTTGCTGTCCGCTATCTCACTTATAAAAGTGGGTAAAACCACATAACTAGAGCCACCCGTCATGCCGGCCAAAAACCGTCCCACATATAAATATTCCACACTCTGGGCAAAGTGCATCAAGAACCAGAAGCACTAAAAGTGAGAGAGATAAATATTAGTAAGGTCATGTAAAATATGTTAAATATAGTTATATCTTACCGTATAGGGTACAGCAATCCAATACAGAATAAACTTCCGGCCAATTCGATCCTGTAGTAAACCGGCAACTAGATTACCCACAACACTTCCAATACCAACTATGGAACCTATCCAGGATATTTCATTTACATAGACCTCAAAGGGTAGAGGTGAGTTATCTGTCTGCAAATCTCTCATCGTTGGCGATATCCAGCCCGATGCCAAGCCATGACAGAAAGTGGCCAAGTTAACTGCAAAACATCATCGTTATACAACTAATCACTTTCTTTTTTATATATTCTTATCCAAGCTCACCCAGAAGTGTAACCAAAAACTGATGACGATTTCTTCGACTCAACAAACAATTTGGATTGTTGAAAATCGAGCTCATCTTCAGCTGGAGCTTCATGGTGGTTCCACAGATATCAAAACTGAACGACTTACTCGGCTAAGATTCACGTCTAGACTACACAATCTTTAGCTCAACATTGTCTGTCTATCTTGTTAGATATCTTTAAGAGATTCAGAGATACACAGTGGGCAAAAAACGAAGAGAGTTTTTATAACTTCTCGTAAATAACAAACTGGTTTCATTTGTACATATAACCTTGCGATAAGGGTATATTCGGTTTGGGCAAGCTTTCGTAACAAAAAAGAACAAAACTTATTTCATAGGATGAGTTGATATAGCCATGCCTGGCTAAAGCGTGGAAATTTTGATCGGATCGTATGATCAAAAGAAACGACTGGTCGAAAATCAATTTCTAGTGCTAACACAATCGGCAGACTATATCGATTGGCTATATTTGTTGATCTATGATAGGGTGATATAAAATAGCATTTCCTCTATCAAGTTCTTCTACTAAACTTGGGTTTAATTAGTTTTTGTGTCATGTCGAGGGACTTCAAAATTTGGAGACTTTAAGACTGGGGCCACTTTAATTCTTAATCTTAATGAAACCAAATTTAAATTTATGTAGTTTTCTATATAAATAATAAATTTACATCGATTTGACTCTCATTTCCGTCGTTTCTAGGGTATTCAAATATTGTTAAGGTTAAAATTTGCCAGTTTTTTTTCCTATCTTTCATATTTTACCCTAAAATTCTTCTATGGCAGCATGTAAAATAGACATTTGACAATAATCTTTCTCTTCTTTTTTAAGTAAACTGAATGATATGAAACTTATTTTATATGGGTATATATATTTATGTATGATATTTATGTTAATCTTATAAAGATTCTTCGTCATGACGGTGATATATCATTCAGTGTTCCAAACAAAAACAAAAATGCTAATTTAAAAAAAACATTTTTACTTATTTCATTGTTTTTCGAAATAAAATAGTTTTGAAATGACATCACTTTTTATTGGAACGATGGAAAAGAATTAGTAACTTGTTTTTAATTCAGCATCTAAAAACAAGTCAAGTTTCGGAAATTTATATTTAAGAAGATGTTCTCCAATTTCCAAATTAATCAAATTATAACTGTCTCAGCTATTATGCATAAGGTTTCGAAAAATTTGCTTTTTATAGAAGTCAAAAAAGGAGGAGAGTTAGCTTAAGCACAAGACCAGCTCTGATTTTGAACTGTCATAACTTGTATAGAAATTTATGTATTTCAAACAAAGCATTAGGAATAGATTCAACAGAAATAAAGAAATATTAAATAACGGTGTTCTACTTAAAATTCTCTAAAAAAAAATCCAGTATTGTAGGTCAGAAATTTGCCACAGTTTGAATATAATCGGACAGATTTTATAAAGAAAGCATATTCTTCTGAGTCAATGTACTTTCCTTGGAGAGTTTTATTGATAGAAAATTTCTCATATGTTTCTTTTTCTACTCTCGTTTTGTATTTAAGACCTGTTCATATTAAATGGTTATATTATATGGCAATAGGATGGAAATAAGGTTGAAGGTCAATCCCTCTTGGTTGTACTTCCAGCAAGTTCCACGAAATTTGTTAGTTTTATTTATATATAAATACCTCCACAAGGTTTCACCAGATTCTGTTAACTCTAGAGAATCGCATAAATTAAACACTTGGTATGAAATAATGTCGTTACTTTGGGTTATAAGGCGGCTCGGGGTCAGGAATGTAGGACGATCAATACAAGTAGAGCAGTTTATCTACATATGTAGCACTATTTCGAGAACCTCAAAGTTATCTCACTAGCCGACTTTGCTGTCGATTCCAGGATGCCTGTTTACTACTTTTACAATAAATTAGTTTGAAATTATAAGTAAATAAAGCGAAAGAAGGGGACAAAGTTTGCGCAAGAGTTCACCCTATTGTATGTACACACTTAGGAGCAAAACTGGTTCAAATAGGAGCCGTGATCCTTATGAACTATCCTTTCAGAGACATCCAACTAAAAATAGGATTTTAAAGAATGAAATTCTGTTCTAAATCCTTTTAAGTTTCACTTCCGAACTTTGTTTTACTTCCGAAACTACTAATGCTAAAACTTATTTTTTCCAAGATTTATATATTTTGCACAGATTTGTGAAACGGTTGATAAAGTTGGCTAAAATATATATAATTTGCGAGGTGACATCAACAGAATTGATGTATAAAAAGTATTTGGATTTATAGACAGAAAGTTTTTTTTTTTAATTTCTTGTTTAATATTAAATTTATTATGAATTGATCAGCACATACATACAGGATATGGAAAAAAAGACTAAATGGTTCCTCCTTAGCGAGTAGAAAAAAGGCCGTAAAGTCCTTTTGTTCCGCTCTCTAATTGGAGTCGATTGCCAAGTCCATTGGCAATCTGACCGTGCGCGCGCAAGGAGCAAGTCTCCCACCTAGCATTAAATTGACAAATGCAAAATTTGTAAGGGTATACAAATTTCGGCACTGTCAAAATTAGCCTGGTCTTTTAGTTTCTCTTCGTAACTTCCATCTTCATTCTGTTCATTTGTTTTGCATGTCGGGTAAAATTCAGGTTTAAGTTTCGTTTGTCACTGGATTTCAGTGAAATTTTGGTTAATCTTCTATCATGGATTTGCCTTTGGTTTCGTCCAAGAACACAAAGAAATAGAAGAACGTCAACAGGCTGGAAATAGCCGAAAACCACATGGTAATGGAAATACCATAATAATGTAAAAGCAATGGGAATAATTTTAGAGTAGCAAAAACCAAAAGACTCAAAAACACCACGGACATGGATGTGGCCAAGGAGCGGATCTGAAAAATGAACAGTTGATTAATTGCTGAAAAGGATTAAGATTATATATATGTAAGCTCACCTTGGCCGGAAAGAGTTCGACCAGAACCACAAAGAATATGCCAATTAGACCAATGTTAGCCAAATAAACAATGAAAATCATCAATACCAAAGGCAACCAATTGAAATCACTCAAATCATATTGCTGGGCAAAAAAGGTGAAGCAGCCAAAGGCAATACAACCGATTCCAATGCCCAAGGTAGAGATCAGCATAAGGATGCGACGTCCGATAATATCCACAAATATGGTCGATGTATAGACACCGATGATTTGTACTAAACCAACGATAATGGTGCAGGTATTGACATCCAAAATTGAACCCGATGCGGCAAATATATCAGACATATAGTTAATGAAGCTGAAAACTCCACTAAATTGATATCCTGTATTGAGGACAATTGACGAGGCGAAGGCTTTAATGGCGGGTCTAGTAACTAGAAGCAAAGAGGGATAAAGTAAAATTACCCAAAGTTAAGTAAACTTTCAAATATTTGCAACTTACTCAGATCCTTGTAGCTTATGGCTGTATCATTTTGGGCCTGTTGTGTCTTTATGGCACTCTTCAAGTCCTCAAATTTCTCAGTGGTTACTCCTGAATTCTGATAATATCGGAAAGATGTTTCAGCTGCTGTCATTTGGCTACGTTTGAGTAAATATGGCGCCGTTTCGGGTAACATCAAATTGGCCACAAAATAGGCAATGGGCAAACAAATGGCCAAAAATGGTACAATATGATAGGCCAGATAAGTGCTCAATATATAACCAGCCAAGATTCCCAAATTAACCGATAGCATGACCATGGAAGTCAAAGCTCCACGAATTCTACACGAATCAAAGAATTTCAACATTAATACATTTTGTTAATTTTGCAATCCTTTTAAGTTCTAACCTGCTGTCGGCCACTTCACTTATGAAGATTGGCACCACCACATAGCCAGCTCCTCCCGTGAATCCACACAGAAAACGTGCTGCATATAGATAACCCACATTCGAAGCACAATAGATCAATATCCAAAGGCACTGCCAACCGAAATACCGTTATTAAGTGACTTTTAAAGCTAATTAATTATCTAACTCACCGCATAGGGACCTGCCAGTAGATAGATGCAAAATTTTCTACCCATTCGTTCCAAAAGAAAGGCAATAGTCAAATTGCCACATAGACTGCCCAAACCCAACATTGAACCCAGCCAGGATATCTCATTGATGCCCACTTCAAAGTCCAATGGCGTGTCTGGAGTGGATATTTTGGTTAGAGTAGGTGACAGCCAACCCACACCCACTCCATGACCAAATGTTATGATATTCACTAAAACAGAAATCCCAAATTAGTTAATTAATAATTCCCATTCGATGGCAGGATATATCACCTATGATTGTGGCCAACAATTGATAACGTGTCTGCGGTTGCAGTAAGGAATTTTTTAATAATTTAGTCATATTTAAGTTTTAGTTTTTTCCACTCTGTTCCAATTCAACCGAAAGTAAAATTGCGAATGAGCCTTTCGCTTATTTGTAGGTTCCAACATATAGCAGGTGATGGAAGTTTATAGAAGTATCATTGCCCCATACTCATTAGAGATTCTCTCCCTATAATCATAAACAATTTGGTGTTATAATGGAAACAAAGATTAAGTCTCTTAGATTATAAGCACCATTTCGTTTGGTCTGGGCAAATGTTTATATTCCACCCTACGGCCAATTGCGAATTTCACAAGTCAAATAGTCTAATTAAAGAGATAAGCGCAGATAAACAATGTCAATGACAAAATGAAGCAAGCAAGTCGTCCCTGCCGACATTGAGTATACCCTGTACCAACTAGTTATATTAAATAAAGTAGAATATCCTCGAAATCGCCATCAATTTCATGCAAAATTCTCTTTAACATGCAGCAACAGCGAACGCATGCTGTCTCACTCACTCTTGCCAGCCAATGTCGCCTTGGCAATGCAGTGCAAAACTCATATAGCTATATATATATTTATTGTCCGATTTGGACAAAATTTGGTCAGATGGAGCAATTTAGGTATATAATTTGGAGTGCCAGGTAAGAATACGATATCTTTCATACAGCTCTAGTAAATCGTTCTTTCTAAATTGCGGGGGCGGAAGTGGGCGTGGCAAAAAATTGAAACAAACTTGATCTCCCTAGGCATAGGACGAATGTTCACACCAAATTTGGTGGCTCTAGCTCTTATAGTCTCTGAGATCTAGGTGTTCATACGGACAGACGGATAATCGACTCGGCTGTTGATGTTGATCAAGAATATATATACTTTATAAGGTCGGAAACGTATCCTTTTGCCTGTTACATACATTTTGGCGACTTTAATATACCCTTTTACCCTACCCAAAAACAGGGTATAAAAAGGGGGCTGGACTGTCTGCTAAGATAATACTAAAGAATTGTTGATGCGTTTTATTCATATACAATGGATGTAAATAAAAAAAAAAAACAAAGCACAAAGCTTTACGATAGAAACACAGTTTTTTCTCAAAGAAAGAGAGAGATCGGGTAAAGCCCGGCACCTGTCCTCAGGTTTATGAATACGTAGATCATAATATCAGACAAGTAATAAATCATTTGTAAAACATACACGTAACGAAAAGAACACGGCCAACATGTAAACAGAACCTCGTGTTTTTTCCTTACTTTGGCTAGAACTTATCTGAATGTTTTCCAAACGATTTACATACTGCCTTTAAGCATTGGGCGGGAACTTGCATTTTGTTAATGTAAGTGCTTAGACGGTCAAACAACTTTATTATAGAAACAATAGGTCAGGGGAGGTAAGATAAAATTTTTTTTTTACGCGCGAATCCCAACGGTATCACTAATTGCCCACACCTCCCGCCCAACCGTCCGAGGGGCGAAAGCCGCAAATCTCGGGGACAATTCACAAAACACAGACAAAAAGCGAAACTATAGCTAGTTACGTGCTAAGTGGAAAAGGATAGAAGTTTTTAGTAAAGGAATTGAGAGCTCTGAACTGATTACATGATAAAGACGATTGTAATTAGAACAAAGAACTCAAAAGGTTCATGCATTAGGTAGTTAGTAGTACATCGTGGAAGAGTTAGAGGAATATAGTTTCTAGTAGGTCTACAAGGAACTGTTAGTTTTACTCGGTTCAATAGCTCGGGAGAGTCTATATACCCATATCTAAGATTAGTAAGGGAAGGAAGGTCAAGTAAAAGAAGTCTACTAGAGTACGAAGGCAAGTTGATATTACGATCCCAGTTCAGACCACGAAGAGCAAAGAGAAGGAACTGTTTTTGAACTGATTCTATTCTTGCTTTATGTGAATCGTATTGGGGTGACCATATGCAGGATGCATATTCCAAAATTGGACGAACCAATGAGGTGTCAAGAACTTTGGTAGTATATGGATCGTCAAATTCCTTTGACCATCTTTTAACAAACCCAAGAACACCCATGGCTTTTCCGACAGTTGTGCATATATGGGACATAAAAGTCAATTTATGGTCCATAAGTACTCCCAAGTCAATCATCTCATTAAGTCTACTTAAAGGAACGTTATTAAGAAAGTAGGTAATCAACTGAGGAGTATTTCTGAAAAAAGTCATGACCTTGCATTTAGATGTGTTTAGGTTTAATAAGTTGTGTTGACACCAAGACTGAAAGTTTTGGAGGTCTTAGAAAAATACTACCTATATATTTTTTAAATTTTGTTAATATCAATAAATAAATATTATTGTTTCAATGTGACTTTTTATACCCTGTACCCATAGGGTAAAAGGGTATATTAAAGTCGCTAAAATGTATGTAACAGGCAGAAGGAAGCGTTTCCGACCCCATAAAGTATATATATTCTTGATCAGCATCAACAGCCGAGTCGATTGAGACATGTCCGTCTGTCCGTCTGTCCGTCCGTCTGTCCGTATGAACACCTAGATCTCGGAGACTGTAAAAGCTAGAGCTACCAAATTTGGTGTGAACATCCGTCTAGTGTCTACACAGGTCAAGTTTGTTTTAAATTTTAGCCACGCCCACTTCCGCCCCCGCAAATGAAAAAAGAAAATTTTAAAATCAATTTACAAGAGCTGTAATAAAGATATCCAATTGTTATTTGGTAGACATAATTATATAGTCAAAATGCACTAACTGACCAAATTTTATTCAAATCGGACAATAAACATCGGAGATATAGCCATTTGAATTTTGTACTGAATTGCCAAGGCGACATTGGCAGATATGAAAGAGCGAGATAGCATGCTTTCGCTGCTGCTGCATGTTAAAGGGAATTTTGTTTTGAATTGATTGCGATTTCGAGAGTGTTCGAACTTTTGTTTAGTGCCTACGCAAATCAAGAGTTTAAAATTTTTGCCACGCCCACTTCCGCCCCCGCAATTTAGAAAAAACGATTTACTAGAGAAGTTTTAAAGCAATCACATTCTTACTTGGCACACCCAACAATGTGGCCAAAATGCATTATCTGACCAAATTTAGTCGAAATCGTACAATAAATATCGAAGATATACGAATATGCATTTTTAACTGAATTGGCAAGGCGACACTAGCTGGAAAGAGTGAGCGAGATAGCATGCGGTAGCTGTTGCTGCATGTTAAAAGAAATTTTGAATTAAATTGATGCCGATCTTGATTTAATATAACTAGTTGGTACAGGGTATACTCAATGTCGGCAGGGACGACTTGCTTGCTTCATTTTTATTGTGTAAAAGTTTCATTAAAACGCAAATCGTAAAGTCGTTTTGCTTTGGACAAGCGAAACTTAGGACTAGGCCAATCGGAAACTAAAAGGGCATTCTAACTTCGTAAGCCCGTATAAATTTAAAAGAATCTTTTGTCTATTATACATACATATATAATTTATCGGAATCATAAGGAGGCATATAAATATAATTAAATCTTAATTTAATGTTCTTGGCTTGAGAAACATAATCATTTATAACGAAAATTTGTTCCAATTGTTTCTATGGGAGCTATGGCATGTTGTTCAACGATTTTGCTCAAACTCAAAAGTGATATTTCTATATATACTAAATTTACGAAAAACTTTAGTATATTGAACTTATATTCGATTGCAAAAACAACAAAATTATGTATGTTAAATACAATTCTCGACAGATCATTCCTATGGGAGCTTTATGATATAATCATGCAATGAGTGTGATTTCAAGATATAGAATGCCTGCAGCGAAAAGAGCCCTGATTTCAGCTCTATAGTATAAGATCGTCTTGATTCAGACAGAATGAATAAATCAACTTGTGCTAATCAGGAATTTTCAATTTATTTAGTCGAAGATGCTTTTTTCCTATGCGCTGCCACCTACTGACCAAAATTAATATACTCTTCTCGCAAGGGTATAAAAAAATGTAATATGCAAAACGGAAAGCTTTTAATACTGTTTTTGCTTCTAAACTGGCAAATAACATAATTTTTTTTATTTATTCAATCACAATCTAAGCCTATGAAATGTAAAAACAGTTTTTCGAACATTATTCAAAATATTTTTTCTTTTCTACAATTGAAATAAAAAGCGCAAAAGCATATTTTCGCGAAAAACACAAAAATGATTCGAAAAATATGAAAGAATTTCTGCAATGTAGTCAATTGATTTTAACTTTAGTTAAAAGGACATTGACAGTATAAAAAGGCTTTTTAATTTTATTCAAATTGGATTAGACTAAAGTCTGATGTATTGCAGAAGACCAACCCTGATTGGTCAAGGAAGAAACGTTCTGAACAAAAGTATTTTCCTTGGTTGTAATATTATATTTAGTTGATTTCTCTTTGACAATATTCATTTAAAATGTTTTTATTAAAAAGGTTAAGAATTACGGTACAGTAAAACCAAAAGCAAAATCTGGATATTCATTATTCCATTTCAAAAAGAACGGAAATCGAACTTTAGTTTGTTCTTCAGTTCCTGCGATTCGCTTCGCTGCATTCAATCCTGAAACCACTTGAAATTTGAGTAATTATCCTTGTTCGCATGGCAAACTCGATTTCAATCCACAATCATTGACTTGCCCTTGGTCTCTGGCAGAAAGATCAAAAAGTATAGGAATGTGGCCAAGCCAGAACATCCCGAAAACCACATGGTCACTGTTATACCCAAATGATGTAGCATTAGTGGAAACAATTTTAAAGTGGCAAAAACTATCATACTAAGAAATACCACAGATATGGAAGTAGCCAAAGATCGTACCTGCAAAGCAGAAAGTTCAAGAACTTTAATAAGAATTCAAATATCTTTTTTAATTTCTCTTACCTTGGCAGGAAAATTTTCAACAAGAACCAAGAAAAATAGACCATTGAGTCCTATATTGCCGAGATAAACCAAGAGGATCATCAAAACTAATGGAACCCAATTCCATCTACTCAAATCATGGATCTGAGCAAAATATGTAAAGAAGCCAAATACAACACAGCCCAGACCGATCCCAAAAGTAGAGATCAGCATGAGAATCCTTCTCCCAACAATATCCACACACATCATTGAGGTATACACACCAACAATTTGTATAGCTCCAATGATAATTGTGCAGGTATTCACATCAAACACCGATCCAGAAGCCTCAAATACAGTGGACATGTAATTAATGAAACTAAATATTCCACTGAATTGATGACCCAGCGAGAGTACCACAGCTGTGGCTATACCCTTAAGAGCGGGCTTGGTTACTATTTAGGGAAAAGTATTTAAATTAGTTGAGAGTTTTCTTTGATCTTTGGGCGAATACTTACACAAATCCCTACAGCTCACTGTAACACTACTCAAGGCCTCCTGGGCCGCAATATTCGACCGTAGCTCGTCGAAATTTAACTTAAACGATTGCTCCTCATCATTTTCCCTTAGATTCTTATAGAATTTAAACGATTTCTCGGCTTCCGTTTGTCTGCTATGCTTAAGTAGATACGATGGCGTTTCGGGTAAGAGGAGGGCAGCCATAAAGTAAAGAACCGGCAAACAAATGGCCAACATTGGCACAACATGATAGGATAGATGACTGCTTACTATATATCCAGCCAGAATACCAAAATTTACCGATAACATGACCATGGAACTTAAGGCGCCGCGTATCCTTAAGAAATTTTCAATTAATTGTGCAATCTGTTGGATTAGAATCGTTTGACTTACTTGCTATCAGCAATTTCACTGATGAAAATTGGCAAAACCAAATAACCAGCTCCACCCGTAAAACCACAAAGAAACCGTGATGCATACAGGAATCCCACATTTGAGGCAAAATAGATGAGGATCCAAAGACACTGGCAAAATGAAACAATATATTTAATATATAACTTAAATTATTGATATATATCTTTAACTTACCACATTGGGAACTGCCATCAGATATATACAAAACTTTCTACCCATTCTTTCCAAAAGGAATGCTATTGTTAAATTGCCACACATGCTACCCAAACCCAACATTGAGCCCATCCAGGATATTTCATGGATATTCACTTGAAAGTCCAGCGGGGAATCGGTAGTTGATATCTTTGTTAGGGTAGGCGAAAGCCAACCCACACCAATACCATGGGTAAATGTTATGATATTCACTGCAAAACAATAGTCAATCCTTTAAATCCTGAATGCATAATGCAAGTAGATTTATATATGTTACCTAAAATTGTGGCCAAGAGCTGAAATCGTGTCCTGGACTGCCACAAGGAGTTTTTGAAATATTGCAACATTATGGTTTAGACTGCACTTGATACTCCTACTTTAGCTATTACAATTAGTTTTGTGTTTGTTGGATCTCCCTTAGCCGTTGTATTTATATGAAAATATTCAAATGCCAGCTGATTGCTTGGGTTTTCCCTGCTGCTGCGGGCGTCATTCTCCCGTTGTTATGGCACACTTTTAGGTTGCCAGATAACGCCATGTCATTTTATTACAGTAAGTAAATTTATAGTATTTAAAATGGACACTATCTTGAATTTCATGAGAAATTAAAAAATTTACTCCATTTGCTACTACTTGGGGACTTGTGTAATGTCTTCTAGGATAAGTGTAGAAAAAGGACATAGCTAAGTTTGAAAAATCAGCAACTTTTAGTTGCAAAATTTACAAACTTTTTCTCGAAACTTTGTTACCAAATGACAAGCAATACTTTAGCTTATAGAAGATGTTGTAAATTGTACAAATTTATATATATATCTTTTACTTTCTTTAATGTTATCTTTTGCTTTTATTTGCTTAGTTTGTTGCTTGCGCCTGCAAATAGGCAACACTTTGTGATCTTTAGCCAGTACACAAACCTTGTTCAAGCTTTTCTTTTTTGAAGTTCTCGCAAAGACACTTAACTTATCTTAATTAAATTGTTAAATTACGCCAAAACTATCTAATCGAATTAAAAAAATCTTATTCGAATAAATGCAGTTTTCTATGTTAGTCAAGCTCTTAGTTAGAATATGTGTTTAGTTCCAGAAGTTTTAAAAAAAAACTAGAAAGTATAAGTATACATTTGATTTGTTAATAATATGCATTATTAAACCTTTTTATACCCTTGCAAGGGTGTACTCATTTTGGTCAAAAGTTTGCAACGCATAGAAGGAAGCATTTTCGACTATATAAAGTAAATATATTCTTGATCAGCACGACGAGCTGAGTTGATATAGCCATATCCGCCTGTCCGTCTGTCTGGATCAACAGCTTCTCCTCCGAGACCGAGAAAGCTACAGAGCTGAAATTTTGTACCCAGACTTCTTTTTGCTGCAGGCATTGCATATCTCGGAATCATCCAGATCGGATGACTATATCGTATAGCTCCCATAGGAACGATCGGTCAAGAATAGAATTAAACTTCAATAACTTTGTTGTTTTTCAATCAATTATTGCAGAATTTCGTGTTTATAAGTTTAATACTCCTTCAAACATATCCACTAAGTTTCATCAGAATCGGTGACTATATCATATAGCTCCCATAGGAACGATCGGTAAAGAATATAGTCTAGCAATTACTTGGATGTTTTGAAAGCGATTTTCACGAAACTTGGGTTTTGGCAGTTTAGTATGTATAGAAATGTCTGTGCTAAGTTTCAGCCAAATCGGTCATCAATATGCTATAGCTCCCATAGGAACAATCGGTCGAAAAAATTTTTTTTTGGTGTATTACTTTTTTTTCTCAGCTACGAACATTTAATGTAGGTTTGACTTGTTTTATATGCTTTCTAATGATTTCGTCACATTATAAATGTGTAATTCTTAAATAACAGTTTGCAAGGGTGTACGAACTTCGGTACGGCCGAAGTTAGCCCATCCTTCTAGTTATTTATTTGCTTATATTCCGTACTGTTGTAATTTGACTTTGACAGGATGTAATATAATTTGACAAATTATTTGTACAAACTAACGGTCTAAAAATAAAAAACTAAATACTGGCATTTAAATAAAATAAAAATGTTAAGGCAATATAAATTAAGATTGCCAGAATTTGGATCGTCTTCTTCATACATTCTTGCGTTAGGTGTGTGATACGAATTTTACCGATTCCACAGTATTAATTTAAAAACTTCTATATTTTGATTCAGGGCATATCATCATAAATAGTATATAATTGATATATAAGGCTATATGAGCATTTCACCTAAGTCGAATGAGACATTCTTACGTTTTAAGGTTTTTTTTTTTTAAATTCATTTATTGGCTAAAAAAATAGAAAACAAATTTGAAAAAGAAAATAGAATTGTGAGATAACAAAGATTAGAACGAATCAAGGAATAAACAAAAGGATTCATGAGAAGAAAAATATATGTAAACGATCGATTTTGGGAAACTCTCTATTACCACTATAATTAAAGCAACAAAGCATACATATACATACATATTACATATACATTACAATATACTTATACACATATGTCGGAAGCGGGGTTGTATTGTTCCCATTGGCATTCTTATTGTCCGTCATCCTTGTCTTTGAGTAAATTTTTTTATTCTTACCGGGAGCTCAGCGCGTTGCAACTGGTTTTGTGCAGGTCTCTTTCCAAAGTGCTTCTTTCTCGTTGGCTATGACTTTCATATTCTAACTTGTCTGACTTCTTTAACTTGACGTTATACGTTATTCTTTACATTTTATTTGAATATAGTTAGTTAAATTATTTCTTAATTTCCGACATATATATACATAAAGCTCGTCATGCTTTATATTGACATAGTTTGTGTTGCTTCCTTTTTGCATTTAAATCTCTTTGAAGGCTGACAAATTTAATGACTTTGAATGACTTGTCATATTCTTTGAAAGTTTTAAGCTATGCGAAGTCTTAATTATACATAAGTACATATACTATATTCTCAGCAACATCGATATCGTCAGTCAGTATATTTGTCTTTTTTTCTGGGAGCTTAGTGAGTAGCGACTGGTCTCGAGCGCGTCTCCTTGCAAAGTGAGTTTCTCTCTTGTTGGCAATTTTCACCTTGCCTTTCATCTGCGCTTGTCTTGCTTGTCACTTTCCTGCCCATCGCCAGTGCGCCACACTATGGGTTTCGAACCTAGTTCCCAGTAAGTTTGACATTGCTCTCTGTAATGTCCTGCCTGTTTTCTTTAGCATGTCGTTATACGTTAGTATTTACATTCTATTTGAATATTATTAATTAAATAATATTTCAATCTCCGACATATATAGTTTTATATATATACAGTATGGTTTTATATATATACATATACAAGTTAACACCGCTTGGCGCCTCAATTATGCCCAGTGGCAAATATATTGAGGAGCAGCGGCAGCGTCGACAGTAATCCGAGTGTAATCAGGGAGTATGAAAGTGTTAGTGGGTAAGATAAGTGTATCGTGGCCGCGGGTACAAGGCCTGACAGATGATACAAAGTTAACTTACATATGTATATGTCGAAGTAGGAGACAATTTCAATGTGTCTCCGGGTAATTCACTTTGTGTTTTAGGCATTTTTGTAACAATTGATGAGCGCAGCGAGTTCCGTGTTCTTCTTGTGGCGTTTAGTCTTAGACTGACTAACTAGTCTTGACTGCCACGGCATCAATCCGGACCACACTCGATGACAGCTTGGCTGTCATCTCGCTCAAAGACACAGTCACATATGCACCAATACTAAGAACAACTGCATGACTAAGCAGTTAATGTCCATCTTCTATGACTCGGTAATCAATGTCAAACTAACATGACAATAATCACTGGTACACTTACATGACATACATAGATCCCTGTAACTGTGCCTAATGTTACCAGACCAATATTATGAGAATACAATAGAGATGGACATTAAAGTTCTCAAATGGAAAAAGATATAAGATACGGTACCAAAGGATATTCACAACAGTGCAATACCCTATTTCATCTCCGACATATATATATATATATATATATATATATATATATTTTACTAGCAATCGAAATAATTTAACTCTTACAATGATTTCTACATGTCTAACCAGGCATTGTTAATTTAATGAAAGAATAGATAAGCCCTTTATGTATGTTTGTGTGTACAAATGTAGGCCAGGTTCAAGGCCAAAAAAAAAAAGCACGACAAATAAACAGATTGTTTTAAATCATTTTGATTTACACCCACAACAAAAAGAAGGAGGGTTGTTTCTATAAATCATAAGCTGAAAGATTTCTTTTATTTGTCCACTGATAAGAAGCATTTTCTGTTGAGATTTTTTATGGTTATCTTTTAATAAAAACAATAACAATATAACATAATTTAAGCGCTAATACTATAAATTGGCCAAAAGGGTCTCAATCGTCTTTCCCTTTGTCTCTGGCACAAAAATGGCAACAAATAGAGCTCCCAAAAAGGAGAAGGTGGCAAATAGGAATACAGTACCATGCATCCCAATGGAGGTAGTGAGAAGGGGCATGGCCTAAAAAGAGAGAGAGAGAGAGAAGTATTACTTAATTAACTTAAAAAATTTATTGATATCGCAGGAGTCACTCACCTTAATTGTGCCAGTGGCAATAACCCAAAGCAATGACATGCACAGCATATTAGCCATATTGCGTATTTTGGGTGGCATTATCTCTGATATGACCAAGAACGGCAATGACAACATTCCCCAGGCGGCAATAAAGAGCATAAAGGAGAATCCAGCCACGGGTACCCAATTGAAGGAGCTTGTATCATAGCCCAATAACTTTAAGTAGCTATATGCACCCATTGAGCTCTGACCAAAACAGATGCCCACTGCAGAGATTAACAATAGGATTTTACGGCCTAATCTCTCCACAAGAATTGTTGAGAAATATGTGCCCACCACTTGAATGGCACCCACAGCGATGGCACATATCGTGGGCGAGAGATTAGAGCCAGATTGCTCAAAGATTACGGCCGTATAGTTGAGCATGGCAAAGCAGCCGCACATTTGATTGAAGAAAACGAGACCTAAGCCAATGCAGAAGGCCTTCCTAGCCTTGGGTTCGCCTGTTGAGGTAGTGGAAAAAAAAAGCAAGGCAAATGATAACAAAAAGTAGATTTCAGTTAAAGCCAAAAATCTCACCGAAATCGGACCAGCTGACACCCGAATCCTTTGCATCGTTCAGGTCAAGTGCATCGGCTTCCTTTTCTGTTGGTGCTCTTAGCTTTTGCAATTCCAATTGCAACTCTTCGGTTAAATCCTTTGAGGCTCGTGTTCTTATATTGCGATAATATCTCAAGGATAATTCTGCCTCTTCCACTTTATTGAGGGTTGCCAAATGTTGCGGTGTCTCCGGCATAAACCAAAAACAGGCCACAAATACAAATGAGAAAGTAGACAAAATCCAAGCCACTGTCGCATAGTTAAAGTAGTAACCCAATATAAAGGCCAACAGCACACCCACATTACAGGTCAGCACCAACAGAGTACCAATTGTACCACGTATACTGAGAAGATATGGTAACTATATAGTCACTATATACTATCCATTAATAGTTTTTACTACTGACCTGTCCTCAGCCAATTCGGCCGTGTAAATCGGAATGACGGCAAAGCAACCGCCTCCAGTTGTTCCGCCTATAAAGCGTGCTGCTATCAAATGCATGGGATTACGTGCAAAGGGTATGATAATCCACCCCACCTATAAAATGGAATGAATGATAAGAAACTTGATTTGCTTCTATAAAATAAAAAAATTATAAAATAGTTAACATACCAAAGCTGGCAAAGCCATCCAGAGGAGGCATTGCTTACGTCCAATGCGATCTGCTAGCCATGCAAAGAATATGGTGCCGGCAATGCCACCCAAACATATTGTGGATGCAACCCAGCCCTGATCCTGTGACGAAAGTGGTCCTGTCTCCAAAGGTGGATTCGTCTCCGAAGCCAATTCCAAGAAACTAGATGATGGCCAACCACAAAATGCTCCATATGATATGCTGATTATGTTGACTATTAGCAAAAATATATGAATATAAATTTCATAAATTTCCAAAACGTTTACTTTAATGAAATTTCAAATTATTTATTTGCCAAAGTCGTTTAATTAGAACTCATCATACGCAACAGTTGCACAAATTCCATTAAAATTTTCACAAAACATATATCCTTTTCACTTAATTACATATTTTAGATGCCATTGAAAATTTACTAACCACATATTGCAGCCAAATATTGATATTTCACACTGCCAGCCTCACCGGAAACCATTTCAAATTGAAAATTTTGTACGCACGAAGAGAAATTTAGATTTAGATATAACTATTTATTTAGCCATTCATTCGTGTGTGTCTAAGTGAGTTGGATCCTTTTTGTTTAGTTTTGTTTTTTTTTTTGTTAATGTTTTAGCTTTACGCTTGCCCGCGGCCAACTAACCGAGACCAGTTGCTGAATGATAACTTTATATATAATTCATTAAAATCGTAAATGAAAACACAGTAGATTGTAAGTTAGTGGGAGAGAATATAGCACAGACTGTGCGTGTAAATTACATGTGTGTGTGTGTGTTTGCGAGTGTGTGTGGATTTCTCTTATCACTCGGCATTATGCTGGAGAGGCAATGGGAAACAAATACAGACATTTATTATTTTATATATATAAAGAAATACACAGTAGAGAAAAAACTCTATTATATCAAAACTAACTTGATCTCAGCTGTTTGAGTTCAACTATTTGTAATCTTAACAAATATATCGAATAGAGATTAGCTGTAAATATATATTAATTTATTAGTCTGGCTTTAGTTTCTCTATCTATTATAATTAAAGAATATCTACCATTTCTAGCAAAGTCTAGAAAATATATAAAAGTTTTTGCTTCAAAATTAGCATCTTAATTAGGCCGTTTGTTTTTTCTTTCCTGTAGTATATAAATTTATATTTACTTATTTCTAGTATTTTAATTTATGTTTATTTATTTTTAAATTTTATTTTTAATTTTTTATAATCACTTAATATATTTATAAAATTTCTGTATTTATTTGCATTAAAATTTATCTTTTACTTTTCATTTTATTTGACTCTTTATTTAATTTGCTATTACTTGATGTATTTTTTTGTATTATATTTTATATATTTATATGTAATTTTTTAATGTTTTTGTAATCCTATTTAGCACTTTTTTTTATAAAACTAAATTATTTTGTTGCAACTAGTGTTTTTATGAAAATTAATAGTAATAATATAAAATCGTTCATTAAATTGTTTGCTTGTTTAAAATAATTTTTTCGCTCCTTTATGAAATATTTTATATTCTTTCTTATTCAAAATCTGTATATATGCATATATCATTTGATTTCTGAACATTTTATGAACAAATATAAAGTTATTTTAAATTTTAAAGTAATACATTTCACAATATATATTTCTAACAAGCCTTTAAGAATGTTTAATCAAAAGTTTGAAGTGGTGTAAAAACAAAGCAAAAAAATAAAACTATTTTAGATTAATTTATTATGTAATTTTGTATATACATATATGTATATACATACATTGTACATATGTTTTATAAGTTCAAGTATTCTGAAAGGGAAAGTCTTCAATTTTAAAAAAATTTAAAACAAACTCTATTTAAATTGTTTTACTTATAAATTCAAGTATACTGAAAGAGAAAGTCTTAAATTGAAAATAAACTTCATTTAATTGTTAAATTTTAAAATATATATACATATATATATATATATATAATAATAGAACTGCATTAGTTGAATATATCGCTATCGATTAGACAAAACTTAAAACGTTTTTATCACTAGGTACCAGCTGTATCTGTTTAAAAGAATGATATTTTTCATTGCAAAATTGATTTAAAAACTAAGTAAACAGTTCGTTAATGCCCAATTATAACTTATAACTTGGATTTATTTAAAAATATATCTTAATAAGTTTTCATTTGCTCTGTTTACTATTCTCAACTCTTAGATAACTTCCCCTATTTTACATATTTTTTTTAATAATAATTTTTCTCAGTGTTTTATATATGGGGTAGGTATATAATTCTAATTAGTCCAGTGTCAATTGTTTTTGCTGTTGATTTCATTGTTTTTATTTTTTTTTTTTTTTTACTATATTTTCCCGATTTGATATGCATTTGGCGTCGATGTAATAGAGGAGCGTCTCTGTTGTGGGTGCGCATTTCAGCGCCACCACCCCCTTTCGTTTTTACAAACGTGTGTCTATCTGTCATAGACCAGTTTGCCGTATCAGTAGCTCAAAGATTAAACAATGTGATTATAAATTTTATTCAAATAAAGTGCCAAGTCAACTGACGACAACACTCGACATTCTTTATTTTTGGTCCTATCTTTAAGAGCTGATATATATATATTCACAATAAAAGGCGTAAAATTGGGATTACTTGTGGCGACGTTCCGGGATGCTGAAAGATTTAGTCTGCTAATGTTTACCATGTGTAGAGAAAGTGATGCCTAATCCATTTCAGGTGCAATAAGTTGCAGATTATGTACACTGAGCGAAACCTGGGCGAGTGATAATACTCTTGTGTTGCTTATCTTTTCTATGATTTTTGAGACCATTCATCGTGCTTGCTCTTATTTATTATTGAAGGTCTTTGCCAAGAAATCCCACATTATGCCAACGATAAGATAACTTTTACTTGTTAGCAACTTCTCCCCCGCTCGAGAACACGTTTCCGAATGAGATAAATGCTCTGACGAAGAATAACTATTTCATCAGAGGCCGGCATTTAGGGTGTTCCGGTAATGTGACGTCTCTCAATCTTAAGAACTAAATGCTGAGTAAATTAAAGTGTTGCATACCTTTGAGGGTCAATGAAATTGAATTTTACTAAGCATCCTAAAAGAGACATCCTAATACAAAAGGGAACATTTAAAGGTCTTATCTTAAATATGAGAGGAAATGTGTCCGTTGGTAACGCTTGTTATCTTAGCCACTCCTCCCCCATCATCCACATAGCCCAGTTCCCGTTGAACAGATGAAGGACGACGGTTGCGTGTCTCGGGCAACAGAGGCATTGAAATTAGGCCCAGAACTATACTGGCAGCGGCAAAGACCCAAAGATAGAGTACTAAACCGGGAGCAATTGTTGTCTTAACCGCATTGAAGGCCTAAAGGAATAATTAATTAGACAAATGATAGGTTAGAAATCTCTTTGACTTGCCTCAATCATGCCAAAGAGCAGCAGCCAGGAAACGCCAGAGGCCAAGGAGTAAAGAACATCGTGGAGCTGTTACAAAACATGAAACATTTAATTGGTTTGATTCATTTAAAATAGGAATTTTAAATGTGCTACATAACAATTTTCATTTATCAGGGTTACAAAAGTTCTATACAAATTGCTCCAAATTATCAAAAAAAAAAAAGTTGTTTTTTTCTTAGCAAAATTGTTGTATAACTTTCTTTATATACTAAATTGATTGATTTTTGATATTAAACTTGACAAATTAGTAATGTGAAATATTTTACTGCTTCTAGCAACAAGTTATAAGATTAATTTTCAAAACTTTTGTATAGAATTTTCGACTTATAAATAGATTCTCTTTAATTTCACAACTTACCTTTGTTGGCAAGACTTCACTGCTTACCACAGCGGCCAATGGGTATAGGCCAAAGCTGACAAAGCCCAACTGAATGGCAAGCAAAATAATGGGCAAATATTGGTCAAACCATGAGCCCAGCATCCACTCCTGGCCAAATTGCTTAAAGAGGGCCAACATAATGACCGAAGCAGCAGCCATTAATGAGGAAACGCATAGCAACAGCTAGAAATAGATTGCAGGTCATTTGGTTAATTAAAGAAGAATTTTTGGTAACCAGATAAAATGGAACTTACTTTTCGTGGCAATTGCGGGCCAATTAGACGGGCAAAGAGGCCACCCACACACTGGGCAACAGCCAGGAGAACATAATTCACTTCTGTGGAGTATCCAGTTCTGCCCAGAAAATCGGCTGCATAATTGAGTTCAACGAAAACGCCGCTCAATTTGGCACAAACTGTTAGCAGGAAACTAACAAAAGTCAAACGAATTATGTAACCATTTGACATTGGTGTCGGTCCAATTCCGCTCTTTCCCGTACTCTGGAGCTCTGCCTTGAACTCGGCCAATTCGGATAGATATTCGGGTTTCTCGCGATCATCAATATCGCGTATGCCACGGTACCAGCGCAGCGACTTCTCCAAACATGGTACATTCCCCTTCCGCAGATAAAAATGCGGACTCTCCTGAACGAATGGAAAACTCATCGAGAATACAAAGGAAACGGCACAGCCCACCATGTTGACAAAATTATATGGGACATAGAAGCCCAAAATGAAGCCAGCCAATATGCCCAATGTGCGCCACAATTCAATGGTAAAGGTCAAACTGGCGGCCTTTTCACGACTCTCTGCGAATTCGTTAATATAAATTGGCAGGACAACAAAGGCGGCGCCTGCCGCGGTACCAGCAAAGAGACGCGATGCGTAAATGTGGACAATGTCATAGCCAAAGTGGATGCAGAACCATCCTACCTACAGAGGGAGAAAGAGATGGAAGCATTCTAAACATATATATAAAAAATGGAAAAGCTTTAAATTACTTTAAAATGTAAATGTTTATCATTTTTTAGAGGACTGTCCGTATAATTCATCGAAATCCACTTACAATCTGTAACAGGCCGGCAGATAATAGCACCGACTTTGGTCCAATGCGAAAAGCTAGCCAACCCGAGCACAGTGCTCCTATGGCAGCACTCAGAAAGAGATAGCCCGTTAACCAGGCTGTGCCCGTAGGATCTGTGGCTCTATTTAGTGGTGTATCCTGTTCCGATTCATAGAGTGTCATGTGTGCAGGTGTTATGCCAAACATAAGTCCAAAATTAAAACATAAAATGCTGCCTGAACAAAGATAATGTCTTCTTGTAGTGGCTAAAGTTATGGGTATCCATTGCGGTAAAGTGACTCACCCAAAGCTGTGGCAACACTTTGAATGGCAGGGCCACTTATCCTCTCCGGCAGACACATGATGATTAATGTAGTGTCGCCGTGCTCTTGTTAGCTAGTTCCTTTATAAAATCCGTAAATTTCCAGCAATTGTGCACTGTTTGCTGCCCGCTGCACCGAAGGCTTAACTGAGAATCATTTAATGGCTGCTGTGCGCTATTTATGGCAACGAAATGGCATTAAAGTCATCTTATCTTAAGATAAGAAAACGAAAAAAAAAACTCTGGACAAGGCAACTGTGTCGCCGCGTCTGTGTAGTAATTTGAGGTCTGCAGAGTTGTGCGCACCGCAACATGAACCCGCCAGACAGAGACCAACAGGTTGCTACTGTTACTACGAGTCTTTTACTTTTTTGTTTTTCTATTTAGTTGGCAAATATTATGAGTAAAATGTATGCAGATATATATTTGCCCAACGTGAGTCTACACACCGAGCCGATTAAAGATAAGATGTGATGAGCTGAGACAGAGAAACTGAGTGTTGATGAAGATATCTTCAGGGAAATAGAACCAAATGCGCTATGTCATGAGGGATGTTCATGCAACAACAAAGAAATTTGTTAATTAAAATGGAAACGAAAACAGTTGCAAATCAATTGAAAACAATTAAAGTGAACAGTAAAGTCTCAACAGTGGAAAACTAAATCAAAATGTGATTCAACATGGGCGGAGTCATATTGTTTAAATGGTTTGTACTGTGGCTTACATAAAAACGTAAAATTTAATTCCAATTATTTGACTCTTGGCATTCCGATTTTGTAACTGCCATTTTAAAACTAAATGTCCTATAGACACAAGGTGATTGCTGTCAAATTCGATAACAAGGGATCGTTCTTAGGATCAGTGTGCCCATATTTGTTTAATCTCTCTAGTATCGATTTAGCCTATCGTTTTTAACAGCTGATTTTGAGTGTGTATTTTATATTTGCCGGGAAATTAAAATATAAATTTAAAACAATGTCTGACGATGATGCAAAAGTTTGGTCTGAAGCATATCGCCACAATGAGGCCATTTGGCGAAATGGTAAAACCAGTGAAAAGCAAAATGCTTGGCGCCGTCAAAAGTTAATATTGGCTCATGAAGTTCGGCAAGTAAATTCTTTTCATGCATGTGTACATACATATGTACATATGTATGTATGCACGTACATATTCATTATAACTGAAAGGGCGAATTGTTTTTTATGTTTAACTTTGCAGGAAATTAAGTCCCTCTATAGAACATGCTGTGCTAAAGGAACACGAGGGTAAATGCACTGAGGAAATCAGAGAAAAATATTACCAGGACCGCGTCGCTCGCTGTAAAACAATAGTACAGCAATCCCGACGCACTGCACCAAATGTGCTCCCATTTAAAGCGCAGTTAAACAAAAGCGTTGAATTCGAACCACCATGCCATGGTTTGTATGAGAGCTGCAAGCATAATGAGGTTAGTCCAACGGATTTCCAACACACTAGATCTGAATCAAATAAAGGCTTAAATCCCTGGAAGCGACAGTGTGAAGGAGCATCAACAGCTCGCAACTCCGAACCATCGCTTATTAATACCACAAAACCAGGAGTTTTAATAACTTCTAGTATAAATACTGCATGTCAGAATGTATCCGTGAATCCAATTCCCGGAAATGAGGTTTTCCGTACCGCACGCGAGCAATTAGTCCTTAATGAAGCGCAGGTCGGTGTGGTTTTGCCTCAGCTTCTTATAGACTTCTAAATACTTGTTTTTTTTTTTCAGAAGACGAAGCAGCAGGGAACTAACACAACTGCCCCTTGTGACTTGATGAACTTTCGCAAGAAAACACTTGGCGTGCGGCGAAGTGTGCACTCGAGTTTTGTCCCCCCGATAGGGCAAAAGGAAAAAAATGAAAATGAAAGGTGAATTGGCTATAAAGAGTAAATATTATACACCTTATTAAATTCTGCAAACCACTTGTTTATTTTACAGTCAACTGCCATTAAAGGACTCTGCACCGGCTAACAAAGGTTCTACCTCTGTTGTGGATATTCCCCCGTCCCTGGCTAATCTGGATGCTCAAATGGTGGAACAAATTATGCAAGAGTCAATGCACAACTTCAAGAATATTGGCAAGTCTTGTCCATATCTTGTTATTAAATTTTAGTAATGATGTAGTAACTGGAAATTTTTTCTTTATTGAATTATAGCTTGGGATGACATTGCCGGATTGGAGTCCGCTAAATCTACATTTCTTGAAGCAATTATTTTACCTTTGCGTCGTCCTGACTTATATACAGGTGTGCGTTGCCCTCCGCGGGGTGTATTGCTGTTTGGTCCTCCTGGCACGGGTAAAACCCTCATAGCCAAGAGTATTGCATCGCAGGCTAAGGCCAAGTTCTTTAGCATAAATCCTTCCAGCCTCACATCGAAATGGGTGGGTGAGGGTGAGAAGCTCGTTAGGACACTGTTTGCAGTCGCCGCCGCCCATCAGCCAGCTGTAAGATTGCCAACCATAATTCAATTCCTTTAACTATAAAAGTCAACAACTTTTTTAAAGATTATTTTTATTGACGAAGTGGATTCATTGCTATCCAAAAGGTCAGGTAATGAGCATGAGAGTTCTTTGCGATTGAAGAATGAATTCCTTATACACTTGGATGGTGCAACTAGTAGTGAGGAAAATCGCATTTTGGTAATTGGAGCTACCAATCGTCCGCAGGAATTGGATGAAGCTGTTCGTCGTCGATTTGTGCGTCGTTTGTACATTCCATTGCCAAACAAAGATGCGCGTCAGCAAATCATTCTGAAGATTATTGGCCAAGTGAAGCATAATCTGATGACGCAAGAAATTGAGGAATTGGCTGAGACAACTGACGGTTACTCAGGCGCTGACGTCGATAGTTTGTGTCGCTATGCATCGATGGCACCGCTTCGTGCTTTAAGCCCAACAGAAATTGATCGAATTGATGCTCAACAGGTATCTAAATCATTTGCCTACCTTTTACTTACCTCTCAATTAAACTAACACAATTTATTTGTAGTTACCTCCAGTAACAATGGAAGATTTTAAACAGGCACTTAAATTCATATCCAAAAGTGTTTCTGCCGATGATATTGAACATTTTGCTAGCTGGAACGAAATCTATGGAGTGAAGCATTAAAAGAACAGCGGAAATTGAACTCTGTTCACAAACTTTAATTTAATACATTTTCAATTATGCAACAAGTAACTGATATATATTTACAAAGGTTTGTTATTTTCAAATATTGGTTTTGTTGAAAAACTCACAGCACATCAAATTTACTTTCGTATACAGCAGGATAAAATTAGAGTAAAATTACAATTAATAACTTAACTTAAATAATATTTGTATCTAGTATTAAGACTTTGTTCCGGCATTTTTGCACACTTTATAAAAGCATATCAAGAAGAGCTAGGATTCACATATAGATTACATTTGCTATTAACATGGAAATGTATTGTAAATTTGTTAATTAATGAAATCTGCTGTTTTGTATATCTCTTGTTTATATCTAATTTGTAGAAGAAAATTGTTCTGAAAATAGATATTGACTTGAACGAATTATCTTTTCTTTTTTTGGACAGTTATTTAAACAGCAGAAGACTGTCATTTAGCTACATATAGATAAATAGACAGCATATATAAATATATATATATATATATATTTACATATATATAACTGGATATGTACACAAATCTTAAAAATGGAATCTCTTAATGCGCTTCAATTAAAAGTCTCTTAGAAAATATATAATACCTTAAGCTTAATTCTCTTTAATCGGTGGAAACACATAATCATCACTCAGACTGTTAATATCCACATATGTGGTCTTCGGACTTAATACCTTATATAGTGCATCGAATGTGGGCCGCTCTTCTGGATCTTCCAGCCAACATTGTAGCATTATGGTGTACACCTGTGGTGTACAAATCTCAGGTCGTTCTAAACGATTCCCAGCCATCAGAAAGGGAATCAATTCGCTATTACTTATAGTTGGATACGGTGATGCTCCCAATGTACCAATCTCCCATAGAACCACACCGTATGCCCAAATGTCACTTTTGCTCGAGTAGAGATTGTCACGGATTGCCTCAATGGACAACCAGCGCAGGGGGAGCTATGTAAAACCATTTTTATCACCTTAACTAATAAGAAAAAATTATGTATTTCTAATATTTACCTTTCTTGTTTTTGTATTCGTATAGACGCCATGTCTTGAGAGACCAAAATCGGATATCTTCAAGGTTTTATTATGGTCAATTAACACATTGCGGGCAGCCAAATCGCTATGAATAAAAGGATATAGATGAGATCCAGCAGTTTAATTGGTTTTTATTTACTAGCTTACCGATGTGTAATCTCCTGTTCTTCAAGGAAACGCATTCCGTTGGCAATCTGCAAAGCAAAATTGTGCAATTCCTTGTTGTCCAATAGATACTCAAATGGAATTTCCTCATCCTCCACAATTGTATATGTTGCTGCAGTTTAAATTGGAATTTATATTGTTGGCTAGAATTTAATTTTGCTTGTTGCCACTTACTCTCGGCAAAGGATGTTTTCGGTTCTCTGGGGTGATGATTTGGCCCACCATTCATTCTAACCTGTGGCAAAGCAGCAGAAGCGGAAGTATCAGAGTTTTCAGGTCCAATTGTTTGACTGGATGCCTTTAGCTCGATATAGTTCACATTCTGTGCGTTGTTCGCAGAGCCAACTCTTGATGAATTGCTGCCCGTGGTGGCTATTTGAACGGGCCTGCAGCTTGTGTAATTGGCATTGGGCTGTCTAACTTTGCTAGCCTCTTGACGAGCCGTACGCAAGTAGCTGAGCTGCAAAAACCAAATTTTGCTCATTATGGAATCATGGCCACCTAATATACAAAGGTTGATGACATACCAAATTGCCACGTCCCACAAATTCCATAATCATTAGGTATGGGGCCTTTATGGTGCAACAGCCCAGGAAGCAAACCACATTGTGATGTGTACCCACACCCTTGAGCATCTCAATTTCGGCTAAAAATTCTGCCACCTCATCCGCATTAGGATTGGCTTTACGAAAGGAAATCTTAAATCATAATGAAAACGAAAACAATGTCCTTAACTTACGCTTCAATTGCTTTACGGCCACAATTGTGGTTCCTCGCATACGGCGCAGATTAAAGGCCGAAGCCTCATGTACATAGCCAAAGGCGCCTTCGCCCAGCATGCGTCCAATGCGAATGGCCGAGTGTGGCACCTCGAATATATCGGCCAGACCCAGTGCTTGTGATTGCTATACAATAGCCAAGGTATTATTTAAACTTTATAAACTAAATTCCCTTTTTTCTTTGTTCTTACCTCAACGTATTTGTCCACATAGTTAATATTATCTTCCATTCTAGAGATTAAGGGAAAAGAGGACATACAACTTTTTATGCAACTTAAACATTTAATTAAAGGATTCAACAACTCACTCTATAGCTGACGTAGCTAAGGATTGCAAGTAAATTTCTTCATTTTGGATTTTGGACTTTGTCTGTGCACGTCGACGACGGAACAGGAATATAAGTACACCGGACAAAATCAGAACAATCAGTAAGGTGCACATGACAATAACCAAATTGTTCTGCAATGCAAATAAAAACATAATATGAGCACAGAGAAAAGATGGATGGATTGCCATTTGTATACCAGATTGTCAACATCATCATCATCCTCCAGTAGAACAGGATTTGTTGGCACTACAAAGGTATTGTTAGCAAAAAAAAAAATACAAAGGATTTGTATGGTTCATTGTTTACCTGGCACCTTGGTAACACTGCGTGGACCCTCACAACCGGAAGGATCTATGATTACTGCTTGCAAATTAAGAGATGCCTTCTCTCTCAATTGTGTGCCCAATGGCAATTTAAGTGCACCTTCAAAGCCTTTAGCAGTTGGCTTAAAATTCAATTCACCCAAGTTGTAGACGCTGTTCAACAAACGCTTTAGTACACCACCCCATGGTAGAGAAGGATTTGTCTCCTCATTAATTCTGTTGGAGAAACAGAAATAGATACACATTGTAAATGTCATTAGAAATAGTTTAAGCTTTAATGCACTCTAAGCTGTCAAAGAATTCTATTAGTCCGGTTTATGTTCTTTAAATAGCAATAACTTAACTGAAGTTACGTATACGTAATAACATTGAAAGTCTTTAGAAATGCCTAAGTTATTAGTTATCGATCGAATAATACAAATCTTTAATAGTTCATTAGTTGGTATCAGTTTAATTACTCACCTGATTTGCATTTTGTAGGGTCTTAATGTTTCATGCAGATGACTGGCTTGCTCTTTTTGCAATTGCTCACTGGCCAGTATGGAGAAACTAATACGGATTGTGTCATTAGACAGCATTTTGGCAATGGCCAATACTTTCGGTGGTGTGGGTATTGACCGACATGAACATTTACCAGAAACACATGCTGTAACGAGAGAGAAATCTTTAATCGTATTCAATTCCCACTGATTACATCGATTTAATTAACTCACGTGGTATAAAGACATTTGTTGAATCCCTTACAAGGGCATTTGATGTCTCCACAGTAATCTTATACTGGCAACCGAACATGTAATTACAGTCCACAGACTCCACATTTAAATTGGGATTTAAGGGCAGATAGATAAACTTTGTCGGTTTCTCTTTAATGCCATATTCGCTGCATGGTGCATCTGGACAACGTGTGTTGTTCACAGCACTCACTAGCACGTTGTAGGAAGTTCCTGGTACAAGAGAATGGATGATTGAGTTGGTAAAAGGATGGACCTTGGGTGGGTAGTTACTCACCATTTGGCAAATTGTCCACCCAATTCACTTGCAATCGTGGTATCTTGTTCATATATAATGTAACATTTGCATTAATTTCACTGATTTTTGCATCTGACTTCTGAGTATGCTGTTGTTGTTGTTGTTGTTGCTATACGCCACGTGTATAAATAAATAAAATGTAAAATTTAAAACAATATTTGATTTTTTTGTTTGTCAATAAAGCGTTTTATTTGTTCAAGTAGTCAATATCCGAATCAATTTATTTTTTACCTTTATTAATTATAACTATGCAAATGTCACTTTAGGGATTAAAGTTCTTTTACTCCCGATTTATGCAGGATAATTAATTATTTGTTTAAAACATTTCCCTAATTAATTTGTAATGTGACCAATTTTGTGCTGTCAACTATCAAGTGCTTAATTCTATGAATTGAATTTACAATAATTTAATCAAATTATTCTTTAATCTCCAAAGAATTTAATTCAAAAGGATGTTTTTTTTTTTTTCATGGGGAAAAACTAATCAGATTTTCAATGGAAAAAAAAGCTTTTATGCTACTTACAATTAAACGTGTTTTCATTTTTGACGGTTCGCCGATTTGCAGAATTTTCGTCTCCTCAACTATTCCAATTATGGCTGTTGTTATGGTCGCTGCTGTTGTTCCAGATTCTGATGATGCCGCATTGTTGTATGGAACTGCCGTATAATGATGCATTTTCAGATCTATTTCTGAGATTGTTGTTGATGCACTTTTTCCAGTAGCAACAATGAAATGGCAGCAACTCAGGCATACCAAAGTCAATAGATTTCTGACATGATTGGTTTGCCGCATCCTGATGACTTGCTTTGCTCATAGTTGAAATTACGACACAATTACTAAAAGAAGGAAAAGTGAACAATTGGAATATTCTATTATACAATCGAGGTGAACAGAACGTGAGGATAATAAATGAGGGTTTGACAGTAGACACGTTTTCCAGGAAGAGGAAAGATTGATGAGTCGCCCAAATAGCATGTTGTTTTGCCAAATGAGAAAATAATGGGCAGTTGAAGGGTTTCTAGGAATAGCAAGATAAATGTTCCTATGCTCGTTCGTATTGCAACTTGTTAAATTGTTAGACAAGTTATTTTAAAATCAACGTATTGTATTGTTTAAAGTCATTTATCTCAATCTAAAGTAGTAGAAAATATTCATCTATTATAGCCTACTTCTAGGCGCTCCCAAAGAGAATGACTTCTTTTGCCTGTTTCGTCATTGTAGTTGTTGTTAGTGTTCTTTAGTAATTTCATCAATAATTTCGTATATCTTTTTCTGGCACATTTCACGTAATAGCCATTTGAAATGTCATTCGCCATATGGCTTAATTTTCCTCATCCTTTTTCAGTAGCTTTTGCTTTTATAGAGAATTTAAATATTTCACCTGAAGCGCAAAAGCGAGTAATTCGACACCAATGTCAACAGACTAAATGCACAAATAAACACACAAAGGACAAGTCAAACCATAGTTAACAGGATAGGGTCGTACTAATTATAATATTCCACGGAAATTAATTGTCATTAAAACAGCGTGGTATTCCTCATACGCCCTGTTGCATATTATTTTTGTTTCTTTGTAGGTTGATTTTTATAATATGCTTGCTTTTGTATTTATTGTTGATGTTATTTTTGCATAAATGAAAATGAGAGAAGCCAAAGCAACACATTGTTAAAATATTTTGAATTGACTTCACTGCGCTCTTTCCTCTAGTCTTTTTGTTACTCTTAAAAAGTTTTATTTATGGTTGTCTCTTTTTTCCCGCATTTCAATGTCAAGACTTAAGTTTTTTGTGGTGCACTCAGTGATAATTGTTAACAAAACAATAGAAAAACATACAGAAAAAATAATCAACAATAACAAACACTTTTAACAGCTGATTGCATATTAAAAGTACCTTTCGTCCAGTGGATGAAATAGACTGAGTAAAACGTTATCACAAATGTGGACAAGTCCCAAGTCTAGCCATAATTTTTTTTTGGTCTGGCATAGACAGAACCAAAAACGTCGCACAACTTACCAGCAATAAGCAAATTTACTTAAGCCAATTAAAGTGATTAGGCTTTTAATTCCCAATGGGCTTAAGCGTCCTACACATTTCCAAACAGTTGCAACAACTGGAACTGGCATTTTATACATATAACTCATGTTACGAAAATGTTGCTGTCAATTAACATTTGAAAAGTTTGGACAGAATTAGTCCCAAAAAGCTAAATACTATTACAAAAGGAGGATTATTTTGCATAAATTGCAGAGCAAAAATGTTTTTATCGATTTATTTTCAATGTTATTCTATGTAAATATTTGGAAATTGTGTCTAAAACGAGTTAGTAAATTGATTAGCTAGACTACCACAAAACCGACACCCACAGTCCTTGATGGAAGTGCGGATCAAATTGACCACAGAAAAACTTGTTTAAGGACCTGTCCATTTTTCAATTTCAATTTTCGACTGTCAGGAAAATTTGCAAATATTTGGCCATACTATGCAATATTCCTTATGCCGAAAAGGATTTAATTATAAACAAATAGCTAAAAATGCATTTAACGAATTTGTAATCACGAGTTTAAATGTTATGACTAAATGTGATAGTCGTTTGTCGTCTATAAAACGAATGAATTCACAGTTTGTAATATAATTCATATATTTATTAGTTTTGTATAACAAAGGTTAAATTTTGTCTTAAAATTAATTTCAAATTAATTACCTAAACTGATTTCGAAAATATTTCTATACAAATATGTAGATACTACGGAATGCGTTCTAATTATAGCTGCTCATTGAGGTGAACCAGCTCACTCGGTCTTTTTTTCGAAGTGAGCCAACTCACTCATATGGCTCACTGGCTCACTTGCCGATAGCTCATGAGTTCACTTTGCGATCCCCAATTGAGAAGAACGCAAAATGAGCCATAAGAGCGAGTAAGCAAAACTGAGCTAGTGTGCCAAAATGTGAGAAAAAATGATCCACATTGGAGGAACAAGTTCAGTGGCTCATTTCAGTGAGCCATTCATTTTAGCTCAGTCACTCAAGAGCTACCCAAGTATAGTTCTAATCATTTCAAGCACATTGTTTCTTGGATATATGTACTTGATAGGGCAGTATAACTAATCTCCCTTGTATATATAGTTATAAAAACTCACAGACTTGAGAAACTTCAACAAATTTATAAACTAATAATTAATTATTAATTATTTGCCTAGTTTTGAAAAATACCAATTTAGTCATACTATATCGTACGCCAAATGAAAATATTACAAAAATAAATTGAGATCATTGTATCTTTAATATTTAATTTTATATCATATTTAATATTAATTAATTTCAAATTCTCAAAGAAATTTTAAAATACAGAATTAGCAATCTGACGTTTCATTATATAGGGAAACATTTTTTTTTTTTTTTGGTAACCTTTTTTTAAATGCTTTTTGGGGGCTTGGCTTTTGTTTTTTATTTGTTGTGTCTATTGTTTCGAGGGTGCTAAACCAAAACAAACTGAAATGTGCCAGAGTCGTTGTGAGATGGTGGCGCTGATGATTATAATGACGACAGTCTGGAGCTTGGGGGAGGGCGTGCAGCCATAAAAATGCTGTGACATGGCTTAATTTATGACCTCGACTCCTACCTTAGCGGCAGTAGTAGCCGCAGTATCAGCCAGTCGACTAACGCTACTGTTAATGTCATGTCAACAATTAGTTAGCTTTGTTAGCATTATTATTTATAAGCGCGCACATTAATCCCACCCAGCAGCAGTTGCCATCGTCACTGTGTTTAGCAAGTGTCAACGCGTCGGACGCGTGTTCGCAGAGTACTCTGTGAAAACACTCTGACAAATCCACTATGGGAAAATCACTTAGTGTCGTGTGACTCTATGTACTTATTCATATAAAAGTACGTATGTAAATTTCGTGCTCCAAATGGCAATGGCGGCGACATTGAATACTTTTTATTCTACGCCCGGGAGGGAGAGGAATACAATGGAAAATGGAAATCAAGATGGGCAAAATCTGCGATTTCATGTAGTAAAATTGATATGGGGTATTGGGTAAATCCATCTGCAGATTTTTATTCTTATCACAATGATTTTGAGGAATTATCAAGTCTAAACATAAATTATATAAAAGGCTCTTTTCTGTTTGCTGAGTCATCATTGGCGATTGTGATTGTGGCTGATAAACGAAGTTTACGTTATTTATGATTTCGTTGGCCAAATGGTAGGGCCATAGAATGACAATTGAGTAAGGGGTTCCTTATATACATACATATGTTTATTTTTGGAGGATAACACGTGATTTATGAATCGAAAAGAGTGAACAATAAAGTCAACAGCTTTTTTTATATATATATTTATATAAGTAAATGTATTTTATTTCTGTTTTCTTTTTTAAATTTATAAATAGTCTTAACTAAGAACCATTACTCATACATGGTTCTTCCTTTGGTCTCTTCCACAAAGACAACCACATAGAATAGGACCAAAGCCCCAACAGTGGCACATCCCCACATGGTTGCCGCTAATCCCAAATGGAACATCATCAATGGGAAGGCTTTTAGCGATGTGAAAGCAAAGAAACTGAGACAGCCCAAACAAATGCTAGTGCCAACTGCACGAATCTTTTGTGGCAATATCTCAACCAGAACCACCATTGTTACCGAAATGATTCCCACATTTGTGACAAAGATAATCACAGCCATTATGATTAGCGGCAGCCATGAGGAGAATGCTGATAAATCGACATTCGTTTCCTGGGCATAGAAGGCATAGAGACCAAAGGCTGCCGTCCCTAATCCAGTACCAGCAGATGAAATGATTAAAAGTATTTTTCGTCCATAGCGATCTACCAAATGGATACTAGCAATGGTGCCCAGTATCTGTACAGCACCAATGATAATCGTATTTGTGTTTGGATCCAGTTTGGTGTGGACGGCTTCAAAGATGTTGGACATGTAGTTGATGAAGGCAAAGGTACCCGTAAAGATATTGGCTATCATTAGGACTAGTCCAGTAAGCATGGCCTTCATTACCCGCTTGTTGCCTAAACACGTAAAAATAGATCAAAAAATTTTCCAATTAAATTGTAATTTACTTTAATTAACAATTGACTTACAGAAATCTCTAATGGACAGTCCAGCTGTTTCGGCAGCTTTCATTTGCTGCTGTATAACCTGACTCATTTCATTGTATTCCTTTTGGTAATCCCGCTCCGCTTCCTTGGACAAAACAGGACCATCACAATGGCGATAGAATTTCAATGATAGCTGTGCCTCTGACTCGCGACCCCAACGTAGCAATTGGTGCGGGGTTTCCGGAAAACGAGTACACAAAAACAGATATAGAAGTGGCAGGGCAATGACAGCACATGGAATAACGTGATATGGTACATGAGAGGCTACAATGAAGCCCACAAGGATACCCATATTTATGCCCAATGTGAAAAACGAACAGAGACGCCCACGTACACTAGAAAATAATATGGATTATGATGGAGATCCAGTTATTGGATTTTTTTAAAATATGCAGCCACACTAATTTTAAGGCTTACCTATTGTCCGAAATTTCACCAATGAAAATGGGTAACACTACAAACATGCCGCCCCCCGTAAGACCAGCACATACCCTTGCCACATACAGCATCTCAATAGATTGAGCAAAATAAAATAGAAACCATATACACTATAGAATCAAGAAGAATGACTGACTGAGTAATGAAAAGGTAATAATAATAATAATATTGACACGCACCGTGTTGGGTATAGCCAAGCCATATAATGCCACTTTACGTCCAAAGCGGTTCATTATAAACGAGAAGAAAAAATTGCCAGATACACCACCCAAACTAATCATAGCACCCAGCCAGGAAGCCTCATTTACATCAATAAAGAAATCCAATGGGGTCTTCTCCTCCGATTGCAACTGTGGCAGCATGGGTGAGAGCCAACCCAAACCGATGCCATGACAGAATGTAATAAGCACAACTGAAGGAAAAGTGTCATGTAAATACATGTTAAACACCTGTCAAGTACTATTAACCCCTATCAAAGGTTGCTTTGAAAATTTCCATATGAGTAAGTCCTCAAAGAACATTTATTTTCAATTAAATAAACCTCCTGCTGGGCCTAAAACAAGTCACACATAAATTTACCCATACTTCGTGTAGTTACAAAAAAAAATATATTAAAATTTATAAAAAAAACGTTTCTTTGACAATTTATGACAGTTGAAAAAAAATTCCACTCTTAATTCTCTTATCATGTACTAGCAAAAAACACACACACACACATACCACTTAAAGTAACCAAAAGTTGACGACGAAATTCCTTTTGAAGTATTCCCGTTTGAAACATTTTAAGAAACATTTTAAACTACTTTATATATTTATATTGTATATTTGATCCTTGACTTTATTGTACTATAATATCACAGTTTTGAGTATATCAAGGTACACTTTTCTATGTGGCTAATTTATTTTACAAATGTTTGAAACTCTTTCTTGAAAATTTATTGCTCTGATATCCTTTTTCCATGCTATAAACTTTTTGTTTTTTTTTGCAGTTAACGAAACAAATGGAAAACGCGCTTGTTACTTCTCAATGATTTGCCTTAAAATGTCTTGTGAAATTAGTCTAAACGCTCTACTTATAGCCACAGATCTGAGCAAGTGAAAGGTTTATCTAAATCTTTTGGTAAATACAAATGAATTTCAACTAAAAACGCCTTTTGTATTACGCTAAGTAGGTGGTCGCCTACATATATCTCCCTAAGCAATGTCTCCCCATATGTTAGCCAAATTTTAGCTGCCCTCTCTCTGTGTTTTAATATTTATTTTTTATTAGTTTATAATGTTTACATATTTAGCTACTAAATCATTTCTGTCGTGTCAACGTAACTTACTATATACAATCTGTTATCCGTTCTTTTTTTTTGACGGAAACTGACGCACATCTTCTATATAAACAAGAAAAGTTTAACTTAATATGATGACGTTGCTTTTCCGCATTAGGTTTTATTTCATCAAGTTTCTTGACCTAGGCAAAGACTCTGGCCGATTCCAAAGGCGATAGAAAATGCGAGAAAACAAAACTAACCGTCATATAGACAAATATCTTTACAAAATCCAAACAATATGATTAAGATATATGGAATGTGGAATATTATCTTGTGAGTAATTCTAGTTCATTAATACATTAATTTGTGCATATACATATTTATGTTAAGTTTGAAGCCAAATTATCCAATTATTTTAACTAAGATAAATCGTTTTTTGTTGTAATTAATGCAATTTCTATATAATTGAAAAATATTAAACAAAATAAAAAATTTGTATAACTTTTCTAAGCAACTAATCAATAAATTTCTTACATATGCAAATAATTGAAGCAAATGCTTAATAAACAAAAATGAACCCTAACAATTTTGATATGACCTAAATTTTCAGTTATGTATATACATAAATATAGAAAATGATAAGATATTTCAGTTATCATTAATTTGAAGTACAATTGAGATGAAATTTTGAGTTATCTCTTATGAAAAGTTATCGCAGAAAGTTGTCTAATGATCCTAAAGACTAATGGAACTAAGTATATGGCAACATTTCTCAATTCACTAAACTAAGCTTAACTAAAATTTACATTACATTAGAGAGTTTCTCTACTACAAATCAGTTTACTTTTGGAGTCATTTTCATAAACTGCTAAAAAGTTAAAGTTTTTCTAAATTCTAAATTCACATTTCATTGCAATGACGTCACAAATATCACATCTCTTGATTGTTTATAAAAATGAGGTTACTCTCATCTATGTTCGAGTTGATCACGAATGACTTTTCCAAAAGATAAGAAACTCGAAAGAAAACATAATTGTAGACAAACAAAAAATCGTTCGATAAGTCCAAAGAACATTGCAATCAATATAAAAACAACATAAATATATTTTTTTTATTTTCATAGATATTAAACGCATTAAATAAAGCTTATTGATAGCCCCAAATGGCCTATAGCTGTAGACAGTGTTGGTTGGGGTACTAACCATGAGTGGTCCCTCCCTACCGCCTTTGTCACATGCTTCTGCTTCTTACTTTAAATTTTATTAAACTTTCATTTGCAAACCAATAAAATTCACAAAAATGAATATTAGATCGAGTGAAGAGACAGCAACAAATCGTAAAAGCAACACCAACTTAAAAATGCTAAAACCAAAAATAAAAATTAAAAAAAAAAAAAAAACGTTAACAGCAAAAACAACTTTAAACTCTTATCGAGAACTGTATGTCAGTGTGCACAAACACACACAGACACATTTGTGTATGTGTGTGTATTCAATGTTTAGAACTTGAAACTTTTTCGATAGATTTTTCCATCACATACCTTAGGGTATTTGTACAAACATACAAAAGGCCTGATTGGGGTATATTAAGTAGGCAAACAAGCTATTGGATATATATACATATATACATATATATATATTATTTATAGATTCCCGTTTAAATATTAGCAATTAATACAGTCGAACTTCCACATACAAAAAAAATTGTGTTAAATAGAATCTTCATTTTAAAGAAATTATGATATACACACTGATAATAGAAAGTTGTGGCTGAAAACCTCATTATATAGAAGAGTGAACTAGGAAAGTTTGACTATTATGAGAATAATCCTAACGGTGAACGATAGGCCCATTTACAGATTTGTTAAAAAGTTTATAAAGAGATTTTCGCACTTGCTAAGAATAAAGCCTTAGCTTATAAAAGTTATGATGAATAACAGAAGAACATCTATAAATATTTTTGTAGATAAACAACTAATTGTACATATAGTAAGTAGAGAAAAAAGAGGGATCCAATATACATATGTACATACAATATTCAACAGAAAAATCAACTTGAAGTCTTCCATCTTGGTAGCAATTTTATATTAATTCAGATCGAAACAATTGTTATCGATAAATTAGAACATCAAAATATAATTCATTGGTTTTGATTTGATTAAAGGGTACTTCTGGAACGGTTTTCAAATTCAACTTACAAAATCTTTTTTTGTTTTTGCATTTTGTTTTTTGTTTTTGTTTTACTTTGCGCCGCGTCACTTAGTGCGTACGTCTCCTCTAATCGTTATCGTTCTCACTCTACTCGATTTTTTTTTTTGATAAGTTCAATTTGTATACCATTTTACGCCAACTTGAACAAATTGCTTTGGTTTTATTTTTTGTATTTTTTATGTTTCTGGCACTGATGGGAAAACGAACAAGAGCTCACCTCTTCGTCCAGGGGCAACACAAAATGTTGTATTTCAATCGAAATAAACTTGCTATAATCGGATTGTATGAAATGTGTGATATCTGCCGGCGAGTTACGTATATATAAATTTCATGTATACACCTACACATGTGTGGATATATGTCCGAACACCTATAAAGTGGGTATATTTTGTCTGATAAGGTAAACGTCTGTTTTATAAACAGAATAATTTGAAGTGTTTGGTATTAGATTGGACTTTCAACGGTTTTAAAAACAAAAACAAAATAAAATGAACTATAAACCTTTTGCTGACTGTTCTTTTGTTAATAAACAAGAAGCTATCTCTTGTAAATTCCTTTAAATTACAGTCATATAAAAATCATTTTTATTGAGAAAGTGCCAATTTTGGAAAGAACTTTGGAATTCACAATGTGACTTAAAAAAAAAATACTATAAACAAATATAGTCACATAATTATAGTCACGATTGAAGGATTTAATAAAAAGTTTGGAAAAGTTAAAGAAAATATATATTTAATAAAGTATATATTTAGTATAAATTTTATTCTTTACATACCTTTGAGATATATTTTTCAACTTTTTCCTTAAGTTTTTTAGAAAACACTTTTCACTAAGCACTAATAAATATTTCATGAAGAAAAAACATAACTTAATACCAAATACTTAAAGTCCTTTGAAATTTTGATAACAAGTTTTTAAGTCACAAGGTTTGTAATTATTTTACGTTAGTATTTAATTACAAATTGACATCATTATTCGATATTATAGTTATTCAGATCTGCGCGTCAGATGAAAGATGACAAATTTGAGATCCTTGATCTACTTTTAGAGGAGACTGCAGCTTAAGTAGTTGTAGCTAATTTTCAGTATTTGTACAAACAAATAATATTATTTTAACAATCTTTTGACATTCAGATTAGTGGCCCAAAAGTAGTGTTTCTTCGATGTTTGATAGAAGCTAAAAAATAAGGATTTACCTAAATATAAGTAGAATTAGAGCCAAGCTTAAACTCTTTTTAACTAGAGCCAGCAAACAAAAATAAACAGAAGTAAAAATCCCAAATAAGCAATGTTTTTCTTAATATAGATTTTTAAATTATAATATAAATATAATATTGAATATATGCAAAATATGTTAGAAGAATTAATTTTCTTTAAGGTCATTTAAATTTTTCAACTATTTCTATTGCTTTAACAGCCTGTTTCTAAATTGTTTTTTTTTTTGTTTGGTTTTTGAAAATGAATTATTTTGATTTGATTTGCTGTTTTCTTCGTTTTCATTGTTTCAGTGAAATAGTCATTAAATTGTTTTAATTTTTGTTTTGCACATATGTATGTGTGTATGTGTCTGTAAGAGTATACAAATATATATCTTTATATCTGTGTATGTGTCCCTCAGTTGTGTTCGCCTTATAAAGCTTTCAATGTCCAAAATAATTGATGAGATTTCGACGCCCGTCTGCCTTCTAGGTTAATATATACATACATACATATAAATATAAACTTCAATTCTACAATACTACACTTTGCTATATACATACATACCTAAATACATACATACATACATACATACGTGTACGTGCATATGTGAGATAATTATTTAACAAAAAAACTATGACGTCTAGTTCAATCGACATCTGCGCGAAAATTTGTGCGTGGTCTTATCAGACCACAGAGCATGGGGGGTCGGTTGGGTAAATTGGAAACATTTCAGTTTTTTTTGGAAAAACAATGACAAAAAGTATATAGAAAAACGCCAATAAACTTGCTCTCTAATTTACTTTCTGTCGACCTTAAAATAGCTCAACAAATTTATCATAAATATGAGTCGTTGACAACAAAAAAAAAATGGTAATTTATTGCACAATTCTGATCATTGTAAATAAATAATATTACGTATACGCCACATTGGTTGACCATTTGTTTTGTGAAAAAAAAGAAGCAAACAATTATTGTTACAATTAGCACAGCTTATAAATTAAAGCAAAAATAATTAATTTGCAATAATGATTTATATTTCATTAATGCATTTTTTTGTATAAAGAATTTTTAAATTAATTATTTTTATACCCTGTACCCATAGGGTAAAAGGGTATATTAAAGTCGCTAAAATGTATGTAACAGGCAGAAGGAAGCGTTTCCGACCCCATAAAGTATATATATATATTCTTGATCAGCATCAACAGCCGCGTCGATAGAGACATGTCCGTCTGTCTGTATGAACACGTAGATCTCAGAGACTACAAAAGCTAGAGCTACCAAATTTGGTGTGAATGTTCACATCATCTTATGTCCAGGCTGATCAAGTTTTTTTTCAAACTTTAGCCACGCCCACTGCCGCCTCCGCAATTTGAAAGAAAGTATAACTAGAGCTGTATTAAAGATATCGTATTAAAGATATTCTTATTTGGTACACCTAATTATATACCCAAACTGCACCAGAGTAGTTATTAGGGAATCACATTCTTATTTGACACACCTAATAATGTGGCTAATATGCATCATCTGACTAAATTTAGTTGAAATCGGACAGTAAATATCGGAGATATACGTATGTATATGGCTGGCAATAGTGAGCGAGATAGCATGCGTTCGCCGTTGCAGCATGTTAAAGGAAATTCTTTATGAAATTGATCGCTATTTCGAGAGTTTTGTACAGGGTATACTCAATGTCGGCAGGGACTTTTATAGACGAAATTAAACTGTAAAATTAAAATAAAAATCAATTAAAATCGCTTGGTAATTAACAAACGTTACTTTGTTAAATATATGTATTAATAACATTTAAATATGAAAAAAGAAGCTTTGTCTGCCGTAAAATATTTGGTGTCCTTACAAAGACAAGGATTCATGGCACTACAAATACATACATACATACATACATATGTATATATATATATAAGTACATCTGCTAACACTGTAAAGTGTTCTCTGTATGTTTGTTTTATTTATACGATAAATTACAATAACTTGAACATTAACTTTAACCACATTTTAATGTGGTTTTAAGTGATTTTGAGAATTTGTCCTACCTAGAAGGACAAATAAGGTGACAATTTGCCTTTTATATTTATACTATTTTTGATCAATAGTTGCTTGAATTATTTATCAATTATGGCGCGTGTTTAAGTAGATTAAATGTGGCTACTTAATCATGCTGCAAGACTATACATACATATATACAGATATATATACGTGTACTTGTACGTGTGTGTTGACCATGTTAGCAATTATAAATAACATGCTTTTAAGCCATATATAGATGAAGGGAGAATACAATCGAAATAGCAAGAGACAGAGAAAGAGTAGCATAGAGAGAGAGAGAGAGAGAGAGAGAGAGAGAGAGAGAGTGTGATAATTTTTTAGTTCGATAATTAGTGAAATAACTAAAACTGAAATAAATGTATATATGTACATGCACACTCACACACACACACACACACTCAAACATCAACATAGTTAAAATGGCGTTTTCGCTTATCACTTAAAGTGGCCTCCACAAAGCAAAATAACAAAAAAAAAAAAACAACAATGAAGAATACAAAAATTACCACACAATCTAATACAGTAGAATAACCAAAATAGAAAAAAAATGTTATGAAATTGTCACCAAGAGAGTTTCCAAAGTGTATATATATATATATATATACATTTATTCATTTATATGATCAAGCGACCCAACGACCTCTTACCAAAAGAGGGGCGTGTGTATCTTTAAATTGCCTGATATACAAGAAGCAATTTACCTGATAGATACATCGATTCAGTGTCGATTGCTGCACTGTAAAACATACATAAATATTTCCGAGTCGATTTTGTTCAAGAGTCAACTGAAAGTTTATTGCGCACCCGAACAATTTAGATCATCAATCAAATTTAGGCACTGACTAAGTTTCACTGACAGGCACAAGAGAATACAAAAGAAAAATTAATCATGTTGGATAAATTGCAGTAGTAAAAGGACAATCAAGAAAAGGATGCCGAAAGTTTTGACGTTTTGAAGAGTATTTTCAAAACATTAAGACTTGCAAAATCTAAAGCAAGTTTGTGCCTTAAATGGCAAAAAAGTTTCACTTAAACATGATTTCTACAAGAATAAAGAGTTTCATTCATTTAGACTTTAATAATAATAATTTACTATCCAAGTAAGGAGATTTAAAATTAAACATTTAACTTATTTGAAAGAGTTTGTAATATTTTATTTTTCTGTGGCACAGGTGTTCAAAAGATAACTTTAATTTTATTAAAAGTTTGTCATTGTTAATCAAATTTCTAATTCCCATACATAACTTGAAATAAATGTTTTTATAAATTAGAATAAATCGTTAAATACTTTCTACTACTATCTAAACATTTGCAGCCCTTGCAAAGAGCATTAGGAGCAATAGCACAGTCGATCTTGCAAAGTATCTGTCTGTTTCTTCTCTACTTTTAGACATTAACTTCTTAGATAGGTAAATGAAATTTGGTGGATAGGCTTTTAAGACGTGTGTGCATCTTAAGTTTCAGAATTGGCCGTATCAGACATATATAAGGTATATCCCCTATACATAGTAACTATCAAAGCAATTGTACCTACACAATAACCACTAAGTATGAACCAGAAATGATGTACAGGCATTTATTTTAGCCTCAAGCTGAATCTAAAAGAGACAAAGGTTTCAAATTTAAATAAGAACGAAAATCTAAAGAGCAATATGAGGCAAAGGCTTGCCAATTTTTTTTTTTTAAATTAGAGCAAAATTTATTGAAATAGTCAATAACTTAAAGGGTATACGAACTTCGTCACAGGCAAAGTTAGATTTTTTTGATATATTATTTTTTGTTTTTCTCCCTTTAAACCCAAATTGTTCAGCCTTAATCATATTCCACATTAGAAAACTATATCAATTAGATCCTATAGATATGATAAGCAAAAAACATGATTTAACTAGAATACGATGCAGTTAAAGATAGGCCAAAGGAATTTTTGGTTTGTGTTTTTTGTTAGCATTGGATTTCTAAGAAATTTAATATCAGTAAAATTGGCTACCAAAAACAATGAATTTCACATCATTTTATTGGCCTTAATATTGTTCTGATACGCTTTTTCAATTCCCCGAATTTGAGCTCCATCACAAAAAAAAAAAAAAAAAAAAGTTAAATGCGCTTTATGCAAAGAGAACAAACTTTTCTTATTACCTTGAGGGAGAAAAAATTTAAAATATTGGTTATTTGCAAAAGAAATGCAATACCTTTCCCCACCCCCTTGATAAGCTTGAAACATTGAAAATACAAATAGAGTAAAAAGTAGTTAACACGGCTCAAACTGTATACAAATATACAAAGAGAAGGGAAAAATTTCCATGTAATAAATTTGCCCTGCTATTTGACAACATTTGTTTCTATTGTATTTCAAAATCAAATAATTCATTTTAATAAAAGTTCAGGCCTCAGGTTATTGAATTTGAGTAATATAGTCAAACGCAGAGCAAACAATTTTTAGTTTCAAAATTTAATCACTAAAATAAAGAACATTGAAACCAATTGCACTTGTTGGTTCTAAAATTTAAACATTTTTAGTTTATCCAAAGATGTCCACTTACTTTCACTTAAATAACAAATTTCACTCGATGATAGTACAAAAATTCCTCTTTCTTTTTTTTTTAAATTTTTGACTCGTGATTTTGTATTATTTTCACTTTTTTCGCTATCTAATCAAGTCTTGCAGACGGCTACCATTAAAACCCATGCGAACAAAAAAGGCCCGTCAAGTGCTTCAACTACCTTAATACTATGCACTCGCTCCACTATATAATATATAGATTTCGATATGTAAAATAAATTTTCGCTATGCGTGATTTATTGTTGCAAAAACTTAAAAAAGTTCAGCTTACCATTTGGAATGTTTGCCCTTCTTTGTTGTTGTGCGTGTTTGTGTGTTTGAGAATTTCCTTGTCTTGTGCACCTTCTCAAATATCAATTTCAAATTTGGCAATTTGGCTTCCAATATGTTCTATTGACTTTTCAATTTAAGTTTTGTAAGTTTGAAGCTCTTTGGTCTTCGCCGTTACCAATTATGATCCATCAAACAAAAAAAAAAAAAAAAAAAACTCAGAAAAAATGAAACAAAAAAATGAATAAATTGTTTACGCTGCGAACTCTAACACTTTGGTATTTGTTTTTTTTTCGCTTTCGTAAACATTCGGATTTGGTTTTTCAATGGCCAGCAAAAAAACACACAAAAAAAAAAGAGGTAAACATAAATATTGAAAATAGATTTGAAGCACTGGATGCTGGAGAAGGAATACCGTTTCCGTAGAACAACAAAGAACACAGCAATTCGCTTTTGGTATTGTAATAATTTCGATATATTTAAATTTCCGTTCGTCTCATAAACTCTTTTCAATTATTAACACTTTGTTGTATACAGACACATTTTTGAAACTTTTCTCGGATTTACCATAATTTATTCTTTACTTTATTTTATTTTTTGGCACATTTATTATAATCTCTTGTCACATTCTCATATCAATGGCATAAATTGCTTTATTCACAAAACTTTTTATGCAAATGTAATACACTTTATATTTTAATATTAATTTCTTTTACTACGTCACTGAAATATTAACATTTTAATTCTCTTTTCGCCCACATTTTCTTATTCACTTATCACTTTTGCGTCACTTCTACATTCGATTTAATTTCAATTTCATTTTCCACTTCTTTTTTCTTTGTTGTTGTTGTCTTGATTTGAATTTGTCACGCGCCCGCCGAACAGCTATCTTTGTAACGGTATCTTTATGGGCCGCCGCCACAGGTATCGGAGAAGAGACGTTGAAGCAACAAGCGTTTGTGCTAGAATGATAAGAACTGTCAATGATACGATTTGCCGGCCAAAAAATCGTGAAATCGCAAAGAGCTTTTGTGTTGCAAAGCTTCGTCAGTTAACGCAATTTTTAAAATGAGCGAAAGCTTTCATATTGCGTATGCACGTGGTTTATCAGATAAAGTTAAACGCTCTTAGATGTCACTGTAAATCGATAAAATAGAATAATTTACCATTAGATATGTCAATCCGTCTTACCAGATCGATAAATTTCATCAGAAGATCAATCTTTTCTTGTATAGTAAAAGGAAAGAAAAAAGGAAAAAAAATATATTTTTATAAAAGCGAAAATGCATTCAAATTCAGAATCTGTTTTTGGAATAAGTTTTACGTAGCAGAAAAGTCCATATATTATTATTATCTATATTTATCTATCTATCTATCTATCTCTTTAAAGTTAAGATTTACCTATATGTAGTAGTAATCATTCAAACGTTAACTTAAATAATTAGTCAATTATTTAAAGCCCAAGAAATGCATGGAATTTAATTTCATATCTTTGGATTCCAAAGATCTTTACAGTTTGAAAATCGATCAATATTGGACTAAATTGTTCAAAGTCCGATGTCCTTAATTCTTCAATTTGGTTAAGGGCTATTCATTGCATGCTATTATTCATTTCATCACTAGTTTCCTTAGTAAAAACCATTGTTAAAACTTTTAAAACTTGAGAAAACAAATTTATATCAGATTTTTAAACATTTTTACAAAAGTTTAGCCATCATTGTGATAAACAAATCAAATAAAAATAAAATTGGTAACCATGTAAGAACTTCGTAATATTTTACACAATGCTTAATATTGTATTTTGAAAAAGTGTTGAAATTATTCTGTTTAAATATAACTTTCTTCCGAAAAGTTTTACAAAAGTCGTCTATCTATGTATAAACATATGTATGTACATACATACATATGTATATAAAAATAAAGTGATGTTCGTTAGCCTCGCTAAAACTATAGAACGGCTGGACTAATTTGGCTACTTTTGACCTTAAATTATTTGAGGAAGTCCAAGGAAGATTTAAAAGGTTGAGCCCCTGGTACAATATTTTACCAGCGAGGATAAAGTAATACAGACAGATAATTATTATGCAAACTAAGTAATTAAATATTAGTACAATAAAAATGCTGCCAACTTCATAAAAACAATCAATTTGTTTTCCCATGTAAAAGGAAATAATAATTAAAGCATTAAATCTATTTCCCAAATTTAATCATTTTTTCCTGTAAGGACGACGCAAAGTTTGTTAGAACCATCAACACCAATAAACATTGGTGTTTAGTGAGCTCGGTAAACAATGAGTAACAATTGTTCGGCTATCGACGTCATTCAAAATTATAAATCAGGATAACGTAGTCAACTATCAGACGGAGATTTTAAAGCTCCTAGAATTCAAAACAAACAACTGTTGAGTCAATCACATCGAACATTTTTTATTGCGGTATTACACAGTCTGCCGGGTCACTAGTAAGAAATAGATGTTTCAACATACATTAACTTCTAATCCCAATTAACTAGATTTAAAGATTAGCTTTTCTAAGGAAGCGTTTCCGACTATATAAAGTATATATATTCTTGATCAGCACGACGGGCTGAGTTGATGTAGCCATGTCCGTCTGTCTGGATCAACAGCTTCTCCTCCGAGACCCTTAAAACTTCAGAGCTGAAATTTTGCACCCAGGCTTCTTTTTCAATTGTCACGATTTTGGGGTTCATAAGTTTAATACACCTTTAAACAAATCCACCAAGTTTGATCAGAATCGGTTGACTATATCATATAGCTCCCATAGGAACGATCATTCAAGAATATAGTTTTAGAGCAATAACTTGGGTGTTTTGTAAACAATTGTCACGAAACTTGGTTTTTGGAAGCTTAGTATATATAGAAATGTCTGTGCTAAGTTTCAGACAAATCGGTCATCTATATGCTATAGCTCCCATAGGAACAATCGGGCATTTTTACTTTTTTTGCTCATGCTACAAACATTTAATGTAGGTTTGACTTGTTTTATATGCTTTCTAATGATTTTGTCACATTATAAATGTGTATATATTTAAATTGTTGGCACGGCCGAAGTTAGCCCATCCTTCTAGTTCTAGCTTTCATTCGATATCGCTTAAGGTATTTTTCATATAGAATGCTTTGTATTTTTCATCATACACTCGCATATTTGAAATGTTATTACACTCATGGAGGTCGTTCAGTTCAGTTCATAGTTTATATTTCTAAGATATTTTTGGTACACTTGTTTGTAGTGAAAATAAGTTCAAATAAATTTAACTGACCGTGAGAGAATTGTTACAAAATTCCAATACAAAAAAAAAAAAATATATTAAAAACGGAAAACGGAAACGACAAAAAAAATAAGAAATTTCCACACCATAAAATACCTCCACCACTACTTTCTACACTATACAAACAAGTTGCAACACAGATTATTGTATCAAGATGATGTTCACTTACAAGGAGTTAATTGATGTGGCCATTGGTTCACCTGAATCGGGACATGTTAATTTTTATGCTCTGCATGTCCTGCTCTCGAATTTTGCACAGAAATTGTCGTGCATCGATGAAGTTGTGGAACAAGATGATTATTTGACAGCGAATGTACGACGACAAAGTAGTTTGCGTGAGTTTCCTTTCTCAAAATAAACAAATACAATTTTACTACGGATAGGTATACTTTCGATTTTATCTTTTCCTTTAGTTACAATTGGAAAACCTTCGAAATATCGTTTGTTTGCCGGTGGAGATCCTGAGGATGATCCGACAAATGCGGTAGTAGAGGGCCTCGCTGAAGAAGTTGCCGCCCCTATTGAGGCTGAAGAACCGATTCCTGCCGAAGAGCCGCCAGCTGAAGCTGAACCAGTTGCACAGGTAGCACCAGAACCTGTTCCAGAGCCAGCTGTAGAGCCAGCACCCGAACCAGAAGAACCAGCACCAGCTTCAGAAACTGCTAAGGCCGAGCCCGAACCTCAAGCTACACCTCAACCTGAGCCAGAAGCTGAGACAACACCAGAGCCAGCAACACCGGCACCTGTACCAGAACCGGAACCAGAACCTCTTGCTACAGAGAAGGAGCCTGAGCTTGATCAAAAAACACTTCCATCTCCTGCTTTGGCGTCGCGAGTCTCCTCAAGATCTTCGACGAGAGAAAAAGTATCGCACACTCGCCTCGACGGTTCTATGACCACGAATATAACTCGCCTTGAAAAGCGCGTTTCCAAAATGGAACTACAGAAGGAACAGGCCAGCTTGGAGTTGCAACAATTTGTCACCAATCTGACGGGTCAGTTAAAGCTAACAATGGAGCAACTGAACAATGTAACTCACTTTCTACTTGATCGGAAACCAAATCCGGATAGACCCAAGGTACTTCGCCAATTCGCCCGTCAATTGCGTATTTTAATGCACACTGTCGGGGATGATGAGAGCTCTATTAGCTGGACAAGTAGCGAAGCCCTTATCGAGGAAATGGAAGAAGACGAAGAGGAAGTGGTAGGGGAGGAGACAACTTCGCTCACCGAAATAGAAAAGCAGGAGGAAGAAGAGACCTTAGACTTGGAGCAACATCTTTGTTACTCACCTGATAGGATGTTGACCGAGTTCCTGGAACTCAAAGCTCAGTTTTGTGCCCTCACCAATAAAGTTAATGAGTTAGCCGCAGCTCTACTCCAAGATGATGCCCATCGGTTGATGGAAATGATGCAGGAGATGCACGATACCGTTCGAGATATCCGATTATCTTCGGCCAGTAATCGGGAGACCATGCAGAACATTAACCATAAGATCGAAAATATAGGACATCAGCTGATTCAGATCAAGAAATCCATCAACCACCTGGATGAGTTGAAAATTGATAAAACTGAAATTGAATTGTTGCTCGCAGAGAAGGTTGATTACCAGCAACTGGCCACAAAGGTCTCCCTCGAGCAATTAGAAGAGTACAAGGCCCGCCTGGAAAAGCAATTTTGTGAGGTGCGCTACATTGTGAGCTCTAATGAAAAGAACATTTTGCAAATTATCGACAACCTCCGCATGACCCTAGGCATCGATGCCCTCGAATTGGGTCTAAAGGACTTCCGCCAGCTCATTGAAAAGCGAGTGGCCCTGATTACCGAAGCCCTGCAGAAATACATGGAAATGACCAACGATGATTGTGCAGCTGCTGCCGGTCGAGTTAAGGTGATGCAGGAACTTGCCTGCCTCTCCTGCGATACACCCTGTGTTATGCGCACAATGGAACGTTCAAAGGTGCCCACACTTCCCTCGGCCAAAGGTTCGACAGGTCTGGGTCCCATTGTGACCTACGAGCTGGGTCAAATCCGTAAATCTGGCATTATGGGCTACTATCGCAAGGATGAGTTCCCTCATTCAACCAATGCCTGGACCAAAGGTATGCCCATGAATAAGTGTGTGCCGCGACATGCGGGCGGAAATCATACCACCCATACGGCCAACGATCATATGCAAAAGGTTGTGTTGTCTAAAAAGAATGCCGGTTATAATTAATTTCAGTTCGTTTACTCTTATCTATATATTTTTAACTTCTAACAATATTTTTTGTGGGATTTCGTATTCGTAAAGTAGGGTACTTAAATTGCATTAGCATTAACTCATTTACTGGTCAATTAGCTATTATGTATTACTAAATTTGAAACGTTACAGAATTAAAATAAAGTTTCATTTCAAATATATGTTTGGAAGTAAATTTCACTTTTTTAAAAAATGCGCCATTTAGTTGCGAACTAGTTCGATTTGAGCGAATTCGAACAAACTGGAGCGAATTCAAGTTTTCCATGTGGCCAAATAAGCAGAGCGTAATCAAGTTTCAAACCACTAAATGTAGTGCAACAGATGCTATATAATACCCTTTTTTGAAAAGTTTTTGATTTAAAAATTTGAATTTAATGTAAGAAACAACATTCGTTTAAACATTCTAGATTATTTTTAGTATTGCAAATCAAAATAAACAACAAAATCCAGCTTAAATTTTAACTCAAAACTTAACAAATATGTAAATTTTAACTCAAAATACTCAATTCGAATAATAACTTAATGTTTACGATATAATAAGTGTAATACCAGAACATAAGAGATCAGAAAGTTTGCTTGATTTTTGCGCACAGAGAGAGAGAGCGAGAGAGAGAGAGAGAGAGTTGCCGCTTGTTTGTCTCTCTCACGTTGGAGCTGTTTCAGTGCTGCCATTTTAGCTATTTTCAAGTCAGATCTGACTTCTTTTATTAAGAATTGCGGGAAAAAATTTTGAAACAGCGGGTAGAGGGAATTCTTGCTTTACAAATCAAAATAATTCCTGAAGAAAAAACATTAGCATTTTAAAAGAAGAAGATTTTAAAAAACATGTCAAGAGACCTGGCTCAAGTTCGAAAAACAGATCAAAACTGCACAAATGGACATGGTTAATGAGATGTCTATTTGGGAGTGCTGTAGTAATTTCATAATAGAGCTCTTGAAACAGGTGAAGCATTGTTTTATATTGTTTTAATAACTAGTTTTTTTTTCAGCTCATTTTTCCTTGTGATCAGAATTTTCAGTTCGCTCTACTTTTGTGATCAGACTTCCAGTTCGCTCAACTATTTTGATCAGATTTCCAGTTGGCTCTAATTTTCAATTCGCTCTAGGACAATTTTTCTTCCAACAGTTAATTAAACTCAATATTAAGTATACTATTTGTTTTTGAAATATTTAACTGCTCCTCTGAATAAGATGGAGATTCAAATGACGATAATATGGACGACCATAATTTCTTTATAACATTTTAAATTCCCCATTATGTGCTGTTTAGCTTATTTTTTGGCTTATATTTTTCAAATTTTAGCATATTCTAGTTTACTTTTTTTCCAAATCTGGCTTATTTTGACGCTCAAATTCTGGCAACGCTGAGCTGTTTTTAAATTTTTCGTTTTAGTTTCTCTTCGAACGTTAAATCGAGTGGTTGGTTTCGTTCCGTGTATTGTTTTTTGTTGTCGGACCAACAAATAAGCCAAAAACCAGCTGGCAGTTTTGAACAAGTTCTTTTGACGATCACACCAGCACGAAGAAATAAAAGAAAAGAATAATCGGGAAGAGGCGAATCCATAATTATTATTTATGCCAGACAACTTGAGTTATTTGAGTTGAGTTGCCGCCGCCGCGTTTGTTTGTTTATGCTCAATTGGAAATTGATTATGGCAAATTTTTAATTTACATGTTGTTAAATGTTCTCTTTTGTGCGTGTGCTTTTTTATACAAGTAAGAAATTAGAATTGCTCCGAATCAGCATAAACTGATCGCATACTATATATAATACAAAACATACAGCAAAATTTTATAAAAATTTAAAATTTGGAAACGAGACAACTGTGTGTGTAATAAAAAACGCAACAACAAAACAGCGAGCGAAGAACGAAGAAAGAGAGACAAACAAACAAAACAGAAATCAAATTGGTTTTTGCTTTGATCGCATTCAGATCATTTGGGACCACATCGTCATCTTCTTCTTCTGTTGTTTTTGTTACCTGAGCAGCAGCCGGCAATTAGCTCTGGTCTCTATTCTCTCAATCTTCCGCGCTCTCTCTCTCTCACTTTGAGTTATTTATTAACGTAAAGTAAAGAAAACAAAAACAGCAACAAAAAATGGCAATGCAACGTGAAGCAGGCGTTCAGGACTTTGTCCTTTTGGACCAGGTCAATATGGAGAAGTTTATGGACAATTTACGTAAACGGTAAGTTGAAAATGAAAAGAACAAATATTTACTTATTGTCTCTCCATCTCGTTCTCTTGGTCTTGGTATTGGTTTTGGCCTCGGTCTTGGTTACTTGGTCTAGTTCAAGGCCTTGGCGCCACACCACACGACCACCGACCACACAAACTGGTTGCAAAGAGCATTACAATGCTATTCTTTGGATTTTACTTTAGACGAGAATAAACAAAAACTAGATTTTTATCGGCTTTTCAATTAAACGAAGCTTGAAGAGATTTACTCTGTTCCTCTCTCCCTCTCTCTCACTTCTCATGCTTCTGTTCTACTTGAGAGCACAGTCAATGAAGCCATTTGCATGCTCGTTTAAAGTGTTAAACTCTTTGTTAATCATCTCATTTAAATGATTAAAGTCTTTTCATTTGAATGAAAAACTAGAGAGTAAACAAAATCTTTCCTATTACTTGTAAAAGGAAAAGTTAGATTGCTTTCTTTAAGGGTAGCTCTGGCTGATCAGTTCAAGGGTTGAATCATTGCGCAATAGTTTGTTATGAGATTTTACGTTTTTGATCCCGCCAAAACAGAAAACCTTTAGCCAGAACTTGTTACCAATTGTTTAAATTTGTGTCGAAAGTTCATTATGTTTCTTTGTCGTTTTATCAAAGATCTATTTAATATTATGACAACATTTTCAATATATATCTCATGGCCATCCATTCCAGTTAGGTAAACCCCAATCAGAAATTGACAGCTCACATTTTGCCTTATCATTCGTGGCTATAATGAATGTTTGTTTGTTTGTTTTATTGTCTCACCCTCTTTCGAGTATATTTAAGTAATCACCGAAATGAGTCAAATCCTATTTATCCCCTATCATCCAAAGTGATTCAGTTAAGTAGAAGATATATCATCAGTTAACACAGATAGAATAGAACATTTGAGGCATGAGTTGTCTTATGTTAAATATATATTTAGATATATGTATAAAAATTAAGGCTTACATTCTATAATTTATTAATTTATTGTATATAACTTTAGGTAATAGGTAAGGCTTCCATTTTAAAACCTATTAACCTTCTTTGAGTTGGTTTAATTGAGACTTTCAAATAGTTTCTTAGGTTAGTTTTTATGCTTTTGGTCAAATTTTTAACTATTTTGTTATACAGTAAATCCCTTTTTTCCAAAGTGTATCTGCATACAACTGTTGACAATTCAATTAGCATTTGAAATACTTACTAAAAGTGCCAAAGAATTCATTATCATAAAACTGAATGGCAAATAAAGCCGCAAAAGCGAAACAATTTCCACAATTTTGTAAGGCATTGATAACAAGTTAAATAAATAAACACATATACATATAGTATTGTATATATATATAGAAACATATGTCGTACATCGGGGTATAGAACTTTACTATAATAATAATGATAATGATCTTTGCGTTAGCACTAAAAGTTAGCGAGGCATGCAAAGCAGCGACCCATAGCAAAGACTGAACCACAACAAGAAGAGGCAGGGGAGGTGCCTATGAAGGCGGGGCATGCAACAAGTTGTTGACACATGCGGCATGAAAAGAAATATACACAACCAGACAAACACACACACACACACTGTGTGTGGCAGGGACCCATTTTAGTTTGGCCACTGTCTGCGTTCTCTGGTTTGGCGGTGGGGGGAAAAAGAACTTTATTATAATGACTATAACTATCTCGAATTACGTTCGTGGGCAGTTAAAAAGTGCCACTTAACTTTTTTATTCCACAAAGCAAACAAATCTCTATTAGTTTAAATGGTTTTTAGTTCATGTTTTTCCATTTAAAGTCAATTTTGTTGAATTTTATTGCATAATAAGTAGCGATAAAATGCAGAGTATATAGAAAGATGTAAATTTTTTCAATTCTTTGACAAATTTTTACTTTGGCAAAGTTTTTTTAATGAAATTTTGGAACTAGTTCTTGGTATATAATTAAAAATATTTATTGCCAATTTGATTGTTTTTATACCCTTGCAGAGGGTATTATAAAATTGGTCAGATGTTTGTAACGCATAGAAATATACGTTTCCGACCCCATAAAGTATATATATTCTTGATCAGCATCAATAGCCGAGTTGATTAAGACATGTCCGTCTGTCCGTCTGTCCGTCTGTCCGTCTGTCTGTTTCTATCAAGTTTTAGACCATAAATTTTTAAGCTACATAGTTGAAACATGAAAAGTTAAGTTCCTTAATCTATGAAGTATGAAAAGTGTAAAAATGAGTAGGATCGGATAATTATCACCAGAGCTATTAACTAAAACGTGGAGGTACCTCGAGTAAAATAAGCAGTTTTCTTTGGCAGCAAAGAAACAAAAACAAATTCCAAGCAATCACACACACACATACATATGCAAAAACTGGTCACCACGCGGTGTGTAAGAGAGACAGAAACATTTGCGTTGTGTTGTTGTACAGAACGAAATTTAAAGAGCGAGATGCCATGCGTTTGCTATAGTTTTCTCTTCAATTACTTTAAAAATTTTGTTTTTAAATTAAATAATAGCTGCAAGGGTATACAAACTTCGGCAGAGCCAAAGTTAGCTTCTTTGATATTTTAACTTTTTATTGTTTTATTATGCTAATTCGCATTAAACAAATTTTTATAAATTTCTCATATAACTAGAAAGAAAGTATTTTTTTTTTTTTTCATTTTAATATTTATATTTTTCATATTTATACACAATTGAAAATCATTATATTTATCTATTTCTTCACTTGCATTTACTAATTCTTAAAGAATTCTAAAAAAAAAAAAAAAACTAAACAGGGATGTTTTTTTTTTAAATTTGTTTCTTCATATTTAAGTATTTTTATCTCTTTTATAATTATATATATTTTTATTTCTATAATTCTATAAATATTTCTTACTTTTTAATGAATTATATATTATTCATCCATTTGTGAATCTTTTTAATAGATAATTCTTTCAAAATAATTTTAATCATGAGCTTTTTATGTACTTATTTTTAAACAATACAAAAAAATTCTCAATAAATTCTCTTAAATTCGGTCTCCCAATATATTTTTTATGTATTTAAAATTGAGAATTTACTAACTGTTAGACCTTTACTCATAGAAGTTCCTCCAAGTTAAAAATTCTTCACGTTCTTATCATTCATCTCTTATCACTTTCTTTACTAAGAGCTAAATGGCGTTTATTATTAGAGTATTTTATTACTCATCATCTATATTCATTAGTGATACAAACAATCCCATTCACTTTAAAATTTTTCAAGTTAAACTATTTTTAAAAAAAATAATTTATTTTTAGTTCAAACTAATGACCCAATAGTCATATTTCTTAACTTTATTTAGACCATTAAGGTTTGATAATTAATTTTAACATCACGTTTCCAACACACAATGATTGATTACATAAGATCATCAATGAAGCTTATCATCTGCCACGGGGTGACGGGGGGGACAGGGCATCAATTTTCATGCGACGAAATTAGATCGTAAACTGCTTATCATTAGCCTCTACCGAATGCATCAAACATGTGGCAAGACTCCCCTTAAATGAAATTACAAATCATTAATTGTGTAATCAACTGCAATAATAATAACACGAATTACTTGTACATATTGTTACATCCATAAACATAACACAAATCAATTTGCAGTGAAAATATATGTATGTATGTATGTATGTACAGACACCTATAAAACCCGGAAAACTGCAGACACAAACAAATTGAGGCAAAGGAAAAACTCAGACAGCAAATCTGAAACGAATAAATATTACGACTGAGGGTCAAAAACGCGCCAAAAATGAAAAAAGAAAGAAAGAAATAACAAAAGCAAAAGAAAAACTGCAAAAGAAATGAATAACTCACTTTCATTTTTGCCGTTTTTTTTTTGTTGTTTTTGTCTGAAATGAATAATAAAAGCCTGCAGAGGGAAAATGCAATTGTTTTTATTAATATCTTTGATACCCTTTCTTAGTAATCATTTGAAAATAAAGAGAACATCGTAAGAGAATAACTTATAGTTTAAATAGATTCACAAGAAGTTGTAGAGGAGTTTTATTCCGATTATATATATTTTTTTTAAAGAAAATATTTATTAAGAGATAAGATTTATCAAATTTTATAAATTTTAATTAAAATACATAAAACGAGGGGCTAATATCAGTTGCTTTTGTTATCAGATGATTCAAAAGTTCAAAGTATGGAAATTTTTTAAGCTCAAAGATTTACTAGCAAAATTTGATCAATTTTATTGTAATTAAAGATCAGACTACTATAACCACTACACAAATCAATCAAGATCAGATTAATGAAAATAAGATCATAGATTAATGAAAATAGTTATCAAAAAAAATAATAAATCATTAATAAATAATTTTGAAAACAAGCTTAACAATGTTACATTGCTATATTGTTATATTGGGTATTTTTAATAATATTCATTCATTAAAATCATTAAAAATAAATTTGAAAAGCTTAACAATGTTAGATCGCTTTGAACCGTTAGGGTATTTCATTTTCGACTTGCCAATGTCTCTTTCCAATATGTTTGTGGATAACCATGACATCATGTGGATGGCAAAGTGAAAAAAGTAATATAAAATAATCTCGCCCTTCCTCTACGAATGAGAAATATGTTATTCCAAAAAAATATATGTATATGTATACATACATATATCCAAAATCTGACTCACTTATTGTGTATCTTGCAAATACTTTTCTGCCGTCAACAATAGCAAAAAAGAAAACAAAAACAAAACGAGGAAAGAAAAATAAAAAATGCTTTGAGCCGCAAACCGGTTGATGGCGTCAGAGTTACTTAGTGGTTGCCTCGCCAAGACTCACCCACCACACTAGAAAACAAAAACAAAAGATGCAAAGAAACAAGTTCTCCCCACTAAAACACACACAAAGTATACAAAAATTTTCTTCAATCGAAAAGCAGCCCAACCCTCAAAATGTTTGAATTCTGTTTGCTTTCCTTCTCAAGTTCAGAAGTTCCCAGAATTGCCAAACCAACACAAAAAAAAAAAAAAGAAGAAATTTAATGCCCTCCGTTCCGTCGCCCCATTAAGTCAAGTGTCCTGATGAGGCGCAGAAGTGGAAAAAGATAGTGCAATGCATGGCAAATGGAATGGGTTGGAGGACTGTGCTAGAGTCGAAGGCGTGACCCCATGAGGTCAAAGAGTTGGCCATAAAATCACTGATTGATTGCACTTGGAATTACAATTTTCGGCTTCTTTTGTTTAAACATTTATGTGGCCTATATTTTCGTAAATTTTTTGTTTTTTGGGTTATCTTTGTGTTTTTAGTTCAGTTTATTTATCCTCTGAAAATTTCCCATGAACCGCCCGTTGAACTCAATTGAGAGATTTTCGCCTGGTTAATTTATTATGGCTATGAAAATGTATTTTTGTTTTTATTCTAGAGTAAAATTTAATGATCTTATTAAATCATTTTGCCAGAGATTAAAAACTGTCTATACATGCATTTTTTTAGACAAGGCAAAAGTCAACAGACTAATTGAACTTCCTTTGAATTTTTAAGTATTTATTTCCGTTCTTAATTCCAATTTTTTTTTTTTTAATATTTCTGAAATTGCTATTTTTCTATTGATAATAAATAATTTGAATAAAAAGACATCGGAAAGAGTCTTACAGTCTTAAGAGTCTTACAGACTCTTTATTTGAAGTCTTTGAAATTATGGCAGTCCTTTGTATTATATAAATTCTAAAATAATGAATTTTTATTAATCAATGAATTAATTTTGGTAAAATTTATAGGACATGCATATAAAATATGCAGCTTTCTTATCCTTACTATGACGGCTAAAGTGCAATCCAGCCGGGTAACTCGTTTTGAATAGGGTATAGTCTCCTTCTGTCCAGTGTTCTTTTCAATTATAGAATATCTTTGAAAACATGGATTCCAATTTACTTATACTAAACTTTAATATCCTTATCAACATCTGTGTATATTATCATCCTAGCATAGTTAATTGCAATGATTAGCAGACTTTAACAAAATAAATAAATAAATTGCAAATTCTAGATTGAGTTTTTCGTCATCAAAACCGATAAAAGATCTTTAGCTTAAGCAGATGCAATATAAAACTATAGTATAAGATAATAATCCTTTATATACATCAACTTTATGAATTTCTTGTTTGTTTCTTTATGATTTCTAAAATAATCAGTAAATAATATAAACCGACTACAGATTTCTTGACTGTTTACTCTTATTCAAATTCAATTCCAACAAAAGTTTCGCAAAAAAACTTCTGGCCAATTTAATCGAAACAAGATACTAAATCATTATTCTTTAACCTAAACATAAAAGTCTTGGAATGTTCATATTAAACTGAAATTATATTTCAATGATTCAGAGCTAAAAAAGCTATATAAACGTTTGATGTTTAAAAAAGATATGAAAATTGTTTAGTTTATTTCCAAAGGAAACAAAATTGTGACCTATTTTATAAGTTAAATACACTTAAGATTGTCTTTGGAGAGAGCCACTCAAAGAAATCATAAAAAACAAACACTCATTCCTCTATATAGTATATGCAAATACTGATTCTTCTATCGGATTCTTTTATATAAAACACTTTAAATTCTTATCAATTAAAAAAACTTTTAACTCATTTGCAGTACTTTTAGAGACATTTCCTTAATATAATTGAGTGTGAATCATTTCTCAGCTACTTTCAATGAAACTGAATTTTAAAATTTATTTAAATGTTGAACACAATTATTTTGTATTTTTAGTTTTTGTTTTTTGGCATAGTCAAGGTTTAATTAGCTGTTTAGTATTCCAATCGCGACAACAAAATGCATTGAAATTAATATGTTTAGGTGTGTTTACGAACAAGTTTAATCAGTTGTTAGTTGGTTTTGTTTTTTTTTTTTTTTTTAACATGACTTGTTCAAGTATGTTCAAACCGAAACCCGTCAAGAACAAAATTTCCTTCTTACATTAAACCGAACCCTTGAAAAGTAGTCTAGCATTGACAACAATCTTATCTTATTCAACCCATTGATATATATTATCAGGTAAAGTTTTAGTGGCGCTTTTTTTTTGTATAAAATTTCCCTATAAGTAAACTTATAATGTTACCTATCTATCTGGCACGCCCTGGTAGCAAATATATAGAAAGGCATGCCAAATTTTGTTCACTGATAAGATTGCAAAAGAAATGTAAAGAACCCCGCTAAAAGTGAATTGTTGGCCAAGTTATTATGTAACCTTGAATTGGCTTTGACTATTGATATAAAATAAACCCATGGACTGCCCATATAAGGCAAAAATACATATGTATATGACGAACCTAAAGCGATAAGTAAAGTCAAGAGGGAAGATTGGCAAGAGATTGCAAGGGGCAAAAGAACCTAAGGAAAAATTTCCTAAATGCAAATTTGTAGGCGTTTCAGTTTAATATATATGTATATAGTATATGTATATACTTTGGTTCCCTCTATTTTTATCTGTCTTGAGCAAAATACAGAAAATGAAAAATTTCTTTTTCCCTTCATTTTCATTTCGTTTTAACATTCCTGAACGCGTCACATTTTCATTTTCATGCAATTTTTATGAGCGTTTCTTCCAAAACGAGAAAAAAAAATTATTAAAGTTTCCAGTGGCAAGTCGAATGGCAGATCAAGCATAAACAATATAGACATACTATATAGTTATACATAGACTTGCTCTCTCCCTCTCTCTCTCTTTTGGGGTATGAAAAAGTCATAAAAACTTCAAGAATTCATTTTCGATTTCCGATTGCAATCATAGATTGTCTGTTTATTTGTAGAAAAAAGCGGCATTGTCTTACTAGACACAACTGCATATACATATATATGTACTATATACTATAGTATTCATTATATAGGGAGAGTTCAAAGAAAAGATAAACAAAAAAAACCAACTTTAGTTTGGTACGTGTTGAGTTCCTTCTTTAAAAAAAAAAAAAAAAAAAAAAAAGTATTGCCATGGCATATTTGATAAGCTATCAATTCAGATAAGCGGGCACAATTCCTGATATTTTGCTGAAAAACGGAAATCAGAAAATAGTCATTTACATAACGGCTAACGGTATTCGAGGCACTTGCGATTACTAATTGAATCACGTAACTTTTCCATTATTGTGCAAAAAAAAAAAAAAGAAGTTCTTTTATCGAAGCAAATGGAAAACTCATTTGATTCTAATGGGAAATGTATGTATGGATAGATGGATAAATGGAGAGTGAGAGAACCAGAACCAGATCTCGAGCCCGAACCCGTCTAGACGACGCCTTGTTCTTGTTATTCATTCGTTTTGCCTCTGTTTACATATACACTTCTTTATAGCCCAAGTCTCTAGCAATGTTTGTCATTTGGCTTGCAATAACTTTTACTTGGCCATCTGCATTCTTATAGACTCCCTCCCTCCCCCTTCCACCACTCTCTCCCTTAGTTTACACAAGACTTTATCATTTATTCTAGCGCCTCTCTCCATTCTTTAGAAGAACATTGTTGTTTGCCTTTGACTTGGCTCTGGTCCGCTAATTGACGAGTCTCTTTCTTGAACTCTCTGTGTGAATTGAAGTTAATTTGAAGGCATTGCGCAAAATGATTCCAAAAGCAAGAAAAGAAATGAAATCAAATGAAACGAAACGAAAGCAAAAGAAATTGAAAGTGTTGAAAATTCTTTTGATTGTTAACAGATGTCTACTAGCTGACTGCATTGTGTCAGCGGATATAATCAGTCAGATATAAGACGAGAGGCATAGCTTTTGCTTGCTTGGCAAAGGTAACACTTGGCACTCATTCAAGTGTCTTGACCTTTTTTTCCCCCCCTAACAAACTGATTTATTATTACATTTAAAACAACATTTTCCTTGAATTCAGACATAGATATAAACAATTTTAATGGAATTTTTCTAAACTGGGCACATTCCTCTGCCTAACTGGCAACAGAATTTATCAATAATCGTAGGGTTTAAATAATATTGATTTAGTTTTTAAGTGTAGAGACAACTTTTTAAACTAGAATCAAACTTTTATATTGTTTATGGAGAAATAAAACTTAAATTATAAGTAAAAAACTAGTACGACTCTTCTGTTTTCGTTGTCAAATCGTTTTAAATAGTTAATCAATCTCATTGAATGCATCTTCAAGATTTCAATATTGTCCTCAGCATATTGAAAATAATTATATGCTATTAATATGAAAATTGACTATCACTTTCCATTTCACTGACTAAGAAGCAATTGATTTTAAACCAAGTAACTTGGCTTGTAGAAACAGGTTTCAATTCCAACTGAAAACAAATCTAATCGAAACCACAAACGGGATTAGGCCTGATAGTTTTATATCATCGTGTTCAGTATGTGATAACTGAAAGCATTCCAAACTAAGCATTATAACATACTCTTTGCAAGAGCATAATAAAATTGTTGACTTAAGATATAATTCATATATATTCCTATATATTGACTTAACGATATAGCTTACCTGCTATCTCAATTTAAGGTCTACGATTTCAAAGTCGGTATTTGTTTATAATCTTTTGAAATTCTTATTTATTTAGTGCAGTAAATACAAATTGCGGTCAACATGTACAACTAATCCCTAAGCTAAACTAGAAACATAAAAATATATAATTTACAACAACATAAACTTCTTATAATAGTGCAACATTTTCAATTTCGATTGATTTTCCTGCTCTGAACATCCATCAATATAATTTCGCTTATTCATTCTCATTATTGGCTTGTCTCTTCAATATGACGCTCGAATTCAATTAAATTCCACAAACGCAAAAGTAAAATACATAAAGAGGAAAAATAAAAAACATTGACCCACTCAGCTAAACCCTGATGATGTCAGTCGGTTTATATAGTTGAAGAAGAAAAAAAAAAAAAAATACAAGTGCATCAGCCTACAAATTGAGAAAATTTATATCGATTTTCTTTGACTTTTCTATGAATCGGTCAAGGCTAAACAGTCACTACTAATACTAACTAAGTAATTATTTACTATATAGTAGGCAAAATGATGTGAATCATCAAACCAGAGAGCTTCAGTCTATGCAAATTGTATTTTAAATATACATATTATTGATAAAAGTTGAGTCAGTCATTTTCTAATTCTTTACAACAAATTATTGAATAATTAAATTCCTTCGTAGTTGGCTAACAGGTCGTATGATTCACTGACTATAAGGCTAAAATCAATATAAATGAAATGTGTGAAACCAAACAAAATGTAAAAAAAATACAAATTGCAAAATAACAAATTCTTTTATATATAACGTAGATATATATTATATATATGTACATTCAACAATTTTCGCGGCTTTTTGTGACTTGAAGTTTTTATTTTCATATTTGTTGCTTTTGCTGCTTTCTTGATTACGTCATTTGGTAATGCAAAAAGATACAAAAAAAAAAAAAAACAAACTGAGTGAGTGAGACATAAAAAGCGATAAAAATAATGAATAAAGCAAATCCAAGTTTATGATGTGCTTGTGTGTGTGTGTATTTGTGTGTGTGCGAAGGCAAACAAAATACATGTGCATGCTTTAGTATGTTAACCGCGTTTTGTTTGTGTGGAAATCTTTACTTTATGATTTATGTATCTGATATATATTTATATATATATATATACATAGGTATTAATTCGATTCGGCTCTGACCAAGAAATCGAGGGAAGTCCAAAAAAAAGCATGTGTTAACAATTGCCAATGGAAAATTTATTCCAAAGTAACAAAACGGAAAAAAAATAAAATTATATTTTTATACCCTTGCAGAGGGTATTTTAAAATTATTCAGATGTTTGTAACGCATAGAATTATACGTTTCCGATCCCATAAAGTATATATATTCTTGATCAGCAAGAATTGCCGAGCCGATTAAGACATGTCCATCTGTCCGTCTGTCTGTTTGTTCGCAGCTTTTAGACCGTAAATTTTAAGCTACATGGTTGAAACATGAAATGTTAAGTTCCTTAAAAGATTACGCAGATCAAGTTTGACAATTAGCCGCATCGGTTAATGGTCACCGGAGTTTTTAAATAAAACGTACAGGTAAAATAAGCAATTTTCTTTGGCAGAAAAGAAGCAAAAACAAAATTCAAAGAAATCAGCCGTACAAGCACGAAGATCCAGGTTCGATTCCCATTGCTTCAAAACAGAAGTTTAAGTAAATATTGTTTTTTTTTTTCTTTTCGTACATCAAGTTTGAACTAGATCGGATAATTATTATGGTTGCAAATCAATAATGAAATTTTTTTATAATAGCAATTTATTTTTATGGTCACACACACATGCAAAAAATCGCTGAGTGTGCGAGGCAGAATCAGACAGTTTCAAAGATCAAAATTAATTTGATGGAGTTCAATAAAACCTTACTTTTATTCTTACAAAAGTCTAGAAGTTTGAAAAAAGAAAGTTTGGCATTTGCAAATTAATAAATATTTTTAAATTGGCACCTGTTAAAAGTCTTTTTATCAAATTTTTACCAAATTTATTTAATGATTTTATAATATTTCATCAAAATTTACAAAAAATTTAATTTTCGTCAGAATTTTATTCCACAAATATAAGAATTTTTGATGGTATTTGGCACTCTGAAAAATGGGATAGTGTAGAGAAATTATTTAAAATTTTGTTATTTACCTAGTAAAAGGTTTTGATTGAAAAGTGTTAAAATCCAACTTGATTTATATTTTTGGGAAACAAAATTACTTATAAATAAAACCTCATTCCCTGGTTTATAGCAAATAAGATAGTTTAAAACCCATAATTTAATATATTTATGTATATAATACATATAAATTCTATTTTATAAAGATCAATAATCAATAGTTTTCAATTGTTAAAAGCTTCTGCTGCAAACAGACCTAAAACAACACTCCATAAACAATTTAAAAAACTAAAAAAAATAATAATATTCTTCTCACGCACTTGAATAAATTTAAATAAAATTGAACTCAGAAAAAAATTGACAATAGTTAAAAAAACAATAAACAATGCCAACATCTATTCATCAGAAGAGAAAGGAGAATATTATGGTAACCAAGTTTAAGTCCAATTTGAAGCATCTGAAAATGAAGACTTATGCAAATTAAATTACCTAACTTGATGAGCAATTATTCAAAAGTTACCTAATGACCACAATTACTCGTATATAAGCCACAAAATGTAATTAGCCAAACAACAAATGCAACAAGTAAATTACAAAACTTACAAAACACGCCCACAAAAAAAAACTCAACCTCCCATCCACTTAGCTAAAACCAAAAAAATAACTAACTGTTAGACAAAGGCCTTAACTATTAGGGGAATTGGTTAAATGAGAAAGCAAAGAAAACAAAAAGGAAAAACAGTTTTGTTAAATAAAATGAAAATAAAACAATACACTTAATACACGCATTTATTTGTTCATATTGTTGTTGTTGTTGCTGCTGCTGCTGTGTGTCTGGTAGTGGTTTTGGGCCAGAAGGCAGCCAAACAGCCAACACATGTTTTTACTTAAGTTTCCAGTGTTTATTTATAGTCAAAGACTGACGCTTTTTTTTTTATTTTCTTCTGTTGCTTGTGTCGTCGTTTTGTCTTTACTTTTGGCTGCCTCAAACATTTGGGTCAAAAATGTGACAAGAAGAAAGAGAGAGAGAAGGGGAGATGAGTGAGAGATATATGTATATTTGAGAGTGTATATATGTGTATAATGTGAACTACTGAACTCTAAGCAAACCTGTCATCATCTTAGATATATGTTTATATATAGTCAAGTAGGAACCGTTTAGCACGCTTGTTGACTTTTTAGTGCACCAGGTCATCGGTAAGTAGAGAAAAGGGCAGGCAGCAAGCCGCTTAGCAAACCCACAAAGAAAAACTCTGCCATTCGTGATTTTCTTTTTTGTTTTTTTTTACTATGATTTCCCTTCACTATACATATGTATTTGCTAGCAGTGACACCTGAGTGAGGTGTGAGTTAGTGACTTATGATACATGTGGGTGAGAGACAGAGAGGAAGCAGTGTGGGTGATGTACGCCCACATGGCGGATGATTGACATACAGCCAAAATAGAGAATAGGCTTGCCAACAAACTTTTTAACTCTTTCCTCCCTTCCCCCCTTGTGGGCATTGGTCAATGAGGTTGCACACATTATTGACGGGAAAGTAATTGAATAGAAAGGAGAAGAAGGAACTTTCGAGTGGGTCTACACAATTTGCAAATGCCAAAATAAATAATATTTTAATAAATATTTCTGTTTTTTGTTTTTTGTGAATATTACAATTAGTTCTCTGGTATTATAAATTTTATCATAATAATAGTAGATATATATACATGTATTTATAGTAATCTGCCTATAATAAATTTTGTTATATAACATTGTTTTTAAAGAAAGAAATATAACCTGTTTATGGTTGGTTATTTTTGGAGCATATTTAATTCCTTAATCCGATTATAAACTTTCAAAATATTTGTCATTTTTTTACCATATAGGAAGAAATCTTGTAAAAAAAACTATTTTGGTTAATTATTTTTTACATTTGGATTACTGTAAATTTCTAAATAAAATGTTACTCAATGCATTTGACTTTAATTTGAATTCAATGAGTTTAAATGTTTTCAAAGCATATTTTAATTTAAATATCGTTATTTCGAATATTCGCTAATCGAAAATATATAAAATTTTATTAAATATATTCAGGTTAGTTTAAAATTGATTTCAAACAGAGTGTTTCAAACTTTAATATGTCCCAGAAACATAAAAGGATTTGGTCACACTATGTTAAAGAACTGACATTTTGGAGGAATAATAAAGGATTTTGTAAATTGAGTTTTTCGTTTTTGTCGGCTCAAAAATGCATAAAACAGTTGTGGAAAAATTTCTGAATATTCTTTGTATCAAAGCCCTTATTGATGATGTTATATAGATTTAATAATACGAGATTGACACTAAAAAATATGTTGCAATTTAACACAAATTTTGAGACTGACTAATTAATATTAATTTCAGACCATATTTTTACTAAAGTTCAAAGTTAATACATCTTCTAAGTATAAATATCAAAACTTAAAGATAAAAGATCTATTTATTTGAAAACTGAACTTCCAAAATTGTTTCTACTTTTTTATACATATATCTACTCCAAATAAATTTAAAGCATTTTTTACCACTTTTTGATGCAGTTTTTCAATCAAAGTATGCAATTCCAATAAAAGGCGAAAATTAATTTTATTTGCTCAGTAACTTAATGAATAATTTTTCTTACTGTTTGTCTAAAAAATGAAAATGATTGGACTTCTTCGCTAAATATATAAATAATTTAAAATTCCAGCCAGGTATAAACATTGATCAATTTAGTATACATTTTATATGTATGTATATTTGCTCTCAATCGGCTCACAGTTTATATCAAAAATGCCCCAGATCGAACAAAAATGATGACCTGAATGGAATGGGATCAATTTTTGGTCTAAATCTGTTGGCGCCTTATAAATTGCATACAAAATAAACACTGAGGCTGGGCCATCGGAGCAATATCAAATTGCCTGGCCACACAACAGGCATACGCACACACACACACACACACACACAGAGTCAATCAAAAACAACAACAACAATACAATATTAAATCAATATGGAACAAGAAAACACACATAAACTAAGTACTGCAATTAATTGCATAGCCCAGATGCACTCCTCCTTAATCTCGATTTCTCTCTCCCCCGTTGTGCCCAAGACAAACTTTGAAATCTTCTTTCGAATCAAAACACAGCAGGCGCCTAGCCCCTATACCCCCTACCACTGACTGCCCCCACCCCGCACCCCGATGGCATTTGCATAACAATGACTAGGCGCACACCCGTCCCAATCAACCCATACCTAATCCCCCAATGATGCACATTTATTTAAGTTAATATAACTCCCACTCTTCCAGCTGCCCACTCCCCGCTACCGTCATCATCCATTTCGTAATCTGTTGAATGCATTTCAAAACATTGCATTAACTAATGTGCTCATGTTATCGCTCTTCTTTTTTCTTCTTCTTTCCAGTTTCCAAGTTGGCTCCATTTACACATACATCGGTGAGGTGTGCGTCTCGATGAATCCCTACAGACAGATGAACATCTATGGACCGGAGACAATACGCAAATACAAGGGTCGCGAGCTGTTCGAGAATGCCCCTCATGTGTTTGCCATAGCCGATGCAGCATACAGGGTGCTCAAGCAAAGGCAACAGGATACATGTATACTTATATCGGGTGAATCGGGTGCAGGTAAAACAGAAGCATCAAAGATCATTATGAAATATATTGCGGCAGTCACAAATGCCCAGGGACAAAATGAAATTGAAAGGTGAGTTCATATTTGGAAATTGTTTTTGTGACAATAAACAATTAAGATAAAACTAGAAAATGTTGGTTATAACTATTATAAAACACTTGAAAATTTTATTGTTTATAAATTTTCAAAGACAAATAAAGAGATTCTTTATTCGAAAATTACCATTATAAATCAGTTAGAAATTATAAAATATCAATGTTTTTTTTTTTATTAGTTTTCTTTAAATTTTTTATTATTAAGAAAACGTTCCTTAGTATTCTTTAAAAAACATATTTAACTTGATGATAAAATGCTTTAATAAATTTTACTATAAAATATGGTAATAAATTTTAAATTTTTTAAAAAGTATTTTAAAAGTGCAAAGTGTTTTATAGTTGTAATAATCATAATAAATAGTTTAAGCAAACCCAAACTAAATATTATTTACATATTAATACCTTTGCAAAAAGGGTATATTAATTTTGGTCAGAAGTTTGCAACGCATAGAAGGAAGTATCTCCGACTATACAGAGTATATATATTCTTGATCAGCATGACGAGCTAAGTTGATATAGCCATGTCCGTCTGTCTGTCTGTCGGATCAACCGCCTCTCCTCCGAAACCCTTAAAGCACAGAAATTTTGCACCTTGGCTTCATTTTGCTGCAGGCATTGTATATCTCGGAATTGCTATATCATATAGCTGCCATAGGAACGATCGGTCGAGGATAGAGTCAAATTACAAATTACATTTGTTGTTTATGAGTTTGGTGTACTTTCTAACATATCCATCAAGTTTCATTAGAATCGGTTGACTGGGGGATCGGTTGACTATAACGATAGGTCAAGAATACCGTTTTAGAGCAATACTTTGGTGTTTTTAAAACGATTTTCACGAAATTTGATATTTGGAAGTTTAGTATATGTATATAGAAAAGCCTGTGCTAAGTTTCAGCCAAATCGGTCATCTATATGCTATAGCTCTCATTGGAACAATCGGAACGAAAAAATTTTTTTTTCGAATTAAATTTTTTTCTCAAGCCACAAACATATAAAAGAGGTTTGACTTGTTTTAAACTTTTTCCAATGATTTTGTAACATTGTAAATATGTAATTGTTAAATAACAGTTTGCAAGTGTATACGAACTTCGGCATGGCCGAAATTAGCCCATTCCTTCTAGTTTTTTTTGCAGTATTTAGGATTGCAAATATCATTTGAAGTTTTAAATATTATTTAGAAGTAAAGTTTTATTTATTAAAAGTTTTTTTTTAGACGAGGAACATTTAAGATATACATATACATACATACATATGTACATACATAGGTCAAGTTTTGTTTAAACTTTAAAGTATTTAGTTGATATTATACTGATTGTTACTGTCAAATTATAATGAATTTAAAAAAGACTAAAAAAAACTTCAATATGTAGAAATTTTGATATATAAACATACTGAAAGCATGACAGAAATTACTTCTTTGTTTAGAGAACTTTATTATGTGGAAGCTTACAATTGTTCGACTGTACTACATTCTCTTCTTTTATCAATTAATTTTAAATATTTCTCTTAATATTACAATTCCAAAAAAGTATATCTTCGATATTCAATGATCCATATTACATACATATGCCAAGACATTTCATTTAAAATGAACTAGTTCTGTCAACTGTTGGAACCAATTCAAAGTATAACTTGCTTTATGGTTGAGAACTTTGAGAATGGGAACCAGACTTATCTCTCGATATATATGCAAATACCCAGACACTGTACTTACATGCAACCTCTAACAATGGTTTTTTTTATATTCCTCCATTGTTTGCATGTACATACATGCAAATTTTTGCAAGTAATTTTCATTACAAGGCCAAAACCGTGGCAAAAAACATTTCCCCTAGATAATAAAATAATCACCAGTTAGACATATGTTCATATGGTGAGCAAGTCATCACATTACTTGCATGACCCATGACCCAAAAAATGTTCCTCCTGATGTCATCGGCAATAGTAAGAGCTAGCTAAAAACTAACCCAAAAATTAATTGCTCTCACTAATTGCTAGTCTCCTCTCCATGATGGTCACCCAAAACCAAAAAGCACTTTGTCCCAGCGACTTTTATCACCTGAATGTAATTTAAGGCGAACCATTAAAAAAAATAATAATGCTCCACCCGCCACTCTCCCCTCACACCAGACCAAGCCCTCTCACACACAACTCACTAGGAACGACCAGTCAATTTTAAGTACCTACCTTTAAAACAGTTTAAAATGACATTTTCTTGGACAAAAAGGAAACTAAAACTAGTCTCGTTTAGTTAATTAGTTTCTTGGTTTTTTTTTCTTTTACTTAAGCGTTTTGTTTTTTTTGCTTCTGACTTAAACAAAATGCAATTAATTCTTAATGGTTCTCAAATTTTTAATATCTTTTTCTTGTTTCCAGAGTTAAGAACGTGCTGATCCAAAGTAATGCGATATTGGAGACCTTTGGCAATGCAAAGACGAATCGCAACGATAACTCGAGTCGCTTTGGCAAATATATGGATATTGAGTTTGACTATAAAGCCGATCCAGTGGGTGGCATTATAACCAACTATTTGTTGGAGAAATCGCGTGTGGTACAACAGCAACCAGGGGAGAGGAATTTTCATAGCTTTTACCAGGTGAGTGAGTGCCCGAACGAAGAAGTAGGGGAGTACACCCCCCATATAGTTAGATCTATACAATATTTACACTTGCTATAAAGTGTGAGTCAGCGTGAAGCGTGCCTCTAGTGACGAAAGCTTTTTAGTGGTTTGGGTGTGTGTCTGTATGTGTGTGTGTAGGGTGGGGTGGGGGGCCCATCAATTACTTTGGGGGTGTCAGGTTGTGTTTTTGTTTTCAGTTTGCCTTTTATTGCTTTCGGGTGTGGTTTAACATGGATATTTTAATGCTATATTATAGTTATTCTATGCCTAGGCCAAATTGTTTTTTTATTTTTGTTATATTCATTTCCGATGATAAAAGTCATCAGATAGGTTTTCGCACAGCCAGTTAAAGCAAATTCTTGGGCATATAGATAATGTGCCACATCATAACTTGGGTATTTTAATGAAATTTATCTCTATTTATATACCCTTTCTTAATGGTTATTTGAGTTTTGATTAAAAGTCGGCAATGTATTAAATGAAATGTCTTTTGCATATGTTTTACAATCTTAAGATGAAATGAGCTCATATAGTCATACATCTGTCTGGATCAACAATAATTTCAGTTGCTCTTTTTAGTAACTTGGGTTTATGATCTCGAAACAATCAAATCGAATGATTATATCATAAAGCTTTCCTTGGAACTTCGATCAAATCAAAATCAGAATGAAATCAAAAGTAATGAAAAGTCAAAGTTATATATGTATATAGATATCATGGCTAACGAAACATAAAGCCAACTCATATCAAAGTCTGAATTTGTCAGAGCATTGGCCTTGGATTTTTATATAGCTTTGGCTCAAGTCAAAGGTCTGAGACATATAGTTTCTGTTTTAATTAATGCTTTATTTTAAATTCACACAAATTGATGATATCATTTTCAAACGAATAAAGTCACTTTTTGTTAATCATTCAATAAATATATAATATTTTTATCAAGTTATGCTACATTTACATTGTTTATTTATATGATTAACATGTTAAAGCAAAAGATGCTAATTAAATATTTGCTTTACTTTCATAAATTTGTTTTAACATTCCACCATTTGGGTTAAGCAATAAACACACTCGAAACACTTTTATATATATCTTTATTATGTATTTGATCAGGTAAATGTACTTTAGTTTTATTCACCATCAATTCTCACCTGTCGTCCATTTGCAATTGATATGGAATAGCTATAAAAAGTAGTGAGGCCAAAATAAACAATATAATCATAAATTGAGTAATTTTTTGTTGTATACCAATCTTGTTATTTATGACTTGAAGTCTAGGGAACAGTGCTTGAGGAGATCTGTGTTGGACAAACACCACAACTTGGACATGGCACAGACTAACTGATAACTGACAAGTGACACACGACAGACAGTTGGACAATTAAAAGCGGAAATTCAATTATGGTTAACGTGTCTGCTAATCGTCGGCCGTACTAAATAGTTTAGTCATATGTGCTATATATGTATATATATGGCAAGTAGTTAACTAGTTTTAATTTGTCTTTCCATGTCCATTTTCAGCTGTTGCGCGGTGCCAATGACAATGAGTTGCGTCAATATGATCTGCAAAAAGAGACGAGCAAATATCATTACTTGAATCAGGGCAGTATGGATATACTAACTGAGAAATCTGACTATAAGGGCACATGCAATGCCTTTAAAACATTGGGCTTCACTGCCGATGAAGTCCACACCATTTGGCGTACAGTTGCAGCCGTCCTCCATTTGGGCAATGTGGAATTTCAAAGTAAGTTTTATAATTCTTGATTTTTGAAAGTTTGTTATTAATGAAAATCATTTTGATTTACAGCCATTGAGGATGAGCTGGTTATTAGTAATAAGCAACATTTGCAATCAACTGCAAAATTACTCCAGGTAACCGAATCGGAATTATCTACAGCATTGACCAAACGTGTCATTGCTGCTGGTGGAAATGTCATGCAGAAGGATCATAATGCTACCCAGGCGGAATATGGCAAAGATGCTTTGGCCAAGGCCATTTATGATCGTCTATTCACCTGGATTATATCCCGCATAAATCGTGCCATTCTCTTCCGTGGCAGCAAGACCCAGGCGAGATTCAATTCGGTCATCGGTGTCTTGGATATCTACGGTTTTGAGATATTCGATTCGAATAGTTTTGAACAATTTTGTATCAACTATTGCAATGAGAAGTTGCAACAACTGTTTATAGGTCAGTGGGCCAAACACCATCCAAATGTCGATTTATTGACTTGATTGATTTGATTTCAGAATTGGTGCTTAAACAGGAACAGGAGGAATATCAGCGTGAGGGCATTGAGTGGACCAATATTGATTATTTCAATAATAAGGTAAGGAACTTAAATTGAAAAGGTGAATTTCTCTAACAGATTTCTTGTTATTTCAGATTATTTGCGATCTGGTGGAGCAACCGCATAAGGGCATGATTGCCATTATGGATGAGGCATGTCTTAGTGTGGGCAATGTCACCGATGATACTCTTCTCGGTGCCATGGACAAGAATTTGAGAAAGCATCCACATTACACAAGTCGCCAGTTGAAACCCACTGACAAGGAGTTGAAGCATCGCGAAGATTTCCGTATTACTCACTATGCTGGCGATGTGATCTACAACATCAATGGATTCATTGAGAAGAACAAGGATACATTGTATCAGGACTTTAAGCGCCTCCTACACAACTCTAAGGATATCAATTTGAGTGAAATGTGGCCTGAGGGTGCCCAAGATATTAAGAAGACCACCAAACGTCCGCTAACAGCTGGCACTCTATTCCAAAAATCGATGGCAGATCTGGTTGTCACTTTGCTGAAGAAGGAGCCCTTCTATGTCCGCTGTATAAAACCCAATGATATCAAGAGCTCTACAGTGTTCGATGAGGAGCGAGTACAGCATCAAGTCAGATATTTGGGTCTCCTGGAGAATGTGCGAGTGCGTCGTGCCGGATTTGTGCATCGTCAGCGCTATGATAAATTCCTTTTGCGCTACAAAATGATCTCCCAATACACATGGCCCAATTTCCGGGCGGGAAGTGATCGTGATGGTGTACGCGTATTGATTGAAGAAAAGGGTTTTGCCCAAGATGTTAAATATGGTCACACCAAGATCTTTATTCGTTCGCCCCGCACTCTATTTGCCCTGGAACAGCAGCGCAATGAAATGATTCCACATATTGTAACATTGCTGCAAAAGCAAGTTAGAGGTTGGATTGCCAGAAGAAATTACAAGAAGGTAAAGGCCGCTGTTACCATTATGCGAGCGTACAAGACCTACAAGCTGCGCAGCTATGTTCAGGAGTTGGCCAACCGTTTCCGCAACGCCAAACAATTGAGGGATTACGGCAAAAGCATTCAATGGCCCCATCCTCCATTGGCCGGTCGCAAGGCCGAGGCAAAATTGCATCGCATTTTCGACTTTTGGCGTGCCTACATGATTCTACGCAAATATCCGCGCAGTGAATGGCCCCAACTGCGTCTGCAGATCATTGCAGCCACTGCTCTGGCCGGCCGACGTCCCTACTGGGGTCAACAACGCAAATGGTTGGGCGATTATCTGGCCAACTCTCAGGATAATAGCGGCTATGAGGCTTACACCACAAATGTTCGCAAACTTAAGAACAGCGGCGGTGGCGATTCCTTCCGGCAGGTGCTTTTCTCCGCGTTTGCCAAGAAATTCAATAAACACAATAAACAAGCCGAACGTGCCTTCATTGTGACAGACACAACCATCTACAAATTGGATGGCATCAAGAAGAAATTCCGTGACTTAGACCATACGATTGCCATTAAGGATGTAAGTAGAAATGCTCAAAGATTTTGGCCAAATCACATTTCATTTAACTTTTGTCGTTCTCTCTTTGCAGTTGACTTCGATTAGTGTTACTCCTGGCCGGGATCAGCTTATAGTTTTCCATTCACCCGATAACAATGATTTGGTTTTCGCAATGCAGGGCGAGACATCCGTACTCAAAGAGGATCGCATTGGTGAACTGGTTGGCATTGTCTGCAAAAAGTACTACGAGTAAGTAAACCACAAAACACAAATCTTTTACATTTAGCACATTTGAAATTTTCTCAATTTTCCAGTGTCACGGGCACCGAACTACGTGTCAATGTGGGCAGCAACATTGCCTGTCGCCTGGGTGAGAAACCACGTACGATTGTTGTCGAAGGCGCTGCCAATGTGGAGAATCCAAATTTCCGTCATGCTGCTGGCAATATTATCTTTGAAGTGCCCTCATCTTATTGCGTTTAAAAGGACACAAGAAACATATTGTATGACATTATTGTAAATTATGCAAAAAAATTATTCGTAAGAACTACAGTTTGTTTTTGTAATGCATTAACCTCGCTCTGTGTGTGTGTATGTATGTATATCCTGTGCCTTTACTAATCCAATTTCGATATGCAGAGTTCGATATTTTCTATATAATATGAATGTTTTCTTTCTCTGGATAACTGTTTTTATATATCTATAGTCTTAAACAACGATTTGTACATTTTTTTCTACATTATTATAATAAGGCAATGTAACTATTTATATATTGTATGTACGTATGGCGAAACTTGGTTTACTTTTTTGCTAGTTGAGCTGGCAAAGTGAAACCAATGAAAGTATTAAATGTACTTTGTGCATTTGTTAAGGAATCATTTATTATTTATACCACATAGCACACGAATTAAGTTTGTACTTAAAAATACAAAAAAAGAAAAGAAAACAGAAAAAACCACAAATACAGAGTGTGCCATCTGCAAATACAATATTATTTATATAATATACAAAATAAAAATTCCAAAAATATTTATAAATTTTGTGTCAAGTAGGCTGGATAGTATACATGTCTATATGGTTTTATCCATATAGCCACAACAAATCTGGCGTCGTAAAAGTAAACATATATTTCTTGAAAGCAGAAAAAATTTATTTTCTTAAAAACGAAAAGTTCAGTCAAAGATCATGAATTCGCAGCTTAACCAGGAGTTGGTTGACGATATGGCGGAAGACAATGTCAACCAGCCTGAAGCTTTGATTCCCATCTTCCGAAAGCTAAATTTGGGTGCTGAATCAACTCAACAACAGCCCAAGAACCCTTCAACTATGGTGCGTAGCTCTTCAAAGTCAGAAGGTGTTTCCAAGAAGTGCGATTGCTTGGAGCGAAGGCGTCAAGAGCAGCTAATGTTGCAGGCACGCTCGCCTAAATAGGTACAGAATAGTGTAAAGTTATTCCAATATTTTTCAAAATTTTCTTGTGGTTTATTCTCATATTTTTGTTCGGCACAAAATAATCTAAAAATTATTGAAAAAATTTCAAAAGTGTGATAAAAACTTTGCCAGGGACCGGTTACAAAATTTGGAATAACTCGAAATTTGTTAATATTTTTGTTAGATTTTTGCAAAACATCTATACCATTTCCATATATTTTGGTTATTTTGGAAAATGTTAATTGTTAAGCAGGCCATGAGTCCTTTAATTTCATTCGATCATTGTTTCATAAAGCTATTCTCGTCAGAGAACGTTGGTTGCTCGAATAGTAAACATGTAAGTAAAACATTTCAAATAAAAATACAAAATATCAAACTCAATACTTTTAGCAAACCTCTCACCGATCATCATCATGACTTCCAAGGATATAATAGACATGGAATCTTGGCATAATTGGTTTGGTACAGCAGCAACCCCAACACCACCACAATCTTCTACGATCGATGATATCTTCAAATGGCCACAAGACATAGGTTTGGATGAGGTGACTTCTCCAGGATTAAGAATTCGCAGATCGAACATCTATCAACTAAAGATGAACCGACGTTATAAGCGTCTGCGTGCCATTTATAAACGTTTGGGTAGAGTGAATGTCCCATTGAATCGCCCGATGAAACCCTCAAGAAAATTGGTAAAAGCCATTGAACGTTTGAAGATATAAGGGATCTCTTCAGTTAATAAGGATGATATAGTCCCATTATAAATAAATTGTTGGCCCATATATTCATTAAAATTTGATATTTGCAACCGTTAACGTATTTGAAATGATATTTTGATTTTACCAATAGACCCTTATAGACAGTATCCAAAACTTTTGACTAGTTACTGATTATTCTTCCAAAGGTTCAGTCTGGCAAGAACGAACGTGAAAATCATTTGTCCGTACTATAATCAAGCTTATCGGACTAATTCTTCAAAGCAAAGTCAAGTTATCATTACAAGTCTACAAATTAGTTTAAATTTATAGGAACTTTAAAAACTATATATTTTTCGCTTCTTGGTGTCGACTTTTTAAGTTTTAAAAAATTAATATATGAAGTTTAATTTTTAATACGAAAACTAGCGCTAACATTGATGTACAACTTTTTGAAACGATATTTTGAACAGTCAATGTACCTCATTAACTTACTTAAGATTTATGAGTAGCGTGTATATTGGGAGGTACATCTTGTATTCCCTCGCCGGTATCCCTTTTCAACTCCACCACTGTTCCCGAATCAAAATGTATTGGCAAAGACTGAAAATAAAATGCACATGGCTATGCTGCCGCTGCTGCTGCTGGCTATTGATAAAAGATAAAAATAAAGAGAGAAGAACCCACCACAAGAATTTGTTCTTTCAATTGCGTTTCGCATTCGCTTGTAAATTCTCGAGGAGAGCGCGTGGTGTTGCAATTGGAACGTTTCAAGGTGATTACATAAAATCGCCGCCCAGAAAATACAGATTCATACCATTCATCGAAATGCAGAGAGCCATTAAAAAGGAGCTCAGCTTCTCGCTGGATACTCTAGAACGTTATCGTGCCAAATACGGACGTAGCGCATCATTGGATGCAAATGGCAATTATACAGAGAGTGTGCCAATACAGGAGACGAATTCGAATGCTAGTGTGGGTCATTCAATACCATCAATTTTTACAAAATCCTCATCACCCCCAAAGCTGACCAAACTACAGGAGCTGCAACAGAAGAAGGAAGCCTATCTGAGGGCCAAGGAGCATGAAAGAGAAATGGAACAATTGCAACATGCTGAAAAGACAAGGGCAATTAATGGTCATAGCAGCAGCGCCACTGCCTCCACTAGCCCCGTAGAAACAACTAAGCAACCAAGTGTTGCAAACACTGTTGCTGCCTCTGCCACCACATCAACTACAACCACAACAAACACCAAGACAAATTCAAATGTAAACAGTGTTCAGACATCCAAGGTAGCATCAACTCCAGCCGGGTATACCAATTGGTCGAGTAACCATTCAACACTTGCCTCCCAGCCCTGGTGTGCCATCAGTGATCTCATGTTCTTCTGTGACAAATATGAGTTCAAAACCTTGAGCACCAGGGATTTGAAGACACACCAAGAGATTGTTGGCGAAGTCAGAGCTCTGCTCTCAGGCAAGGCGCCGTTTGATCAGCGTACACGATTCCCTGGCAACATACACGATCCGGAGAATCTCTGGGTCTGCATTGGACGCTGTGCCAGTGTGGAGTATCATTTGCAGCGCATCATTAGTGTGTTTCGGAAGCCATTGAATCAATTGACACCGGATAAGCAGCGAACTGTACGTCAGAATTTCCATTTAGCGGTCAGTGAACTGCGTCTGGACATCTCGGCAAGAATAAGCGAAGTGCGTCTATATGATCGATTGGTATTTGAGCGAGAATTTCGGCTGGAATGGCAAGAGGAGAAAGTCTAGAGCATGGATCTCCTGATTTCGTTTTAAACAATGGCAAACAGTTTTTATTTTGCAACTTCATTACATTTTTTTTTTTTTGGGGTGCGCAGTGGACAAAAAATTGTTACAAAAATACACACAGGATTTACATTCAATATATATATATATATACTATATATATGTAGATGGAATTTACGATCATATGATACACGGGATGAGATGATATATTATAATAAATATTTCAAAAATCCATTGCTCTTAACAATTGCTTGCGTAACTAAATCTAGAAATTATAAAAAAAACATGAAAGTAAATTTTATATAAAAAATGGAAAGTTTTCAACTTGATGTGTAATGGAAATTGAAAATTTTGAATCGTTTCCTCGATTCTGCTTAATTTATTGCTTTGGTAATTTTAATAGAAACATATAAATATATTATATATACATATACATCCATAAGATCAACAAAATAAAGCACTTGGTTTGCTCTTGCATGTGCATTAGTGGATTTTCACTTTCTTTTTTTCTTTTTTTTTTTTTTCTTTTTGTATAGATTTTGGTGCTTAGAAGACTAGCGGAAGATTTGTGTCTGATCTATAATAGATCTTTAGAGATAGTTGGTTTTTTTTTTCGGCTTATGGGCTGACTTCAGTGGGCTAAGTTGTGCATTTTGCGTTTTTTAGTTAACATTGATTCCAACAGCAACAACATACAATTGTAATAATATTTAGTATCAAGTATCTTATTATCATAATCCTTGAGGATCAGTCTAACAGAATTTCAGCTTCATTTTGCTTGTTTTGGGCACATTGCGTATGGTAAGGGAAATCCGTGGAGTGCGTCGTCTCAAATGATCACCAATTTTATAGGTATTCTCACAAAGATCATAATTGCATATACGATCACAGAGTATATCTTCGCTGGTCTCACCAATGGAATGCAAATAGTCCGTATATAAAGTGTCCTTTAAGATGAGCAAACTGCGTGGTTCTAGGAGCAATTTAAAGACAATCTCTCGCCTAGTATGTTCCTCATTTCGTTCACCTTCTCCGTCGCCTTCCCGCTTGGCAAACTCTAGCACTGTATGGGCTCCACAAGAAATGGTCGATATGATTGGATAGAAGAGTGGACCATCTGTATGAGGTAATATGCCTTGCCCGGGTAAATATTCATTAACCAGAACATGATTGGCATTCTGTGTCTCAAATATTCCAAAATTGTTAACCTTGTCCACATAGTTTTGGAGCCATTCAGGAATCTCTTCGGCTATCATGCCATTGGGATGCGGAACCCCACCATAGTTGACCAGTCGTCGATTAAGTAATTGGGTCCAGCGGGGTTTGGGAGTTCGTTCAATCTGACTAAGAATACGCTGTTCTTCTTCGGAGGTTATGAAATTGGGAATGTACATGGCAGATGGTGGACACTGAAAAGTAACAGTATGTATTTTGTAGTTATAGCAACAGAAATCAGCAAATAAATTGTAGAAACCCTATATTAAAGGTCGTAGCTCGTCCTGGTTTACCTTCCGCACTTCAAAGTCAGTGAAATCCATGACTAACTCTAAATGCTACTCACTAATTTACTAAGTAACAACAATAATTGCAAATCAATATTTTTGTTGGCGTCTTTGAATTTTTGAAACAGCTGATTTTTTCAAGCATGTCCAGGGGCGGAATAAACCAAAAGTGTCATGCCTTAAAATTTTTGAAAATATTAATTTTTATTATACATAATTCAATACATTTTACAGTTATTTAGGAAATTTGTTGTCAGTCAATATCATTTAAGTTAATAGCTTATTTTGGTCAAATGATTTCATTTCAAATATTTATTAATGATATTCCTAAGTTTTGAAAATATTACAAAATTATACAATAATTATATAAATTTTACAATTTCTTTATGTTGTACATCTTGTTGATACAAAACAAACGGTTATTTTTATATGTACATGGCGCCCAACTCCAATGCCCTGAAAAGTGTGCCTGTTTTAAGGGCTGGCGCATCTTGTCTGTAACATTTCGATACCGATAGGTAACATTCAAGTATTTTAGTATTTTATTCTTAGTGTCGATACTTTTTGCGAATACGGTTACCTTAAATAATTCCGCCAATTTTAGCAAAGACGCCGGTTGCACATTGCGAATTAATATTCATGTAAGAAAGTTGAAGTCATCAACTAAATAAATATAATAAATTTATTGTCTACAGATGCCTTCCCCCAAGTCCGAAGAAGTTCAAGCTGCCAAAAAGATGAAGATCGATAAGTGTGTTCTACGTTTCGCCAAACTGACAAAGGAAGCTTTAGAGCCTGTCCGAGGATCTGCCAAAGCCGCTGGTGTGGATCTTCGCAGTGCCTATGACTTGGTGGTACCAGCTCGTGGCAAAGCCATTGTAAAAACAGATCTCCAAGTCCAGGTGCCAGAGGGCTCCTATGGACGTGTGGCTCCTCGTTCTGGTCTGGCTGTAAAGAACTTCATCGATGTGGGAGCCGGTGTAGTCGATGAGGATTACCGCGGCAACCTTGGTGTCGTGTTGTTCAACCATTCGGATACGGATTTCGAGGTCAAGCGAGGAGATCGCATTGCCCAGTTCATTTGCGAGCGCATCTTTTATCCAGAGCTTGAGATGGTTGATAAATTGGATGACACTGAACGTGGTGAGGCTGGATTTGGTTCTACTGGTGTCAAGGACTTGCCCACTGCTGCCAAAGAGCAAAATGGTAAAAAAGAAGCAGCTGCCGATGAGGCTGCACCAGCCACTGCTGCTGCCTCCTAGGGGTCAATGTGATACACTGTGGAAATAAGACTTGAAGTTCATCATGTTCCTTAACATCCACCACGAGTTCCATACAAATAAGTAACCATACCATACCATACAAAATCATGCCATTAATAAAATAAATATGAAAAATTTCACCAAAACTATTGAAAAATCTTTGTAATCTCCAGTTATTTGTTGATTGTTTTAGACATTTGGCGAAATTTAAATTGGATTATGTATATATAATGATATATGATTTTCTTATTTCTCAATTTTCTACAATTACTGCAATCGTTACACCTATGTATATGTGTACATTTAGGTATACTTATAGTTGCATCAAAAAACATTGTTCTGCCGCTTATTTCTTTAGTCCAGCAACTTTTCAGTTGAACTTAACATATGTAATCTATAATTTGATCTTGAATATCTTGGAAAAAAATCATTTCCAATACATTTGAATATAAACATGCATAGTTAAAAGTTTTAATGAGATATATGATTACTTTTGCTGCACAGCATCTCCTCCTTAGCTATCGTTCAGATTGATTATACACAATCTTCATTCTTCTCTTCTTTATTCTACATTTATATCGTCATATATCTACTTCTATATCGACGAAATGGTCTCCTATGTCATAAAGTTTTCAAATAAACGATCAGTCTAGAATTAAAATGATAATTATTCATAACTTGGTCTCTATTTACAACCAATTGTCCGATTTTTGAATAAAACAATTCTTGAACATTCTTTTTTTTATATTTTTCAAATTACAAGCGATTTCTTCAGCGTTGGAAATGGAAGGATTTGCGTAAATAATTCGGTTTTTTATTTAATATTTTTAATATAGATATATAATTAAACCATATTGACGCAAACTTTAGTTACTTTAAATTATAATTTATGTTTTAACAGAAGCCCTGAATGTAAATTGTATCTCGGATTTTCAGGTGTGATTCAAAGACCCACTTTTTTTAATAGTCTTTTTCCATTTAATAAATATATAAATGGATAAAAAAAATTCAAATATACATATATGTATATTTTAGAAAAAATATATAAAATAAAACATATTTAACAAAAACAAATGTTAAATATAAACCTTAAGTGCATAATAGAAGAAATACATTTTTTCCTTTATTTATATTTGTATATTGAATCTGTCTGCTTCATGGAACTTTCTTTTTCTTTGCTTTGACTGACCATTCCATATTTTAATTATAAGATAAACAAGATATCTGAATCACAAATTTGTCTAAAATAATAAAATTAAATTTGATAAGCAAACAGAGCTGATTAGAAAGAACATTCCCCAGCAATCTGAGCCTTATAAGAATTAAAGAAAAAAATGAAGCAAGTCGTCCCTGCCGACGTTGAGTATACCCTGTACCAACTAGAAACATTAAAAAAAACCTTCGAAGTAGCCATAAATTTCATACAAAATTTCCTTTACATGCAGCAGCAGCGAACGCATGCTATCTCGCTCACTCCTGTCAGCCAATCTCGCCCTAAGCGTTTCAGTACAAAAAGAATATGGCCATATCTCCGATGTTTATTGTCCGATTTGGACAAATTTTGGATAGGTGTGCTAAATAAGAATATGATATCTTTCATACAGCTCTATTATTCGTTTTTTCCAAATTTCGGGGGCGGAAGTGGGCGTGGCTAAAATTTGAAACAAACTTGACCTGTGTAGACACTAGACGGATATTCCCACCAAATTTGGTGGCTCTAGCTCTTATAGTCTCCAAGATCCAGGTGTTCATACGGACGGACAGACGGACGGACAGATGGACATGGCTCAATCGACTCGGCTAGTGATGCTGATCAAGAATATATATACTTTATGGGGTCAGAAATGTATATTTCTACCTGTTACATACATTTTAGCTACTTTAATATACCCTTTTACCCTATGGGTACAGGGTATAAAAAAATTAAAGAAAAAATTCGTTTAAATTCACAAATGTAAAATTTATGTTGAATAACTAGTTTAAAATAAAATTTCAAAGAAAAGTTCAAAGTTAATGTTTATATGCACTTCCTCGTCTTCCTTTCTTGAGCTAACAAATATCCTGATGTATCTCCTCTTGCCTGGTTTCTTTTTGTTTTAGACTAACTTACTAATTGTAAAGGAAAAGAAAATGTAGCTCGTGCCATGGCTATATGGATATATGTATATGCCTACGAATGCAGTGAATTATGACCGACTAAAATGAGTTAGTGCACCGATCCGAGCTGCTTTGCTCCACTCCACTCCACTCCTCTGAGGTCTGTGGCTTTGCGTGTCTCAAGTGCATTGCACACATTTTGTACACATTTCTAGGCGGCCGATTTAATATTTTTGTTTAATAAATTCAATGACTCCAATTTGTAATTAGACGCTACTGTCTGTCTAGAGAGCAGTAACAACGATTGGGGCCGGTGGAGAGGTGCCCGCTGCGTGCTTTTAATTGTTTTTTTTTCCTTGGTTGGCTTTTGGCGCAACGGTTCCGCTTGACCCACTGGAGGTCAGACCCTGCAAAATTGCAAAAAAAAAAAAAAAAAAAAAAAAAAGAAGAAAAATAGTTGGAAACAAATGCAGAACTGCATTTTACTTTTGTTGTTGTATGATAACTTTTATAATTTATTTGCTTGAGCTGAATGAAAAATAGCTATATAATTTTTATTAAATACAAAATAATAAATCCTTAATTATAATTCACAATCAAATGAATTCTCGATTCTTTATCTTCTTTCATTTCTGTTTCTGTTTTTTCATTTCCATCTAACTTTCTCTCGGTTGTAAGTGTTACAAATGTTTTTTTTTTTCTTCTTACAACTAATTAAATAAACAATATGTACAAATAAAATATATATGTATATATATTATAAAATATAAATTTGATTTTTTTTTGTTGTTTTTTCTTTTTTGTTGCATGTCTTCAAGTCTTGGAGCTCTTAAAAAAACGTTTTAATTGTATAGAATCTAATTAAATTTTTTTTTTTTGAATTTAGAATTCCTCCTACATAAATGTGCATGGCCGCAAAAAGTTTCAATTTCATTTAAATTTTTTACTTCTAAAGAATTTTGAACAATTTTTTGTTGGTTTGGTTGTTAATAGTTGTTATATATATATAAATTAAATAGCCTTTTTTTCGTGTTATTTTCAAAAATAAACTTATTAATCAATTTGGGTTTTTCTTTTTGTGTCTCTGTGTTTGTTTTTAAGTTTTCTGAATGCTATTAAAAATATATATTTTTACTGACTAGCAGTTATAAACGAAGCAAAAGAATCATATAAAATAAATAAAGTTTAATGCAAAAAAATCATTTTTCTTCTTCTTGTTGTTTTTTTTTTAAGTACATTGTATGAAAACTTCTTAATAATTGTTTCTTGTTTTTTGTTTGTTTGTTAAATTGACTAATTAAATGATTATACAAAATATATGTATTTTATGTTTTTGTTTTCTTTTCTTTTTTTTTTTTGTGCAAATTGGAAGACTTTGCGATTGTTGTTGTTGTTGTCGTTGTTGTTTTTAGTTGCTTACAACTTTAGTCTAGTTTAGCTAGCAATTAAATTACTTTTATTTTATACAATAGATAGAGTTTTTTGTTTTCCTTCTTCAAGTTTGTTGAAAGCTCATTTGGTTTACACAATTTTGCAAATTGAAATGCAATTAAGTTAGCATTAAATATTCATAAGGATGTCGGCTCAGCGGCAAATAGCAACATGTTGCTATACATATGTTGCTGCTGTTAAATATTCATATATGTATAGAGAGAGAGAGAGAGGGAGGGGGATAGAGATGCCAATTCAACTGCTGACATCACTAATGCTGCACGGCAACACTGGCAGCAATAACATGTTGCTGCTGCTGGGTGAACTTGTTGCTGCGGCTGCATCATTGCTGCTGCTGTTGCTGTTGCTGCTGCTATTATCGCTGCCATTACAAATCTCCTTTTTCAAACTGCAACTAGTTGTAGTTGCTGATGTATTTGTTGCTGTTGTTGTATTTGCTGTTGTTGTTACTGTTGCTGGTGCTGCTGCCACAGTTGCAACACCACCACCACCACCACCGCTACCCGTCTGCAATGCCAACATTTGCTGAACCTGAGCAACGCACGCAACACATGGACACGGACCGCCCAATTTCTTCGCCAATATGGAGCGCAGCTTCAATGCCGGCCCCAGTTTCATGCCCAGCGAGTTAACCAAATGATCTTCGGTTAAGAGCGGCAGGCCAGTGCCATCGATAGACTGATCACGAAATGACTGCAAAGAGCAAAAGAAGAGAAAGAAAAAGAGACAGAGAAAGAGCGATTATTTATGTATTCTCATCATATATTGGTTCAAGGCACAGTGGTATCATATCATATAAATATGAAGCAAATACAATTCGTCCTCTACTCTTACTCTACTCAATGATAAAATTGTTAAAAATTGATTGCTTATTTTAAATATTTCTAAAACTTTTACTTAAAATATTTTAGAAATAGAAATTTAACAGTTCTAAAAGTGAAAAATCAACTTTAATAATTTGGCGTTAAAAAATACTTCGGAGCTAAACTCAACTATTGCTAATAGATATCGCACATACGACATGTTGTCTAATATAGCTTTGATATTATAATTAAATCGAATAAAGTAATAATCTTTATATAGATTTGATACATAATCCTATGTCTATTGTAATAATCTATGATATCTTTTCTGGGAAACACATTGGACAACAATTTTGATTCTGTTTAAAATATTTAAAGGTTTTTAATGAATGTAGAGTTTTTTGATTGAGTTTTAAACCTTTTCCAAATGAAAGCCTTAACTGGATTGGAATAATAAATCTCTAAGTTTTCCTTAGGAAAAAATTCAATAATTATTTGAAACGAGAATTCTCTTTGTTACGTTCTTTATATTTATATACAATACATAGATACTTTTGAAAATCAAATTATTACTCCACATTTCTCTCTATCTATATCTTAATCTATAGTTTAGTTGATAATTTCGAAAATCGAATGAAATAGCAGCTAGTAATTGTTTAACTAATATATCATTAAGTTACTATTATATACAATCTATGTATAAATGACTTTTGCAATATTTCATAAAAAAGAAGTTTCAACTTCAAAATTTAGTTTAGTTAGAGTCAAGTTCATGTTGCAACCATTTCAAATTTCATTTACATGGCAAACCACAGTGCCGCCTCCTCAGCTGTACAGGGGGGCATCCTGTCTGTCTGTCTGTGTGTGTATATATTTCTTTTTTTTCTTTGTGATTAATGCGCAGCTTTTAAAAATTGTTAATGAAAAACGATTTTAGCTAAAGCTTGTGGGCCTTGGCAGTAAGTAAGTGCTGCTGTTGCTGATGTTTTGTTGCTGTTGCTGCTGCTGTTGCAGTAGCATTTTCATATTTGCAACGCACGATCGATTGAAAGTGGGCAGAGGAGTAGTAGTCGACTCTTTCCGTTCCGTTCACCCCTGAAGGCAAAAGTTGATGCCGAGTTGAAGCCAAGTTGAAGCTCGCGCCACATGAGATTTCTATTATAGATTGGCCCTGATTGAATTCCAGCAACCTGTTTCCGAGGCACCACCACTAGTATAACCAGCAGCAGCAGCAGCTGGCCAGCAACTAAGTTTAAAAACTGCCACTGAATTGGCAAAGAAGGCTTCCAGCCCAGACCCAGACCCAACTGAAGCTTCAGTTTGTTGGACACGCCTTTATCGGGTGGCTCTGACTCGGCTGTTTTTTGTTTTATGGGTTTGCTCCACATCTAAATCGATTCAAGCGATTCGCTGCACTGCCAAACGGACCTCATCTATATATAAGAGAGGCAAACGGGCCGCTGGTCCACAATTGAGGATCGGTTGAGCAGAGCGAGATGAGGATACGATTACTCGCATTTGCCCTGCTGGCATTTTGTCAGCTCCATCTACAGCAGAGTGGAGTATTGGGACAAAAATACTATATGAACTTTGCCTTCAACAACAACAATCCGGATGGGGGAAGCGGTGATGGTAATGGTAATGGTAATGGTGGTGTTCTTCCTGGCGCACCTGAACCAGGAGCACCAGAAAACCATGGAAGTAGTGGAGATCATAGTAATATGATACCACCAGACACTAAGAGCGATGAACACGAAAAGGACAAAAGTCACGAGGAGGAGAGTAAACATGAGAGCAAGGACTTTACTCAAGAATCGGATCACGAGAGTAAAGAGTCTTTAGGCGAAGAGCCCATTGGTTTTGATATAGATGACGATGACAGTGACAGTAAAGATCAACCGGGCCGTCGTGAAAAGGAGCGTCAGGAAGAAGAAGACCAAAGGGCCAAACGAAAAGGCGACCATAGCCATCATAGTAGCTATGAGATCAGTATCGATGATAGTTTCGGTGGTCGATATGTTCGTTCCATTTATGAGAGCAGCGAAAGTCATGGACATCAGGGAAGCTTGGGTGGCTCCGGCAGTCGCCCCCGCAGTTTAGGTGACAGTTTTGGTAGCAATGGAGATGGAGAAGGTGGAGGTGGCCACGGCGACAAAGGGGACAAGAATATTGAAACAGAAGACCAGCAGGAATCATATGGAAACGAAGACTATGAGGAAATAAATTAGAATTGCTAAAAGACGGGGGAGAAAAAACATTTGAAAAATAAAAATTTGCTAAACGAAACAACATTACAAAATCAATGAAAAATGGAAATATAAACTTTATTATAGATCTCTGATCTTAAAAGTAGAAATTTTATTACTAGTGATTATAATTGATCTGCAAAATGTAGTGAAACTTTCTCCTTGATTGACAAATGGAGTGAGTGCTCACTGTACAAAATTTTATTTCTATTTCTATTTTACTGATCATGGAAATCAGCTGTTGATACTAAAATCAGCTGATTAGCTGTATCTTTGCAGCGTATGTAAATTGAATCAATCCATTTTATCATTGGTCACTCTCTTGTATTTTGCTGCGTGAGATCAATGAATGACTTTAAAGATCGTTGCTTTGCCTATTGACCATTAGAAAAGAGTTACCTCTACCTCCTCCTCCATCTCCTGCTCCTTTTGTTGCCACTCTTTAGTACCATTCTTGAGCATAGCGAATCGGTTTAAAAGTAAAGCGTATATTTATTACCCAACCAAATACTTCTAGATAGTGCCATTAGCAATAGATCTTTAACTAAATTGGTCACATCATGTTCAACCGAACCTATAAAGAGAACCCAATTGCAATACATGGCCTTTAGTCAAACGACATTGTTGGTTTCATTAGGAAATGTTACTCCAGCTGCTGCTCGGATTATCTACATTGCCATGGATAGTTCTAATGCAAACATATTATATGAATTTTGTATTCAATAATAATCGCTATTTCGATGACATTAGCAGTGATAGTAAAGACAATACATTAGAAGATGGAACTACAACGAAATTGTTAGAGATTGAGTCGGAAACGCTGGAAGTGAGCTCTATGGAGCATTCACATGGTCGCGATATATCGCATCAACACGATGTGATACCCAAGACACGTCCACTTGATACGATGTCACACAGTTCAAATACGGATGAGATTGTTGAAGAAGTAGATAATTCATTGTGGACATTATGGTCAACTAAGCCTATCAAAGAACTAGTAAAAAAGGGTAGAAAAAAACCCACACCAACTACTACCAAAAGAACAACTAGTCGTACAACACCGAAAACTACTCCAAGGACAACAACTCAGAGTAGGCCACCAGTTAAAGAAAAGGCAGCAACAAAAGCACCAGCAAATCAAACAGAAGATGTCGAAGAGGTACCTGAAGAGATCACCACAGAAAAGGCGACAGAAGACAAACCAAAGTGGCATACTGTCGTTCCCCATCCCGATGACTTTTTTGATTATCCCCTGGCCAAGTGCCATGAGGATATGGATCTACACGAAGTCTTTGGCATCCGTTTGGAAAGAGATCGCGGTCTACCCGCTAAGGTCTATTGCAATTTCAGCAATAGCTGGGGTGGACCATGGTTGCTAATGAATCGCATGGAGTTGCCCGTTCGTTTGCATATGCGGCAATGGTTCTTTGGCTATGTGAGTGACGATTTCAAAGATATGAATATAAACTTTCTGGGTTTGGCCCATCTCATCAATAACATGAGAATAGCCATGTTAATATTGGGCCAGGATAATCAAAATCGTTTGGTATACAATCTCTATGATGATGTTGTCATCTCCGGTTTCAATGATCTATTTATGTTGCGCAAGGCCCACCTGATTGAGGCAAATACCACAGATCTTCTATTTATATCTGTTGGCGAAGTTTTGGATAGGTATTCAGGTCGAAATCGAACTTGTCCTTTCCAAGTGGTCGGAGGCTGGTGGGGCGGACTCAATCAATATGGATTTTGGTGAGTTTCTCAATAGTTCGAGAATTCTTATTGACTTTAACAATTTACTTGTCTAGTGTCTTTCCAGTAGATCGAGATGTCCACCGTCCGGGTTATATGGCCATATTTATTAAGCCCAGTCCATTTGCTATCAATAATACTGCCCTATATGATCATGAGATAACAACCCGTCGTCCTTGGGTAACCACAGCGAAAGTCAATCTAATGGCAAGAGCAAAAAATAATTCTAGAATCTATCGTCGTCTAATGCAAGAAGAGTTCAATCTCAATAAAAAAATTGTTAGAGACGAGATTCATAGGCGTCTAAATATCTATCCAGATATTGAAAAGAATAGAGCTCAAGAGGCTCTAAATCAAACCGATTACAGATAGCAACGCTGAACTATTTGAAAGTTAAAACCTACTCAAGAGATCTCTAAGTTAGTTAGTTAGGTAAAGTCATTCACTCATTAGATTAATTCAATTTAAATTTAATGAATTAAGTGAAATTTTAAGAAATGCCAAGTGAAAATGTTTTGAAATTTATTTAAAATACGAACATATTAATGAATGTTTCTTATAAAACATTTTAATATTTTGAAGAAGTAATTAAAGTAATATAAGATATTTTAGCAGATGATAGTATCTTGTAGTATCTTTTCTTAATCTGCTTTAATTTTAATACTTCTAATTTTAGTTTTGATAAAAGAAAACTACATAAACTTCAATCGGAACTAGTTAAAGCTTAACCACAGGAAGGTTAATTTAAAAACCTTGGGCAAGATTTTAAATCTTTCTTTATTGTTATTAAACCATGGGGTTTCAATCAGGATCGTGGGCAGATTCTTTTTCCACAGGTATTACTTTGCTTCATTTGTAATTCCCAACTAGTTCTAGCTTTAGAGTATTTAAAAGGCAATCCTAATGCAGCAGCACAAACTTTTGATCGGAGATCTTAAGAGTTCCTGAATAGCTTCATGATCACAGTTCTTGATTGTTCCTGAAACAGCTCTTAAGAGTGCCTGAACTTGCTCAATTTGTTGCCCATGCAAAGATATTTATGGTTTTTTCTAGATATATCGCCATTCCATGTATTTAAAATAAAATGAGCCGAACCTTGTTAATGGAATAGAAAACATTTTTCTTTCCATATACTTTCTTACTTTGGTTGTTCTTAAAAACAGATACTTCTTATTCAAGTTGAGATTTCTTAACATTTAACAAACTTAAAAATTATATTACTTAATACATATGTTTCACTGTGTATTAGAACTTTAATTCACTCTTTAATACACAATTCCATTATTGCTTTATCATCTGAACATGACTTTCAAAATCCAATAAGACATAACAATTCAAGACGTAGTAATATATATATATATATACTTATTCCTACACATATCAGCTAACTATATAGTAAACATTGACCTTGTTTTGTACTTCTCAAATCTAAGGTCAAATTCGAATTACCATTCTAAATTAAAACATTTTTTTAAACTTTCAAGCATTTTCCTTTCTATTGCGGTTCCTAATTCTTCAAAGTGATCTATTTAATTATAAAAGAAGAAAAAAAAATGTCTTAACTATTAGGTTTATTTAACTTGTATACCCTTTCCCCACTTTTCCAACAATGCGTTATAAGAGAAGGCAATTTAACAAGATGAAGACAAAGAGACAGAAATATCTCTTCGATACCGGAAATTGGTGGCTTTTTTTTTTGCTTTTTTGCTGCTGTCATAATTTCAGGCAACTGCGACTGGAGCTAGTAGTAGTTGGGCCTTTGTGGTTATATGGTTACGGTAGCGTTCTAAATTCTATGCCAGTAATTGACAGAAACTACAACAAGAACAACAATTGAAACAAAAAAATAGGAAAGAAAAGAAAAGGAAAGAAAATAACTGACCAGCAAAAGAAAAAACTGAGTACATTTAACTGCATTAACTAGTTGGGTTTTGACCATAACAATACCAAAACCAAAAACAGATTTGAATTGTAAGACTCGAGACTCTCGGCTCTTGACTTTGAACTTTCTTACGACAGAGAGAGAGAGAGAGAGAGAGAGAGAGAGAGGGAGAGAGGGAGAGAGCATGATCATGATGATGCCCAAGGATCTGGCACATATGTACATGTACGCAATGTAATTGGGAGAAGAAAAAAATATGGAAATATGCAAATCATTCGACAACATCAAACAAAGGAACTTTTTGCATTCCGAGACACAGCAGAAGAAAATTGTTAGCCAAAAAAGCAACAAAATGGGAAGGCAAAAAAGAACTATATATATATATGTATTTATATATATTGTTGTAATTCTTTTGGTAGTAGATAACTAATGAATGCAAAATATATATATTTTGTATTTTGATAGGTTTTCGCAGCTAATATTCATTTAGAAGATAAATGAAAAAAGTTTATCATAAATTAACAATTTGTAGGCCATTCATCTAGCTGAAGATTGGATTACCTTGGAACATATAATTCTGGATTTCTGCCATCAGAAATTAAAAAAAAAAAAAAAAAACAACGCACGTGGGTTAAGAAGCAACCAAAAATCCAAAAAAAAAAAAGTTGATCGAAAGTTTCCAATCTAATTAAACTTTATAGTTCAAGTTTTTTTTTTTTTGTTTCTTCCCCTCGTCATCTGTCTGTCATTTGTTGACCTCAGTTGACCATCAAAAAAAAAAAAAAAATTCAAATCAATTTGCATACGAAGCATTCGTCAAAAGTATTTGTTTCCCTATCTCGCTCACTCTCTATTGCCTTCTCTGTCATACTGATTCTGTGTAAGCCAAAGAACTCGTAAATATTTGTTAAATTTGTTTTGGGGTTTTGGCTCTTTTTTTCTCGTTTATATGACTTTTAACTTGGTTAAAGTTTTGTTTGAGGTTTTGTGTTTTAATAGAGCCATAAAAATTTAAACCCAATAAAGTTATTTTGTTGCGCAATATTTACATAGCATCGGGAGAGGATTTACGATCATAAAACAATATATACAACCAACAGCAATACAAAAAAAAACAAAAAAAAACAAATAGTTAACATATACAACAACGCTTTTCAGTTATAGAGATGATAAATGGTAAATCACGATCACATCTCTACCGAAAAAAACCCTTCCAGAAGCTATAGCTCTGAACTCGGTCGCTTTTGAAAATTAAATGATAAATGGAATATATAAATTTCAAGCCATTTACATGATCTAATTGTTTGATCTGAAATTAGTAATAAGTTGGGAGTATACATATAGCTGACCTATGATACATGGATATAAAGTCATTTCAACAGTATGTAGTTAATTATCGATAAAATCATTTTTACTTTGAAGAAAAGACGTTATAACCGATATTCGTTGTAGCCGATTGTGCATCCTTACAAGTTTGCAAATCTTTCTTCGTTATAAGCGGTAAATCGTTATAGCCGGCATCTACTGTATATATAAGATTGTATTCCAATTACCATATCTTTATGATCTTATATCTCTTCTCTTAGTCGACCTTTTTAAATATTTAGGACTTTTATGCAGTAAATGTTTATAATTTCTGTGAAAAGTTTTGCTTCATTGGTTTTCTGATTCATGCAAAGAACGCCGCAATTGTCTCTCAAGTTGTTTTTTTCAGTTTTTAATCAATACGAAAGGTATTATATTTTTGAGTAAAGTTTTATGCTGTGGTATTATGATTCATTTAATGATCAATAATAGCCGCCCTTTCTTTATAATAAAGAAATTTAACACCTTAAACTACTTTGAGCTTCTAACAATTAAATCTTTAAAATATGAAAATTCATATTATAATTAAAGTTAATTTTAAAAAAAATATGAGAAATAGAAACTTAGTTATTCACGATGATATCAAGCAGAGAAGTTTGTATTCCGATTCATATATAACTTAAGCAAGCCGGCTCTAAACTTAATATTTAAAGGATTACAGTTTTCTATAAAAAGTTTCGTCCTGAAAATAGTTAGACGAATAGATTTAAATATAAAAAAAGGACTGTAAAAAGTTTTGTTAACTTGGAACATTCAATAACGAGAAGACTTAATAGAAGACGTCCCGAATATCTGTGGCAAAGTTAACGACAAATAAGTCGCCTATTTGACTTATAAATATTCAAGTAGGTAGAACCTATGTACAGTACATACTGTACATACTTACAACAAACAAAAGGAAAATTAAAATCGGCAAAGACTTTGAATTATATATTCTAAAATTGTTCGATTTACAATCAATTTTTAAATAATGCAGGCTGTAAATCGAAATTCGTTTCCGTATTTAAGCTTTTACTTAAGTAATTATTATTTTTATATTCAATTTAAAAAATCTAAAGATAATTGAATTTTAAAGTAGCTTTCGCAGATTCACTAGTCAAAAAATTGTTGAAAAATGTTTAAATTCTACGGTTAATAGATTCCAATTCATTCGAACAAGTGGCTTAGTGACTCCTTCCAAGTAATGAAACGATTTTTATAGCAAATATGTATAAGTAATGTCAGACAACAATTTCTGAATCGACCCGCATATATGAAAACGGAAATTCAGTTGCCAATATTTGATCAAATTGATAATACCCTCCGCTCAAGATGCATAATGAGATCGGTTAGGGTTAAATTAATAGCAGGGATAGGGAAAACTCTCAGTGAATATTTCGCACGTCAAATGTGAAACGTGCCAGTTGAGAGGATCTCTTTCACTCCTTCCTTTGAAATATATATATAAAAAAAAACGAATCCACATCATACTATAATAAGCAGCTACAAAAGTGCTTCTGGCTGCTTCTGGTCACCGTCAACGCGAATTGCAAAGAATCTTTTCCTCTTCTGTATGTTTCTTTTCTTTTTTTTTCTTTTTCTTGTATTTTGTTAGGTTTTATCCCTTGAAATACATTTTAATTTGCAACGAAAAATGAATTCTTTTTTTTTTTCTTTCCTTTTCTTTTCTGAAACTGCATCTCCATGCGTCCATTCGTCCCCTCAATTGTGTATTTGTGGGCCTCAATTTAGTTGTACGGATTTTGACCTGCTTAACCTTAATGCCGACAGAGAGACAGAGAAAGAGTGAGAGAGGAGGGGGAGAAGTCCAAAAAAACTTGGCTTAAAATGAAAAGGAGTGAGTGTGGCATGATCGGTATGGGGTGGGATGGCATGGCAAGGGGAATACAAGAAGCGAAGACAACAATTTGAATTCTAAATTGAACAGCTTTTTGCTGCTACCTATGCCCGGGAGCAGTCAACAATCAGTTGTCCAAAGAAACAGCAAGAGTGAGAGAACGAGAGGGGTGATCGAGACAGAGAGAGGTAGAGAGAGAGAGAGAGAGAGAAAAAAAAAACATAGAACGTGGGCCGACCTGCTGCCAACTTTGCTGAGACTGAGACCAGAGACTAAGGCACCGGCAATTGCGCCCCAACTACCTACTCATTGTAGTTCTTCATGTCTCAAGACTTTACTGGACAGAGAGAAGGGGAGAGGGAGTGAGAGATGGAGGGGAAGACACAAACGAAGACAAAGACGAAGAGTTCGACCTGATTGCCCAAGCAACAGCAATAGCACAGCAGCACCAGTGGCAGTGGCAAGTACCAAGTTTCAAAGCTGCCCATCAACAACCTTTGCCTTGGTTCATTCGCTCTCTCACTGCCCACCTAAAAAGATATAGAATTAAAATCATTTACAGCAACTGATCGACTAAAAGATGACCTTTAGTTCATCACATATTCTTCTAAATATCATTTAGGATAAATATTGATTTATTTTTATATTACATTTTTAAATGCAGTAACTAATCATTCATTTAATATTTCAACCTATAATTTTTCTTCAAGATACCCTGCATCTAAGAGTTGTTCAATTTAACTAGCTACCCTTCACTTGTGACTGCTTCGTTTTTTGTTATGTTGGTACAAGTATTTAAGGTTTTTTTCTTATTCTTCTTTTTTTTTTGCTTTAAATCGTTCATTTGGAAGTCCAAGACCAAAGTCGAGTAACTAACAATTACGCTTAATGCCAAACATCCTCTGATGCTGCTGCTCGACTGTTGCTGCTGCTCGACTGTTGCTGCTGCTGCTGTTGCTGCTGCTGCGGTGACTGCGGTTTGATCTTGTTACGCATTCAAAGCTCTCTGCTCTACTAGGTGGCCCAGTTGAATTGGGATTGTGATTTTTTTGTTTGGAATCTGGAAGCTAAGTTAACATTTGATTGGCATGTGCAGCATTTGCTCCAAAACATACTGCTTAGGCACGTGCAAGGGGAAGTGGTAAAGGGAGTATCAAGGTTACATGTAGGAGGAGTAGGAGTAGTAGGAGGGAAAGTGTTGTAAAATTGCTAGGCTTGGTCCATTTTGATTGATTTGCAAGGCTTGACTCAACATTCTATATCAATCATGATCGTATTTTTTTTTAGTTGTGTTTCTTTCTAGCGCAAAGTTGCTTATTTTTGTAAAAATAATTTAATAAATTGCCATCAAGTCGCCCTAGGTGACTTGTAGTGAGTTTTACTATGACGTTGAGTTAGTCGTTCTACTATACATTGACTCGAATTTGGTAATAAATAAGTTTTATTTTTATTTCACAGCTACTACCGCAGGCAGAGTTATAGTATAGTACGATTACAGAATCTTACAGTGGGTCATAAGTATTTGTCTATCGATATAATAGGAAGAGTTAATTAATAACTAGGCATCATCAAAAGGAACTTTAAAGTTAAAAAAGAGTTAAAAAGGTCTTTTTTCCAATCTTTACTTCTTCTTCTTCTACTTTTAAAGAGCAGAATGATAGGGAATTAAATGTTTCGAAGTGACTGTAAATCGTTAAATTGTTTTAAAGTAAAAATTCACAAATCGATGATAAATTTTTTAGTTTTTTAAATAATTTCTTTATATTTTTAACTTTGAATTTGAATGATTTCAGAATTTAGAATCAATATCAATTGGTTTGAGTTTCATCCAAGTTCATCTTAATATTATCATTTTGACTGGTGAATGAAATCGAATGTTAATATAAAATACAAGTATTTAATTGCATTTAGTAAGCCAATTTGTCGAAAATTTTTAGTATCTCCAGAGGCCAAGTTGAGTTAGAAAACGCCTCTTTAAAAGTATTTCAAAATTTAATTAATTTTGAAAACATTTCATAAACCATCAATTAGTTTTACAACACAAATATTGATTTCTTTTACACTATTCACATTTCACATCCCAAAATGTTTCACAAAAACTTTGCTTCTGGCCCACTGTAGCTTGTTCTACCATATCTTTAGGTCAAAATATTAGCAAATTTTATATGACCCGATCTCGGTCTCGGCAACGGGTTACAAACAAAAGGCTTATAGCCAACTTACTAACTCCAAAATAAAAAGGAGGGAGGGAAAAAAGAAGAAAAAAAAAAAACCTGGGCCGCTGTTAATTTCGTTTGGTAGGCACACATAATCAGTTTATTTTGTAGTTTTTGCTGTTTCTTTCCACCAACAAAGAGATCCAGTGGACGAAGAAGAAGTAGGCATCAGGCAGTGGTAGGAGTTGGAGTTGGAGAAGATGTGCCCCGGGTTACACGCCAAAGATACAATTTTAGATTATATGCCCCAACTGCGCGCATGCGCATAATAATAATGCATGCAACGAGACGACGGCGACGACGACGATGATGATGAGGATGACGACAACGACGTCGAGGACGAGGTTGAGGACGACGAGTAGCCAGTCAGCCAGTCAGCCAGCCAGAGAGCCAATTGCAGCCCAAAAGTTGAGACTATGCTCTGGGTCAGGGCGGCATGGTGAGGCAATGGAGCGGCTTGGCTTCCTGTAGGGGCACAAAAAAAGGCGTGCAAGTGGGTATAATCATCATCAGCTTTGATAACACACCACGAGCGACGTTGGGGCAATGGTTTGCGACCTGCCTGGACCCAAACAGTGGAAAAAAAAAAGAGAGACGCGAGAGAAGACCCAAGACCCGGCATGATCTGCTGCTTGGCATTTGACTTTCGGTCTGACTCTTTACTTTTGTTTTTCCTTTGTTTTGTGCTTCCAGTCATGCGGTTGTTTTTTTTTTTTTTTGTTTTTTTTTTTTTTTTGGTAAGGTCTCAACGGGGGCTGCCTTGGAACAGTGCTGCTGATGCTGCCAGTTAAATGGCAGCTATGTTACCGTGGCCACCTTATAACCTCCGCCTTGGCGCACACATTTTATGTAACCTCTGCACCAGTGATCACAGTGGGCCGGACAAAGCTATACAGTGGTTAAATAATGTTACTTTGAGCACATTAAAGAATCAATATTCCAGTGCCAATAATATGAGAAAACAAAGTTCAACCAATAAAACCAAGTATTGGTATTATACGGTAAAAGTCGGAATCGAAGTTTTTAAATAAACTTGGGTAGCTCATGAGTGAGTGAGGCAAAATGAATGGCTTACTAAACTGAGCCACTCAGCTTGTTCATTCAATATGGCTCAGTTTGGCTCAATACCTTACTTTGGCTCACTAGTTCTTATGGTTCATTTTGCGTTCTTCTCAATTGGCGATCGCAAAATGAACTGATGAGTTATTCTCAAGTGAGCCAGTGAGCCATATGAGTGAGTTGGCTCACTTTGAAAAAAAGAACGAGTGAGCCGGTTCACCTCAATGAGCTGCTTTTACCCAAGTACAAAATAAACTATACACAAGAAAACATTGTTCCATAAGTTATTCTATTGTCACTTATTACTAAGCACATACAGTGTAAGAATTAGAAGGAGCTCTTGTTAAGTTAGTTTATGTGCCGCTTTGAAATGAAGAATTCAAAATTGAAATGAAAGATTTTATAACAGATATCTCTATGAAGGGGATGTGATACATTACAATGATATCACAGAAAGTTTATAGTTAAATATAATTGATCGAATTCTGTGTGTACTCGAAGATTAATATCCGATACAACTAAATATAACTCGATTTCAAGTTTTGGGTTGGATATCACAAAAAGAACTGAACCAGTTCACCTTTCTGAAACAAGGCACGACGTTGCCACAATTTTGAAAAGTTTTAATGAAAATATATTGATCTGAAGTAGTGAAATAACATTGATCCAATATTTCTGTATAAGTATTGAGCTGTGAACCAATTTTAATAAAAGTCTATTAGAATTTATTTCATTTCAAATTATAATATAATAACAGTAAAATAATCTAACATCCTGATACTCGGATAACACTAAAAGCAAATAACATTTATCAAACGATTATTAACAAGAAACAATCGGTGGAATTATTAGCAAGAGAACCGTTTCGACTCTAGTAATTATAAAGCTTTTCGTGACTGTAAGATAAACCCAAAACCCTTCAAATTCGAGAACAAACTTGCAATTGAAATTTAAGACTTGGACTAACATACTATCGAAAGTTACGATTATAATGGAATTGTTAGCCTCTTTTATAACCAACTCGGAAGCCATCCCTATTGAAAAGATCTTAAGTAACGCAAATTGTTCAAACAATTCAGATTGAAACAATTTCAAGTTTAACTTTCCAAATGAAATAAGTTTTTTATTGTCTCATTTCGAATAGTAGCTTAGTAGTTGATTAGTTGGTTAATTTAAATTACTAATCAGCATATATTAAATCATTTATTAATAATATTTCTAGGTAGATTTCTTTCAGTGTCAATATTTTCTTTCACAGCTGCAAGAGTTGCCAATGAAGGGGCAGAAGCAGCGACTGACTCTCTTCTACTTGATTGCAATCATTTGCCTTCGTGCTGTGATTTTTGTAAGCCCGAAACTTGGCCAAAAAAATTTTCAATATGCATACAGTTGATTGTTCTAAGCAAAAGCCAAAGTCTAGAGAAAGAGAGAGAGAGAGAGAGAGAGAGAGAGAGGCAGGCGCAACATCATCAAAACAGACGACATCATTATCGTGCAACATTATCAAAAAAAGGAAAAAAAACGAAGCAAAGGCAAGAAATTGCTTGTCGTTGGGATATTTGTAGGCGGACTGCCGGCCCAGTGTCCAAGAAATGGAAGCCCCCCGATCAAATATATTGAAATATGGCGGTAAGCGAGCAATTTAAATGATGACCCCCCCCCCACCCGTATATTCCCAATTGAGATTCCGTTTTGTGCTGCACGGAATGTGGTTTTAAGTAATTCATGGATTAATGGTAGCATATTGGTCGACAACAAAAGCAACGAAGATGTTGCAAAAGGGTAAAGAAGGTGCAGAAGCAGAAGAGGGAGAAGGAGGAAGAGTAGGTGCTGGAGGAGTTAGTCTTGAACTTGCGGCTGCTGCTGTCTCTTGAGTGAATGGTCGTGTCTACCGTGTCTGAGGCTTTTTGGCCGTGGTAAGGGAGTAGGAGTTGCATGTTTAGCACGTGCCTTTTGCCAGTGCCTTTACCTACTGCCCCTCCTACCCAAAACAAAACCGAACAAAAAAACAAAACAAAAACAACTTTTTTCTGTTGCCGGTTGTTGGTTAGTCTTGCTTGTCGTATGGTCTCTCGTGTGCGGTAGTTGCCGCCTGGTTCCTCCGACTGATAATGCGTTGACCGCCAACGCCGCAAACTAGATTGTTACGTTTATAATCATTAGGCAAGTTGGTGATTTGGTTAGTTTTTTTTCCCCTCCCTTTTATTGTTACTTTTTTATTCTTTGGGCTATGAAAGTCGTTGGTAGGTAAGTGGAAATTGTTGTTGTTGTTACCACAAAAGCACCGTTAATATGCATGAGTTTGAAAACGGAACTTGGGGCACAAACAAAACAACATTGTGTATATACTTGGTTTTGAAGTGAAATTATTGATACCACAATAAATGTAGTAAAGGATGTAAAACATAAGAGTCTTGTCTTTGGTGAATGGGCAAACCTTTGGCTAAAACATCCGGCACTATCTAACAGCTTAAACAATTCTCTTGGACTTTGCACATAAGGACTAGTGGAAAGGTCAAGTAGAACGAGTCAACTTTATAGAACGTGTTTGCAAGTTCAAGAAACTAGTCAAGTTAGCTTTATCTAAGAAGTAGTTAAAGATCTCAAACTATCAAATAGTCGTAAAACTAAAGTCGCAATTTCGCAATTAATTAAAAAAGAAAAAACAAATTTGTCATGCGTTAACAGCAGGACACTCTATTAGGATTGTGTTTGAGCATTTTACCGAAAGGAAAGTCTTAAACAATTCACTATTTACGTGGAATGTTGTCTTGTATTCTTACATTCTTAATTTTGGCTTTCAAATAGATAGAAAGGCATGTTCTAAGTCTCCACCTCATAAAGAATTTCGTAAAACTTCTCATTTCATTTTGTTTATAAAGTGTTGGGGTAGGTCAGCATGAAGAATTTATAAATCTGAATCATATTTTTTACTAGTTAGTTATTGGTTCCTATACTTAATTATTACATAATGATTCAACTTAACTTTACAATATTTCAAGAAACAAAAAACAAATTAAAGATTTTAAAAGTTAGTTTCAAATTAATCGGACAGAAAACTTAGTTTCATTATTTAATAATCTTGTGCGTTTCCTAATGTGTTTTTTTTTCAATATTTTTGGAAAAACAAACAGGTAATAGTTTATAAAAACAATCGAAATTTACTTAACCAAAATTTGTCGATTAAGCAATAGCTTTTTATGTTTACCAAAAGCTGCATATATTTCATTGAGATCTTCAAAGTGGTTTGCGAGTTACATTGATCACCAATTGGAAAAAATAGTTCTGAGTAAAAAGCTAATTAGTTTTCGGAAATTTCTGAAATTTCGGTATATAACTTGGAAAATTTTAAACGGTTTAACCTAATGTTTTGATTCTTAAAAATTCAAACTATTCCTAATCCTTAAGGGGGTATTCTAGTCTAGGATTTTGAAAAAATCGTAAAACTTTTTTTTGCACATTTCGATATTTTAGGTATTTCAGAATATCTCCCTAAAAGGATTTTTCAAAATTCGAATTATATCTGGAGTTATTGTCATTTTAGTGACGTAGCACCCAGACCGGTTTCGGCTAATCATAAAACTTTGAACGTGTTTATCTCGAAACAGTTTTTTTCGATGCAACCCTCATAATATCTCAAGATCTAGTAGACCGATTTACTTGAAATTTGGCATATATATTCTTTATACATTCCTTTATGGCATGAACCTATAAAAACTAAAAAATTTTCATTTTCAATATTTTTAAAAAAATTGCAAATGTTAAAAAATTAGTCGAAAAATCGACCGCAGTTTTTGAGTAGCCACCATTTCGCGAAAAAATTGTTTTTCCTCATTTTTTTTGGTTCATACCATAATGGCAATTATATAGACCAAAAATGATTCAAAAATTTTTTTTTCAAATGCACAGGAGGATTGATATCGTGACGGTTGTGACGTGTCCTTTTTTTCCCCACCTCTACTTCAAGGACACATAACTTCCTGAAATTTTCATATTTATTTATTTTTTAGTTTTTTATGTACTCTACAAATATGAATAAATAAGTCATAACAAAAATAAGTCATGGTAAAAATATCAATTGCTTCTTATTTATTTATTCATTAAAAACGCTCAAAATTTGGTCTTCTAGACTAGAATACCCCCTTAAAGCATTATTAAAACCTTATTTAAACAAGATGAAAAAGTAGCTCTATATACTCTGTAAACTATATAAATTTAAAGTTTTAACAATCTTGTCTTTAGAAATATTTGAAAAGACAATTAGAATAGAACTAGTTCAAGTAACAAGGAAGTATTTAAGATGAAACTGTTGTTATTTACTTCAAAAACTAAACATTTGTTGTAAAACGTTTTAGTCCTGCAAATTGAACTTTTTTTCAATTGAACTAGTTCAATTGAAGTATAAATTAATGAAAGTGTTGTTTTATACTCTTTAAAGATTTAAATTTAATGCCTAATGTCATTGTTTTATGCTCCTAAAACACTCATATTTATTGCTTAATGTCATTTTATGTTCGAGGCAAAGTTTTCAAAAAACTTGCTTTAGTCGAATACATAAGTTCGAGAAACTAGTTAAAATGTAAAAAAGAAAACCAACTAAAAAATTTGTTTGCAAAAATGTTTTTCCAGTTAAAAGATTCGGTTTAAAGTTTTTGTAATAAATTCTATTGTAGTTTTAATTTTTTTAAAATAAAATGTCAGAAATTCGGCAAACTAGTTAAAAAGTTCAAAAAGAAACCATAAAAGTTTTAAGGTAAACTCTCCAAAAAAAGGTTCTACACTTATTGTTAGATAATTCACTCAACTGAAATATTTTGTTTGAAAACCGTAAATCTTTTGGTTATTTGGTTGACTTGTATTTTAAAAAACATAAATTATTTCGAATATTTGTTTCAACACTGGCACATAAATCAAGTTACTACTAATTATTACTTGACCTTTTTTTACCAGTGCCCCTTCTACATCTTTGCTGTATTTCTCTTCTCTTTTTTTTTGTTTTTGCTATGCTTATCTAAATGACCTCGAAAATCTCACTTAACAGCTTTCATGAGAATTCCACATACTATATAGATATGGCTAAATCAAGAGAGTAAACAAAAAAATACAAGCAGTTAGTTAACTCGACAAATTTTATTTTTTAGCTTATCAAAATGATAAATTTTGGTGAACCTCAAAGGCAAGTTTAAATTGTTTTCTCTTTTTTTTTTAACTTTCTGTCAATCTGTATTTGCCATAGATGGGCCGAATTAGTTTGTTTGGTTTTTTTTTTTTTGTGTTTTTGGTTTAGTTCCTAATGACATTCAGAGGAATGTTCATGTGTGTGTTTGTTTGCCCGAAAACGAAATAAACCAAAAATAAAGGCAAACAAAGCTGTCAAAAAGTCAACCAACGCAGTACATTTCGAACCCGAAAAGAATCTGAATTTGAATCTTAGCCTCCTCCTTAGCTGGCATTTTTTTTCTCTTTTCTTTTTTCGTATCTCCATCTTCGGTGTGGTTGATTCTATGCCCCCTGCTTTAAAGACGACATGCCCATAGAGCTCTGGTTGTACTCAACTCTGTCAGTGATTTGCTCCCTCTCTCTCTCTCTCACTCTCGCACACATACAGTATGTACTTATTGTATTTGACATGCCAAATGCCAAAAGTACACGTAGGCGTCATAAGATTCATGACTTGAGTTGACTTTGCTTCGGTTTCGGTTTTGGTATTTTTTTTTTGCTTTCGTTTCTTGTGGCCCACGGTCGTTGTTCGATGAACGTTCTCTACGACTACTTGGTGAGGTGGGGATAATGGGGATATCGGGGAAGGGAGGAGTAACACCACCAACGTGTTATTGTTGCTTGGGTTCACATAAATGTCAAGCATGGGCAACAACAAGAAGATCAACTTTAGGTCTAGATTTTGCACTAGGTCTTGATGCCAACACAACGCCCCCAACATTATTTTTTTCCTCCCCTCCCATCCCCTCTCCTTGTGCTGCTCTTCTCGAGTTTGCAGTGTATGCATTTCAAAGTCAACCCTATTATTAGTCGTAGGGTTTCATATTTCAGCATTATAAGAGTAAACATAAACAACTATGGTTCGACATCGGATCGGAATCGGTATCTCGCAGTCAGCACAAATGTCAAAAAACTTCACACACACACACACACACACACTTGTCACTTGATCACTAGCCTAGAGGTCGCCTCTTCGATACTATTCTATCTCTATCCCTCTATCAAAATATATTTCACATTATTTGTTTATCTTAATTCGTATTAAACTTAGATTTTTTATCGCACAAGCAACTCGTTACTTAAACTCCACTCGACTTTGCCTTCTCATCCATAACTGTCACATGCTGACTGGATAGTTTTATTTATTATACCCTATAACTATGCGAGGCAATAAGGGTATACTCGAATTATCACATAACATGTAACAAGATTGTGGAATTAGAGATTATGAAACGTTATTTCTTCTGAGTACTTTAATAGGGTATCTTTTAGTTGGTTATGGTGTTTGTTTGTTGTATTGGCTCGCCCGTTGCGCATGCGCTTCACTAGCTTTTCTTTTACCTCCCTCCGTTGGCCCGGCCCTCCTCCCTTCTTTTGCTTATTTAAGGGAAAAGCCCTCGCGCATTTGGGGGCCTTTCATTCAGTGTTTGTTTGTGTGTGTGTGTTTTTTGGTTTGGCTAAATTGATTTGGAAAGTTGCATTAAAATGCAATTTGTAGTTAAGGTTTTTTTCGTTGTGGCATGTATAGTTGGATAGATCAGGAAGTGGCCATTATAATGAAGGGAAAAGAGAAATATAAAATGACGGAGCAAACAACAAGTGAATTTTTTATTTTTATTATTATTATTATTTTTCATTTCGATATGAAAATTTGTTTATAGCTTAATGATGATGCTATAATATTATGGGGAAATTGCTAGAGTATTTGTATAGTTTAATCTATTGCCTACATCCATCACCTGCTACTACCCACCCGCGAGAGAGATAGAGGGGGAGGAGTGAGGCATTTGCCAGATTCTTTGGCTCACTCGTGTCCCTGATCACGCATAGAAATTATTATTGTACTTTAATATAGCCATAAATCTGTGCATTTAAAAACCCAAAGAGAAAAATATAGCATCCTGCTGGGCTAAGCTGGGGATAGGCAAAAGAACTCAACTTATGACTTCATCTGCATTTTTATGGCGAATGCTAGAAATGCATTGGCATTGGCATCAGCAACAGCATCGGAATGGGCATCGAGATCGAGCCACCCATGCGTGCACCACCGCACCACTCACACTTGAGGCGGGGGGCAACTAAAGGCAGTTGAGGCAATATCAATAACACTTGCAACTCTAGCAAAGCTCAGGGACTTGGCTGCAACATGATGCGACGCATCGTTGAGAGCTTGGACAATGTCACTGAACCAGTTCTCAATGTCTTCATATAGATTTCCAAGACTCAAGTGACTCTACATCCCATCTTTTGCTGCATCTAACCCTTCCACCTCCTATGTGTCTCTCTCTCTCTCTGTGTCGATCTGTCTTTGTGACTCTAGTGGCTGGCCAACCTCTGCACTAAATATTTACAACCTCCACAATATCTCAACAAACGACGACGACTACGACGACGATGGCGACAAAGTTTCTTTTTCTATCGTAAGCCTGGCGGAACAAGTTCAGGTTCAGGCCAACCCAACCAAGCGACCAGCAAAACAACCAACTGCACCACAAAAGGTGTTCGCAATACCAAGACCAAAGACCAAAGACGTCTCTGACTGGCCATAAATTCAATTGAATATTACGCCAATTGCTTTTTTGTCTATCGCCATGCTGGGGCGGTGGAGATAGAGCTGGACAAACTGGTCTTTGGGTCGGGCATCCTCATGGTCTTTGCACTAAGCAGAGATTTAGTTCATCATTCAATGAATGTTAAGCCGCTTTGGGTCTGCTAATTAGGCGACTTTCAAGGCCCAGGCCAGCGAAAATGTGTCAACACCTAGAGGTAAGAATACTGCCTCTCACCCCTATACCCAGCCTCCATTACTACTACACCAACCATGTTAATTGTTAACGCTTCAGCATCTCCTCCTATCCCATCTGGACCATCGACTATCGCAACATATAGTGGTTGCTGGCCATGTTTTCACTCCATTAACGCGCGCGATGCAGCCGAGCAGGATCTCCACATAGTTGACGTTGACCGATCGTCGACCGCAAAAAACATAGCAGCAACAGCAGCCGCAGCACCGGCCTGACCGATCAAAAGTCGTTCAACTTGCCTGCCGGAACTGGTCGTAAAAGATCACCTGGGCCAAACCATCTATGTGGAGCACTTTTTTTTTTTTTGCTCTCTTTGGTCTCACATCGTACAACATCGCGTGGCACAATATTAATGGCCGCCGCATCACAGTTCGAGTTCAACTCCGGCCAGGCCATTGTAGATTGCTAAGTTCAAATTAAGAAAAGGGGCTAAAACAAATGAGAATACATAGTTCATTTTGGCCATTGGCAGGAAAAGACTGTCCCCATCTCATTTCGTTTAACAACTACCGAAATTAACTTTTGTTATAGAATCTACTACTACTGCGACGATACGAATTCTTTTACTGAATAATACAAAATTTATAGACTCAGGGGAATAGATAAACAAAATAAGAGATATATCATTAAATGGGATTATGTCAAGAATCTTTTGGATACATTTTTGTATTGGTTAAGGTTGTAAAATATTGATTTCTAAGTAACGGTAACAAAAAAAGTTTTAAAAGGATTATTTGCTATTCGAGTTCCTTTACCCTGTTTCCATTCCATTCCACAAAAATTGTTCCATAAACATCAATTAAGCCAACTGGCCTTTCTCTGGCTAGCCACAAAATGGTGAAATAGACTTTATACACTTTTGCCTCGACTTACCTGAACATATTCGGCGCATATATCAATTCCACCCACAAAGGTGCAGACATCGTCCACAGACCAGGAATTAACCTCTTCGCTTTGGGCCTGGCACTGACGCAATGTTGTTGCAGTTGCAACAACAGCAGCAGCAGCAGCACTAGCACCAACAGCAACAGCAGCTCCTGTGGATGTTGCGTTGGCGTTGACGTTGGCCTCATCGTTGTTATTATTGTTGTTGTTGTTGTTGGTGACGGTGGTGGCCTGTTCCGAAAGTGGCGGGGATGGTGTGGAAGATGCTGTTGATGCTGCTGTTGTCGTTGTTGCCGTCGTGGCCGTTGAGCTAGCACGACGCGTTGCCAACTGTAGGCTTTGGGATTCAGTGTGTTCAGCCTTAAAACGTTTGGCGGCTGGCGGTTGGGAGCTCAAATCTAACGGCGCCGCCGACGCAACCGATGAGCCACCAGCACCACCACCACCACTGCCAATAGGCGCCGCTGCAGCCTCCGCATTGGAACGTGGACTAGACTGGCGCGAGGCGTGATGAGACTGTTGTTGCTGCTGCTGCTGCTGTTGCTGTTGCAGTTGCGCCGAGTAGATTAAAGCGGGTGTAACAAATTGAGCCGCCTGTTGGAGAGCAGCATTTAGACTGGGACGTGGCGTGCCCGCCGCACTGGCATTGGGTGAGGAGGCACTGGAACTGGAACGTTGTTGTTGCTGCTGCTGTTTACCGCGCAAAATCTGTTGAATTTGGGCATCTTTGGCGGCACGCGCCTATAAGTGTAGGTGTGTAAGTGTGTGTGTGTGTGTGTGTATGGGTTTTGGAAAGGAAAAAGAAGTGCAGAAGTGGAATGAGTATCAAATTGAAAAACATTTTGGGTGGTCAACACAATTTGGTTACTAGAAAGTAGTAGAACCACCAACTAAATCATTACAACAAATTACAGAATTTCAGAGCAATTGTTTTTTTTTTTCTTTTCGATAAAACTTACCAGCGTTAGCAATGCTTGAGTACTACTCATATCCAAAGGCGGAAATATGCCCGACGAGAAGGGCAAAAAGTTACTCATAAATGGTGAAACACTGGCAGCGGCCACTACAGCAGCCATTTGATTCTTTGCCTGCTCTGTGGGCGATTGCGCGGCAGCGGGGGGCATACTATTGGCTCCAACTCCAGCTGCTGTTGCTGCTGCTGCTGCGGCTGCTGTCACACTCACTTTGGTCTCCTTGGGCAGACTGACAGATGATGTGGCTGTCGCTGAGGGTGAGAGCTTCTTTGTGGTACTGCTATTCGTATTACTGGAGTTATTTACTGATGAGTTTGCATTGCTCGATTTGGTAAGACGCTCGGAGGTATTGCCCGCTAAGGATGATGATGATGATGCTATACCACAGCCACCAATTCCAGTGTTGCTATTACCACCGCCAATCCCGCTGTTGTTGCTATCGTAATAAGAATTGCGACGCGTTGTATTATTGCTAAGCGAAACAAAAACAAAATGATATGGAATATAGAATAAAATTGTAATTAAATATTTGTAGAATATATATAGGATATATCTGATATACTTACTCATTGGGATTTGTATTATTGTACTTGGCCGCCAGGCAGCGCATTATATCCGAATAATTGCGCGTTGTAAAGTCTGTTGGTGTTGCTGAACTAGTTCCAGTGTTACTAGCCGCATTCGAAGAACCACTAACATTTCCAGTATTAACTGTACTACTATTACTATTGCTTCTTTGATGCTGCTGTTGCGCCTGTTGGATGCTGTTCAGCAAATTGGATGACAAATTGTGCATGGGTATGTGCGTTGTCTGAGAACTGGGCGGACTTAATCTTTGCTGCTGCTGTTGCTGGGGGGAAACACCACCAGCACCACTACCACCACCTCCTCCACGATACGATGATGAGTTTGAGGGCGTGGCGCTGCGAGATCTGTAAATAGAAGAAGAAACAAAATAATGAAATATTATTATTTAGTTATGCTAATCGTTTGGTAGAACATTTTCAACTCAAAGACGCTTGGATTTATTTGCATAAGTTCACAGTCTGACATCAGCTCTATCCATAGGAGCAGGTGGTAAGAATAACAAATGTATCCGATGACCATAATGAAAAGTTCATAAATTGGCATTAATATTTAATTAGCTCAATTCCCTGATTTGAATATGGCAAAAAGGTGTTGCTGACAATTGGATTATTTGTCATCTTCATAGACTCCCATTGGTTGTCCGCTTATTTGACATGCTAATGAGTGGCTTCCGTGAGAAGAGATCACCACTGGCATTCAACTGGCGGCAACACAGACACCAGCATCGGCCCCGACGCCGGCACCAACACCAAACAGGTGAGCAACGTTAACGCCTAGTGATGATCAGGTGTAGTCTAAGCCTTCTTGACGTTTGATATTTTGTGTAATTTATTTTCAGTTTTTTTTTCTTTTATTTTTTCTTATTTTTATAGGAAGAGACGAACATAATGCGATTACGATAACATGTTGCAAAAGTTGACATGGGAAACAAATCCAAGTCCATATAATTGTGTATGTTTGTGTGTGTACATGCGTTGCATCGGTGAAGGAGTTTTATGGTTCCGGGAATTGTTGCAGACAGACGACAGGTGTGAAGTGATTGAAATTGAATGTCTTTGGCCCGAAAAATTCCTTAAGTTGGAGGAATACCAGCTGGTCATTGAACGATATCGATAACTTTTAAATATTATTATCAGTTCCAAGTATTAAAGCTATATATTTTTATTATTCTTCTGGGTTAAAGCCTAAATGGCTATTAATCTAAAGATTTATTTTAGATATTACTTTCAATAATAGAATTCCATTTTGATTTATCAAGTTACCAAATTTTTGTATTTCTTCTATTAAATCAAGTCTTCATTTTATCCCCTAAGATTTATAATCTTATTTTTTGACTCGTAGATAATCTTTATATCTATGTTTTTGGATCTAACTAATGTAAACTTAAAGCTTAATCAAAAAGCACAAAGACTGAGCTTAAATTGTAAATGTAAAACAAAGCTTTAGAACTGATCAAGCTTAGAATTCTCAAGTCCTAATTCGTTCTTTTTGCCTGGGTCTACTATATTGTGAATTCCTCAGACTTTTTGGCGAAGATTTTATTTAAGCGCTTCTGATTCTACTAACTTCAGTTGACTATAATAAAGAAAGTTGAATATATAGAATATCTTTTTCAATTCAATATACTGATACGACCATCAATCATATTAATCAGAATTTGGACTTGATTGGAGCTAATTTTGGCATGAAAATTAAAACAAATAAGGATCTATATCTTTGCCTGATATGTTATGAAACAAGTTAATGATAAATAGCAACTATCTAAATAGGAAGTATTTTTAGTATCATTCAAGACAATCCAAAGTCTTATCTGGGAGAAGTTTTATTGAAATATTTCCCGTCAACTTTGGGCTCAGTTTAATTACTCTTATATTTTCTATTTTATTTCAAAATCTAACCTTCCTATTTCATCTTAAAAACTAATTGATGACATGTAACTTTTAAGATTTCCAACTGAACCGTTTAAGGTTAAAGTTGATCTTTAGTTAAATTCCCAAGTTGCATAATATCTCTCATTTTAAAACTGAGTTTCGGTTCAATGTCAATGCAAATTTCCAAAAATGACATCTGTTGATGAGTTTTAAAAATAGAAATAGATTGTTTAACATTTATAGGCCAACTTAATGTGTTTTGTCTGATTGTGACCATATGGATTTCATTTGGTTATTTCTGTTAGTTCTTCATTTTATTTGCTAATTTTATGTTTCGGTTTTATTTTTGTTTTTTTCATTGATAAACTTTTGTTCTGTTATTGGCTTTTGTTTCAGGTGTAGGCGTAACAATAGATATCATTTGCATAGATAAATTTTTTCGTTTCGATTTGGGGCGTGGCCATGTGTGTGTTTGTGTGTATGGATATTATAATATCAAGCCAATTAGCTATGCCAAAATAACAAACCGTTAGACATTTAGACACACAAATCGAGATCGAATTCAAGAGAAACAGAGTAAAGAAAATAAGACTAGAGGGAGAGGGCCGGCCGTGTGCCAGAGATAATCGCCACCATAAACCATTTTTCAGTCTTTTGCTTTTTTGTTCGTTTTGCTTTAACAATTGCTAAAAGAACAAGCCAGAAAACACAACTAAGTAGCTGCTACCAATCGCCAAAGCAATTTGCAATAATCAACATTTTTAACAAACAAAAACGAAAACAAAAAAAAAAATGGCAAGAAACAAAAAAAAAAAAATCAAACAAAATAGGAAAAAAAAAAATAGAATAGAAAAAATACAGAAAAAAAGTTGTAGACTTTGTTGTAAGCAGCAGGCAAACAACGAACACAGAAAGAGGTAAAGGAAGAAAAAAAAAATCGACAGCCAAACAGATCACGATAAATCAATGGCAACAACAACAACAACAAGAGCTAAGCCAGGCTATATATAAATTTGTGCAGCAGCCTCCGTAAGGCGACACGACATGACCAACGACCAACCAACCAGCCAGCCAGCCAGCCAGCCAGCCAACCAACCAACCAACCATCCAACGACGACGACGTGCAGCACGAGTTTCCCCCCCAGCCTCGCCTCTTTGAATACAAATCCTAGGCATGCAATCCACTTGCAGCTGCCACCGGGGTTGGGGTGACCACCACTGGCTGATGATCAGCAAGGGGAGGCTTGGGGTGGGGATGTAGAAATCTATGCTGATTATTTTTTCTTTTCTTTTTTTTTTTTTTTTTGGCTCGTGTGGAATGAGCCCAGCCTATGCTGGTGGCATGTCTTTTGGTAGTAAGTAGGTAGTTCCATATGAGTTATGGCTCTCATTCCGCCCTGTGCTCGATTTAAAAAAAAAAAAAAAGATTGTTTCAAATGCTTTACATTTCAGTTTACATGCCAGGAAAAGCAGAAGGAAATGAAATTGTCAGAGAAAATTAGAAAACGCATATGAAAAACAAGAGAAAAAATCGTTGTTAATTAGAATCATTTTTTTTTTTAGAATTTCTGCAGTTTACTACCATTCAAGATTTTCAGAATGCTCTGACTGAGAGATAAATTAGATTGATTCCTAAAAAAGAAGTTATTTGACTTTAAACCAACTAAATTAAGTTAGTTTTCAGAAATATAAGGATTTAGGAAATGCTTGGAAGTTTGTTTTCAATCCAGTCTGTGCTATAACTGAGTTAAAGTACACAGAATACGTCTTTGTAAAATTTTTGGTGTCGTTTTAGGAAATGATTTTTCTGTTAAAAGTTTTTCCTTGTATATAAGACATAAACATTGTTTAGAGTATTGAATTTTTTCTTATAAATTCCAAAAAGAATTAGATTATGATAATATCCTTCTTCTTTTTATTATTATTCTCTTCTTAGAATAACAAATTATTTCTTCCATTTGCTTTCGTTGGGTGTATCTAATTCTTAACCTTTCTATAATTTTCATATTTTTTTTTTTTTGGTTTATTTTCTCCAAATTATGCAAACTGCTTTTCATTCATAAAGCACAAATGTAGTATCTTAATACCAATCTAACAAATTCGTTAAAGATAATCAATGACTTGTCTCATTAGTTGAGGCTTGTAGGACCACCCCACAAGAATACAATACAATATATATACACACACATACATATATACAAATGGTGTTATGGTAAGACGCAAGCAACCAAAATCGAATGACAAACTATCTTGGCTTTTGTCTGCTTATTAAATCTCTCATGGACCCACAGACACCTCAGGTGGCGAAAAGCGAGGCGAGTCTCAGGTCTCATTAATATTAATAAGTTTCGTTTCTTGTTCTCTGTTTTACGTTGTCTCTGTAGGGTATCTTGTAGATGTATGTATGTGTGTGTCTGTATTTGTATCTGTAAGAGTTGTTGTTAATTTTTTTTCTTTCGATTTCGGTTTTTGATAAATTGTTTATATTTATATTAGTTTAATGCTAATTTGCGGACGCGATCAATTTAGTTGTGCGTATTAATTGCTTTCGATATGGTTTTTTGTCTTCACCGTTTCTCTTTATAATTATTAATTTTGTTTTTATTCAAATTTTCAAGTTTTTCCTTCTTTTTGTTTTTTTTTTTTTGCGTTGCTATTCTTTTCATTGACAGCAAAAGCGTGCGCTGTTGGTCGCCGTTGATTAATTTGTCTGACCGAAAAGAAACTGATACCGAAACACAAACAGAAACCGAAACAGAAGCCAAAACGATTGTTAAAATGTTAATTAATTTGTCAGGCGTGTGAGCGATGTAGCGATCTTTCGATCTAGAGAGGGTAACCTCTACGACTATGGTCCGAGATCCTCATTACTTTTGTATTATTTGTCTATTAAAAAATGTTTCCAAAACAACTCTCGACAAAAATCCTTAAATTAAGTAAATATGTCGAATAGAAAGTCACAAGAACATCAGGAATCGAAGGCAAATCAACAAAATGATGTAGGAGATAATCAGGGTTATCTCAGTTGCGGCACAAGTGAGGAGAATATCTGCACAAGGGAGAACCAGGAAAGGCGACGTGGAGTGCTGCAAAAGCAATCGATATTACGACCCAGTGGTAGTTATAAGTTGACTGTCGAACAGACACCATCGGTTACACTGCTCTTGCCCGAAAGCTCCGATCAAATGCATAGCGGAACGTGTAGTGACGCCGATAGCGATTCACAGAATGAGCGGCGCAAAAAACGACTGGAATTCGATGAAATGCGACGGCGGCATTATCATCACATGTATTGTAATCCTACGACAAAAATGAATGCTCTAGGTGAGATATCCGATCCAAATTCAAGACATGTAATTCCCGACGAAGATACATCAAATGATGAAGAAGAAGAAGAAGAGAATATAAAAACAGTCAAAGATAAGTATGGAAAATAATACAAAAGTTTAGGGGAAAAAAATTATATTAAAGTTTTACAATAAAATTGTACGAGTATTTTTTTTGTGCAAGACAATTCACATGACATTTTAGTAATTTCAAAGGGATCACTTGTTCCAATGGATTCTGAGTTTGATTGAATATTGCATCTGTATACAATATCCATATATTTGAATACTGTTTCTATCTGATAATATAACCATTGTTAAACAAAAACTTCTTAGTAAAGAACTTTCTCTAAGAGGCCTGCGTCACTAAAACGCACGTTTACTATTAGTTAGCGTCCTTCTCTACGGCATCGTATTGTTAAAATGAGTCAGTGTGACCAGCCCTACTAAAATAATCAATTGGTAAGCTATTGTGAACGCATGGGAATCACTAGGTAGCAACAGTTTATGAGCTCTTTATAGGAAGATCCTTTCTCTAATATCATGTCTAAAGGACTAAATCGACGATTGGCAAATAAAACTTTACATTTTCCAAGTAGTAGTTGAAATTTTAAGAAATATACCAATTCTGAAACTCACCTGGCAAATGGAACGGCGGATACATCGCCATTGTTGCTACTATTGGTCGCGGGACTTAGGCGTTCCCGCTTCACGTTTATATTCAGATGTTGTTGTTGTGGACTTGTACTGCTGCAATTGTTGTTGTTGCTCATTGAGCTATTGTTGTTGTTGTTGTGCATATTAACAATCGGCGTTGTTGCATCCATAATGACATCCTTAAGCGAATCAACATGCAACGGTGACAATTTCTCATTCTTAACCTTGCCAAAGTACAGAGCATAAGCAGCGGCAGCTGCTGCCGCTGTGGCATTAGTTGCTGCTGCTGCTGCCGCCGAAGACGCCGATGATGATGAGGAGGATGAGGATGATGATGTGGCTGCACCAGATGCTGTATTGGGTTGATTGGCTGTCGATGAACCACCAGATGATGCACTAGCACCAGTTGCCGCCTCACTCAACTTTTTGGCTGTATTCTCGATGGCAGCTCCATAGCCGCTCAATAGCAGGGAACGCTCACTGAGCATTTTATTGTGATCCTGATCAAATGAATTGTTGGAACTGGAGCTAAGAGTATGCAGATCACTGGCCAGACGTTCCAGACGCCTGCGTTTGGTGGCCGCTTCGGCCGTTGGCAAAGAATTAAATTGATTTTCGTGGTTCTGATGATGCGGCGTTGTTGTTGGCGTTGCACTTCGGCCACCCACAATCGCTGTCGTTGCCTTGGCTGGCTTCTGTTGCAAGATGTCGGTGGGCGTGTTACCTGTAAGTAGGTAGGGGCAAAAAGAAAGAAGTGTATGATACCGCTTAGTGCGTGCGTCTAGCTCGTCGACAAAAGCTTACTAAACAAAAAAAAAAAACACACAAACAAACAAAACACAAAAGCAATACGAAGCGACGAGACTCCAGACTAGAGACTCGCCAGCCCAAAGGTTAAAATAACTTATAATATGTTAACAAAACCATTGACCTGCAATGTTGAACCCTTAAGCTAATTATCGAGGTGAATGAGAAGTGCAAACTCGACGCAGTAAGCACAGTTACAATAAATCGAAAACAACAACAAAACCAATGGCAGCAACGAAAGTGAATATTCAATTGATTCTTTTGTGAGAGGATCTTCTATAAAGATCTCCAATAAAGCTTCATCTTAATGATGAATCATTTTTGTTAATTAAAAACGGATCTTTTGACTAGATGAAGTGCCAAATATGGCAAGACAAAACCAGGTTGCCAGATCGTTAAATCATATTTTTGTAAGTTTTGTGACTCATCGATGATTTATTGCATGTTTCCTAAATTGTTATATGCAATACCTACAAAATTTAAATGGAGACATATCTGTTGAAAAGTTAATGTTCAGTCAGTAGTACAATAACCCTTCAATCAATATGAAAAACATTAGGGACCTTCAATGAAAGTATTCAGAAATATAGAAATTCAGAAAATAAAGTCCAAAGTGGTCATTCTTAAAATCAAAATTATTCGAACTACCTGAACTGAGGGAGCTCATTACAAGGTTGTTATAGTAACGATTTCCTGATAGGAGGTTTGTATAGAAAACTACCCACACCTTTTTGTTGATAATTGAAAATATTATAGTTCATATTGTCAAAAGAATTTGGCTAGATTAAACGACAAATGTGTATAAACCAGTGAGAGCCCGGAATATTTCTTTAATTGATTTCAGTTAGGAAACTAAGTATTCCAAAATCTTCCACTTTAGATTGGAAACGTAAAACCAGGACTTTGAATATTTTTTTTTATAATTCAACTAAATTTTGTTGTACTTTTTAGAAAAATTTGTTAAAACTTTAGTCAAAACTCTATCTAAATAAACTGTTTAATGGATATTGACAGAAAATAGCAAAATCGCACAAAAAGCACGCGTTTTGCATTTTAAGATCCCAAAACCAAGAAATTTTAAAGACTTTTTCGGGAACAGAGCTTTTTAAAAGATTTCATCTACCTATTAATACCTCTTAATTTCTGTGCTAAGGTATTTAAATACATTGTAGAAATGCACGTGTTTGGCATACACAGATACAATAGCCAATACACAGATACACAAACACACACACAGAGTCATAGACACAGACATGCATACATTGAACTTTTTTTTTTATGGTGCGGTGGCTTTTTTTTCAAAACTTCCGTCGTCCGCAGACCCAAGTCGACACATAAATTGTTTATTTACATAGGCACACACTCTCGCACACACACGCACACTCATTTTGATCACTCGGCGGTGTTTTCTCCTCTCTTTTTTTTTTACCTATTTTTCTGATATTTATATACTTCTGGTGGTGGGTCGAACACATATTCATAAATACAAATATGTATAAATAATTTAATTGTAATTTTTTAATGGCGAAATTGAAAAGCAAATACATGTATCGATAAGCGACGACAAAGGGAGACGGAGAATGGGGGAGGGATGGGGAGAGATTTAGCTTGGATTTGGGAAGCGATACCACCACCAAGCATTGACCTTTTACATGGTCGAGGTGCAAATTAATGGAAGTCAATCAGACAACCCAACAACCTGCCACTTTGCCTCTGCCACTGTCTCTGTCCAATGTTTAGCAACTGCCAACAACAACAACAACAACGAAAAATACAAGCAAACAGATGAAAATGAAATATTTACAATCGAAATTAACAACAATTTGTAGTTAAAAAAAAAAAAACGCTCGTTATGATCGTATGGAATTTGTTTGCCGGTTCTGGACAGGCGGCATAGAACCAGCCACCGCTGGTTTTGGCTTGGGTTTGGGCCTGGCCCTGGTCCGAGCTCCCCTGCGGATCGTCAGAGATTATATCAAATTTCAATCACAATTTTGTTGGAGGGAAAAAAAACATTCAAAAATATTGCTTACGCATTATCGTAAAATTAAGTTTATCATTTGGTTAGCATAAAAATTAATTTTTTTTCGTTTGAATGGTTGAAATGAAAAGGCAAAACTGGGGAGCATAGAAAACATTAGCAAAATTTGCTGAAACAGTAGAACAAAAGTCGTTGGAAAGTCTCAAAAAAAAAAATGAAGTAATATATGAAATCTAATGAACACTATTTTATAAATTTGTTGTTTTTTTTATCGCAAATGGAACTGGGTAACATACATACATATTTTCTGGGGTTCCACAAATTTGTGTTTGATTAGAAAAGTTTTTAATTGATAATACAATGAGAAATCAGAGTTAATAATGTTTGGAGAGAAAAGGAATTGTTTTAAATAAAGTTATTTTTCCTCAAATATAATTAATTAAATTCTATTCTCTATCAGTAAGGCGAAATAAAGTGATTTGACATACATATTCATTTCAAATTATTTTAGATACATCCTGAGACAATTTTGAAAGAATTTCCATTTAATTTTATTGCACCTCACAGCTTCGTATATATACATATCATACTTGGGTAGCTCATGAGTGAGTGAGCCAAAATGAATGGCTCACTGAACTGAGCCACTGAGCTTTTTCATTCAATATGGCTCAGTTTGGCTCACTAGCTCATTTTGGCACACTAGCTCATTTTGGCACATTTTGCTCATTTTGCAAGTGAGACAGTGAGCCATATGAGTGAGTTGGCTCACTTCGAAAAAAAGAACGAGTGAGCCAATTCACCTCAATGAGCTGCTTTTACCCAAGTATAATACATATGTATCGATAAGTTAATAAAGTAAATAATATTTTGTATAACCATAATTTTAGTATAATTCCAAAAGTGTTCGTCTTGGGCTCTATGTGATTTTCCAAGTAGAAATTTTTAAAAAAGCATTTTAAAAAATCGATTGACATCTTTTGCTTTCGAAAGAACCAACGAGTACCATAGTAAAAATGATTACCGAAAAAAGGACTAATGCAGGTCTTGCTTTGAAATAAAAAGAACAACTTTATGAAAAACTATTAAATTATAGCATCTATTCGATTTACAAATATATATTAAATAGTTTTTAGTCAATGTAAAGAGAAATCTAAATGCCACTGTACAATTGAGCATGTATTTATACAATTTTCTATTTAATATTCGAACTGTTCTCCCCATAGACCCTATCAAATGGTCTTCGATGCCGCCTGATTGGATTGGAGCATTGCCGATCGTCGTTCCTAGCCGTTGTCGTCGTCGTCGTCGAAGTCAACATCGTTGCTTGGTGCCAATGGTGCTAAGTGCCAAATGCCGAATGTCGAAAGCCGCAATGGTTTTTATTTTTTGGAATAGATGGATAGATAGATGGCTGATGGGCGGTGAGAGACAGAGACCCTGGAGCCAGACCCAAATTCGACATGTGCCATGCCATGCGCCTCGACAATGTTGACTTTTCGAGTTGTTGTTAGTTTTTTCCCATTTTTTCTACTTTTTTTTTTTGTTTTTTAATATCAGGCCTGCCCATATACCTTGAACATGAGCATGCAAACATGTGCGAGAGTATGTGTGTATATAGTCGTATGTGAGTGATCCACAGCGGTTTGGGTTTGGGTCGACAAGTGTCAATAGTACTAATAGACGAACTGAGGACCGAGCACGTTGTTCACACACACACACAAAATGTGAGAGAATGAGAAAGAGCAAAAGTAACAAGGAGAGGGAGGGAGGGAGAATCATAGGTATTTAGTTCTGGAAACGGTAAAGTTCATTGCCATTTACCCAGTTTACGTTAACAAACATAAACCAAGCTGTTGTTGTGACAATATTTCTCAATTCATCTTTTGATTTTGATTAATATTTTTTTGCTAGCATTTTAGATCCAGATGCCTTTGATGGGTCAAATGAAAAAAGAATGTTTTTTTTTTTTTTTGAACTAAAGTCTAAAGTCTAGACAAAAGACCTTGAAGGAAATGAAATAAACTGACGAGTGCACATGGCGGCAGCAATGTCTTAACCCCTGACGCAACTTCAAATCATCATCGCCATCATCTTCATCGTCGTCATCATTCAACCTCATATCACCGATGGCCCTGTGTTGTGGCACATTTGACTTTCATGAAATAGCCGTTGTCGTCGTCGTTGCGGCTTTGCTTTATTTTTGTTATCAGCTTTTTGACCTCATTTAAAAACCAAATAAACGCAATGCGCGACCGAGGACCGAGCAAACAAAATAGCCAGCCTAACCTAGCCCCTCGAGCCTTTACGATTTATGCAAACTTTGTCGGTTATCACTTGGACAGAGTTCAACCTTTGTTCTAGGGTTCAAAAAAAGTAGAAAAAAAATCAAATAAATAAAATAAATACAATAATAGGTAATTTCCAATACTGATAAATGAGTAGCTATAGGCTCTCGGACTTGGCGTGTGTTATGTGTGTGTGTATATACTAAACATATGTATATGGTGTTTATATATTCACCCCATATCAGAGAAATGAGAATTTCCCCTATCTATAAGGCCCTGAACCGATTTCGTGTCGAACTCAATTCACACTCTATAACGTTGAACCGTCTCACATCAAAATCAAATGCTACCCTATACAAAGTGAAAGGTATATTGTACATATGTATAAGGTAAACAGGATTCTTTTCTAGAATATCTTGAAGAAACAAAATTTAAAATATCTTTTTAGGTAATAGTCCTCTTAGATATACCAAGGAGGTTTGGTTCTCATTATAAATCATATAATTGTGTTGTTAAGATACTATTTTTGTATGTATGGATTCAGCGCTTAAATAAATAACTAAAACTAAAAAAAAAAAAAAATCTTTTTAGGTAAAGGTTACGATTCAAAGATTTTTGTACAAAGAAAAGTATGTAGAAGTTAATTTTTAAGATTTCTAATAATAAGATGAAAAATAAGTTGGAATATAATTGTATTTTTAGGGATTTCAAAGATTGAATAATGTGTAGAAGAATAATGAAAGGATTTTCAGATATGGTAAAGTTTAAAAAGGAAATAAAAACTTATCTTCAACAGCTTTGTTCTTGTTGAATATGATATTTTTGATAGATTTTCTTACCAAGAAATATTGATAAGGAGAACATAGAATATATCAATTTTATTAGTTTAAAAAACTGAAGAAAAGTCTTTATTGACAAATGCACTATAAGTTCTATTATACATCTAATATTGTCTCTTGCTTGGATTAACCTGAACTAATGTAAAAATAATGATAATATAATGTAAACTGCAATGATTTCTAGAATTAAAGATAAAAAAGTTAATCAAAGGTTAGATATTTTTACGTTTGAATAAAATTCATGCAACTATAAAAAGGGTATTTTGCCCTCCCATTATTCGCATTTGGGAATTGTTTTCTATTTTTTTTTTCTTTTTTGTCATTTCATAGATAAACATTTCTAGGGTCTATCAGTATCTGCATCGTCGGTTGACTCTTTTGACTCTATATATTTGCTGCTGCTGCCGTTGGTGCTTCAATTTTGTCGTTCTTGTTGTTGTTGCTGCTGTTGCTTGTGCTTTATTTTTTTTTTTTTTTTTTACTGTGTTTCTTCTTCTCTTCTTCACTTTTAACGTGATTTCTTGTATCTCAAGTGTTGCTTTGGTCGTGGGGTCTTATCGCCCCGCCTTATTTGTCCGAGTGCCGGTTGAACTATATACGCATATGTATGTATGTATGTATATACATATGTATGTAGGTTTAGTATATGGTCTTTATAACTCAAGATCCCCCTCAACCACCACCTCATTCATTTCCCCTGTGCTGTTCTAATTTCATTTTTGAAAATCATGTCGCATTTATTAGATCATCAAAGGTGTTAAAGATTGTGAGCGCTCGTTTCACTGATAATACTTGCCCTGGCCTTTTCTGTATTGTACGTTGGAGGGGCTCAACTCAATTGATGTTTGTTTTTGTATTTAACCCGAAATGGAGGTGAAAGCAATACAAAGTTCATTAGTGAGTACGCCCCGCCGCCGTCTGGCGTGTTTCTTTGACCAAAATAATTCACCTACCAACCTCATCAAGTGATTGTTTGCAGGTTTACCTTATAATATACAACAATGTTGTTTTGGCTCTGCCCAATTTATCTAAAGAACAGGAACAATTTTCCTTATCTTTATAGCTAGCAATCATAAAGAATTATATACGTATACATAGATGTATATAGGGCAGAGGGGAATGCAATTTGCATGAACCGAGAGCAAAATACAATAAGATGTGGAAATTTTTCAATGTAATAAAATGGGAAATTTTTGTTTTTTTGGCGTTTTGGAATTCAGTGACTTGCAAAAATTGGAGGGGCGATGGGAAAAATATGGGAAAACATTGAAGCACTGATCTTAGAGTATAGAAATGTTATTCGGTTTCTTGAAATTCATACTAAATAAACTTTACAGATTAAATATTCGGAACTAGTTCCATTTGAAGTTCAATTTCAAATATTTAAACGCATACTGGAGCATAGAAATGTATTCGGTTTCTAAAGCTTCATACCAAATGAACTTCAATGGTTCATTATTAAAAGAACTAGTTCCACTTGGATTTCACTTTGATTGAATTTAACGATTTACTGAAATTTAAAATCAAAACTTGTTGCAAACATTTAAGGTTTTTTACTATGCTAGTATAAAGAAACCATAGATCATTGTAGAATCAAGAATTCTTTTAAGAAATGGAAAAACAGTTGAATTGGAAATTGATTTCTTGTTAGATTGTAGCAGTACCAGTGCTGAAACTTTAGGAAATTGGGATTATGATATTTAACTTAAAAAACAAACCTATAATGTTGTTTTAAAATTAGTAAAACATACTTAAAATTGACTTCGTTTTTAACTTTACTTGTTTGGAGCGTGAACTGCAAAGGAGCTAATAACTAAATACTAGTTCCCATTCTAGTTTGGTCAAGTCAAAGTCTGAACTACAAAGGTACTTGTGTAAAATAACTAGTTCCTATTTCAATTTAGTCATAAAAAGATACATGTTTCTACTAGTATAACTTTTATAATTAAATTTGGACTTCAATATGCTACTAAAATGCCTTTATTTTGGAACTAGTTCAATTTTGGAATAGGTATAGATAATCCTTTTTGCCTTTTTAAGGTTTTTTTGACATAGATTAAAGTTCTTCTAAGATGTTATATGGATTTACTTGATTACTAATATTAATTGCCAAATAAGACAACACATTTTCGTCTCCCTCTCCTTTATCAAGTTCCGCTTACAAAGTGTGGCGACAGTTATTTGATTAAAAACCAAAGAAAAAAAAAAGAAAGACAAAAAAAAAAAGAAAGAAACTGGAACAAACCAACCACCACCTATCCAAGTGGCGACCGCAAAAGTCTAACGGTTCCATGACAGTTGTTCAGTTCTTACCCACAGGTCCAGAGCAAATTGAAATTTCAAATCAAATCAGAGCAGGCAAGAGCGATTCTCGAATGCAGTGTGCGCTGGCCACTAAGCAACAAAGTAACATCTAAAACTATTCTAACGGCTACAAGACAGAGAGACAGAGAAAGAGAGACAAGGAGGATGGGGGGTTCAAGGCGACTAAGAGGTAGAAGACGAAGAAATTCATAAATTATTAACACCTCTGCCATTTGAACTGGACAAACGAGAAAAGAGCAAAGAAACGCCTCGTGCCTCCGCAATGGCCATCATGTCGCATGTGGTGGATGCATAATTGCTTTAATGGAATTTGATTTTTACCTCCACAACCTCTCAACGCTTGGCTAGAGCCAACAACAACAACGACAATGTGAATGTGTCGATGTTGACTTCTCCTCACCTTCACCTTCTCCTCTACCACTATCTTTTCTGTTGCTTTGCTGTTTTTTTTTTTTTTTTGGTCCATTGCAGATGATGTACAACTCCTATTAGCATTAAAGTTTATTATCGACAACGAAGCTGAAACTGAATTCTGAATTCCTGTAAAACAGGTGCAGAGGCCAGAGCAGTCAGCAGCGGTCGGCAGTGGACAGCATTTGTAGCAGCAGCAGGGTGGAGAGGCCTTTCAACTTTTTGCTTAGAGATTTCTCTTGGATGTTGCATGCAACAAGCAGCAGAGGCCGCTAAAAGTGCCTTATTTGGTTAAATTGGTGCAGATTGCTGCCAGGCTAGCTCTAAATAATAATTAGCACAGGTTTTTTTTTCTTTCATTTTTTTGTGCAACCCGCCGCTTTTACCCCCTCTCTCTCTCTCTCTCTCTCTTTCTCACTCATCACACCGTAACACCATCAAAGCAAGATTTGCTTCATCTTCTACTTGGACTTGGACTTGGTCAGGGGAGTTGAAGTTGGTTAGTTTGAGTTCGCCTCGCCTTGCTGCGCTTTTGGTTTATTTTTTTTTGATTTTGGTCATTCACCAATGCCGCAAACATCTTGTTGCATGCCACCACATACGGGGTGAAATTTCCTTAGAAATTTCGTGCTTGCCTGCTCTGGTTTTAATTTGATTTTTACTTGATTTCCTTACTACTTCTCCTGCTGTATCATCCTCACCTCCTACTCATCATTCTCCTTCTTTTTTGGTTTCATTTTTTTTTTTGTTGAGTTTTTGGCCCAGGTTCAGGTTCATAAATTTACTAGATGCATTTGCTGATCGTCTGCTTGGACTCTCTCTTTCGCTCTCTCTCTCCCTTTCTTTCTTTTGCAAGTGTGTTGCATGTTTAATCTTGCTGCTTCGTTGCATATTCGCGTGTGCGCTATGCCTCTGTGAGTTGCATTTACCACTTCGTTTTCCCCCCACTCACTCACTAACACATCATGGCTATTATTCGTGTTACCTTTCGCGGGTTACAGATTGTTTTTCATTTTGACTTGAAAATTAATTACTCGCACCCATATATATCAGTTCATATATATGTACATATATATCTCCACCTCAAAAGCTAAAGTGCGTTAACTAGATAAGTTCATAATTGGTCATGCATATTATTCAGTTAGAATTATAATTGCAGCAACTACAAATAGTTAAGCTGCATAAACAAGTGGAAGTCATAAGAGTTGTTTTAATTTTAACAACTTTTTAGATCGTTCGTCAAATATGAAGAAGGAAAAATTTATTATTATTCATAAAAATGATTATTCTTTTTCATAATTATATTTTTTATGTCTTTCTTTAACACAGATTTACCTAAAGTCCTTTTTTGTTTGCTTAATTGTCTACATAAGTCATATTATAAGAACTAGTTCCATCTTATATATGTGTGTATACTTGACATATAAAGCATCTTGTTTGGAAGCATTGGAAGAGTTCTTCCTCTTTGTTTTAAGATTATCTTTTATTCCGTTTCTCTAATTAGTTCTATTTATATTTGAACAAACTATTTAAAAAGTAGTTTTAACAATAAAAGTAATTAAACGGGCTAACTTCGGCCGTGCCGTGCAGTGGCAGCAGCAAAACCAACAGCAACAACAACAACAACGGCAAAGGCACTCAAAAGGCACCTGCCAAGTCTCAAGTCGCACAGACTCTAAGGCGAGGAAATCAAGTGCAGATTAATTAAATTCGATAATTAAATGAACGAAGTGAGCGGGCTCATGGTGAGCATTTGGAAGATCGGTCGTGTCTGCCTCTAGCATTGAAGTTGAAGTTATATCCATAGCTGTTGCTATAGCTGTTGTTTTTTGTTGTTGTTGCTGTTGGTTTTAGATGAAAGTAGCAGCAGGCGAGTGAGAAAAGAGAGAGAGAGAGAGAGAGAGCGGAGAGAGGAGTAGGAAAAAGAAACATTTGCACATTGACTGCACATTGAGATTGAGGTTGAAATGCAGCAGTTGCAGCCACTCAACGGGTGACGACGTTAAGACTTCATCTTCTTCTTCTTCTCGTTACTGGCTAATGCATTTCTGTGATTTTAGGCGCAGCGAATTAATGTGCATCGCTCTATAAATTTGTCAGCAATTAAATGAGCCACCAGCACCATCAAAATACAAAAAAAAAAAAAAAAATAAAGAGATATATATAGTATATACATATATTTAACTAGCAAGTCTAACTGCAAATATTTAGAGCAACTGGGGCTACATTCTAAATTACAGAACTGTTCAAATAAGATATAAAAGTGTAAAAGTTTAAATATGCTAAAATAATAATAGAATAAGTAACTATAAAAAGTTTTATAAAAAATTGTACTATAATTATTTTGTTGCAATTTGCAAAGACTTCAATATGTAAATATAAAAAGTTAACTTAGACCGATGTATCCCCACAAAGAACTTATGGAGATGCAACTATTTGAACAAATCACTTCAAATTTAAAATTGAATTTCAAAGTCCTTCAACTAAACATTTGTATATCTATATAAACACATACACACCATATAAACATATGCAAATCTATATATAAACTTTGACTTGTACAATAACAAGTAATTTTATTATATTTATTGTTCAATTCAGTTATTTTAAGAGCAGTTTCTAGCTGAATAGTAAAACAAATTTGGTATTTAACTTTTAATATTCGTTTTTATTTCCTCAGTGTTCAATAGCTATTGCTACTTCTTGGCCAAGTAATAAAAGCCACAAACTCTGAATCTTTATAGACTGACAGTCTGCAAAATGTGCAACGAATTTCGCTATTCTCGTATTGATTGATATTTGGCGATAAAAGCAACACATATAGACACATACACACACAAAGACAACACAAGAAAATGCCGCGGAAAAAAGATTCGATTCAACTTGACTGACTCTATAACATGTGTAGCACTGGTTAAACGTATGGTTGGTGAAAAATCGGCGCAAGCCAAACATAAATTTCAATTGGTAAGTTCAAGCTCAGTTCACTGGACTTGTTTATGGCCAAAAGACTGAACTGGATTGAACAGTTGAATGGCACATGGAGTGGGCAAAGGAGTTGAGACGAATGGATAATACTTTACTGGGGCGTGTATTATGGCTGGTCCTGTTAACAAGTTGCAAGTGCTCCTAACTGCACAGATCTCAACTAACGGGCATTCCAATGTTTATGGTCAAGCAAGGTTGATTGCAAAGTTGAAATAGATAACCATGGTTGGGGTACTTTGAAATTCGAACCAGTAAAAACCTTCTTAATTCATTTTTATATCATTAAGAATTAAAATAGCTTTAATTTTAAGTCCAGAGAGATAACTAAGCGTATGTGTAATATCATTTAAACAATATAGTTTTTGGTATAATAATCCTCTGCAAAATATCTGCACTTGATAATTATCATTGGATTGTCGAACGATGCAGATTAAATATCAAATTGTTAGTTTAAAATTTGTATAATGGTTTGTCTCGTAAGATTAAAGTATTCTATATATGTATATATATAACTTACAAACGTATTCGATTTGATCTGCTGATGCATTTGCAACACAATTGAAGTGATTAAGTGATGTAACAAAGTGAACAAAAGCTTCTTGTAAAAATTAGACAATAGACTATTTTCTATTATATGTACATATATTAAAATGCATAATTTCGCTAAAGGGTTTACCCTGCGTATGCGTAATATTTTTCAAAAACAATCGAATTAGTCATTCGCATTAACCACATCGATTCTACATACATTTTAAGTTAAATTATTTTGTGGTTAATTTCTAACCCAAATGCATTGCCACCTCATGGCCTGGCCGCACTTACACACGCGCAAATAGCACCCACATCTACACACACATGCACACATTTAAAATGAACTCTAGTGAACTATAAGAACAGAGAGAGAGAAAGAGAGAACGAGAGAAAAAGAGAGAGACAACAGAATTGAAATGAAATGGCGACAAAGGCAAATGGCAATATCAATCAATTCGAAGCGGGCATTGCGCATACGACATGTGGCACGCATAGACATACACAGCAAAGAGAAAGACCGACAGAGAGAGAGAGAAAGAGTGAGGGAGAGCGAATCGAGTCAACTGTGTGACTCGGCACAGTCAACGGTCGTGGACATTGCTGTTGCTGTTGTTGCTGCTGCTGCTGCTGTTGTTATTGCTGCTGCTGTTGCTGTTGTTGCTGTCGTCTATATTTACACTTGTGGCCTCTTATCAAATGGCAGCGGCGCAGTTGACTTTTTTGACGTTTGTGTGTATATATTTTGTTGTTGGTGGTCTGGCTGATCTGTGTACTATATATATACGTGTAGATGTATATAACCGACTGAGTTGTTGTTGCTGCTGTTGTTGTTGTTGCCGTTGAATTTTATACGCCTCGACCGCTGACTGCTGCTTTGACTTTTTGCTCGGTTTTTGGTTTTTTTTTTTTTTTTTTGAAAATATATACGCACTGAAGAAAGGAAAGACAAAAAAAAAATATATTGAAAACGAAAACTCAACTCGGGGTAAAATGGGAACAGTCAACACCAAAAAACAACAACAGCAGCAGCAACATCGTAGAAGAGCCAAGCAAAAGTTCAAGTCAAAAAGATATTTATTTTTTATATAATCTTGTTTTTGTTTGTGATTGTAAATATTTCTTATGAAATTATCAAACTACAAAGGTAAAGAGATAGAGAGGGTTAGGGGGTGGAGGTGGGAGAGTTAGGGGTATACGAGTATGTATAAGATGATGAAGCAAATAGTTGCTGACATTTAGATTGGCCATTCATTTCCATTTTCTTAATCAAAATCAAAAGAAATTGACAAAAATGTTTTTCAGTTTATGGAAGGGAAGTATTTAAAAATGATTTTTTTTAAGTACAAACATATTGTATATACATATAGGAATAGGTTGTTGGAATAGAGCACAATAAGTAAAAGTCTGTTTGAAACATCGTTCCTTAAGTAAAATATAACAAAATATCAACAGACAAGAAGTTCACATTTGCAGATGCAGTTACATAAATAAAACTTCTTTAAGTTATATTAGTTATTAATCTTCCTACTAGGCAGGCGAAATTATTAATGTTTTGGATGTACATATGTTATATGTTATATAAACTTTCTAATTGAAAAACAAATACATGAATACAATAACTATAACTTCATCTTTTTTCTATATAAGAGCTTATTCCATTGAGTTATCAGTTAAAATTTACAACTTTTCAGATCCATCTATAGCTACAAAATATTTCTTTGTCCAAAATATTTTCTAATACAATAGAATCTGGATTCTTGCTCGCAATGAAAACTTTTTGCAAGTTCTGAGATTGTAGCAACTACCGAATCTTCGATAAAAAACAACTAAATATAGTTTTATATACATTCTTTTGTTTTAAACTTAAATTTATTTTAATATTCAATTCAAATTTTAAAGTAGATGTGTATTTTATTTCGTCAATGCGTGTTTGTTTTGCACAAATTTGCTTTTTAAGTACTGCGTTGCATCTGAGCCTCTGCAATTTTCATGACGCACGGATCGAGGTGTGCAACCAGCGGGTATAAGCGAGAATCGAGATTCCACTGTATTAATAAAAATTAAATTATGAAGTAGCACACGTGAACGCATGAAAATTTAAAACATTTAAATAACGACTGTATAGGTTTTATTTTAAAACAAATTCAATCAATTTTTTTCTTCCCAGCTCGAAAAATAATCATATTTTTGCCGAGTTGTAAAATATATCTCAAAATTGATAACTAATAATAAAAAAATCAAAAGCTAAGAAATATTGCTTGTGATTTATTGTAAATCATTTGTAAATCATGTGAAACATATAAAGATCACACCAAAAGTAAAATATTGATGTCCAAGTGAATAGTTTTTTCAATTACCAGTGGTTGCACTCTATGGGTAATCCGAAGCTGAGACACTTGTTGTGGTCCAAAAGAAACTTTTCCATCACTAAATATTTTATATACGTCACAATTTTCTGTGTTTCACACTAAATGGCCATTAGAGTTCAGATTCTTTTTGAATTTGTCTACATACATACATATATATGACTTACCTAACTGCGTCAAAATGCTGATTATAAAGGTTAAAAAACAAGTGTCATACTCAAGTTTGCATTCCTAATCAATGCTATGTTTACTATATAAAAAAGTTTAAAAAAATGTTAAACTTCAGCTTTTAACAGAATGTTCCATAGGAGTTTTTAGCAAATCATTGAAGTAGAGTTTCAACCGCTAATACAATTACATTCTTTTTATTTATTATTTTTACTGCATTTTTCTATATAGTGTCTCACATACTGTGTTATTTTTGATTTTGTTCCACTCTAAAATAGACAAGTTGCCTTCGCGTGCAAAGGTTTTGAACTACTTGAACTTGTTGGTCGGAATTCACACACACACGTATACATGTACAATATAGTCAATGTCGGGTGTTGACGGCAACAAATGTCTATATTATATTTAATTTATAGTATTTCTCATATATTATAAAACAGGAAATCGTATTGAAGACTTATAATTTGCACATTATAAATGAGTAAAAGAAACTGACAATTTGTGGGTAAATTTGTTTTGAAAACCAAAATTGTCACAAAACTGAAATCAATTGAGAAAACTTGAACGCCCTAATTTATGCAACATAAATGGCCAATAATGATGCTAAACAATCAGCGATTTTCTTTTGTGTCTGGTTTTCGCCTCCTTTTTTTTTGTTTTTGCCCCTTTCCCTTTTGTTGTTTCTTGTTGGCAACGCATCGCACTGAATAAAGAATTAAAATAAATGACGCGTGCATCATACCATACAATTTACCACAGTTTCAATATTTGCATAATAACAGCGCGTGACAACAACAACACCAACACCAACATCAACAGCTACAACTACAACAAACACACATCGGTCACACACAGCTTTTGTATGGAACATAATGGGAGCGGAATGACAACAGCAACATCGATATCAACAACGTAAGAAAAACAATACTAAATTGCACATGAGCAACAAAACAAATCGAAGTGATTCAATTAAGAAGAAATTGAATACGAAACGAAAACTCAAATGACCCGACTCAATTGATACCCAGTAGAAGGAAAGATGAAGCATCTAGAGAAAATTTACAAACAATTTATTTGAAATCTTACATGAGAAGCAAAAAAATTCATATTTTTCTTATAAGGAAATTAAATCAAGATAAAAGACATCTGTAGGTATTTCCAAATAGATCTATAGTTGAACCTAACGAAAACTTCAACCAAAGCTTTAATATTGAATTGGAGATGATACCCAGTATAGCAAACGATAAACAATTATTATTACTATTATTTTATTATTCCTGGCGAAATCACAAAACCAGGCTTACTTAATAGGACCTAGTAAAACGAGAGAGGACTTTTTAAAGTGCAGTGAGCAATCCAGTAAGCCCAGTAAAATAATCTTAGAACTTTCAGTCGAAGTAAAGAAAACTAGAAACAATATAACTTTAACTAAAATTAGTTAGGCCAAACATAAAAATGAATAAGAACAACTTTTTAAACTGCCTTTTCCAGTTTTAAAGAATTTCTAAACAAAATGCAGAAAATCTTATGGAAAAAAAAAATTCAACATCTACCGATATTATCAAATTTCTTGGTATCAAATGTTATTTTCAGACATTGAAATGAACCGTTTTAAAAGATCTTTAAAGGTTATTATCGATATATATGCTATAATATACGAATAATATAATAAATATAATATCTGTGAAATGGATAACATCTGCATTTATTTTTGTTTAAACTCTAAAAAATTGTCATACCAATAGTTTACTTAAAAATATTGAAACCAGAACCTCTTAAAGATATCTTAGAATGTTTTAACGATTTTTGTGCACTTTATAAAATTATAAAAATAAAGTTTGATAAGGCACATTAACTGAACGCTTAGTTACTTGGATCCAACATTGGTTATATACTATATACTACAGAAATACAAATACTTTTGTATATTATTTTCAATTCCAGGTAAAAATCCATAAAGCGATGGCAAATTACATTGGAATGTGAAACAGGATCACATTAATTAAAAATAGATCATTTAATATTTATCAGCGTGTTCCAATAAGCAATTATCGTTTCCCCTTTTATTGTGGATCAGGTATGCGTACATATAGTAAATATAACTTTTTTTATATGGATCGATTCGAAAAGTTTATTCAATTCATGTCTTAAAAATATTTGAAAAAACACGGAAATTGAATTCCTTTATAAAGGAGATTCCCCATAAATTCCAATACGAAAAAGCAAACGGCGCTTCAATGACGGATTGACAAATCACATAGTGAAGAGAAGAGAAAGAGAGAGGGATCAGTGATTGCGATAGAGAGACAAGGAGAGGGAATCAGACTGCGGTAAGTTTATGTAAGTATATTTTTTGTGACATATTTATGACTGACTTTGTCTCCTCTTGATGATGACGATGATGATCGTCGTGGCACGTGAAGACACGCCAAAATGTTTATGACTCTGGCCAAGGTAATAATTTGCCAACAACAATTTTAGCCACAGATAGGAGACACCAGAGAGACAGAGAGAGAGAGAGAGAGAGAGAGAGAAAGAGAGACAAAAGGGATGATGTTGTGGCAGAGGGGTAGATGGAAACAGGAGACTCCTTTCTGTTTGCTTGCTGGCTGCCTGCCTGCCTGTGCCTGCCTGGCACGGCACTTGTTGATGATGATGATGGGCCATCATAATAATGATGATAATTTGCATTTTAAATGCTCAACAATACCAAAAGAGTAGAGGACTCCACCACCGCTGCACCATCTCCCTCGCATTTGAATACGGAATCAGCCTAGGCATAAAGTACTCTTAACTCCAACAGCAACTCCAAGTGAGTCAAAGCCTTCTTTGCCTCCAACTCCTCCTCTTCTCCTCGCCATATTTGGCATAGAAAACGATCTTTTGCGTTTACCTCAATGGTTTTCTTCTTTTTTCTTTTTTTTGCTGGCATACAAATTTGTCACACGAAATTGGTGTCTGTGACAAATAGAGGAAGGAGGAGTGACAGCCACAGAGAGATAGAGAGAAAGAGAGACAGATGGCAGAGGAGAAAAAAAAAAAAAAGAAATAAAGGTGGTGATGCTTTTTGAGGCGACAAGTGATTGAACTATTATGCTAGGGTCTCTTATATGGTTGCGGTGTGTAATAAATGTTTATGCAGTTTCTTCCTCTTCTTCTTACTCATATGCATATTTTGGGTACAGTTATTTAGAAGTTAAAATAGATTTGCATAATATACTCACACAGCACTAAACAAAAGAAAAGTGAAATACATAACTTTTTGGTGTGACAAGCAACTTGAGACAGAACAAGTTGCCAAAACTGATTGAAAAAGGAATTTTTAAATTTGAGTTCCTTAAAAGGAACTTCCATTTGAAGGCTTTGCAGTTTGAAACATTTTTTGTTATAAATCTATGGGATTCAGTTCAGTAAGTTACAAAGAAGTTCTAGAGCTATCCTAAGTTATAGTAGTTCCCTGAAATTGTTTAAAAATACGTATATTTAAAGGGCATGAAAGATGTCCAAAAATTATCGTATTATAAATATTATTTGAGTACAGTCTATCTTACAAATGGATAATAAACGAATTGTATAACAATAATAGGACTACAAAGATACCAACAACTCTAAGTATTATTTAACTTAGTTTCAGAATGTTTTTGAGAAACTATATTTTTCTATCTAATATACAAAAGAAGTAAGACTAAAGTTCTAATTTTACTACTTAGTTTTTACTCAAAAAAAAAACCTTATGTGTAGAAATAAACATATAGTATATGCCTTGCATATTCAAAAAAGGCTTCCTTCTTTGCCTTACAACACTTTAACAAAAGTTGAAAAGCCATTTAGGAATAGTATACTTGGGTAGCTCATGAGTGAGTGAGCCAAAATGAATGGCTCACTGAACTGAGCCACTGAGCTTGTTCATTCAATATGGCTCAGTTTGGCTCACTACCTCATTTTGCAAGTGAGCCAACGTGAGCCATATGAGTGAGTTGGCTCACTTCGAAAAAAAGAACGAATGAGCCAGTTTACCTCAATGAGCTGCTTTTACCCAAGTATAGAATAGAGCAAAGTGTGTCCTAAAGTAACATCAAAAAGCAAAACTCATTTTATTTCGAAAGGTTGTTAAAAAATCTACTTAAATTTTTTTAATTAAACCAAGAGCTTACTAAAATACAATATTCTATATATCTTATGGATTGAAAATTAAGATTTTTTTTTATTCCAATACTATAAAATTTGCATTCAAATTAACATTTGAAAAGACTGCAAGTAACATTATAATGCTTTCAGTAGGAGTTATTTCAAGTGACCAATAAAAAACTTAAAGATAATGATTGGAATAATTAGACCAATCAAATGGTTTCATCTCATTTGGTTTTTTTCCCATCTTATTTTTCTTTACTATCTTTGAATCTTAATGACCTGCCATATCCTGCCATTCAATGAGATAGATAACGAGATCCTCCACCCCTTCATGCCACATTGAGATTTCCTGTACAATTTTTAATAGTTTTAACCAACATTCCGTAAATACTATTTTCTGCATCATCTACGTTTACTTTTGCCATATTCTTTCAACTCCCTAGGCAATTTCCCCTTAACCACCAAACGAAAATCCACAAGAGGCCAACTAATTGAGACATCATCAACAGAGAGGGAAAGAGAAAAAAAAAAGAGTAGAGGAAACGAAAAACGGGCTAAGTAAACATAAAATGGCAAGAAGGCAAAAGTGTAAGAACAACGACTTTGGAAAAGAACCTCTGACCAAAACTTACCTAGTCAGACATAAAAATCAGCAACAATTTAATGACGATTTTACAGCATGGGCGCCCCTTACGCCTGCCAGACGACAGACAACAACAACATCTCCAGATTAGAGTCACAAAAAGAGAGGGAGGGAGAAAGAAAAAGAGATAGCGAGACGAGAAGCTTGCAATACGAGATGGTAGAGTAGGAGTATCTGTTAATTTTTTGTCATTTGTGGCTGCCACAAGGATTCACTCGACACGAGACATTTAGTTGAAAGAAAAACAAAAACAGGAAGTCTCATTTAATGTGGTAACTAATTTGAGGTTAGAGACGTACAAAAGTTACTGAAAAGTCGTAAAATGAGTGAAAAATTCATTAGAAGAAGGCCATAAAACGTGTTGGAAGAATTCAATTTGCCAAATAATTGACAATCCGTCTAAAACGAACATTGACCTTTTTGGTTGTACTTCTGCTCAGTATATCTATCTACCTCCCTCTCTCTATCTATCTCTCTCTCTCTCTCTCTCTTTCCCTCTTGCGCATTCTTTGCATGTATGTGTGCGAGTGTGTAAATGTGTACTCCCCGAGTACGTGATCACATAATGAATAACTTTCAAATTGAATAATCAAACAAAGTCAAAAAAAAAAAAACGCCATCGAAATGTGCCAGTGTATGCGTGTGTGTGTGTGTGTGTGTATAAACAAATACAGACACATACACACATACGATTGGGTGTCATAAAGCCAGCGAGGCCAAAGCATAAATAAACCAACAGCAACAAATTCAAAAAAAAAAAAAAAACCTGGCTAAGTGAGAATCGGTTTTTAAGTTTGGGGTCACGCGCATCGTGAAGGAGGCAAACAAAATACGCAACTACGAAACGGCAGCCACCACACCACACCACCAGCACCGTCACACCGCCCCACCACTACACCACCACAATACAAAATTCTTGAAATAAATAAAATCAAAAATGAAAAAAAAAAGGCTAACAAAGATTGAGAAACTCTTATTGGAACACTCTCTCTCTCCTCTTCTGCTCTCCGAAACTTGAGATCAATATCAAGGTTGAATGGAATCCGTTGAAATGAAGAATAATTAAGGTTCTCAACTGGATACAGATATGTATCCCTGCAAAGCCAAGGATAATTGACAGAAATCTTAATTTTATAGGTTAGGTTGGTATGATGAGATGTGAATAAACGTGATTTGTATGATTGGGTTCAGTTCATTGGTAAAAAAAATGGTAAAGAAAATACCTAGGTTAGTCATTTAGTACGAATCTAACAATTAATATTAAAAAAAATTATTCACTATCGTAATTAATTAGTTATACTAGAGTTAGGCATGATTATAAATGGTTTTTGGTTAGTAATGAATGACACAGGTTATAGAGTTGGGGACATCTACGAAAGGTTGAAAAAGATTCAAAGTAAGATAATCTCAAAAAAACCAACTACAAACTGTTTAGTAAGATAAGGTTAAGCAAACTAAGTGATATAAACTTAGTTTAGTTACTAACAAAGTAAATTCTTGGCTGTTAAAATAAAATTAACCAGCAGTAGTTATTGATATTGATTCATATTGAATATGTTTAGCCAACAAGACTTTGAAACGTTTTTCTAATATAATCACTTTTATTGTAATCAAATTTCTGAAAAAGTAAACCTTTTTTGCTTTATCAATTAATTTGACTTGACATAGAGTATTTATATAGTGTCTCATCTGTCTTGTTATCTACAGCATGATAATTTGGGGTCGTAAAAGGCCTCACCTACTCATCATGGCACAGGTTGCTGTATCCCCCCCCACACACACTTCACTCTTTTCGTTTCTATACAAGCTGAACAATGTTAATAAGTTGAGGCATTTAAGCAAAGCTCCCTACACACAGACACACACACACACACACACACAGTTTAAGATATACACAACATGGCACAATATAACTCTCTGGGCATTATATACATACATTATACATATTTCTGCCAAGTCACATCAATATTGTGCTCACGTTGCGACATTTTGTCAATATCTGCGCCAATGATCGTCGCCGATGCCTGATGCCGCTTAACTTGGCCTCCTCTTCCTTCTCGGCTACATCGGCTCCCGGTGTTTTTGGTGGTCAGCGGTTGGCGGTGCCTCCATATCCATTAGGGGAGCGCGAGAGTCTCGTTCAATGATTTTTTAATTGAATTCTAAAAGCGTTGCCCGTTCTTCATTGTTGTATTGGCGGGGGCTACGCATTGGTATCCCAACCATATAGACAACAATATAAGTACATATGTATATATATACATACATATGTATGTATATATACGGACATATTGGAGAGAATCAACCTTGTGGTATGTGAGTTGATTTTCTGCTATATGTTATGGTTGTAAGTTGCCTCAAAACTTTGGAAACAACTTGAGTTTTGGTCTCGCTACTTTTAATGGACAAGGCGCAACTTTGCATTTGTTTTTTTTTATTATTATTATTATTATTGAGCAGTTTTTGTGTGTGTATGGTTTTTTTTTTTTATTTATATTTTATTCGCGCGCTCTTGGACTTGACAATTACACGGCTTTTTTCATGGCATTTCAATGACGTTCGTTAAATTTGTTACAGTCATGGTTAACACACACACACACACACACACACACATACATACAAGCCAAATGAAGAGAGCCAAGAGATACACTTGAAATTTATGGGCGCCTAACGTTAAACACATTTTTCTTACCCATACGGCAGCCGAGTTCAAGTTCAATTGTTAATGTAAAAAGCTCCACACACACACACACACATACGCACACCCATTTAACAATGTTAACAACAAATAAAAAAGAAAAATATCAAAGAAGCTAACTTCGGCTCTGCCGAAGTTTGTATACCCTTGCAGCTTCATTGTTTTACTATTTAATTTAAAAACAAAATTTTTAAAGTAATTGAAGAGAAAACTCAACTAAAAATTTTCCCGAATTCACCGAGAATCGAATCCACCAAACACCGAACCATCGTGCGACCGATCTTTACGTACTACGTCACCTTCCTCACTTAAGTCACTTAAGCTAGTTCGACATACATATACATACATATAGCAAACGCATGGCATCTCACTCTTTAAATTTCGTTCTGTGCAACAACACAACGCAATTGTTTCTGTCTCTCTCACACACCGCGTGGTGACCAATTTTTGCATATGTATGTGTGTGTGTGATTGCTTGGAATTTGTTTTTGTTTCTTTGCTGCCAAAGAAAACTGCTTATTTTACTCGAGGTACCTCCACGTTTTAGTTAATAGCTCCGGTGATAATTATCCGATCCGACTAATTTTTAAACTTTACCTGCTCAATCGATTGAGGAACTTAACTTTTCATGTTTCAACCATGTAGCTTAAAATTTAAGCTCGAAAACGTCTGGCTAAACAGACAGACGGACAGACGGACATGTCTCAATCGACTCGGCTATTGATGCTGATCAAGAATATATATACTTTATGGGGTCGGAAACGTATATTTCTATGCGTTACAAACATCTGACCAATTTTATAATACCCTCTGCAAGGGTATAAAAAACATAAGCGACGCTCGTCGCTCTTTTTTTTTATTATTTAATTATTTGCTATTTTATTTGTACCTGCCCACAAACTTCCATCACAAAAAAGAAAAAAAAAAAACAACGAAAAATCTCAGAGATCTCTTCAAAATGGGAATTTTAGAAATTTTTGTCGTTTCGAAAGTTTTGTGGTCAACAGTTTTTGTTTGCCATCTTTTTCATTTTATAAAAGCTAAAAGTGCTTAATTAATAACAATTATTATTCAATTAGATGCTCAACTGTGCAAAATTTACAAAAAGGTCACCACCAAAGCAAACAGAAATGAACTTTCTCTCTTAAATGAGAATTGGATTAGTAATGGAAGAGGGACCGACCTTCCCGGAGAATTTGCCATCCTCATAATATCTTAGTTACTATGATATTGGTTTTAAAGGTAAGAAAAAAGGAAGTACAAAGGTTTCTTATTAGAGCTAGATAATCCATCTGTTGTCTACTTATTTATTGTTCCTCTAGAACTTTGACCATTTTTATCTAAGACAACATAAAAAGGTAAACCCATGGAAAGTGACTTAGCTAGAGAAGCGAATTGGTGATCAATCGGTTATACACCAATGTAAATTTTCTTGTTTTTAGCCAATGAAAAGCCATTGCCAAAGCTGCATAGACTACTAAAATGATAAGCAGATTTTTAATGATTAAGGAAACTTAGATTTGAAAGGCTTCGAAAAGGCACGAATAACCTGAAACACAAATGCTGAACATGAATCATGATAGTTTCGATCCCTCTGTTCAACTAAACTTCATCGTCATAGATTTGGTAACATTATTTCAGGGACAGATCCAGAGGCAAATTTTTTTTGGGGGGGATCCCATATATTCAAAAGTGTCAATGTGTTAAAGTGCTTCATTAAAAAACATTGTATTATTCGTGTTAGAAACCTTCTGGGGGGAACTCTCCCCAAGTTCTCCCCCTGGATCCGCCACTGCATTATTTGTTATGTCAGATATCCTCCTCCAAAACAATGAAAAGTTCAAATTATTAAAGAAGAAACCTTATTTTAAACGTTTTCAAATTTATTGGTCTTTCTAAACATACATTTTAAACAGACTTCCCTAATACCTCTCTGATTTAAACCAAGAAAATAGTTGTGTTAATATTTGATGCTTTTAAATAATCGTAATAGAGTGTATTAAAGTTAGTCAGCTTGATCAACCAAATTCTTTAATCAAACAGACTTCGCTGCCGGCTGTAGGAACCCAGTGCAATCACACTTCTTCGGCGCTTAAACCAATTGGGAATTACAAGTGAATCAAATGGTGATAAGATTCCTCTACATTAATTTAAATAATAAATAAAGCTCAAACCAACTCAAGAACTCTTCGGAAATTCTTTAAAAATGTATTCTTAAGCTTTTTTACTTTAAAATTTCAAAAAGAAACAATATTAAGAACATCTATCCGATGTCCATCACGTATATAATATTGCAATCAATCAATTGCCATCAATTTATTGTTATAGCGGCTAATCTCAAATCTAATCCACAGCCTTTTCTTTCATTCTTTCTTTCTTTCGCTAGATGTGTCTTTTCATCATTTCCCTTTGTCAGAGGTTTCAACAGATTTCCGTGTCCATTGTATGGAAGCGTTGAACAATCGAAAGCTGACCCTAATGACAGGTCTCCAACTGTAATGTCCATGGATTACAGAGAACACTAAAAACCAAAGCCAAAAACAAAATGCAAAACATGAAACCCAAAAACGATTTTGCTAAAAAAAGGCAAACAAAAAAAAAAAAAAAGAATTCCAAACAATAAACATAACTCAAGAGACAGAGCAAATGTCAAGACCGACTCATTATCGATGCTGTGTGTGTGTGAGAGGTGGTGGTTAGGGTCAGAGGGGTAGGTGGTGGAGGTGATGAATAAACGTCGTGGCGTTGACAAAAGGCGCGGGTGTGCCGCCGACAAGTAACACACCACGTAGGAGACATTGGGGTGACAAATAAGCTGGGCTTTGAGTTGTGAGCTCTCTGAGTTAAGGTTGACTTGACTGGCAGCCAATAATCATCTACATGCACACATTATATATCGGTCCTTAGGCTCACACATACACAAACTAATACAAACTCAGTGGTTTTGAGGGCAACGAAATGTTGTGTAATTGCGAGAAATATGCTCATGTATGAATCTGAACCCAACACACTCACACACACACACACACACATGGCACAGCACAGAACACAGTATTCTCGCATACCCCATACATTCGACACACACGGGTTTTTTATTTGCTTTTGGCTGTGACCGCGACGCGTATAATTTACACGTTTTGCTCATTTGCGATTCTAGGCTCGCAAAATGCTGCTGCAAAACGAACAAAAAAATAAACTTTAAAAAAAAAAATCAGAAACAAAACAAATGAATTAAAATCCGCGCACCACACAAAACACTCTTACATACCCAAACACACACACTCACACACACATATGCACACGATCTCTTGAGTACAAGAGTCTTGAGTGAAATTCCAACAAGTGGCATAATTGCGCCCTGCGGCGGCTACCGTGCGGCATTGGACAGCAGCAGCAGCAGCAGCCAGCAACAACAGCAACGGCAGCAGGAGTAGGCAGCAGCAAAAGTGGCCAAGTGGCCATCGATATGTGGAGAAGAGGAGCGAATGCAAGAGTGAAAAAAAAGTAAGAAAAAAAAAGAATCGCAAATCATAACTACAACAACAAACAATAAATAAGTGCAGTGAAGAACTGCAACTGCAACTAGCAAACTCTTGTGGCATGCAACCAAGAAGCAGGCAATGGCAAAGGCAAAGGCGAAGGCAAAAGAGCAACAAGTGTGCGTGTCTCAAGTCGTTTGACTGCCGCGCCGGAGTGCAAAGTTGACCAGACATAATGGATGAGGTTCGTCGTCGTCGCCGTCGTCGTCGTCGTTGTTGTCGAGGTGAACGTCGGAGACGCTGATGCGGCTGCGCAGTCATCGGCAACTGCACACGCCATTGGCATATAAAAACAATCTGTTTTCTGAGATACTCTTTCCCACAATAAGAGAATCTCGAATATAATTCACTCTTAATAGATAAGGTAATCGAAGCTTTAGGGAGACTAACTAATTGTGAAGCTTTAGTCTTCTTAAACTGGTTTAAGCTATTAAATAAAGACAAAAAATATGTGTTAAATATATAAATAAGATATAAATTTATATCTTCTTTTGTTATGTAGTAATAATAAGTTTACCTATATCCTAGAGAGCATTTTCAATTCGTTCATCTTCCTTGACAAAGAATATAAAACACAGCAGCCTTAACCTCTTATTGCCATTTTTATTTTCTTGACTTAACTGCGTTAAGTTCTCAGTTCTCGATTTTCAGTCCCACCAGCCAGGCAAAAAACACATTCCATGGCCATTTGCAGGGCATAAGTTCGCGTCAAAGGTTTCGAGTCTGAGAGAGCAGACCCGGGACCCAAAAGGCAGCAGCAGCCGCACCACCACCACCACCACCAAAATGGAAAAATTCAACCAGAGTGCCAAGAGCAATGATGGGGCAGCAGTTGGCAGAGGAAACGGCAGCGGGAGCATCAGCCGTAGAAGACAAAGGTTATAATGCATTGCTCTTGCTCTGTTCATATTGATATTGTATATACATATATAAAAGTATTTTTTTTTTTTTTGTATTAGCCTGGTCGAAACGGGTCGCTTCTGTACCTTTATTTTTGCCTTTACCCTGTATGTCTCTCAGTCGCTATCTCTCTCTCTCTCTCTTTCTCCCTCTCTCGCTCCTTCCGACTCGTTTTGCATTTTAATTTTGCGCCTGGCAATTTTTTTTTTCATCATCATCATCATGATGATCGTCGCGACGTTCTTTGGAGTCGTTTTGGCCTGGCTTTTGCCAGTGCTTGTTTATTTTTATTTTTGATTATTTTAATTTTAAAGCTGCTGCTGCTCGATACGTTTTTTATCGCCACTTGTCGACCATTTGGGCGTTCATTTGTGTGTGTGTCTCTCTCTCTCTCTCTGTCTCCTTCTTTTACTTTTTCTGGGTATTGCCTTATATGAGGGTGCCCGAAGCTGGAGCCGGTCAAAGAATCACAATATCCCCAAAACGCAATGAAATTTGCGCTTTATATGTATGTATATGTTTTGTACTTTTATTTAATAAGAAATTTGCATGCTGAATATTTAATTTTGTGTTTTTGTTTTGTTGTTTTTGGGAGTGGTCAAAAGGTTGAGAGAAATTAAGTTATTCCAATCGTCCAAGTACAGTTTACATTTACAGCATACACATGACGCATACAGCAACAAGTGTATTAGTAATCTTTCCAAATCTCTCTATATATAGTGAGAAATCTCTGGGGTTCAAAATTGTATACAAGTAAACTTATTTCCATTGAAAAGTAATCAACTTCTGATAAGAGAGGTTAAAATATGATTAATATATTATCTACTATGATTTTTTTTCATTCCAAATAGTTGATTATTTTATGAGCATGAGAAACAGGTGCATGATAAGCTATATAATTCTATTGTTGGGATATGTATGACAAACCTTTCGGTTTGAAAAATTAAAAACGATAAAGCTTCTCCCAATTTTAGATAAATAATTATCCCGTTTTTGCAATATGCTACTAAAGCTCGTTAAGTGTCTACTTTTTTACTCGTTTATTTATTTATTTTTTTGTTTGTGTTCTACCTTTTACTTTTTGCTGTTTTGTTTTTTTTCTATATGCATGTCGGCAAAAATTCTCGTTTTTTGCATGGGGATCTGTGACTGACCGTAAGCAAAAAGTCAAAGGTGACAAACGGCCATGACATCAGCTTAGCCAAATGAAAATACTTGACTTGGTCAGCTCTGAAACCGCATCTAAATATCGTCAAATACAAGGTGAGATACTCATAGCAAGTGTCTCTTTCTCTCTCCCTCTTCTCCTCTGTCTCTGTTTTTGTCAATCTAATTAATATATCACAAAAAAACAAAACCAAATGTCACACCCATATAAAAAATCTAAAAAGCCAAAGGTCTGCACCGTGGCAAGACAAATTTACAGCAGCCACAAAAAAATAACAAAAGTAAGAAAGAAAAAACCATTGGTCATAAACTGTCCCCAGCCAGTAGGCCAAAACTACTGAACTGACCGTCGAACCGACCAACGTCGACTAGCGACCATCAAGCGACCGGTATAACTTACTGTCGCTCGACATGATGACAAACAACAATAACAATGGGAAACGAGGTCTCTTAACGCCTCAGCCCAGAAAGTAATACAAACCGAAAAATCCAACAACAACAATCAATTCGAAAATGAACATAAGAATAATGCAATCGTTTAGTAAAAACAACGAATAGTCCATACCCATTAATGACAAACAAATTAAGCAATCAAGAGAGAAATCGGACCTTAATATGACTAAGAGATTAAACATAAAGCTAGCAGATAAATGTAAGTTAGTTATATAACTTACTTATAGTCTGAATAAAAGGATTAAAAGCTATCAAAATCATGGAAATTAACACTTAATGACTTTTATAACAGAGGATCAAAAAAGTTCCAAAAGCCTTATCCTTTTTACAAAAATTCAACGACGACAGTTGAAAAAAATGAAGAAGGAAAGGAATAAGAAAAGTTTTGTAGAACTTAATATATGAAAGTTGGGTAAGACTTCCGGATAAGTCGGATAAGACTAATAATAAAGAATTCCGTAGTATAACAGTAAAATGAAGGATTCAGTAGTCTGAAAACAAATGAATTTAATGATAACATATTATTTTGTTATAACTTTGTTCGGTTTTTTTGGAAAATAAAGCTTTAGTTGTTGTTAGCTAAAAATGAACAGATAAAAGAAGATATATTTTCCTAACGATATCTTCAAATACTTTTTGAAGATTTCTCTGTTAGAGGTCTGTATAAATATATACAAATTTTTTATAGATAGCTCTAAAAATCTGAATACAACTTTTAACTCTGTTAGAGTTCTGTATAAATAAGTGTACAAATTTTATAGATATCTTTAAAAAATCTAGATACCACTATTAACTGTTTATAGTAACGTAAAACCACAACTTTAGATAACTGATATTTGAATTGGAAACAAAAATATCCGAAAAACGAACAAATGTATCATTGAAATTGACGAAAAATTTGAGAGATCTTCTCATTTTAGAGTTAAGAAAGTTTATTGTATACAAAGTTGTTGTCTTGCAAGTCAATTTTCGAATAGAAATTTGTTTATATTTTACGAAAATTAGCCGATCTTTGCATTCCTTGAAAGAAAAACTATAACTTTGAATGGCTTAAGCCAATTGCTTTCTTGCTCATTTAATCAATATTAATCGAAAGAGTTTATATTGAGTACCAATTCGTGCATACCCTCAATAGCGACGTCTAACAATAGAGACGTGTGTAGGGGAACACACACAAAAAAAAAAGCGTAAAACGATAGTTGAACTTTCAACACCTACTTTATTTTCTTTTCTTTTTTGTCTCTCTCTATTGTTGTTACTTCTACAACACACACACACATGTGTGCATGAAAGCCGTAAATGAAATGTTTGTTGTTACTAGAGGGAGGAAAGGGGCTGGCTTGCTATGTAGATACTTAGTTGGATAGATGGATGGTAACTTACCGGAATAACACCAGGCTGGCCATACTACTGTTGTCTCCGTATCAATTTCCTTCATTATGGGGGCTCAACATATTGTCAAACACCTCAACGCACCGATCCGATTTGTCTTCTCCCTCTCTCACACAGTCTTTATTATGCTGGTGTTATTACTATTGTTGTTGTTGCCGCTGCTGGTGGCTGCTGCAAGTAGTCGGACAAAGTGAAGGCAGGAAATAAATAAAAAGAAATATATAAATTCCATATGTATACCTAATCGTGTGTCGACTTCAAGATATCTCTTAATGAAAAGGTAAAACTTTTGATAATTAATTTTTAGTTAATTTAATTCCTTTCCGCGATGCAATTACACGAGCAAAATATTCTTCAACGCGCTTTTATTGCTATATGGCAACCCTTATTGCAAGTGGCAATGCTGTCAATTAGAGGCATTGATTTTGGCGCCAATTCAACTTTTAAGTAATCGAACGGAAGTAACTGTCCTACGATCAATGAATTGTCTTAAATCAACCGCTAGGTGTCGCTAACAAATTTATTATTATTTTACTTAATGTTAAATCTAAATCTAGGGATATGATAAGTTCCTAGCTATATATGGACTCGATCAAGAATCTGTATATTTATAGAATATAGGATCTCATTTAAAAGTTACAGATTAGATTACATAAACTTCAGCTGATCAAATATATATATATGTGTATATACATTTGGAGTACTTTGACCGACATTATGGATTCTAATATACTATTTCATTTCATGTTTATAGGGTATTATAACAAAGTCTTTGAAAAATAAACTGAAAAAGACAAATCATGAGTTTATAAAATATATATGTATATATATTTTTTTAAACACTATTTCGCCATTTTTTTTTTCTCTTTCAGTCTCTTCAATTAAGTTGGTATCTTTTGTAAGCCATTTTAATAGTTGTTGTTTTGTCCATTTATGTTGCTAATTTATCTTTGTTTGTATTGTCTTTAAGTAGTTATAGTGTAGTTTGTGTTCGTACTCCGAGTTGTATTTTTTTTTTTTTTTTCGTTTCTTTTCAATTATTTATTTTTTATTTCTAACGTTTCTTTTGTAGTGTTGATGACTTTATGTAGTTGAGTTCGTTGTTGTTGTTGTTTTTTTTTTTAGTTGCTTGGCTATTAAATATGTCTATGCTAGGTGTTTGCTTAATTAATTCACTTGTTGTCAAACGATGGGGATTTTTTTTTTATGCGGTAAACTGATATTAAATGTCATTAATTGTTAACAAAAGATATACATATGAAAAGTTTTTTGTTACAATGGATTTTTCAACGTGAAACTATTAGAAATTCAGTTCAAATGCTTTTTTAAAGGAAGTGATAAATAATTGACTATAAAATCCAGTGCTTTCCAGGATTACTATAAAGATGTGCCAAATACACTGCTTGTCAGTTTGAGTTTTATAACAATTCCGTTTTTTTTCTTTAAATTAAAATATATATGCGTCTTAAAATAAATCTGCAAAATGCTAAACCTGTTTTTCTATGTTATCATATCTAATTTATTGCTATAAATCTGTTAATTTTATAAGAAATTAACCGATCTTATACAGTATATCAAGAGATCAACGTGAGCACACTGATTCATTTAGATCAATTTGAAGTTTATACAGTTCATTCGATAAAATAAATGTTGACTTAAGTTGTTTTTCTAGTTCAGTTGAATCAATATAAATTTTATGGTGTTCTTTATGACTCATTTCGTAGATAACCATTAATTTTTTTTCTTAATTTATCCAGGATAAAGACATAAGCAATCTAAAGTTGTTCATGATAGAAAGTAGCAGGTGCACTTTTTATTGAAATTTTGTGTTTTACTACAGAATGTTTGCATTGGCATAAAATTATAAAACTCTTAAAAATAAAAACATTTAAGTATAGTACAAAACGGATCATATGCAAACTACATGAAAGATACTTTTAAAAATGATTTTAAATTATGTTTTTACATTAAAATAATTTACAACAAATTTGATTATAGGATATCTATCTAAGGTCGGTTGTCGGTTGATAACTTATTAGCATAGTAAACTGGAGACCAATTTATATTTTCAATGCAAGACCTCAGTTCCGAAACATTTTTAACCCACAACTCAAACAATTCTCTCATTAAAAAAAATCAACAAATAACTTTAACCTTTTTGTTTTTCGAAAATGAAACAAAGGAAAAAGTTTAAGGTCGCGTTAACTATGAAATATTTAAACAGCTTTTTGCATTTTCAAATTGAAAATTTGAATTTACCTTTTTTGATTGTTTCACGTTGATTGCCCTCAAACACATCAACCGACAACAATAATAACAATAACAACAACGTCCGTCGCTTAGATCTATTGTGGTTGAATTGAAGAATTGACTAAATGCTTAAGTGACGGACTGACTGAACTGCTGTCAATTTGTCAAATCGAAACTGAAACAAAAAACCAAAGTAATTTTGCCGCCGTCTCTAAAGCTTCTGCTTGTTCCTCAACTTTGACTACTTGAAAGTAAATTTGAAATCATTTTTGCTTTTGTTTTAAATTGTTTAAATTATATTTACTGTTTTTTGTTTTTGTGATTTTGTCGGAGCTACAAATATGAACCTGTTGTTTTTTGTGTGTGTTATAGAATCACTTTTTATATATATTTATTTCGGATGCACTTTTGCTTAGGTTTGCACTTTTTTTTTAGCGGGATTTCCGCCTCGATAATATACAATTATATATACATACATACATACATACTTATAGTATATGTATCTTTTTGTAGATTTTGTTGGTTTTTTTTTTTTATAAATGAGTTATACACGTTTGTGAATTTAGTTGTATAATTAACATTTTTGTTTGCATGTTTAACCTTTAAAATTTTGCAAATGATTTCATTCCTTGCTGGAATTTTTGACTTTTGACTTTTTCACTTGAACTTTTTATCAACTTTTTTCTTTTTCTTCTTTTTTTGTGTGTGCGTTTCACTTTGAATGATTTGCATAAGTTATAAACTATTTCTTCACTGCTATTGTTAAATTTTATGCTTTTTGTGTCTTACTGACTCCTTCTACCTCCTCCTCTCCCTCCCTCTCTTTCGTACTCACAGGCATTCATTAATTGTTGGTCACGTGCCAAACCTCCATCCAATGGATCATAAAAAAGAGATTTTTTTACATACAGTTGACTTTTTCTCTCCCACTCCCACTATATAGCTCTCACTCTTTTTTTTATCTCTCTCTCTGTCTGTCTCTTGACAATTTGTTAGACACGTGAGTTGTTTTTTATTTTGTGTTCATAATACGTTTTAGTTATGAGATAAATGCAGAATGCGTTTTTTGTTTTTTCTATGCTCGTCTTATCTGTTGCTGGATATTTTTAGTTGGGTTTTAGTTACGAGATACAGTTTTTGTGTTCCATGTTGACAATCCGTTACAGGTAAAGATAAAAGATACAACAAACAAAAAAATAGTATCTTATGGTTATGCGTTGCACTTTACGCGCCGCGCCGATCGGCTTTACGTTTATTTTTTTCTCTCTTTCTCTGTTTTCGCATTCGACAACGACTTCCCCGTCCTCACATGACTCGCACTACAACGAACGGAAACGTACTGAGCCACAAACAAAAAACAAAAAAAAAAAAAAGAAATAATAACAACACCACACACCGACTATAAAGAAGAAGAAGAAAAGATACTCAAAGCCCCAAACAGGCGTTACACGTGCAGGCCCCCAGAAGAGCGCAAGAAAGATAGAGAACGAGAAAGAGAGCCAAAGAGACGGGTAAGAGAAAAGCATGCGAAGACCGAACATCGATAAAGAGAAACAATCAGAGACAAGCTAACAAGAAACAGCTGTCAAAATCAAAACAAACCAGAGAAGAGAACCAAAATTTTACAAAAGAGAAGAGAAAGAGAATAAATGACGAAGCTTTATCAGTTGGAAAAAGTATTACAGTAAACATTGGTATAGTAAACCGTTTATCAGGGACAGGTGGTAAAAATACGTTTTATACAAAAAAGATAGATATGAAATAAAAATGTAAAAAATTTTCTTATATTTTGATAGAGCAAAATCTGTTTCCGAATTGTCTTATATCCTTTTTAATATCTAAAAAGTATATATATATACTTAAAAAAATATATATACATATGTACCAAAAAAAACGCATTAGTTTGAAAATCGATAGGTTTAAAGTTTAACTTTAATATTATAAATCCTTTAATATTTACAATATTTAATATAAGGTTTTAAGAACATTATTTGGTAATAAAAGTAGTATGTGAAGTAATTATATAAAAAACTTTTTATCTTTAAAACAGTCATAACCTCCGATACAATATAATTTTCTTTACGACAAAGAAATATCATTGTATTGACTTGAACTTAGACTTTTCAGTTTAAATATTGAAGGAATTAAAATAATAGACAGAATTCGGTGAAAAAAAACTACACATGTCTTCATAGTATGTTAATACACAATATCTCTAGTTCATCTATCTTGGATCTTTCTAGTTTATACCAGATATTTTTTAATTTTAACGTTTTGAAAAACAAATACTACATTTTTTAGGGGTTCGATTCTTAACTTCAGATTTCTTATGTGTAATTTGTAAAAAAAAACGAGTATCTACTGTAGTTGCATGCGGTTTTTTTTTGTCTCTCGCGCTATCATTGACTGATTTGACTTGGCTCTCTCTCTCTGTCTGGCTGAACTGCATGAACTGCATAGCAAAGCCCACACTCACTCTCGCACACACACACACACACTGACTGAAAAAAGGGTTCAATGAAGGTCAGCTGGTCAGAGTTCAAGTAGCAATGGGAATGAGCTGGCATGACGAATACACGTACAAAGAGCAAACAACAGCCAACAGCGATTACGACTACGAATCTAAGCGATAAAGCCATACATAGGCCTTACAACTTCATATTAGATGCATGAAGGGGTACGAAGCAAAAAAAAAAAAAAGGCATGTCAAGAGGAGTTGAATGGAAGAATGAGGTGGAGGAGTATGAAAAGAAGAAGAACAAAGTGTAGGCGTATATACATACATATGTATGTAAGTAAATACATATGTAGACGTAGATGTATGTCGGCCTGCAACTGTATTTGTAGACGCATATCTGTGTCGCTCTGGCTATTTGATACTTTGGCCTCGTCACTGGTTGTCGTTGAGACAGACTTACAAACTGACGGACAGTTGGACCGTCTGACAGTCATCGTTGTACATATATACATACATATGTACATATTGCAATTGTTGTTCCATTGGTGTTCCATTGCACTTTCCTATTTGCCCAGTTGTTGTTCGATTGAACTCGTCGAAACATATGCATATTAATTGCCTATATCGCATTATTCTAATGAAAAATAACAAAAAAATACAAATAAAAAAAATAAAAGAAGCAAAATACTCAACAAAACAAAAACGAACAAAAGGAATTCTATGTAAATCGAAATCGACCTGAACAACCTTAAAAAGAACATCGGAAAAAAAAATTAGTCCGGCTGCAAGAGAGGAGATCCCCTCCCGGATACTCCCCCCACACTTAACCCAAAACCAAACCGTCCGACACGAAAAAAAAAAAAACAAAATACAGGCAAAACAGAGGCGACCGACGCGATATGCGACCTGAGTTGGCGGCGAAAATATTTTTAGAACTGCGACCGACAACGCTGCCCGCTGCCTGAAAGAGATCAAGAGAGAGAGAGAGTGAGAGAGGGCGGGAGTTCGGTACGGTGTGGGGGGACATGCATATATTGTAGTACTTCGGTACGTATGTATGTATGTATATGTACGTATCTGTATCCGCGGCAGCAGCAGCAAAAACTTTTTTTTTATTCAGTTCGCCGTCTTCATCGTATTTCTGTGTGCAGGGCGCTCAGCTAAGAAAGAGAGAGGTCAGAAGGTCTGTGATCTTTTGCAAAAAAAATAAAAAAAGTAAGATATATGTATACCTCTATATATATGTATAATTCTCCGAACTGCAGAACAAAAGGCAGGCTGTCATGTCATGGGGATGTATTTGGCTATATATGTACATACATACATACATACATATATGTATCTGTGAGATACATTTTTGCCATCTATATGTATGTATAGATGTGAATTTTGTTGGCCAGGCAAAAAGTCAAGTGACAAGACGCAAAAGAATCAAATAAATGAAAAACCGCTTTTCCCCCCCACCGTAATGTCTTCTTTTTTTTAAATTTTCTTGATTTTTGATGAGGAATAGATAAAATGTATATCTAAATACTTTTGTATGACTCAGAATAAATTTTGGCAACTTATCATATTAACAAGGTGGCAGCAAATATGATGTGTGACCTTTAATATGAACTAGCAATACTCTTATTATAATTAAAAACTATAAACCAAGTATCTTTAATGTGGGAAAAGTTTTAAAATCGTTATGGTTATGTACTTTGTGACGTAATATATAATACGTAATATATAATATAATAAACGTAACGTAGACGTAAACATATAAAAGTTATATTATGTGACAAAGTTTCAGTAAAATCGTTACTCTTATCACTGTAAAACCTTGTAAAGGATCATCATTTCTGCGGTTTGATTACTATATTGTTATACCAACATGTAATACAAGGTATAATCCTTCCTTTTTGATAGATTCAAAACAATATACATATCAATATCATAGAAATTGTTAAATGAAAAACAATGCCTTAGAAGAAGCTGTCCAAACTCTACTCGTTTAAGGAGGTATTCTAGTTTAGGATTTTGAAAAAATCGAAAAACTTTTTTTTGCACATTTCGATAGTTTAGGTATTTCAGAATATCTCCCTAAAAGGATTTTTCAAAATTCGAATTATATCTGAAGTTATTGTCGTTTTAGTGACGTAGCACCCAGACCGGTTTCGGCTAATCGTAAAACTTTGAACGCGTTTATCTCGAAACAGAAGGATTGATATTGTGACGTGTCCTTTTTTCCCCACCTCTACTTCAAGGACGCACAACTTTCTGAAATTTTCAAATTTATTTATTTTTTTTTTTATGTACTCTACAAATATGAATAAATAAGTCATAACAAAATGGATAATAAAAATATCAATTGCTTCTTATTTATTTATTCATTAAAAACGCTCAAAATTTGGTCTTCTAGACTAGAATACCCCCTTAAGTGCAAATCCATTCTTAAATTTAATCTGTTATACATAGTTGATGAGTTTAAATAGTTGTCATTATTTTAACAAGATCTGAATAGTTCTAGCCGAGTTATAGAATTTATTACATGATTTTTAAAAGCAAGCAGTGTTTTCTAGACCAATCAAAAGCGTACATAGATTTATTGGGAAAGGAATTTTCAATTCCAAAAGAATAAATTACATTCCTTTGACTGTATTTGAATCTAAAGCCAAGCCCCGAGAGCTGGAAAAAACCGAATCAAAATCGATTAAGTATGACACTTGAAGTGCTATTTTTTTTTAAATATTTTTTATATATGTATTTGTGCATAGTTAAATATCTTTATCTTTGCCCTTTTAGTTTGAATCCCAAGGATTTCGATGAAAAACGGCTTTTATATTCGAAGTATACCTGTTTAAGAAGAGGCAGATTATCGAAAAAGAAGGGTATAGTTTCGATGAAGTTTACTTTGTTTCTTAGTGCCTTTAGATCTTCTCATGTGTTAACTATGTCCTTTGGAAGAGCCGAACTTAAAGCTCGAACTTAGCCTAGCAGCAATATACATAGAAGAACATCTTAATAAGTGGACTATGGATGGGTGTGGGGGATGAAAACTTTACAAAAGCAATTCCATATTTAATGATCTTTACTGATCTTATTATGTTTTAGAAGTTTCAAAACTTCTTCTCCTTTTTTTTGCAATCAAATGAATGTTTGTTAGCTGCAGCGTTAGTCTTGGCACCTCATTTAGCATAAGTGAATGATATTGGACCCAAATCAAAAAGAGAAAGAAATGAAACAAACAAAAGAAACTAAAAACAGCGGCAACAACCTGCAACAGGTTAAGTATGTGTTATCCCAACGATATTTGTCTGTCTACACCATATACATAGTATATTGCATGCAAGTCTGAAAACTTCAATATTGTTCTTCTTTTTGTTGTTGTTGGTTCAAAAACTGTTTTGTGGAGCTCAATTTTTTGACGCGTGTTTGGCAAACGAGTCAATTGTATGGCTGTCCAAATGTCTTTTTGCCGTATTTTTCAGGCCATCCTCTTCTCTTTATATATTATTTTTTCTTTGCTTTTTTGCAACATTGAAGATCGTCCCACACATACGCAGACACACACACACACATGCATACACTCACACACCTTGACTTGCCCCTCATCAGCCAACCTGGCGGCATTTTGCGGTATCGCGTTGTCAACTTTGGTCGTCGTCGTTGTCGAAGATGCTGCGCCCTCTCACCTTGCCCTCTATGCCATCGTTTGGCTATAGTGCCCTGGTCTCGCAGTGTCTTCTGTTATTTTGCTGTTGCTTTTTGATTCATTGATGTTCTGCGTGGATGTCGTTCGTTATATGGTACTAAAATACATATACAGACAGTTTATATATGCAATACATACATATATAGGTATCATATATAAATATGTACATATTATATAGCATGTGAAATATATAGCCTACACCCAGAGAAATATTTATGGCTCGATAAAATGAAGTAAATATTACGTGGAGATCTTGTTCAAGATGAATTTCATGATTGAAGATTGGAAAAGTTCATAAAATTTTTCTTACAGATATGAAGCAGTTGACGCACTACATCAAAAGAATTGAATGCAAAGCAGTTTAATGTGATAACTAGTTGATCCTTAACGGGCTTTATCAATGAAAAGTAATGTTAGTGTTGGGATATTACATGAAAAGAATAGCATGCAATAAGATAAAAAGATGATTCTTGAAGATTGGAAAATTTCATAGAATGTTACTTGTGAAGCAGTTGACGCCATACAATGAAAGGAATTGCATGCAAAGCAGTTCATATAATCCTTAACGAGCTTTATCAACAAGAAGATATTACACGAAAGGAATAGCACACAAATGGATAGCAAGATGATCCTTTATATTTCATATGTACATATGTATTTAGTATGATAATAGTAATAATCCAAAGAATTTGGAGTTGATCTTACTAATATGCTTTTATAAGCGTGAAACGGAAACTGTTTGATTTCATAGAACTTAATGTTCTGCAGTGAGACCTTTTTCTTTTGTTTTGGAAAAATTCTTCTCCTTCTCTTTTCTCTTAAACGAACATCTTAAATCGACGCCCAAGGGAGATTTCACTGTATAAAATAAAATATATTACAACAAACGTAGAACTTATAAGACATTTTTCTAATACTTTATTTTAAAGGTTAGATAAAGCCAAGAAAGGATTATATGTAGAATCGCCTAAGACTTTATCCACTTGAAACTCTGTTGCGTCAAAATACTTCTTTACAGAGTAAATAATTAGTTTATAGGACTTTATCAAATGAAATATTACAAATTTATTTAAATGCTTGAGTTTATAGACTCGAAATTTGGCTTATGCAAAATATTTATACATGAAATAATGAAGTATAAAAAGGATATTTGTAGGAATTTCTAAAACTTTATTAAAATAAAATAGTTTAACAAAGGCAACACTGAAACCAATTTAAAATTTCGAATTACCCCAGGAAGGATCATAGTAAATAATTGACAATTTATCTACTCGTAATTTCATTTCAGCAAAAGTCTTCTTGTATATTCACAATTATTTGTTTTGATAATCTTTATTATTTACCAAAGAGTTTAAATTTCTGTAGTCGCCATCAATAATAAAAGCAAACTTATTATTATTTGAAAGATAAACAATATTCTAAAGTTCTTTTTGTTTTTTCTTAATATCTTCAACAGGCGTTTTGTTTTGCCTTTAATGAATCATCACCATCATCATCATCATTCCCAGACGTTGCATGTATCTTTCACTTTTCAAACTCAAACCTGTCCATCAAATTTTTCTCCCCGATCACTCCGCTGGTCTGTGTCGCTTTTGACCTCCATTTCATTTCGTTCCATTCCATTCCAATTTTTTTGCAGGTGTCACTTTTTAAAGTACAGTTGCCACACGACCTGACCTCTTAAGCAGCAGCAGCAAGCAGCCACTTAAAAAGCAGCCTCAAACAGACACAAAACGATCTTTGTCGCCTCAGTCAGCAAAAAAAAATATACAAAAAAAGTTTTGCCTTAAAACGTTGTAGTGTGTTTTTTGTAAATTTTTTTTTTTTTTGGTTGCCATGTTTGCCTCATGTCCCAACGACAGGCTTCAACATATCTGGTGCAAAAACAACAACCAAAATAAAGAAAAAAAAAAAAGGTGAACTCAACACGCGCTTAGTGCTGCTGCTGCTGCCCACACGCCTTGACTTTAACTTGAGTTCGGACGGTGCGGAGACAGCGACTCCGACTCCAACTCCGACTGCGGCTGGTCCTCTGACAGAGTTGTAGTTAAAAACTTTCGCATCCTAGCAAAGATTGGCACATAGCGTGTGCTGCTCTCTATATAACATAACAAGCAAACATATATATAGACATATATGTATGTATCTGTGTATGTATAGATACATATGTATATATTTTTAAGATACCCACATACTAAGTATATTCAGATCAGTTCAAACTCTCTCGACTGTAGTGAACTCGAGGCGCTGCTCTGTCATTTTGGGGACATGTCTGTCTATCTGTGTGTCTGCCTCCATGACTATGTATCTGTGTGAGGGCAAACGGGCGTTTGTATTTGAGGTCTGGTCTGGGCATCGGTCGATGGATGTTGACGGTGTCGATCGGTCGGTCGGGCGGTCGGTCGGACAACTAGCTGCTCTCTGTGCCTCTCCGTGGCATTAGCATTTTCAGTGTTGTTTTATTTTTAGATGGAAAGCAAAAAAAAATTGCAAGTGTGCTGTGTATCTGCGCCAACGCTTCGATATTTGCTTGGAGGTGACTGACTGACTGACGAACTGGCGACGGCATTTTTGACATTGTGACAAACGATGCTGACAGCGCGCCCAACGACATTTTGCACCACATTTATACACATACACACACACACACACTCAGCAAACACACATACTTTTAAGTATGTGGGAAGACGTGAGATGAACTCTTGCCCGAGATCGTTGAGATACCGCGAAGGTGAAACAAAAAAAAAACCGAAGGTTCTAACTTTGCCAAGGGTTTTCAGTTCACTGATTTATTATGCCGCAAGCAAGATTCAATGGAAAATTGTTAGAGTATGAATAAATCGTAATCTTATAGTTTTTACGATTATAGATAAAAATTTTATAAGTATTTGTTTTATTTTAGGTTAAAATCTATTCGATTGAAAAGTTAAAATGTTAAGAACTGTTTCAATAGATAGCGTCCTCGTTTAACTACATATATACAAATGCAATTGTCTTTAAAGAATAAAATATATTTTTTATTGATTTTCTTAGATTTTATTAATTTGTAGTGCAAAACCGTTTGCTTGCCGACAAGTTTAAGCCAGCTTTCAATTAATTTTCAGGTTTTCTATTTCGGCCACAGATGATCTTTAAAAATTGCAATTATTAACGATAAGCAATCTCCACAACTCATTCGCATTATATCAAAGTTCAAATATATGTATGTACATATATACACATCTTGGTCTTAGCGTTTAATTAAAGTTCAGCACCTTCCCTCAACCCACTCTCGAGAAAAAAAAAACACTGTAAAAATCACGACATTTGCAATCATACAATTAACACACGGCCGTGTTTTGAGTTACAGTTCATAGTCGGTGCGGTGGTGTGGGCGCCATTAGAATGGGATCACTGTTCGGGACGGGGAGAGGCACTCAATCATTTGCCATATAAGAGTGAGATAGAATTATGAATGTAGTATAGTTGCGATTTGTCAGATTTCATGTAAGGCGGCTTAAATCAAACGAAAAAGTTATTGCTATTTATTTTGCCACAGCGTGGTCAACGATTAACCTCAAGTTCAAGCTACATACATACATATAAGTATGATCTTCGGCAGATCTCTCAGAGAGATCAAAGAATGACAAAATGCGAACGATCGATACAAATATAAAGAGTGATCTTTCTCACACAGTGATTCCTCTTCTTCTTTTATAAAATCTGCTGAGTATATAAAGCATTATTGTTGCTTCTTTCTCTCAATGCTTTTTTTTTTGTGAGGATCATTGGCGATCGCAAGGGGGACAAAAATGTGACAAAAATGTCACAGTCAGCAACCAACAACAACAGCAACAAAACTCAACAGCGATCGTTTTACTCAACTCCCAAACTCATCTCAAAAAATTGAAACATGAAGAGTACCCGGGCGCACCATCTTTATAAAAACGCCCTCTCAATGCCCCTCGACACGATCATCACTCTGTTTCTTTTTTTTTTGGAGGGAGGAACGGGTTCGGTTGTTCGTTTGTCTTCATCAAATATTTACTTTGGAGTCCGCTAATGACATGAAACGGCAAAAAAATATCATGGTGAGGCGCAGGAAATTGTTGAATTTGTTATTATTAGCATTTATATATACTTATTTTTTTTTATGATGAGACCAAAAAGATTGTTTAGGGCTTTTTTTTGAAGTCGATCCCCGTTTCTCTATCAAGTGACAAGACCATTTGGTGTGTGTGTGTGTGTGAGGTAAGCAGTTATATGCCTGATTATATGATGATGATATATGAGTTGGGTGTACGAATTTTTATGCTGATCAGCTTTAAAAGGTTTCTTATTTTTTTCTGCCATATTTTTCAATGAATTGGCAAATTCCATTGACAAAAAAAACTTTGATGTTGACCAAAAAGAAAAACAAAACAAACAAAAAACGGAAGTTCCTAGGAAAGGTCAAATATACATATATAAAAATGTTTGCATCTTAAATGTACCGATTGTAGGCATACTACATACATGTAGATATATATATAAATACAGATATATAAAAATATTCCAACCAAGACTTGTCTAACCTGAAATAATTCAAATATGAATAAAAAGACACACCCAATATATATAAAATCAGAGCTGCATTAGAGAAGGCTACGTGAATTAGCGTGAAGCATCAGCATGAAACTAGAACCAAAAGCTCAAGCTGAAAGTAAGTTGAAACAGCAACTGGAATCAGTATTATCATGTGAACAATCAAAAGCACGATAACCAAAACCTATATATTTTTCTTTGGAAACGCACTTGAAACACAAACTTCATTTATCATGCCAGTTTCTTCTTCAGAAACGTTGCACTAAAGGAGTGAAAAACGAAAGCAGAGGCCTATTTCAAAAATAAAAATATATTTTCTAATTAGCATAAATGAAATTTCTTTCGAAAATTCCAGCATCTGTCTACATTGATTAGAATCTTATTCCCAATTGAATTGGGGCACGTGTACCGCCGTTCTGCACTTTTAATGAGAACCTTCAAACTTGTTGATCTCCAGACTTACCTTTCTACATACATACATACATATGTACATAACTGATGTTCCTTTGACCGATCCACTTTAGAATCAAAAAGCCATAATTTCCAAGGCTTTTTGGTTAAAGTTCAAATCATGTGTATTCATAAGTATGCAAATGTGTTAGGTCAAAAAAAAAAAAAAGGGTTGCCCTCTAATACACACATTGACGTCACAGAAAGTCTCAACATTTTGGGCGAAGTTCTTGTTTGTTTTCATTAAGAAAGGCTTTGGTTTAGTTTTTTTTCTTTTTGTTTTGATCAATTCTTTGTTATTAAAATATCAAAAGTCTGCGAGAATTTCATGTTTTTTATACTTCTTACTAAAAAATTGATTGGGTATATCAGGGTTGTCGAAAATAAAATTCGGAATGCGTTTTGGTTGGGTAAGTTTATGTGAGAAAATCCTTTTCAGTCCAAAATACTATAACTCCCATTTTGTAAAATGTTGGAAAATCTCTGTAAATTTATTTCTTAAAAACTTTTCAACTCAATGCAGGGTATCTAAAAGTCGCCATCACTATCACGGCATTATTCACAGATGTTGTCTACTCTTGTCTCTTCATTTTCTTCAATTTGTGTGCATATTAATTTGTATACACAAATAAATTGTGTAGTGATTAGATTAATCTGAATAAGTCAGCTTTAGCATTCGACATGCTGGTGGAATATTAGTTGATACGATAAATATATATTTATATATATATGTATGCATATGAATATTTTTCTTATGGTGTAAAATAAATGTATTAGGACTTAAAAGGTTTAGGTTTTTTCCTCTTTTGCTTTTTCTCTCTCTCTCTTTTTTACTATTTATTTGAACTTTTTTAGGGTTTATAGCCGAAACGTGTTAATGTGTGCATAATTTATATAAATATTTATATCCAATGAGTGGGTCGGCTAAATCTAGCTTTTGGTTTACTCATTTATAGAGAGTCTATCTCTCTCTCGCATTATCTTTGTTTTTAGCTTTGTTTCGATGATTTAATCTATTACTTACACTTTTTATTCTCTAGACGAAACCTTGGCTAAATTGATTGAAAATGTTTTAACAAATTTTCAAACAAATTCTATTAACATTCAATGAGCCATCGAAAAAAATAAAAACAAAAAACAGCTGGTCATTATTCATCTGAATCATACAAGCTTGTTCTGAACTCTGATTCGTAATTCACCCAAAAGTTTGACTTCAACTCATTTGTAAAAACAAAATAGTTATAGAGTCATACAATAGTGTTTAAAAAACCTTTTAAGATGTTTTCAATGGGATTACGAGTTGGCATTATACACTAAATGGCTTAAAACAGAAATGCCAGATGCACAACAGTGATTGATTAAAAAAGTACAAATTGCAACCCATTAAATTTTTGGTTTTCCTTTGAAACTTTTCCAAGGCAATACCGCAATTCTATTATTCAAATTGTTGGTACTACCACATTGTCTATCGATTGTCATAAAATCTAGCAATATAACTTTAAGGCACCAAAGTGAAATTATACTGATATTGCTCATTTTTGTTATTTTTGTCTGATTTGGTCTCTATCTACTATAGATATAGCAATATGGTCTTAATAAAAAAAAAACATTTAAAACACTTGAACTTTTAGAATTTCTACTGGAAAAGGTAACATTTCAGTCATTCCAATTGGGTATATTATTGGCTGATCAATAATTTATGGTATATAAAGTCAAATTTCCCTAACTCGAACTTCTCTAACTCGAATTCGCTCTAATTCAAATAAAATGAACGGTAGTGGAGCAAAATCTGCATAGAATTTCACATCTCTTACTAAAAGTTTCCGTTATTCGAGCTTTTTTAGCGGTGTTATGGCACTTTGAATTCGGGTAGTTCGTCTGTAGTACACTGCTTAAGCTTATATCAATATACCTTAAAATACCCTTGATGAGGGTTACGAGGCAAATAAAAGAACTAGAATGTGAAGGTTATGCCAGAAATGCAAATGAAATGCAGGTACAACAACTGTAACAACAACGGTAAATGAAAAGAGACGCAGAGAGACAGACAGATCGAAGCAGACAGAGAGGGAGAAGAAAAGAGTCAAGTGCGCTTATCAAACGCCAAAAGCAAATGCAAAAAAAATAATAATAAAAATAAATAAATATACAAAATAACGCCGGATATGAGCGCCACTTAAAAACTGTAAAAACAATGAGCAAGCAGCAGCAGCAGCGACGGCGGCAGCAACACTAGCAACAAGTGTGTCCGCAAGAGAGTGAGCAAGAGAAAAGAGAATGGGAGAGAGAAAGAGAGAGAGAGTGTGATCCCGGTGCTGGTGATAGTGGGCAACAACATTTGCACTTGCCGTTTTGGAGTAACCCCACAACAACAACAACAACAACAACAACATTAAACAAATACAAAGCCAACAACAATAAGTTGACAGGTAGCCGCTTTACACAGGCCAATTAATGAAAGCGACAAAATGGCAAATAATACTTTGGCGAAATGTTAAAGAGCATTAAGGCAAGCAGAAACAATCAAACGCAACTACAGTTGGAACTCGCCATTAACGAATATGAATATACTCAGTTTGCGAATGTTTTGGTCTAATCATTTGTCTTATAAGGAATCAATTAATGCATATAAAACAGTTGCTTATACCCCGTAATGATTGCATTAAACGGGCGTATTAGAGTCATCAAAGTGAAAAATTCAATTATCGTTTTCGTTTGTTTATACATACATACATATATAAACTATCAGATCAATCTGATAATGACTGTCCGCATTCTAGATCCTCTCTATGATTTTTGGCTCTGGTTGATAAGAATTGTGAACTTTGGTACGTAAATACATTTTAATTTTTTCTACGTTTTAGGTTTAATAATATTAAAAAGGTTTCTTACGATTTCCTAAGATAAGACCTCGATAAGAATTTCAAAACTAATAAGTGAGAATATTAATATTTAAAATCGAATCCTTACTAGGCTTAATTTATAGTTGGTATTTATTTAACAATAAAATAAAGATTTTTATTGTTTATTATTCAATACTGTCAACTAAAGATCGATAATCCAGTTTTTAATATTATAATTCAACAAAAAAATATTTATTGTATTTATTATTCTAGTTACTGCACCGAATAAGTAATAACAATTGTCGGTTGATTAAAACTAATTTCTATAATATTACCAGATTTTTTTATATCTCTTCTATTATCTGTTATCAATGACAATTATAACTGCCGCACAGCTCACACAATTTTATGTTACACTGAACGAGGTTAGACTGTAACGATGGCAAGAGCAAAAGCTCAACTGCGGGATACCGAGGCAGGGCAAAGCTTCTGTATCTCCTTCTCCCCCACATGCGCGTGCTACTTTGCAATGACGATTGCGTCGACGTCGGCATCGGTGTTGGCGTTAACGTTGACATCGCCATCGAACAATAGCAATAGCAATAGGCACACTAATTGCAAACATGCGTTGGGACCTGACTCTAACTTCGACTTTCTGTCTCCCTCCGAGTTTGATTCGGATTTGGAATCGGACTGACTGTGTTTAGTTTACTTTATTTCGATGATTTCGATTGCTTTGTCACAAGAGTTATAGCCGCTATAGCGGCGCAAAGGGCCAAGTGTTTTTTCAACCATTTACAGTTGTTGTTTATCATCGATACACTACCAACAATTTGCTGAATCATTTGTTTATGGTCAAATCAATCGTATGTTTGTATTAATTACCGTTTTAAGCTGCGTCCCCCACTCACAGTCTGCGTCTCTGCTTGTCTCTCTCTCTTTTTCACACACTCTGGTGCTGTCTCTCCTTCTGCTTCTCCTTGTAGTTTTTTAAGCGTAGTGCCGCCCCGTTGTTGCTGGTACGTACTGACTTTGCTGTCAAACACTTCAATGAAATGAACTTTTTTTTTATGTGGAGCAATTGATAAAGAGGCACACAAACACACGCACTAGAACACTATACACATATTTTACACACTCTAAGCTCACATACATACACACACACAGGCACCACTCTTGCATACACTTACACACTGCTCTGGTAATTTTGTACGTAAAAATTAAGTACAATAATTTAGAGGCATAGTTTTTTTTATTGGCTCACAACGAATTAAATAACAATAAATTTCATTGATTTTTCATATGAATTTCATAAGTTTTATTGATCGTCGCGTATAATTGTTGATGTTTTGGTTGATTAATTGTTTAATTTACGTTTATTCTAATTATTGTTTATTAAAATTTGAAAAAAATTCTGCCAGAAAGCTTTGTGGCTAATTGGACAACAAAAAGCTTCGAACGCCAACCCGTTAAATCTCCACAACGACCCGCACTCTACAGCGTTGCAAAAATAACTAACCGGCCGTTTCAGCCGTTTTGTTTCGTTTTCTTTCGTTTTCGACGATCGCAACGTATGAATGAATTTTTACGGCACACTCTGACTTAAGAGAACGAGCAAAGAGACCCCAAATAAAAGAGCTTCAAAGAGTAAATGAAAGAGTATCTAACTGAGAGAATGATCAGTGACCATTCATCATTATGAAGCGATTGGATTTTTTAGTTATATTAGAAGAACCTAAACTGCCTCTGATCACTACAATCATATAAATCGATTAGAAATGAGTATCGGAAATTTCCTATTACGATAATGATTAAGAGAAGTCTGTTTCAAATGATGAGTAAATCGTAGCGTTAAATGCTTAATTATCGAAGAAAGATGACGTTTTGATACTTTTCAAAAAAGAAAAAAAGATTTCACTATTTATATAATTTAACTACTAGTAGTTTATTAATTATCTCAGAATTATAGTTGTAACTGACCCTCGAATGAGTAGCTTACGAAATAAAAGATTTAGTCTCCTTTAAAATAAAAATTGTTTTTCTTTTTAGCTTACAAACTGAAAATATAAAACTATTGAACTTTTTATACACCACGTCACATATCTAGGAATGACGTTTCTTATTACGTATACTGAATATGCCGACTTACAAGTTTCCCATGAGATTGTTCCTTATAAGATTAACGCTTATTGGCTTCCACATTATTCTTAAAGTAATTCTCTGTAGTACTTACGTTTTCTGTCATAGGGTTTTTACCCATAGGGTAAAATGGTATGTATATTAAAGTCGCTAAAATGTATGTAACAGGCAGAAGGAAGTGTTTCCGACCCCATAAAGTATATATGTATATTCTTGATCAGCATCAACAGCCGAGTCGATTGAGACATGTCCGTCTGTCCGTATGAACACCTAGATCTCGGAGACTATAAGAGCTAGAGCTACCAAATTTGGTGTGAACATCCGTCTTATGCCTAGACAGATCAAGTTTGTTTCAAATTTTTGCCACGCCCACTTCCGCCCCCGCAAATGAAAAAGGAAATTTTAAAACGAATTTACTAGAGCTGTTTTGAAGATATCAAATTCTTATTTGGTAGACATAATTATATAGTCAAACTGCACTAACTGACCAAATTTCGTTCAAATCGGTAGATAAGAAAAAGCGAGATAGCATGCGTTAGCTAAATATTGCTACATGTTAAAGGGAATTTTGTTTTGAATTGATTTCGATTTCGAGGGTGTTCGATCATTTGTCTAGTGGCTACGCAGATCAGGAGAGTTTAAAATTTTTGACACGCCCACTTCCGCCCCCGCAATTTAGAAAAAACGATTTACTAAAGAAGTTTTAAAGGAATCATATTCTTATTTGGCACACCCAACAATGTGGCCAAAATGCATCATCTGACCAAATTTAGTCGAAATCGGACAATGAAAATCCAAGATATACGAATGTGCATTTTGAACTGAATTGCCAAGGTGTTACTAGCTGCAAAGAGTGAGGGAGATAGCATGCGGTAGCTGTTGCTGCATGTTAAAAGGGATTTTGTATTAAGTTGATGCCGATCTTGATTTAATATAACTAGTTAGTACAGGGTATACTCAATGTCCGCAGGGACGACTTGCTTGCTTAATTTTTTTGCTACAAATGGCTTAAGAAGTTTTTAAGTTTACAAAAATACTTAAAATTATAATAAAAGTTAAAAATATTTTAATCAATTTTCAAAACATTTAAAATTAATATTAAAGTTTAAAACTGCGCCCTCTCCTAGTTAATCTATTTTATTTATTATGTATCTTTGCTGGTTTGATTACATTAAAAGTTAATCAACATTTTCACTTGTATTTAGGTGATAGTCTATTTGTATAGCAGTGCTTGCATCGCACCCACTATTGTACAACTTAATGATCATATCACTATGCCACACTCCCACCAAAGAGCTAATAAATTCCCTCCTACCAATCTCTTATTGAAGCACTCATTTCTTGCATCCTACAGAAGAAATCGAAACAATTAAGCAAACAAAACGACAGCACAGCATGCTCTCTACCCCAAAGGGATGGCTTGGGATGCTAAAGGCACTCTCGTGATAGCCCCTCAAGATAGAAACTGTCAAACAAAACAAACTACAAGATATGCTGGAAACAAAGCAAAGCTGAGAAAGTGTGCCTGTCTCGGGAGTTTTGCAGAGTTGTTGCTGCTTTTTTTTTTTTGCATAGCAGAAATGTTGAACTAAGTACATGGAAAGGCGTCAATGACGACTACAACGGCGACCTTACCCTCGACTTCGAATTCGAAATCGACATCGCCAACGACACATCAAAAGGGAAGTAAGAAAAAACGAAGAAGAAAAAGCAAAAAAGAGAAGTTGAGAAGATGCATCGAATATAAATTAACTGGCATGAGCAAAGTAATGGAGCAACAACAATGAAGTCAGAAAGCAAAACAACTGCAACTGTGGATGCTTGTGGGCGGGCATTACTACCTCTACTCTCACTTCACTTCCCCTCCCCATTCCCATTCATATCTATCTTTGCCAGCGATCGGCTAAGTACAAATGGTTAGAGAGATGCACCAACCAAGCGAACAGCAACAATAACAAAAACAATAGCCTAGCGAGGTCAAACAGCAATCAATAAAGGTCACCGACTACCGCCAAGGCACGCCTGAGTGCCTACCGTCAATGCCAGCAAAGCAGCTCCTCATCCCCACACAATACCCCGCCTTCACTGCCCCCATACCCATCATCCCTCCTGCTGCCCATTCATGCGGCCCACGATGAAGATGCTTTATGTTGCAAATTGAAAGCTGGACATCCAATCGCAAAGCATAAGAAGAAGACGACGCAAACTAAGCAGAAAAGCAGAAAAGAAAAAAAAAATAGTAAACGGCGGCAGCTGTAGGCAGCGCCGACAAATGTAGACAGTTGCCCAGTTGCGACTGCGCAGCAGCAATCGCCTAGAAAATCATTTAACCCACTGTTGGCTAATTTTCTAGAATTATGAAAGGGAAATCAAAAGATGTTGCATATGAAAAGATTGAACAAGGGAGTTAATGAGGACAATAAAACAGAGGATTGCATTTTAATTTAGTTCTTTTAGTTCAAATCCTTAGTCAAAAGTGGAAAACATTTACTACTTGATTAGAAATTAATTTCATTGTGAATTAAACAAACTTTAGATATACATACATATATTTTTATATTTTAAAAGAGGAACCATCACCTGTTTTCTAAAAGCCGTTTTAGAAATAAAAACTAAAAGCAAATTAGTTTCTCGAAAACGCATACAATCTTTCGAAACTCTCAGCTATTTCATATTTGTACTAAAATATATCTTAACATTGACCTTAAAACTGTAATTCTAAGATTTAAATTAAGTTTCACAAAGTTTTATTTTCGATGTTTTATTGCCATCCCTTCAAGGAGAATTGTAAGAATTTTCATTTTGGTTTAATGGGTTAAATAGGTAAATGGCGGATGTCGATGAATGTGGCATTAGGCGTATGTTTCTGAGGCTATATTATAGCCGGGATTGCTAGGCCCCTTAGCCTATGATCCGCACAGCAACCCGAACATCCCCGCCACCGACAGCCATCCACCGCCCGCGCAGCTGCCGGCTGGCCGGTTGGAGTAAAGTGGAAAATGGTAGCCAAGTAGCAACTGGGATGTATATGTCTTGGTATCTCCTACTCTTTTGGCATACACAAGATATTTTTAATGGCCCCAGCTTTAGCTTCCTTTTTTCTTTGCCCATTTTTTCTTGTCTTCCTCTTCTTTCTTTTTTTTCGTCAGATTTTTGTGAATGAAGTTGTTTTTAAGACACACGGCAGCAGCGCCATTATCGCACTGACATGTCTGGCCAGAGATGTCGTAGTCGTAGTTGAAGTTGGAGTCAAAGTCGAAGTTAAAGTTGTCGATGCACCCCGTACCACCGCCCACTTGTTGCTGTGTCACCTGTTGATGGATTTGGTTGTTTGATTAACATGGAAATGGCAATGCAGGACAACGATTGATGTATTGAGTGGAATGAAGTTGGATCCATGTATGTATGTATGTAAGTGGAGTCCATGCCTCTGGGTTTAAGTGACTTTATCTTTCTAGTTTGTTGCAGCGAATGTCGATCGTTGGTCGTCACTGTTGTTGGGTGGGTACAAGTTGTAAAATTGCAATTCAGGTAGATTAGAGGATCAGGCAATAGTCAGGCGGCGGCAGCTGTCTGAAACCTCATTAGAAAACGCTTAGGAACATTGTTTTTAGGTAGGCCACAGACACTACCTGATCTTCACTTTCCCACCTATATATTGAGCATACGGAAGCAATCTCAATATTAGTTATTTCTCAACTGTCAAGCCATCAAGATGACTTCACTGATCGTTAAACTTTTCATCATCATTCTGTTCATCGGCTGTTGTTTGGCTCGTCCTAAAATGTCGACCCAATCACCTATTATCAACGAGGTAATTCCTCTACAAAGTGACGAGAATATTAACAACGAAATCCTTCAGGAACTTTCCACCATAAGTAAGAAAATTGATGGTGATCAAATGAAGCGACGTTCATTTTACCAATCGAAAATGATACCAACTCTACGAAGGAGTCCATTTCTGGAGAGATTCTACAACATGGAAGCAGCCATAGCACCAGGTGGTGGAAATTATTATAGAAACGATATTCTGCCATTGTCAACCTATGAAATTATGGAACCAGAAGCATTTTACTAAACTAAAATCAAAAGGAAATTTCCCGAAATAATTTTAACTTTAAGCAAAATGTGACGCATCTTTAAGAGTTTAGTTCCTTTTTTTTTCATTCTGCTCTAATAAAAGAAATTTGATTAAAATATTACTTTTGTTTTGTTCATTATATTCACAAAATTTCTACAATTTTTATTTTCGAAATACATGAAGAATCCTACAATCAATTACTATTGAAGCATCAGACATTTTGTGAAGAAATCCTTTTTGGTTCTTTGTCGACTAGACAGGTGTTTATTTTGGCTCAAGAAGTTAAAGATTTCAAGGCTAAAAACATTGAACATTGATATATCTAAAAGTAATCTATTTTGCATATTCTAATGTGCAAAATTTTGAAAAACAATTTCGATATATTCCATTGTAGTTACATATTTGCAATCGAAATTCTTCTAAATCGTTTAATCAATCTTTAGTGGGCCACCTTAAGAAAGATTCGCTCTTGGTCGAGCTGCCTTATCCACTAACAACAATCAACACTCAAATCAACAACAATCTGAACAAACTACAACAACATAATCAGCCAGCAAAAACCCACCATAGCAGCAAAATGTTCAAAAAATACAAAAAAGCCAAAAGAGAATTAAAAGAGGAGCAATTCGTGGTCAAGACCAGCTAAATGTATGTGTATGTACAATGTATCCATGACCATTCCAGCAAGACGATATGTTCAAGAGTCTCTCATGTTTGTATTTGTGTACACATCCCCAAGGAATTTCGTGTTTTTTCCTTTTTGTTTTTTTGTTTGTTTGCAGGACAAATCTATAAGCGAGAAGCAACTTCAGCTTCGGGGGCCAACAACAAGTGTTCCAAATCAAAACGGAAGCAGAGGCAGAGTCAGAGTCACAGGCAACTCAGTTCGGTCTCAAAGACTAAAGGGGCAGGCAGCTTCTTTATTCCACATATGTATGTACAAACATGGCTTTTTGGTTCGACATGGCAAAAGCATTTGGAAAATGTAATTTACAACAGCAGCAGCAACAACAACAACAAATTCACACACAAACGCAACTGGTCAACTTTGGGTTGTCGGAGGCATCAAGCTACTCAACCTCAAGTTGAACGGCATCACCTGCCACCGATCTCGCGCTGCAGGCGCTCTCCTTGGATACAAAACAGAAGGAGGGGAAAAAAAAACACCACAGACACAAATTGTAATCAAAAGGGCAACGACTATTAGATACCCAGTGAATTAGTAACCTTTCACATGACATTTCTAGTTGCTTCTTTTTGAACAAGCAGAAAGGATTACTTTTTATCTATTTGTTGTGTTCCATCTTCAGTTTCTAACCCTTGGTTCATCATACCCTTTAGCAAACAATAAGTACTGGGCATGCTTCACACATACACTTACACCTATATATGTACATATATCACATGAAGAAGGAAGAACAAGTCAGCTTTGATTTTAATTTTAACCTTTTTGTTCTTATTTCTCTTTGCCTTTGCTGATAGCTTCTGTGCACTCAAGTTTTCTTCTTTTTTTTTTTTCTCCGTGCGCTTTTTAATTTGCTGCACCGCTTCATAGAGCATTTTTCATTAAATTCCTGAATTAAGGCATTCCACCATCCTCCCATTTGGACGATGGTTGTTCATGTTCGTGAAATAAGAGCAACATTGGCAACATTGTCCAAAGAGCGACGACATGGTGACGGCAGCGTCCAGAGGAAGCTGCTACCAACTATCCAACTGCTCAACTACAACTACCGGTTACATTGGGAGTTCGAGAAATCCGCCTTGACCAAACGACGCACACATAGACACACACACACACACACACACAAACTGAGTCTAAAGTGCCCCGCAGTTGTTGGAATTTCATATTTTCTTGCTGTTGCTGTAGTTGTTGCTGTTGTTGTTGCCCTTTTGCAGCAACTAGTTGAGATTGAACCAAGAGCAACAACAGCAACCACTCTGAACCCATAAAGAGTCTGCCATGTAAAGTCTTTGAATACAACCACTAAGAAATCTAATCCAAGCAACTTCAATCAGAAATAGCACATTAAAAAAATAATAAAACCTTTTTAAACTACTTGTAACTATGGTTCAATCATTCAGTCAGTTAATGATTCAATCAAAATCTAAAATGTTGCCATTCCTGTTCAATTCGCCTTATCAATCATTCATACTACTTGCAACTGTAGTTTACTTCAATCAATTTACTTCAGTCAATTAATGATTCAATCAAATTCTAAAATGATTCCAATTCATAAATTATTTCAATCTTCTAGTAACTGTAGTTGACTTCAATCATTCAGTCAATTATGGATTCAATCAAATTCTAAAACGATTTCAATTCGTGCAAAGGGTAATGTGTTTTCCATTCAATTCAAAAATTTTCAATATTTACACTTGTTACTTTATTTAATCATTCAGTCAATAAATGATTCAATCAAATTCTAAAATGATTCCAATTCTTGCAGTGAGCAAATTTGTTCAATTTGTTCAAATCCTTTCAATCTTCTAGTAACTGTAGTTAATTTCAATTATTCAGTTAGTTAATGATTCAATGAAATTTTAAAATGTTTCCCATTCGTACAGTGGGTAAAGGGTAATGATTCCCTTTCAATTTGCCAAAAAGCCTTTCAATCTACTTGTAACAGTAGTTAAGTTCAATTCCTAAGTCAATTAAATATTCTTATTATCTCATTATAATTTGAAAGTTCAATTTTAATTAAATTTCGAATTGCAGCTGAATTGAATATTCGTGAAGTTTCCCCCTTCGTTCGAAAACTGTGAAAATGAATGTTCTAGAATTTTGTTCATTTTAACTAATTCATTAGTAACTTATTTAAAGCCAATTTTTCAATCCTTCTACCAAAAAGGACAGTTTTTGAAAATTAAATTAAAATTTTTAAAATTAAAAATCTATTGGAATAATAATAAAATATAATGCCTGAACATTATACAAAAGTATTTAAATAAAAATAACTAATTACTTAATACTTTATTAGTTCATCTATTCAATAAATCGCTTAATTTATGTTTTCAATCTTAGTCAATTCACTTGCAACTCACGTCTATCAATAATTCGTTTCAATGAATGCATTATTTTTTTATGCATTTACTTAAAAATATGTTAATGCCAAAGCGGAATATCTACTCCTCTCTCATTATCCAACCTCCAACCAGGTACTATGCTTTGAACTCTCCTCACTTAGATCATGATCACACCCATAGAGCATAGAGCAACATAGTAGCCTCTTTTTCTTCATTCTTTCTTTACTTGCAGCTATGCAGCTACTTGCCCAAGTACAATCACTTAAGGCCTCTCAACCTCCGCCTCAGACCGACCAGTGCCCACATGAATTCAGAGCATTTTCTAACTTCCTTTTACCAATAGAACAAAACCAGCACACAAAGCGCCGCGAATAAAGTGGTATGACAACGACCACAAACGAACGACGACGAATGAAGAGTACAATTGGGTGGCTAAGAGATGGGTGGAGACTGCAGAGGTAGTAAATGAGAGATAGTGATAAAGAGGGAGAGAAAGGGGTAGAGTTGGGAGCCAACTACCAGGAGGCGACCCAAAGCTATGCGCGCAAAAACGGGCGCAAGATCAAGCCACAAGTCAAGTCCAAGAGGCTCAGAGGCAGCATCCAAACGGGCGGCGGCTGCATAGTTGACCAGATCAAGACTTGGTCGGGCTATAGGCGATCACTTGAAATATAAGTGACAGCGATGGTAGCGTGAGTAGAAAAGTATTAAAGGAGAAATATTTTTTCAATGTTTGTATTTGAAATCAACTTAATTTTAAATTGTTTTTAACAATGATAAACCATTTGGAAAAGGCTTTATATATTTTACTACGATTTAGGCTAACTGTATAATACTTATATACATACATGGTATAAAATATATCTACTTTTCAATTTATTGTTGGTAAAATGAAGATAATCCTATTTCCTATAATCCTATTTATAATATTAATAATATCTATCACAATACCAAGTAAACGATTATCTACATTACTCAGACCAAATTTAATATACATCGGATGGGAACTTATGTGTACAACTGTATAATACTGAGCGAACTTTACTGGTGAAGTTACTTTGTGTACTATCCATTTGTACTCTCTGTTTAAATCTAATTCTATTTAGGTACAGATTTAGAACTAATTATATACAGCTGATCCTTTGGTGTATATTAAATATTCGCTTGAAAGATTACATAGAAAAGCATTTGCGAATCTGTAGGCAATTACCTTTTACAAATAGTTACCAAAGGAAATGCCCTATAAGCAAAAGATTTACTCCAAGACTTGTTAGTTGTTTAACTTCTATCTCTTTTTTAATATTATCCCTTATAATTGGAATATAATGGGACATATTTCTCAGGCATTAGATACAGATTTCTCATTAAGCCATTTTCTTTAACCATTTTGCATAAATTGATTCTTTGAGAGTCTAACACCATTATAACACCATTTAAATCAAATTTTAGCTATGAACAAAAAAGATAATTTTATCATTTTAAATTTTTGTTTAGGGCACTCAAGTTACCTGCTTCGTTTTACACCGTTATTGGTCTTGTTCTAGAATGAAATATTATTTCAAAAATATAAAATAAAAACATTGGCAATATCATAAGAATATATTGAAATACATTTTGCCTATAAAATTCAGTTAAAAAATTGTAGTTTTTCTTTAATTTTTCTGATAATAAGTTCCATCTCTAATACCAACTAGATACAGATATGCGCATCGACTGCAATTCCGACTGCGACGGCGCCGTCAACAGCGACTGCGACTGCGTCTACAACTTGGACTTGGCAAAAGTTAACTGAGAATGGTGACGGCAGCGACGACTGCGCAGCTGCAGATACACTTTAGGGGCCATGACATGACTCGCATACGAATTATTATAAACGATCTGGCGCAAAAACTAACAAGCGGTGGGGCAATCTCTGCCTACCCTTACCAGCACCCCTCTCTCTCCCTTTCTCCATTGCTATCTCTTTCTTTCTTTGTGAAACGGATGAACGGGACGTTGGTTTGGACTGGGGTTCGGGGATTGGGGACTGTCGACCGGCGCGGACGAGTTATGGTGGCCAATTGCAAAGTTAATGGAGTTTGGCTACTCCAGCAGCGAGACGAGATGGCAACGCAGATGGAAGGCGGAAGGTGAACGGATGCAAGACCAAGGCGTTGTCTAAGAGTACATATACATATGTACAGTGCGCGTCATCAGATTAGCGCCCCCCCTTTTCCATTTATGTTTTGTCTAATTTCTCTTCTTCCATTGCACTTAGCTTCGATTTTTTTTTTTTGCTTTTGCAATACTTATTTGTAGTCTCTGCGACAAATGAATAAAGCTTAATAGAAGAACCGTTATATGTTTTTTTGCATTTTGTTTTAATATCGACGAAAAAGCTTGCACTTATTTTGCGTCATCAGATTAGCGCCTCCAAATATAATTTAAGTTATCTCTCTTGATTTGCAAGCTACGGTCACCAAATTTTTTGTGCTTCATAAATAGATAATTTTTTTAATTTACCGTTTAAAATGGGGCGACGATCGATTTTGTCTTTGGAGGAAAAATCCAAGATTGAAGCATTCTCCGATTCAGGTCTGTCTTTACAAAAAATTGCTGAAAAAACTGGCAGGCACAAAAAAACAATATCTAATTTTCTTCGGAATAAGGAGAATTATGGAAAAAATTACAAAGGGGGCAACAATCGAGTAGTTTCTGAGGCAGAAAAAAGGAAAATCATAAGGGAAGCATCAAATTCGCATGACTCCTCTACCAAAATAAAAGAAAAGTGCGGTGTTAAAGCCAGTTTATCAACTGTTCAAAGGGTGATTAGAAATGCTGAATACTTGCAGCGACGAAAATTAAAGAAAAAACCCCCACTCAATTACCGTCGAAAAGAAGCACGCCTTAATTTTGCCAGAGTGCACATGACATTGTCTACTCAATGGAAGTACGTGGTGTTTTCCGATGAAAAAAAATTTAATCTTGAAGGCCCCGATGGCTTCAACTATTATTTCCATGATCTCCGTAAAGAGGAGCATCAGTTGGACCGCTTTCACAGCCGGGTTGGAGGTGTGATGGTGTGGGGAGCGATCACTTATTATGGCACCTGCGAATTGCAATTTTTAACATCGCGTATGAATGCTGAGAACTATAAAGACGTCCTAAAAGTAGCATTTCCCCAGTTCAAAGATACATTTGGGAACCTGAAGTGGTATTACCAACACGGCAATGCCCCAATCCACTCAGCCAGGTCCGTTAAATAATGGATACAGCGCCAAAATGTCGAAGTCCTTGAATGGCCCCCATACTCGCCGGACCTAAATATAATCGAGAATGTCTGGGGTTGGCTGTCCAGAAAGGTGTACGAGTCCGGAAAACAATATGGCTCAAAAACGGAGTTAATTGAAGGCATCAAACAAGCCTGGTCAACGATTTCTTTAAATTATATTGAAAATTTATATGATTCGATTACTAATCGAATTTTCGAAGTTATAAGTAACAAAGGCGGGACCACTCATTACTAAATTGTTTTAAAAATATCTAAAATGTTAATTATAACCAATCAAAACTTTCATTAATCCAAAAAAATCATCCAAATAAAAATTATCGCTGATGGCGCTATCCTGATGACCAAATTTTCATTACATATTTTTTGGATACTTTTTCTTAAAAAATTATTGGAATATTATGTGAACAGTTATTACAACCACTTTGATCTTATTTTATCAGTAATTTATGAAAGTTTATTGGCAAAAAATTGTAGGACTGCCATTAAATTGGTTCAGAAAATATTTAACATAAACGAAGAACGCAAAGGGGGGCGCTAACCTGATGACGCGCAGTGTATGTGTGAGGGAAAGAGAAAGAAAGATAGAGAGGTGAGTTGGCAACGGCTACTGGTCGCAACTCTGGCCAAGATTGAACTTAATTTTGCACAAATGCAATTTATAGAAAATTGTTTGCCACTTGTTTTCCACGTTGTTGTTGCTGCTGCTGCTGTTGATGCTGGCTGAAGGCAGAAGCTGCAAATGCCACGGATAATAAATGCAGGTAGCTGCCTACAGCGTGCCCATTATTTAAATTTTTCTTGTTGTTGTTGTTGTTGCTCCTCTACATATATACATATACATCTTTTTACAAAAATTAACAATTAAAATGTCTAATGGTAAAAAGGCGGCATCATCATCATCATCATCGTCGTCGCCATCGCCCAGGACTCACTTACCATCATCATAAAGTAGCCTTGGCCATAGTCGTTCTGCTCTACTCTGACGAACTTCTTGGAACTACTGGACATCATCAGCATTCACTATGGCATTGGCAATTATTCCCCCTAATCAAGTGTTTCGTGGATTTGCATTTATGCAGAGGAAGTGCAAATTGCCATATGTGGATTAGTGTTTTCGCAAATATTTTATTAGGGGTATATAGATGAAAATCCATACATTTGTTGTCCCTTTTCAACCATACAAACATCATAACAATTGCAGAAAATGAAATCTGGAAAATATTTTCCCCTGAAACACTTCAGGTAGTCTTACCCATAAATATCCCTTCCAAACGGCTATAAAAGTCGCTAGTTCCTGCCACCATCATTCAGTCTTGTTTAAATTTTGCAAATATGCTGATTGTCCGCTACCTAATTGCTTTAGTATTTTCCATCTTTATGATGGCCACATCATTGAGAATCGAGGAGCGTTGGCGTCGTAGCAATGGCTATAAGATATCCACACCAGATCGTTTGGTCATACAAATGGATCATGGAAAGAAACGACCAGCAAAGGAGTTGCAACGCAAGCGTTTGGTTATCTAATCTCCAAGAATAATGGAATCAACTGATCATAAGAGAGACCTAAGCAAATTCTTTGATTTGATTATAGTTAACTTACTAATTGAGTGATACTATATGCAGCTACTAATATTCAAAGAATTATATTGTTCCTAATCAAAAAAGTGAATAAAATTATATTTTAAGAAATATATATTTAGATATAAGTTAAGTAATCTACCACTATGGCAAAAACTTGTAATAAAATATAAATGAAACAAAACTAGTGTGCGTATTTTTGAAATTTTTGATTAGATCGTTGTTAACCAGTTTCAGTCTTTCTACATGAAGGAGCTCTTTGAGATCCTGACAGCTCCTCATTTTTCCTAGTTGTAAAAGTTGCAGTAGTCCTAAACAGTTGTTAGTTATCAGAGAAAGTAATTTACATTCTCAATACTTTCATTTGAATGAGTTAATTCAATTTACCTAACATGGCTAAAAGTTAAAAGTTTCAAGTTTATTACTTAACTTACATTTATAGCTTACCTAAGGACATTGTAAAGTCCCTTCTATAGGATCAAATGTCCGAGCCTTTAAAAAACAGTTCAGTGTCTTTTCAAAAATTATTTCATCTCCACAGGTAATCCAAGATGATTTTTGGTTGTCATCCCAGATAAAGAAAACAGCAGCAAAATTTTTCTACCTAAATTGAAAATGAATCGTCACCGAGTCTTTTCATTGCCGGAAGTTGAATACCAAACGCGGCTGAAACCCTTTTTTATATCAATAAATTTCGAACTGAGCTCATTCATCAAAATCGACGAACTTCAATTTTGCTATTTCCGTTAAAATTTGAATAGGCTACCTACCATAAAGTTACCTGAAATGGATTAACATTTCTTTCACATAAATTATTGTAACATAAAATTTAAATTTTATGAAATTTAGAGATATACCTAAAGAAATGATAAATAATGTTATGTTATCGTTCACAGAAGCATAACGTTAAAAAATAATTAGAAATAAATCAAATCTAAATAATCCTCCAAATCTTAATTCTTTAAAACTATGTATATGCATATTTTAATTTTATTATAAAACAAAATAGTTGTGAACAGGTTGAAGTAGGATCTCATATATGCAATTCTTCGACAAATTATTACAATGCTTAAAAAATTTATGTAAAATAGTAATGATTTCTTGACGAATTGCAAATATGTATTTGATTCTACTTCAACTTGTTTTCAATTACCATTTTTTAAGATTTTTCCTGCATCTGAAGCTGAGTTTGTATATATAATTTGTATATATAATATTCTCTTTCTTTAAACGGCAAATATTCTATTCTATTATTATCTTATAATGTCTTTCTGTAAACCTTTCAAGAAAACACGTTTTAAAATCCCCGGAGATAAGTTCTAAAACTTCGAATAGATCAAAATCGACCAAAAAATTAAATAATAGTCAGATTTTAATGTTTAAATTGCCCAAAATTATGTAAAGATTTGTTTGGATTTGGAATTGATTAAGCTAAATTTATGAACTTGTCAGAGTTTGTGTTTTGTTTTTTTTTCGGTTAAAATATTCATTATAAAATCTGAAACATTGTTTCGTTTTTTTTTTTTTTTTTTTTTTTTTGAAAAGCAACTACAATCAATATATGTATGTATGTATTTGTATTGATAGTTAAAAGGGAGAATGTGTAAAAATATATTTTTTTTAATTTTTATACCCTTTCAATTTTTTTGTGTATGAAATTAAATTGAAAGGGGAAAGTGTTAGAAATAAACATAATATTAAAATGTTTTTGTGTTTGAAATTTAATTGAGTAATAAAATTTTAAAGGTTTGAATAGTTATCAATTTTGTCGTCCTTCTGTATGGGATAATAAGATATTTCATATGCTTATGAGAAAACTTAGCATCTGTAACAATTAAAAGAATTTATTACGAAAATAACGATGTGGTTAAAGTAATTAGCCAAACTGAATTTGGTATATAAACTCACAGACATTATTAAATAATATAAAAATGCTATCTCTTTGAATGTATTGTCTTCGTTAATATTAGTAGGAGAAGGTGGGGTATTTTGATCAATTTTTTTTTATTGCCAGAAATTTTTTATTTAAACAAGTTTTATTTCAAATTTGAGTGCTAAGTGTTGTTGTATGAAGATCTAGCTTTCATTTGGTCACAACAGTTTAATGGAATATTTGAAAATTAGGTGATCCTAAGTCAATTTTCAAAAATACCTTTTTTCGCGATTTTCAAAATTCTCGGGGTATTGTGAGCCACTTTTAAAATTGAATAAAAACAACGATTTTTGTTAGAAAATTTTATTTATTTCACTATAATACAAATAATAATTAATTAATTAATAATTGAATAAAAACAACGATTTTTGTTAGAAAATTTTATTTATTTCACTATAATACAAATAATAATTAGAAATTAGTTGTTGTAGTGAAAAAATTACACACTTCAGCCTGAAATGCAATTTATGCAGGTCCAATAACTTTCAGTTATTCTGACACATTTCAAGTGCACTGCACGATCGCAGACGTTGCATTGTATGGTATTTCGCCGATTCATTTTTTTCGGCATGTTTTCCATACACAAGCATTCAACACATCGAAAAATGTCGTTAAATGGCAAGAAACAAGTGGCTCATAATTCCCCAAGAAAAAAGGCTTACAATTCCCCGAACCCTCATTTTTAGAAAATGGCTGCAGAAAACAACAACAATAACAAATACATGTAAAATCCCGTTATAATTTTGAAAGCTAATATACACACGAATATAATAAACATAGTTACCTCCGTCGATTCAAAGGAATAAAAAAAATATAAGGACATACACGGAGTGTAAATTATACATCGAGAGCATCCAATTTCTGTTTGTTAAAAAAACAAAGTAACAGTGCCGGTGCCCATACTTGTTCATTATGGAAATTATAGGGTATCATAAGACGAGTCGATAACAGTCATTCGCACCTGTCTTAATTCACTGGGGGAAAAAAATGGCGCCTTCCCCTACCTATTTGCAATCAATTCAAGGACTAAACAACAAATTGAGTTTCTTCAACATTTGCTCGCATTTATTTGGTTTCTTTTACGTATATTATTATATATAATATATATAAGTATTTCATAGATCTTTATTAATACATACATATAATATATTACATTTAAAGTTTTAAGACATAAATCGGTATTGAATATTTGATTTTTATTTAAGCCCTTTTGTGGCAATCATATGTGTGTATATATAATATATTTATATATATGTTTAGTATAATACAAAAGCTGAAACATTAAATTTACAAAAGGAAAATTTTTGAAAATTGATTTTTTTTTTTTGCTTAATTCGTATATTATTTTACCACACCATATGCAAAAAATTATAAATAAATTAAAAAGAATAAAACCTTGTGCAAAAAAGGAAATCATAATTCATTTTATTTGTTGTGCAAATATTTCAAATTTTACATAAATATTTAGTTGAACATTTTTCTCATTATTCTTCTTTTTTTTTTGGGAAACTACAATGAAGCATTTTTTCGGTAATTTTTTTTTTTTATTTTTGAATTTATTAATAGACATTCATATTGTTTGATTAGACAAATTTGAGTCTCTTACTTTAGTTAATTGCACTAAAATATTTGTATTAATTGTTTAATTTGTATTTTTGCTCCTGTTTTTCCATTGGAAATGTGTGAAAATGTTAATTTTTCATCTTAGATTTGTTATTATAGTTTTTTTTTCTCTCTTTTTCTTTCTTTTATCAAGGGCTGTTGGCATTATGAAAACTTTGTTGAAGTTGAAGATTTACTTTTTAAAGCAGGAAATGGGATTGAAATAGCATTGCCGATATCTCACTTGACGTTTGGTTTCGGGCAGACGATAAAGTTCATTCATGTTGCCATAGGTGGGAGTACGCAAGTAAGCACTGTAACTGCAAGATCAGGAATTTAACAAGATTATATATATATATTACATTCAGCAGGTTAGTCAATTGATCACTCTCACCTGGGTCGGTATTGGGCAAAAAGCATTTGTAAACGATCCATGGGTATATTGGGATAAATTGCCTGAGCTGGCATATCATAGCCGCCATAGGAACCACGCACATCATCACTATCCTGGGCATCTAGACCATCCGATTCCTAAAGAAAATATGAATGGTTTACTTTCTTTTTGTTTAGTGGAAACCGAGAAAAGTTTACGTACAGGTCCTGTTTCGCCCGTGGAGGGTCGTCCCTCGCTTAGGGCAAAGAGCAGAGTCAAGAGTAGACCATAACATAAAAGTATTTGCACGAATTTCATCATTTTTAGGCGGTTGTGAGCTAAAAATATAAAAATTTTATGTTTCAGATAACTTATAAATGCAGATTTACTTAGATAAGAATCTCCATTTCTATTGGTTCTGCTACTAAATGATCTCGGACCTTGAACGAATGTTATATAAATATTTGTAAAATTTACAAGGATAGAAATTTAAGATTTGATATTTCTAGTCATATATTCAAAATGTCTGGTACAAAAATAAATTAGAAAGTCATTTGGAGTTAAAATAATTAACTTGATTGTTCAAGTGCTAATAATATTTGTTTTCGTTGGATGGAACTACTGACAAAGTGCTGAATACAACTTGGCCGATAAGAAAGGGAACCGATTTTGGAGCATTTTGAAGAATGGTTCTCAGTCAGATATTTTTCTTTGGGGAATTTCTAGAAACTGCTGGTAAATCTCTTATTTCAAACCCATTATCACTTGGCAGAGTTATCTAGGATCTGTGCTCTAAATTTCAATAAGTACACAAATGCTTTTGTGACTTTTATGATGACTGGATAAATATTTTCTATATAATAATTTTAAACCCTTGTAAAAATTGTATATTTAGTTGCTAGACAAAAGTTTGCAATGCATATAAAGAATTATCTCGGACTCTATAAAGTATATATATTCTTGATTGACTTGCTGAATTAATATACATAGATATATACACTATATGTCCTTATATGTCCGTCTGTATCAATGCTACCTATGTAGTTGCTCAGGCTTAAAGCTTAAAAAAACATAATTCTTTCTACTGCACGTTGAATATGTATCAGAATTGGATAGATTGGACGATTGTCTCAAACAGTTCCCACAGGACGAAAGATCGGAAATTTAGATCAATAACTACATATGTTTGTATATACAACAGTAGCTACATCAAATTTAGTATTTAATAGTTCTGGGATATATCTCAACTAGTGGACCCGGTAGACATTTTTCTGTATTAACAACGAATATTGAATTCAAAGTTACAAAATTAACAAATTCATTGGCGCCATCATTCGAAAATTGGTAGTACCAACACAGAATCCTGTATAGTCATATGAATTTTTCTGAAAATTGGTTGAACGTTGCAGAGGTTGCTAATGGTGGCTATATTATATAGTTGTTTTACGAACCTTAGGATGAGAATATTGCTTTACATGAAAAGTTTGGTTGTTTTTAAAGCGATTACTATAGAACTTGAAATACAATATAAATTGATATATTCTATCTCTAAAAAGTTTAAGCAAAATCTTTTGATTTTAACAATGGGTTCAAAAAAATAGTTGGGTATAATAATGCTTTTCTGTTACTTTCACTGGAACTTCCATTTATTATTGCTTCTTTGTACTTTCTAAAGATTCCTTAAAATTTCATCAAAATCGGTTGTTAACATGCAGACATGTGATAAATTTCTATTATATGAGTGACGGAATTAAGATCGAAATGGAAAACTTGCAAGAGTCTGAAAAATTCGGTCAAATTTATTACCGCCTTTAAATTTTTTCTATAATTTAACTATTGCCAACAGGACATTAAAACTATTTGTTCTCTCAATTTAAAATAAACACCCTTAATACATTTTAAAGTTTGATTCAAAATGGCTTTTAGTTTATCGAACTGAGACAATAAATTTAACTTGAATCGTTTGACTACATCACGTCAATGTAATAACTGCAAATGGCTTTAAGTGCGCTTCCTTTTTAATATTTTCCTCCTTTATTTATTCCTATTCTGTGATTTGTATACCAATTAGAAAGCCTTTTGTTATACTTAATCCTTAAGCTCACCATTTCTTTGTCTGGACTATAAGAGAGAAAGTGAAATACAACAGCAGTGGCAATATTTTTAATTAGAGGTCACAATCGTAGCATATTTTTTTACTTTATGTTATGTGGCTAACAAAGGTAGTGGAAAAAGAGGCAAGTCTAAACACTTGTTGCCACAAACGTGATGAACATGGCTAACTAAGTGGGTGGGCAAAAAGGAATAACTTGAATTTATTCTAGGTTGAGTGTATAAGTGCATTTCCGCAATTAAAAACGGATATGAAAGTTGCATTTGCAACAGAAATTGAAACTGAAACACAGGCAACGTGTGGCATCCTGCAAACAAAACAAGCTTAAATTGATTTTAGATGGACAGCGAGAGAGAGAGAGAGAGAGAGAGACCGAAAACGTGATTGAAGTGAAAATAACTAAAACTAACCTTGATATGGTGTAGATTATGCATTGGAATTTGTTTTTGTTTCTGGTTGCATATTTCACATAAAATGCAAATGTCTATGAATATATCTAATTTAATATGAAATTGGCATAAGTTCAAATATGATATTAGCATAAGTTCAAAGAAAATGTCACATGATATATGTATGAATGTATTTATATATGTGCATAATGAATATGAACCATGGGCACTTAATTACCAGCAAAGACAATCTCTCATCATACCCAATCTCCTTGCACTTGGCCCACACATCATGAATATGTGAATATACCAAAATAAATCACATATAGGACCTACATATAATCAACAACATGAAATAGCCAGGGGGAAGGGATACAGGTGAAAGGTACATAGACCACCAACTTGATGTTGGTAGTAAACGTTAATCATCTGCGTCATAATGGCTGTGGGTTGCATTCATTTTTCCCCATTAAAAAGGAGCAAACAACATGAATATGGCATATTTTTTTATGTCTTCAATTTGCTGCAAATGTATGGAGAAAGAAACAAAATTTACTGCCTTTTTTTGAAACGAAAAATCGAAAGTTAAGTAAAAGTACTCAGTACTTAAGACTGTGTTCATTTTCTAACGATATTAGAAAAGAAGAGTTGAAACAGTCAACTGCTTAACCTGCTAACCAATAAAGACTGAAGCAGTAATTGATATTTTGTGTATAGAAAATTAAAAAATATTTTAGTACGAGTAACCTCATTTTCTCCCAGATATTTGGGCAGTTTCAATGCAATTTAAAAACAATTATTGAAAAATAAAATACAAGTTTTGATTATACTCTTTCACTCAAAATTTTTAAAAGAAATTTCTTTAATTGTTTGTATTAAGTAAAGAATAATAAACGCTTAAAGCATAAGTTGAAAATAATTTTATATATTATTTTAATATTAAAAGAAAGAAAGGAAAAATTTAAACTGAGCGTTATTATAAAAAAAATCGAATATAAAAATTAAATCTAGTTTTTTTTTGTAATATTGAGAAGGTTAGCCCTTCGGCCCTTTCAAGCAGTCTTCTTACAATTATATATTATGTAACAAAATTGTTTTAAAGCAAATAAAACAAGCCAAACCTAAACTAAATGGATTGGGAAGAAAAAGTAATTCATACTAAAGAATTTTTTTTGGTTCTTTTGAAAGCTATAGCATATAGTCGACCGATTCTGCTGTTTATACATATTTTTATATGTATAAATTTATAAATTTCGTGACAATCGCTTTTAAATTAACCAAGGTATTGCATGATAACAATATTTTCGACCGATTGTTCTTATATGGGCTATATGATATAGTCACCCGATTCTTACAAAACTAGATGAATATGTTATGAAGTAAATTAAACTCACGAAAACCAATTTTGTGGTATTCGATGGAAAAACAACAAAGTTATAGAAGTTTAATTCTATTCCCGACTGATCGTTTCATTGGGAGCTATATAATATAGTCATCCAATTGACATGATTCCGAGATAAACAGTGCCTGCAGTAAAAAGAAGCCTATGTGCAAAATTTTAGCTCTGTAGCTTCAAGGGTCTCGGAGGAGAAGCTGCTGATCCAGACAGACAAACAGACGGACAGAGCTCAATCGCTGAGTTGACTAGGAATCTATGTACCTTATGTATATATGCGTTGCAAACTTCTGAGGAAAATTAATTCACTAATATTAATATACAATGTACCCATAAAAGGGTATATCAAAGTCGCTAAAATGTATGTAACAAGCAGAAGGAAGCGTTACCGACCCCATAAAGCAGTGGCGGCTCAAGGGGGGCCTCTGGATCCGCCCCTGCCATGAAGTATATATATTCTCGATCAGCATCACCAGCCCAGTCGATTGAGACATGTCTGTCCGTCCGTCCGTGTGAACACCTAGATCTCGGATAACTATAAGAGCTAGAGCCACCAAATTCTAATGCATACACAAATCAAGTTTGTTTCAAACGTCCAAGCAATTTGAAAAAAAAGAATTACTAGAGCTGTATTAAAGATATCGTATATCGTTAAAGAGAATATTCTGTTTTATTTAATATATGTAACTAGTTGGTAAAGGGTATACTCAATGTCGGCAGGGACGACTTTCTTGCTTCATTAATAAAAATTAAAACCGAGTCTTTTTTATATAAAAATTATTGTATTATAAAATATTAAAACTTAGTTTCATCATAGAACAAAATCAACAAATATAATTAAATAAAAATTAATATATTAATAAATATTATACCTGAGATTTATTATTAAAAATCGGGAAAAATATTAAAAAAGTTAACGGAGTTTAAAAAAAAAAAAAAAATTAAAAACAGGAATTTAAACTGCTTTTTTCTTATAGTAAAAATATTTGTATTAATACTATTTTTAAAACAAATTTAAATAGTAATAATTATTTTAAAAATACATTTAATACATTTTCATAAATTCTCTAGAACATTCTTGGAAACATATTGAACAATTAAATCATATTTTTTTAAATGTCTAGGATTTTGGTTACTTTTCTAAAAACGTTCTAGAAAGTTTCAGAAAATGTATTAAATGTATTTTTTCTTCAATGTCTAAGATTTTCCAGAAACGTTTCATAACATTTTAGAAAATGTAGAATATACCTGATACATTTGCCTAAACAATTCACAGAATTCAAAATGAAGTAAAAAGTACCAGTTTCAGTTAGAGCACTTCAGCTTAAAGCAATAATCTTCAGCGAATTTAAAATTTTAAGTTAAAAATGCAAAAAAAAACACCGAAAATAAAACACAAAATTTGAGAGTTTTTTTTTTTGTGGAGTAAAGTCAATATTTAAACAAAAATGACCAATTCAACTATATTAACTATTAAAGAGAAGACTAAAATGTTGTTTTAAACAGTTCCACTATAAGTTAACTAGCTATTTATAAAGTTTATCTATTTGGCCAAATTGAAACTACACGAAATGTATATAAAGGGTGTGATATATGTACATTTATTTATAGTGAAACTGTTAAAACATTTGTCGAGTTAATCATGCCATGCATAGATAATTATATTGCCACATAATAAATGCTTTACCCCGAACTCCTTCCCCATCTCCTGCACCTATATTGCGTCTCCTGCAGTTTTACCACCAGCAGCAGCAGCAGCAACAGCCATAAAATGTTTGATAGATTATAAGCAACTACTAGTTTCAGTATGCGGGAGGGGCAGTGATAGAGGGGAGCGATAAATAGGTACAAAAACTAATAACAAGGCAAAAAAATAAAATAAAATGGGAAAAAAAACATTGCCCATGGCTGGCAAACAACTTCACTGGGCGAGATCAAATGGAATAATAAACTCAAAGCCAAAGCTAAAGCAAAAAAAAAGCCGAAACTGAGCACAAAGGGGAAAAGTCTGGGTCTGGTAACTAAACATAATCAGGACACTTTTATAGCCACTGATAAATAATGCTCCAATGTTAATTGGAAATTTAATATCAACCAAAGCAGAGAGAAAGAGTAGGCGACCCAAGTGAGGTGGCAATGCAAAAAAAAAGGAAAATGCAATTTTCACTAAACTGAACAGGGATTAACAGATGAATTAAGATAAAGTGGAGACGTGGTGGGGGCAATGGGCAGAGAACAAGAATCAGTTTTCATTTTTCTCCCTTAATGTTTCATTATTTTCTTTAAGTTGAAAATTAGCTAAAAAACAAATGCCTTGGCCAAATATTTGTTACACTTACCGCCTTAGGCATCATTAATATGTCTGAAAGGCACTCGAAAGTTGAGCAAAGGCAGGGGAGGCATGATGGGTGGGTTTAGTGGGCGGTCGTTATAGACCTTGTCCAAGTGATTTATATGGTCATATGATATTTTCTGTTCAAGAACATTAAAATTACGTCAGACGTACTTGTCACACGGTGAGGTAACATCAGACAGCTTCAAAAAGAAGCAAAAGGAAACGATTGAAATTACTATACAAAAAAATGTTGCCTACTTTTTGGCTTCGACTTGAAGTCGCTTCAAATTTCATTTTCAGCAAGAATTTTGTTGCGGTTTTCTTGCGGTCTTAGATAACCCATTAACCATTGATTTCTGCTTATGATGACATCAAAGATTCACTTAAATTGAGCTACTTATAGAAAAATACTAAGAATTTAGATTAAACTACATACTTTGTGTATCTATTTATATAAATTGAGTAAATAATCTAGTAAAAATAAAATTTATGAATCAAATTGTATATATAAAAAGTAAAAATATATAAAAAAAAGTATAATGAAAGCTTATGAGTCTAAAGAAAAGGGAGCAAAATATTGTTCTTGTTGGAATAAGTTTAATTTTAAGAAAGAATTAAAATTAAAATTAAAGAATTACAAAGGTTTCCTTGGATAGACTTTAAATCCCAGAGAACGTGATCCTATTGGAGTTTCTATTTTCTATATTTATAATGGTCAAGTTTCAATCATAATATAATGTTATTCATCTTCTCTAACCAACAATATTGTGTTTGAAATATCAGTAATAATTTCTATATTTTCATTTACAAACTCTTCTACAAAGTTTCTGATATCAATATTAGATATATTTGAACTTAAAAATTCATTTCCATCTGTGGAGAATGTTATGCCCTAGACTATTTGTTTTCCTCTTTGGCAATTTCCTCGCTCGAATTTTATTTTATTTTTTTTTTCGTTTCTACTGACTGTCTTTTAGCCTTTTGGCGTTCATTTTCCGGCTGCTAAAATTAGCTACTCCATTTTGGATGCCTTTAAGGTTTATTTCTTATGCAGACAACTTTGCTACAACAACACGAAACAACAAATTCTAATAAATATTAAATGCAATTGAGGTTTGCTTTTGATTTGGTTGTTGTTATTTTCTTTTTCCGTTGCTCAACTCTTTGGACTTGATGAAAATGTTTCAATTGCCAATGATATCCATGTATGTATGAGTATATGAAAATCAACAATAAAAAAAAAAAATGTTGAAAAAATTTCTTCTTTCTGCACATCATAAATAATTCACATAATTTTTGTCAATGGATCTCCCTACTATTACTTATACGAATTTACTCAATTCGAGGCTTTCGTTAACCTTTTTTTTTTTATTTTTTGGTATTTCGGTTTGAGGTACTTTGGAGTGTGATTAGATGTTTTCTCAAAGTCCCTCAAGTGGGCAGGACTTTCCCATGTCATATGCATAAATTGTGGATATGTATATATATTTCATATTTTACATTTGAATATGTAAAAAAAAGGAAATGCTAAAAAAAAGAGAAAAAAACAAAACCTAAACACATGATTTATAGAAACAAGTTCAGCATATTTGTCAAGAGTTTACGAGTTGGGAGTTGGCCAAGGACAAGACTGATTCACATTTGACATTTAAATATTGGGAGTGATAATTTTGAACTAACAGAGCAAAATATGGATAAGAGAAAATTAGGGAGTTATACATAAATATACATACATACATGTACGTACATTGTATGCAAAAATTGACTATATATTTGTCTTGCTTTAAATTTTATCAGTTAAAGATTCGATTCAATGTTTGATCAAAAATTTATTACGATTTGAAAAAGGAAATGGTGAATAAAAAATGTATTAGTTTAGCTTTCGGGTAAGTGTGCACATATGTTTATGTATGGGTTGATCTTCCTATATAAAGAATTAAAAACCGGAAACCTTTAACACCTTTCTTTAAAATGCAACATTTTATATTTTTCGAAAACTTTATTAACTGATTTTACTTATTTTTTTCTAAATAACTTTAAATTGTTTGACTTCCTCCTTTACTTTTCACTTCTTCACTACATTGGTTTTTTTTATTCATTTCCTTAGTTTTCCATGCTTTTGGAATCTTCTTGGAAACACTTATGTATGAAAAGTATTTTCAAAATTTTCCCTATTTTTTAGAACTGTATAATACGAACTTTCCAGTACTTTTAAATATATTATAAAAGAAAATGCTGTTTGCAACCATAAAAGTATTTCTACCTAATAAAATATATTGGTTATTTGAACAACTTTTTAATCAGTGATCTTGGGAGATCTTGGGATTAAGGGAGAACTTTAATACTAACAATTAAATTAAACTGATTCAAGCTCACACAATCTATCTAAATCCTTAGAAAGATTCTATTATATATAGATTTATACTAAAAAGTATCTAACAACTTCTTCAAATATTGACAAATGTCAAACTGTTTTTGAAACATATTGAAAGCAAACGATAACAAAATAAAAAGTAAAACAATTTTTTTCCTAATTTAGGGCCAAGTCTTGCCCCTAAGTTGAAAATAAAATTTGCTGGTCTAAAAACTTTTTAACACTTTTAATTTTGACAATGATCCTGAACTCTAAGATTATTGAAAATTTTTTGACACATTTACATATTTGATTTAAAAGAAAAAAACAATTCAAAATTTTAATCTACAAAGAGATTTCTTAAAATGTTTTGCTTTTCGAAAACTTTTCAATTTTTTAACCTTTTTTCTATAAATTTTGGAAATCTCTTAAAGTATATCAATTTGATAGAAAAAAGTATATATCCTGATTGCCGTCAAATGTAACAAATTTCTCAACACAAATACATATCTCAATTAGTATGTGTATTAAAGCAATTAATGGTCACTCAATGCAAACAGATATTAAATTGACTCACCGCTGTTTTGTCCTTGGATAGTTCGTAGATTGTTTCGGAAATTGCTGGCAATTTAACAAGCGTCGGCAAAATTGAGAAATTTGGCGCCAGGCGATAAAATAGAAATGTGTCGAAATGTTGTATTTATATTTGTTGAATTAACTTGCTTTTTTTATAGCTAATTTGTATAACTATATAAATGTGCGTTTATATATTTTGGTCTTTGGTTAACTTTGTTTTTGGCCTACTTGTTGCTGCTTGTTGGCTGGCGGCTGATTTGTTGATTGGCTGCGATGTGTACGCCAAGAAGTGAAATTGTTAACTCGATGTTGGCCATAAACGTTGCTGGGCTTTATATACAAAATAGCAAACTGGCGACAGCAACAGCAGCGACGCTGACAGCAGCAGCAACAGCAGCAGGAAGCACGAACAGGAAGAGGGACCGAGAGAGCAACTGACTACTGAGTGATTGCTAGAGAGAAAGGGAGACAGAGAAAGATGGAGAGAGAATAGATGTGGGTGGCAAATGTTGGCCAGAGAAGCACCAGCAGGCGATTTTGATTGCTGCTGCTGCTAGGTAGGACGCCTGCTTAGGCAAGCTTTATGCTTGTATTTTGCAACAGGCAACACTTGTTGTTGTTGTTTTATATACATACACATACTTATCCCCGATAGGGGAGAGTTAACGAAGGGGTAGATTCTTGTTAACCAAAAAAATAGTTGAAGCTCTTAAAGATGGTAGAAGATATAGACATAGTTAATATTTGATCAACCAAATTTCAAGATATGGAATTTGTTAGTAATTGAAAAGAATTAAAAAGAAGCTTAACAGAATATAGATGGATTATTGAAATTATTATTAACTAAGTTACTGATATTACTTTGCTAAAGAATACGAGATGCTACAGTTTTGAATATGATTTGAATGGTTTTATATATAATTTCCCAATCTTATTGTTTAAAAAGAAAACTACATTAATTTTTAGTATTATTGGCAGAAGCAATAAAATGTTATCTAAAATATGAAACGATTTTCTTGTTAAAAATGAACAAAAAGCGAACTTATCGATACTACGGAGTTGCAATAGATGACGTAACCAGAAATTAGATAAATTACATATATACAATATATATATATGTACGTAGTTCTCGATTTGAAACTTGTTTTACACATCTTAGTGAGTTTATGCAGTGAGTATATTTGCTGTCAATCAATTAAGGATTTAAAATAACTTAAAGACAGTTATGGTCAATGCTTATTCCTTTCCAACTATATATATGTAGATTTTTACTGTTTTTTAACTGAAATTGTTTGAATTGATCTCAATTTTTACTTCATTATCCATAAAAATAATCTTAAATTCTTCATATTATTGAGCAATAAGTTTAGAGTAATCAGACTTTTAGTCTTAAGACCGTAATTTATATGTATGTATATAAAAAATAAAAAAGTCTTACTGTAGTTCCTTAAAACAAGAAACTTTTTGATCCACAACGTAAGAATATCAAGTATCTTCCATTCTGTTCCATAGAATTAACAGTTCATTCATTTTATCCGTACCCAATGGTGTAACATGTATGTATGTGATTAATACAACTGATTCTTCCTCTATAATTCATATATAGAAGAATATATAAGATATGATTGATTAATTCTGACTGATTCTTATAGCCTTTCAATTTTTTTTTTAAAATGGGATACCTCTTAAACAGAAACTGTTAGAAACTTAAGTTTTCATTCATACTGTTACCCATATATAGAAAACTACTTAAGCAACCTGATAATAACCCGTATACACTTCCCCTTTTTTGCTCAATCTATGTATATACCTTTCCCTTAAACCATTATCTAACAATTTTTAGCTTCTGTCTCTACAGGGTATTCACAAAGTCAAAGAATCCATAACTATTATTGCTCTAACGGTTGTTGTTGTTTGTACTCGCACAATGGCGGCGGCAAATGAACAACGTGCGGCTTATGAACTTATTAATTCACCACTCACACACATACACACACAAACAAGAGGTAAGAGACAAGCATGGTGAGTAACCGAACGAGAAGTAATGGCACCTGTTGATAAAGGGAAAAACTTGTTGCATACTTTGCGCCTGCCTGGTAGTTTAATGTATGACGTGATACATACAGGCACACACACCCATATATACACACACCAACAAATTTAGTCTAGGCATGGCACCACCTATTCATAAGCCCATCAGATTACAAATGAAAATGCACTTAAACCCAACAGCAGAGGTAAAAATCTAGCCCAGCTCTGTTGCCTTCTAGTCATGATTTATGATTTTGGATTGTGATAAGGAATTGGTCGACATTTGAACAAGATTATTATTTATTTTTGAAACACACACTTTCAACATTGATGGGAAGCGTACGCCCCAATATGTATGATCGTCTAATATGGGCAATTAAATGCACATAAAACTTGATTAATCTCTGGGGTTAGACACAAATGTTAGTAATAATAGTTGCCAGTTAGTTAGTAGTCAAGTCACTAGTAGATATATAATAGTTCAAAGTTAACTGAGCTAATCTAAGTTGGCAACTACGTGCCAGAAATATCTCAAAATATAAAAGCAATTGCCTTAATATTCAAAGTGAATTACATAAAGTTTTAAGTGCATCATTTGCATTACAAAGTCACAAAAGGTAATCGTGGACAATTCTTTCAAATGATAAAACGAAAATTGCAATATGCTGTTAAATAGTTAAGCATTATATTGATGGATATTATAAAGAAAAGTTTTATAAAAAGAAAATGTTGCTTATTATTTAATTTATTATTACCAGAGGCAACTTAACAATAGGGATGTTGGTTTTCTTTATACTTATATACATATTCTTTTATATACATACTTTTAAAAACAAAATAAGAATTTTTAATTTTGTTTGTGTTAGTTTCAAAACTTCAAATTAATATTTTTCAATGTTAAAAGTTGAATTTGGTTTGAATTATTATTAACAATATATTAAAACTATATGAAATTTGTACTTTAGGGTTTTTTGTAAGCAATTTTAACAGTTTTGCAAGTTTCGTAAATATAGTTTATCAAATATAACTTAAGAATAACATATGTATATAGATTATAAAGAAATGTTTATTATATATACAACAAATACAACTAGCTTCAGACTATAGAAGTTATAGCTATAGGATTTATAATTACCTATTAATCATAATTCAAACAAATAAATATGTGACAAGTTTTGATTATCATATGTTATTTAAATGAAGATTAATCAAATATTGAATTACCATCACTAAGGTCTTTTGAAAGCTTCTCAAAAATTTATTTATATATTTATTTTCGGTCTTTAATTAACTTAAACTTTCAAGACTTCATTGGTTTCAATTGGTTTCAATGCAATATTAAAAAATTTACACTTTCTCTTAAAATCCATTTAAATCTAGTTTTTGAACTAATCTTCAAAATATTTGAATTAAAAAAGATTCTACAAAAGGTGTTCTTATCGGTATTCGGTCTCAATTTTAATATCATATAGATTATAGTAAAACAATAAAAATATTCAAATAAACAGCTTTTCCATCAATCAAAATATAAATATATATAAATAATACAGTATAGATAATACAAAGTTTAACATTTTAGTTGTTTTTTGTTTTAAAATTCACTTCAACAAAGATGAATTATTTTAATCTACTGTACTGGCATCATTGCAATTGTTGAATATTTTTATTAATTTCCCTTTTAAGATCTATATAGTATGTATGTATATTAAGTAATAAACTTTTTACAGTTACCAAGTTCTCTAAAAAAAACTTTTATGCAAAAATTTAAAGAAATGAATATTGCAATCAAATTTATTACAATTAAAAACTTTAAAATCAAGAAAAACTAACAAAGAACCTACCTAGAACTTTTACATCTAGAACAAAAACACGATCATTTGTTTGGAACTAGTTCAAATCACATTTCCGATTACCTAAAACCTATCGATAGCAGTTAAATTTAAAACCAAAACCAAACTGTTAACATAGGGCATAGCTTTGCCTATGAATGTAAAACTACAATTTATTAGTAAATGCAAGTTAAATTTAATTAAATTGTAATCTAAATAAATCTACCTTTTTTGTTTAGTTTCCTCTTTATATATACATTAATGTCTAAAACTTTGTAAATCGTTTGACTTTTAACAAATATTTGTTATACGTCATATTGGTCACTTTTTATTACAAATGCACTTGATTTTGCATAAAGTTGTACTTCCGCTTTATTATAGATAAACTATCTCATGTAATGATAGACAACACGTACTCAGTGCATGCAGCTCTCTCTATTAATACACCAACTGTATGAATATGTATTTAGGTACAAATATTTCTGTACATATATACACAAATATTTATGGTTCATGCCAATCAGCATTAAGCAGTAACTGGATTACCATAGTCCCTCCCACACAAATGAACTACTGTATCTCTCTGATGTATGTATTTTGTCTCTTGTGATCCCAACTGGAAGTCAATTTATGAGTTAATTTATTTACGAATGCCAAACTGAAATTATCATTTCTGCTTTTTCATACTGTATATATATTTATATTTATAATAACGCAAAGTCACAGTGCCAAACTACAGTTATACACATATTTATATTGGGATATAGATTACATTTATGAAACTATAGATACATTACAAATGATTTCAGTTAATAGCGCGAACAACTTTCATAGTAGCAGCAGCGGCAGCAGCAGCAGTAGTAGTAGTTGTTGCAGCAGCAAAGGAAACGATGAATGTTAAAACAGGATAAGACTGAATGTCTAATTAATCCTTTAAACCAAAAAATACAAAATATATAGTCTAAAAGCAGCTGACGGCATTGAAATAACAACGCCAATACATGCGTCCACCACCGGAACCGGAACCACCATGCAGACGCCTGTTCGATGATGCTGGTGATGCTGCTGATGCAGATGACAATAACAATGATGATGAGGATGATGCTGCTGATGGACCACTTCCTGCCATTGTTGGGTCCGCACCGGCTCTTCTCTGAAAGCTCTTTGGCATTAACTGAAAATTTTCTCACACATCGCGGCGTTGTATATGGTCTTAAATTGCAAATTTAGGTTTTAATATCCAACTTACTGTTTCGCCAGTGGCGCGATTAATTTGATTTAAATCTTTGAAATCATAATCAAGCATTACGCCAGGATCATCATCGCTATACATATTTAGATTATTTCCTGCTGAAACATGTTCAATTTAATAATTATGTATTCTATAAACAGAAGTCCCACCTTCATCTCCAGTTAGCCGTTGATCCAATCCATTTTGATATTCTGCTAACTTTGAATTGAGATTATTTTTATAGAATTCACCAATACGATGGCCACTATGCTCGTGCTCCAGGGCATGATGCAGGGCAACCATTAGACGATCCAAAAGTAATGCAGCACGTTTTGGTACTATCATCTAGGTAGAACAAAAATAAAAATTAAGCATCAAAAACTAAAGTCACATAAATTTTTGGCTTTTATATGGCTTTACATAATGGGAAAAAACATTACCTTTTCTTTTTTTACTTTAGATACAGAAATAATATGATTTTAATGCTTAACTCTTTCTCAGATATTATTAAGTAAAATTATAAAAAACACAAAACAATAAAAGTAAAACCAAAAAAGCAACATAAACTTAGCTTACTCATGTTTCAATATTTTTTCCCATTGAGTAAACTGTTTCTTGATAGACTGTGTGTTTCTTTAACATTAACTCTCACAACTTTTTGTTTTTTACTTAAAAAAACAATAAGTTACAAATCATTTTAAAATAATCGCATATAAATCGTAGCAGTAATTGGACACATTGAAGAAGTCCGAATAACTTAAAATTAAATATTTTCCTGTTAATAAATAAATATACATATCTCTGTAAAAGGTAACAAAAAAGTATTATCAAAAAAAAAGCAACGAGTAAAGAGAAAAAAAATAATTAAGAAATTTATCCGGGAAAATGTTTTTATCAATAACTGTTGGTAAACTTCGATTTTACCAAAACTGCGCAAAATGATTTTGTCTATTTCTTCTTGTAGGGCGATTGAAGTTGTCAACCATGAAATTTTGGGTGGCTCACTTGGGAAATTTTCACACATTAATAAAAATTGTCTGATTTATTAAGTCATTAAGCATAAATTCTTAGTTAGCATTAAAAGCTTAGTCCATCTGTTCGTTCATCTGTCTGTTTCTTCGCAGCTTTTACACCTTAAATTTTAAGCTATGATGATAACACTGAGTATTTAAGCTTTTTGACTGCATATACATAACAAATGTAAGAATTGGCCGGATCGAACTACTATAAGATATAGTAACTATCAGAAAAATTGACTTGCAATAAGAATTAAAATTTTTTTGTGTGTTTTCAAATGCTATTTTACCAATAAATTATCAAATAAGTATAAATAAAGTCAAAAAAATATAATGGGTATTAGTCAAATAATAAATATTTAATATAAGCAATTTACTTCAGTCAGAATTACATAGAAATTCGCCTTACAATGAACAATGAGGCAAAAAAAAAAATAAAATTTTGTTTCCTTTTGATTTAACATTTTCAGCATTCACTTTCAATTTAAAGTTGTTAATTTAACCAAATTTCCCTTTCACTCAAAATTAATTGCCAAAAATCTTCTTTTTAACACTCAAAACTGTGTAGACTTCTGATAAAAAATTATAAAATTAAAATATAAATTTAAATCCAAACTTTTACTTTTGCAATAACTTCAACATTTGTTTCTCTTTTATTTTTAAAATTTTCAACTTTGCAACTTTAACTAAAAATAAACTTTACGAGAGTATTCCTTAGGCAATTACTTTCCAATATTTTTCCATTATAATTTTTCTTTAATTTTAAAATTAAAGTAACTAAGAACCCGCTCCCATCTTGTTTAGTACTTTATATACTTTAGTATTCCGGCAAAGTTTAATAGATAATTCGCAAAATTTCTTTGTGTAGGCATTTTAAAGTCTGTAGTTCTTTTTCAAACTATTTAAAAAAAAAAAAACTTCACTCCAAACTTCAAAAATAAACGAAGAACATGCTTTACGCCCACTTAAATTTGACTTTTCAACTAAATTAAGTCACTTAAACTTTGTTGGCATTTGGGGAAAAAGACCGAAATGAGGGTATGTCACCTTCAGGGCAAGCAATCAAAAATTTGTAACGAAAATATACAATTACAAATTGTGTGTAAAATGATACGGATTCAAAAACAAAAAAAAAAAAAAAACAAAAAAGAAAACCAAAAGCAACTACAAAAAGATATAAATGAAACAAAAATGTATAAAGATACTTTTACTAAAAAACCCACGCACCGGATATTCATCATAGTTGTTGTTGCTATTGTTGTTGTCAGCGTCATCATTTGGCATACTAAAAATCTCCTCCGGCTGACTAGCTCTCATCGATGACGATGATGATGCGGATGCTCCAGTTTCTGATGATGATGATGATGCCAATGCAGATGATTTGCCACGCTTATCCTCCTGGAGAAATGCCTCAGGTGAAGAACTATCCTTTAATGTTGATGGTTCTGCCAACATCATTCTCATTTTTAAAGTGTCCTTGGAGCGTTTATCATTCGGCTGTCTCATCAATTGCCGGCACATGTGTAGATCGAAATTCTGTATGAGCACAAGAAGGACAATCAATAGGGCTGGCAGATGATAGGTATTGCCGCCTGGTCCTTTGCTACTGCAATTGCTCGAGTTCAGGTTCCTGTTGTGCCTGGCAAGGCGACGTGTCCTTGCATTTTGCCAAAGCTGTTGATGCATACCGGAAAAACTAATTAATGTTCCTCTCAAGCAAGGAACAGGAGCTGTGGTATAGGAGCAGAAGCAAAAGCAACTGTTATACGGGTACACTGCGATTCCACTGCTGATGATGCTTTTGAAATTTCAACTGAAACGTTGCCTTTATGTGACGTACGCTTTTATAGTGCAGCTTCGCCAAAGGACCAAATGTAATATATCAGCGTTTTTCCTTTTTTTTTTTTTTTTACTTCAGTTTTCTTTTTTAACAAAAATGAAACATTATAAATGCTTGTTAAAATGCCATAGGCAATAGGAAAGTGGGGCGAGCGGAGAGGGATAGAGAGACTGCAGACTGAAGGTACGGGTTCGAGGAGGGTAATCAGGATCAACAGTGAAATGCTTTTTTCAGACTTTGATTTACGCTCTGTAAGCTGCCATTGCCGCTGCCTGCTGATGGCTTCATGTTGTAATTATTGAACATAAAAATCCATGTACAGCCTGCAGCAAAGTTATTAACACACATACACATACACATGTGTACATATGTATGTGTGTGTCTGTGTATATGCGTGAGAGTGTATTGCACTTTTTCGGTCGGTTTTTACATCTAATGAGCAGCAGCAGCAACAGCATGTGGAAAAAAAATCCCTTTATCGTCCACTTGTTGCTGCAAAGTATGCCGAAGGAGATTGCGAGGGGCAAGTCAATGTTGGACTACTTGCTGTGCATGTCCTTTGGAGCTTAACCATTTGCATACATAGTATAAATATATGCACATTGGCAATTCTGTAACGATTTCTTTATAAAGCATACTTTCAGGCTGCATTCCATTTCATTTTAACAAATATGTCAAAGGAATTTGATTTTTCACTTTTTTTGTATATTTTTTGTTACATTTTGATTAATAATTAGTGTAGTTTTTCATATATGTATATATATATATATATGTTATCAATGAACAGCGGGAAGTTTTCTTATTATTGTAATTTTCTCAAACCAAGTTCATCGACCATAAAACATTTTTCTCCGTTTCTTGACCTCTCTCTCTCTCTCTCTATCTCTGCGTTTCTCTCCCCTTTTCTCGATGTCAAACTCCTTTTGTGAACTATTAATTACTAAGTATGTGTGTGTGCAATCCGCATGCAAATCGTAATCACAAAAAGCTCACTAATAAGCCGTAAGGAACACAATAAAAATGTATAGAAAACCAACATATCCTGCAGCGTTTAGCAATTCTTTGTTTAATAGCCATTTTGCATAACACATTGTTTGTGTTTTTACTAGAAGAACAAAAAGCTTGCCTAATGACATGTTTCAATTCCACAAAGTTTAGTTTTTTTATGTGAATCATATATCTATTTTGATACCATATTAAAGGTAACAAAATAACCCTTTAAGGTGGTAAGAATTTTCATGTTGTATTATTAAATACATAGAAGTAGAAGACTTGAAAGTTTAAACTATCAAAAAAAATGTACCAAATTAATAGTTGTTAGAGTTATGGAACATTTTTGTCCTTTAAGATCTTTAGCCCATTTTATCACCTTCTGTTCTCAATATTGTAAACTAATCATTACTCTGCTAAATAAAATAATATACATTTTTTTTCTGGTTAAATATTTTTGCCATTTATCTCACAATGAGGAAAAAAAGCAATAAACATAAAGTCTATCTCGTTTCGTAGTTATAATTAAGATTCCTTTTTCTAAACATTGCATTTTATTTTGATATTTTTGGAACAATTTGAAAAGCGAACTTTTTAAAAACGAATATTACAAAATATTCTGTTTAAGTATCTATATAGCATGAAGAATAGATATTTTAGTTTTATTCCTTTAACTTACTTAGACATAACTGACTACTACATTTAACCTAGACAAAATGAGTGCAAGGACAGCCTTGCATCGGCTGTTTGCTTGTAAAATGTTCTTACGTATTCAAAAATAAGAAAGGAAAAATTTTCAGATTTTTATTTATATTTTAAAAACATTTTATATATTACTAGCTAGCTAACCCGGCGAACAAAGAAATAAATTTCTGATTTTATTGAGTTAATTTTTTTAATTATCAAATACAAGAACAAACATTGCAGATTTGTTATAGAATAAATAGTTCTCTGTAATTTTTGCCGGGACATTAACTACACAAGAACTAGTCTTAATAGTAAATAATACTAAATAATACTAAAGTAAGTGATAGTAAGTAAAGTTAGTGAAACTCTCAACTAGTAAAAGAGGTTTGTTTAAATGACAATGAAAAAATAGAAAGAAGAAAATACAGTGGACCCTCGGTTAACGAACACCTCGGATAGCGAACATTTCGGACAACGAACACATTTTTTTGGGGAAAAAATTTCGGTTAACGAACAAAGTTTCGCATAACGACCAATAAAAAAGGTGGAAACCCTAATTGCATGTAAAATTTCCCGAATTCCCATTACAAATGTGCCCAGTGTGACCCTTTTTTCACTTTAGATGTCACCTTCCTTCAAATACACATTCTGTTCGTTAATAATTATTATACGTTTCATTTCTTTCAATAAAAGCTGAACTTAATAAAAATTGGTGAATTTTTTCAGGGTTTTTAAAGTTTTGATGCATTTTTTGTTGTTTCCTTTTAGTAAAAGTTCACATTGAACCGCATTAGCGTGTATTTTTTCCAACCTGGAACGCATTATTTTATTTTACATTGATTTATATGGGAAAAATGGTTTCGCTTAACGAACGTTTTGCAAAACAAACAAGATGCTGAAACCAATTGTGTAATAGTTATTGATTGAGCAGTTTCCAAAATGATGAAATGGACCGAACGAAAAATTTTCCAGTAGGTAAGCAAACAATGGCATATTCAAAAGTTATTGTAAACATTTTTTAAATATATTCCAATGGAATTATCAATAAAATTTCTCTCTGTGTAGTGCACAGCATCCCTGGCTATGCCAATAAGGACATGCGCAAAAGTTCTCATTTTTGAAATTCTTATCCAGGCAAGCCAGCCAAGTTAACTGTCACAACAAGCACACAAGAGAGTAAATGAGTAACACAGAGAGGGGGATGGAAGAGGATGAAGCAACCTAAAGGAGTCTGCACAGCATCCAAATGGAAATCTAAAAATCAGTTTCTGGTGGTCAACCAACAAGGCAAGGATTGTAAAACAAATTGCAGCTGTTGTCAGTAACTATAGTAAGCCAGTCATAAGGAAACGCTCAAAGGACAACGACGAGAGGAGTGCAGTTTGTGTGAAAAAATGTTGCAGTTGCATATATATTTTTTTTTGTATTGAAAGTGCATGAAAATGTGCCACAAGCAAAAGCAATTAGCGAAATCAGAACAACAACAGCAACAACAAATCCATCTATAATGAAAACAAAAGATGACAAAATGTCAAGGACTTAAATAAGAGAGAGCGAAAGAAGGAGGGGAAAACGGCACAAGAGGTGGATATTATAGCGCATTAAGATTTGTTTGTTAGCCTGAGAAAGGTGCTCAAACAAGATGCGTGCCTACTATAGTGCAAAGGATAAGCGCAAATACGGCGATATGAGCTACGAGTAAGTACCACAAATGGCATGGTTAAGACAGACTGAGGCTAAAGGGAGATAGATAGAGAGAGAGAGAGAGAGAAGTGGAGTGTAAAGGTAGGCCACGACAGGTGTGTCATTGTAGGTCCTTTCTTGTTTGCTTTAAGAACGAAAAACTCTGAAAGCCATTCAGCCATTGAAGGCTGAATATTTGAGCAAGTCGAAATGCAATTTGAATCATCAATTTCTACAAATTTCACTAGGACAAACAAACACACAGAAGTTGTGGAGAGGTAGGGAGGGTGCTGAATCCATTTTACGGCAGAATAAACAAATGGGACATAGCCTCAGTTGTTACTTGCATATTCATGTGTCAGCAGCTCTTCACTTGAGTCTATTCCACACAAACATCTATACATATGAGTGCACACTGTATTATAATGAAATATATACAAAATGAAGAAAATACAAAAATTCTTAAACCATCACGTTCAAGAGGAACAGTTGAGACATGGCAGAAAGGGTGATGGCACGAAAAGAGGCATGGAGCTTAGGCTTAAGGACTCCTGACTAAATGCTTTTATATTATATTGTTAGTTGCTTTAATTAATGAGTGTCAGCATATCTCATATGTACTTTAATGCTTACAAAGACAATGAACCTATTCTAAAAAAAAACTGTCAACTCAGAACTTCGTGCAGAATGTTTTAAACGTTATTCTTCTCAAAACAAACCTGGCCTTTCAAATCGGCCAAATCGTTTTCGATGTTTCTTTCGCCTTCTGTATCAGCTGTTTGATTATAGTCAAATCATTTAAAAAGCATTTGAAATATAAGAATTTTAATAGTGTGTGATTTTACAATAGGAAACAAACTTTCTTTATGTGAATTAAAGTAGTTCTGCCCATGTTTGCTAGCTTTACCATATTCTACACAATGACAAAAATGACTTCGAACTTAGTTTTTGGCACAAAGTTAATTCAAATCAAGGCGTTCGGAAGCGCATACAGGACGGTTAGATTCTGGTTGCTATCACAGTCGTAAGTAACATTGTAATTAACATACTACAGATTATTGCAAAAATATTTAATAGGTGAAAAACGTCTATGTTCTGTTTCGAAAATTGGCAACTACTCTTCGATTTCACTGATAAGCAGTAATGCCAACTCTCTTGGGGCTGTAAAAACCTATATTAACATTTCAAAAATTCTAGAAAAGCCATTTCAATTATAAATAAATCCAAATTTTCTGCCACCCGCTATTTTAGAAGCTTTTCCGCTTTTAGCAATCGAAAAACTCCAGAATTGGCAAAAAAAAAAGCTAAATTGGCAACACTGCTGAAAAGGGACTTAATACCCAATCATTTTAAGAAGTGAGAACAGTTTTCAATTCCGATTCGAAAACGAGAACAGGCCTGATTCTAAGTGTTAACGCTAGGGGCTTAAAAATTATATGTTGACCTTTTCTCATCATCCGAAAAAAGTGTTCAGGACTGACGCTTTGAATAAAAAGTTAGAGATGAACGTACACGCTGATTCTTTAGAAGAACGATAAAAAAATCAGTTTTTGTTGTTATCCTATAGTCTTGTTATTTCCCGACCGTTTTGTGTCTTTTAATGCCATATTTAGAAACCTTACCTATCTTAATTATTTACTTGGCCTGACAATGCAGAATTTTAAAATTGAATTTAAATATTTTTGTATTTTTAACTGACTGCAATTAATCAGCAATCTTATCTTAAAAATAATGTGTAATTTTGATTTAATTATTAATTTATACCCTTGCCAGGGTAGATTAAATTTGGTCAGAAATTTACAGCGCATAGAAGGAAGCATCTCGGACTATATAAAGTACATATATGTATATATTCTTGCTCAGCATGACAAGCTGAGTTCAGCTATCTGTAAGTTTGTCTGCCTGTCCGTCTATCTGGATCAACAGCTTCTCCTCCGAGTCCCTTCTTCTTTTTGGTGCAGGCATTGTATATGTATCTCCGAATCATCCCGATCGGATGACTATATCAAATAGCTCCAATAGGATCGATCGGTCGAAAGTAGAGTCAAACTTCCATAACTTTGTTGTTTTTCAATCGACTATTACAAAATTTATTGTTTATGAGTAGAATATATTTTCCAAAATCGGTTGACTATAAAGCTCCAATAGGATCGATCGCTCAGGAGTATAGTTTTAGAGCAAAAACCTGGTTGTTTTAAAAACGATTGTTACGAAATTTAATATTTGGAAGTTTTAGTATATAAATATATAAATGTTTGTGCTAAGTTTTAGCTAAATCGGTTCACTATATGTTATAGCACCCATAGGAACAATCGGATCAAACATTATTTTGCCGAATTACGTTTTTTTTTTCTCAAGCTAAGAACATTTAATAAAGGCTTGTTGTTTTATATTGTAGTTTTTATACCCTGTACCCATAGGGTAAAAGGGTATATTAAAGTCGCTAAAATGTATGTAACAGGCAGAAGGAAGCGTTTCCGACCCCATAAAGTATATATATTCTTGATCAGCATCAACAGCCGAGTCGATTGAGACATGTCCGACTGTCCGTCTGTCCGTATGAACACCTAGATCTCGGAGACTATAATAGCTAGAGCTACCAAATTTGGTGTGAACATCCGTCTAGTGTGTACACAGGTCAAGTTTGTTTAAAATTTTAGCCACGCCCACTTCCGCCCCGCAAATGAAAAAAGAAAATTTTAAAATCAATTTACAAGAGCTGTATTAAAGATATCTTATTCTTATTTGGTAGACATAATTATATAGTCAATCTGCACTAACTAACTAACCAAATTTATTTCAAATCGGACAATAAACATCGGAGATATAGCCATTTGCATTTTGTACTGAATTGCCAAGGCGACATTGGCAGATATGAAAGAGCGAGATAGCATGCTTTCGCTGCTGCTGCATGTTAAAGGGAATTTTCTTTTGAATTGATTGCGAATTCGAGGGTTTTCGAACTTTTGTTTAGTGTCCACGCAAATTTAGAAAGTTTAAATTTTCTGCCACGCCCACTTCCGCCCCCGCAATTTAGAAAAACGATTTACTAAAGAATCACATTCTTATTTGGCACACCCAACAATGTGGCCAAAATGCACCATCTGACCAAATTTAGTCGAAATCGTACAATGAATATCGAAGATATACGAATGTGCATTTTGAACTGAATTGACAAGGTGATACTAGCTGCTAAGAGTGAGCGAGATAGCATGCGGTAGCTGTTGCTGCATGTTAAAATAATTTTGAATTAAGTTGAAGCCGAACTTGATTTAATATAACTAGTTGGTACAGGTTATACTCAATGTCGGCAGGGACGACTTGCTTACTTCATTTTTTTTTTAATTTCTATGTTTTATTTAAAAAATATGTCTATGTAGATCTGCAAAATGTTTACGCTAAATATTAAAATATATTATAAGTAATGCTACGTTATATCTGTATCTCATTTCAGGAGCAAATATCTGCTGGATCCCAAGTTTATGACAAAACGAGACTTGCAGCATTACTATCGATACTACAATATGACAAAAAATCGAGGACAGTTCAAAAAAATTGTTGTCATTATCTTTTTTGTGTGCGTTTTCTCGTACCTCTTTGTCGATTATAATTTGAGAACAAAAATACTGCGTCTACGTGATCGTTTTGATTTCATAGCTCGAATCGATGACGATGAATATAATATAAGTCAGGCATACTTTGTGGATACTCCCGGCTGCCGGATGCCATATTTTGACGTTACGGACAATAATATAGCACAGTTTATGTTTAAACCAAAGCAATATACCTGCAAAAAGCAATTGATTAGTGCAAGTGACGAAGTCGCCGGTGAATTGCGTTTAACTATGCAACCCAATGAGATAATGAATCACTACAACATAAGCGATATAACTACGATCAGTTGTAAATATATAGAAATTCGTCGTAAGACAGACACTACCAATGAGTACTTACCACAAGTTCCATTCAAATTGGAGGCGGTAGTCCGTTTGCCAGCAAATCTCGAATTCATACAGGTGGAATGCCATGATGCAGCGGGTCGTCGCATATATGTGGACTATCACTTCTTTGCCATAGATAAGAACGAAACAAAGTCCACTGTGCCCACACGAAGGAACTATGAGAGAATAAGCCTTAACGAGAGTGAAACACACAAAAAGTCGGAACAAGCGCCATACGAAGGACTTTCTGTAATGATTTTGGGCATAGACAGCGTCTCCCATTTGAATTTCCTCAGACAAATGTCCAAGACTTCCGATTATATTAAGAAATATTTATCGCATGTAGAGTTTTGGGGCTTCAATAAGGTAGGCGATAATACTTTTCCCAATCTGATGCCTCTACTAAGTGGTCTGGATCAGCAGGAATTGTTCCTCTCATGTGTGCCCAAGTCTAAGCCCAGTTTCGATCGTTGCTCCTTTATATGGAAGAGATTCAAACAAGCTGGCTATAAAACAGCTTTTGCCGAAGATGTGGCCGGATTAGCCATGTTTAATTTTTGCCGAAAAGGATTTCGGAACTCTCCAACAGATTACTACTTTCGACCTATAATGCTGGAAATGGAATCTGCTATAGCCAACAAATATGATGTGAATGTGAATCTGTGTATGGGAGCCAGACGTACTGCCGATGTTGTTCTAGAGTACATCCGGAAACTAATACCAAAATTTCAAAAAGAACTTTTCTTCTCGTTCTTTTGGACAGTGACTTTAACTCATGATTACTTCAATTCGCCCACGCTTTTGGATGAACAGATGGCCAACCATTTGAGAAAGTTAAAGGATTCGGGTGTCCTCAATAAAACGTTAGTTTTACTTATGTCAGATCATGGTTTGCGATGGGGCTCTTTTCGAAAAACGTATCAAGGTATGATGGAGGAGAGACAGCCGCTTCTAATGGTCCTGTATCCTGAATGGCTTACCAAACGCTACCCTGAAGCAGTGGCCAATTTGCAATTGAATTCGAAGAGATTAACCACACATTTCGATCTACATGCCACAATGTTGCAGCTACTCGATATGCGTTCACTTGAAAAAGAACAACTGCAGAATAGGGCAGCAGAATTGAAGGACCCAGATAGTACACTACCTCGAGGTATTAGTCTGTTTCTACCTGTGCCCGTCGAGAGAACATGTGAGCAGGCGAATATAGCGGCGCATTGGTGTACCTGTCATCAGCGTCAGGAGATGCAAACCAACAATGGACGAGTGCAGAGAGCTGCCCGTTATTTAGTGCGTCTCATCAATGATCGCTTGAAAGCTCATCCGCAATGCCGCACGCTTTATTTAAATTCCATATTGCAAGCCTTTATAGCGGCTCCACATCACAAGATCCTGAAAGAATTGGAAAACGATTATGCTGTGGACATTACTCTGAGACTTCAGACAAAACCGGGCTTAGGTATCTTCGAGTCCACTGTACGAATGTCGGGCTATACCAGTGCATTGACCGGCACAATCAGCCGTATCAATCTCTATGGTAGTCAAAGCTATTGCATCAATGACTCCACTTTAAAGATGTTCTGCTATTGCCATAGATAGAAAGAAGGTAATCTGATGAACGGGGACGAAGTTGAGAGGTGAAGACTTGACATCCAAAATACGTAGCCTTAGAAATATTTAATAATCTCGGTTTATTTCTATGAAATGAATTGTTAAACTTTGTATAAAGAATTCGTTCAAATTATTGCTCAGCATCAGAGCTCATCCAAATCTTAACATTCGTAAACAGTTTGGTAGGATTCTTTATGTTGACAATAAAGCAAAATAATTAATAAGGGGCCGATTGTCTTAATGGCCCTATTCAATAATAATCGTATATGAATGTATATGTAAACTTTGTATGTAGTAGATGGAAAACTTAATAGGCAAATGAATTTGAGGAACTTATAAGTAGATATATATAGAATGTACTATATCTTAGCAGAGAATGTCAAATTTATATATAAATAAATATTATATCAATAAAAACAAAATTAATTCCACAGTACATTAAACATAAAATATATTTAATCGATATTTATTATCCACTCGGCAAGTGTTCCTCAGTATTCCAGCTAATTGTGCTTCTAATAATTGAAATATGTTGAAAATAAGTTTTTCAAATATTTATGTTCTCAAGTACTTTGCACATGAAAGATAGAACTTGAATACCATTTTGCATTTTTCCTTTCTGTATCTGTTTTCTCTTGCATTTGTTTTATACATATTTAAAATTGTTACGGTACTATCGCCCGTGTCACATGGGCATTTCGCTCGCTTAAAAATAACATGGATAGGGCTTACAACGATCTAGTGTCATCGTTGGCATTTCGGCAACTGGGACAAGCTGGTAACGCTCTGGGATTGTATGGCATTTGCTTATACAAATCGAAATATAATTATTTAAAGTCATTTCTGAGAGATATTTTTGGTAATTTTGAGTAAGGATAAAAGCAGAAAATGCATCGATATCTGCAACCCTCAAATATAAGTTTTCATGTTACAAAATATGAGGACTTTGGTCTCTGGGCTGATTTATTTTTTTGCCTAGGGGCTGTCAAAGACATCGAACCTTTTAATAAAAAAAGGTTTCAAAGTTTTATTAAGTTAATAAATACATACTATATCAAAATAGGAGCATCGTAACAATAAAGTTCTTCTCCATACACTAAAACGAACCTGTCGTTTGAACAGAACCCCAGTAAATAATTGCCGTTAGATATTTAAACTAAAACCAGGAATATGAAAAGTGTAATCTGTTAACGCCAGTATCTGTTGTTTATACATATTGTACACAAATGCTTCCATTTCACGACTGTAAGCTCAACTTGCGAATGGTAAGTTAATATAAAAGTATACATAATTTAAATAAGGACGTTAGGCGAGATAACAAGAAGCATAAAGAAAATAAACAGAAGGATAAACTCAAATGTTGCATGCACCTTTCTTGGGGATCAAAATTAATACCAATTTCACTGCAACATAAAGTACAGAAATATAGTTCACACAAGAGCTAATAAGGGCAAAACATTTTCCTAAATTCACCTTTAAAATTTGAATTAGACAGCGCAAAATCAATTTAGGAGAAATGCAACGCCAATTGGTTTCATATTTTGCCAGTCAGTTTTGAGTTCCAGTTCCAGACGGAATTGTTAAAGGTTTTCTAATAAATTTAGTATCTAGTTCAAAGAAGCAATACAAAGGCTTGTTGAACTCGTGTAAAGTTTGTTTTTTGGATATATCAACCGAGATTACTCGACAGCATAAGCCAAAAAGGTATTGTTTATATATGAATACGTGGAAGATTTTAAATGACAGCATAAGCTCTTCTCCATATCCAAAACCCACTGGTATATTGTAACCAGAAAAACACTAAACTTGGTTTTAAATCTCGATAGTTATCAATTTTATCTAATGTGGCGTATCATCTACAATCAATTTCAGGAATAAGTATCTGATCTGATGTGGCTCAAACTATTTAAAAAAACAGTGCTTATTATTTTTTTTCTGTCCATCTTTTCGTATCTCTTGATCGAATACAATTCGATACGAAAAATGTTGCGACTACTGAATGAAAATAAAAGTAAGAAATACTTAAATGAGAAATACAATTCAAGTCCAGCGTATTTTGTGGATACCCCAGGATGTCAAATGCCATTTTTTGAGTTCATGAATAAAGATGTAAAACTGTTTATAAAAGAGGAAAAAATAATTTTCTGCGGAAAATCGTTGATTAGGGCAAGTGACGATGTTGCCGGTGAATTGCATTTAAATATGGGACCCAATGATACAATGTATTACTACAACATTAGCGATATAGCTACGATCAGCTGTAAATATGCAGAAATACGTCGAAAAACAGACGAAACTAATGTGTTTTTACCAAAAGTTTCATTCAAATTGGATGAGGTAGTCCGTTTGCCAGCAAATCTCGAATTCATACAAGTGGAATGCCATGATCCAACGGGTCGTCGCATATACGTGGACTTCTTCTTCTTTGCTATAGAGAAAAACGAAACAAAGTCCACAGAATCAGCAGAAAGGATCTATGAGAGGATAAGCCTAAATGAGAGCGAACCTCAAAGAAAGGCACAGCAAACGCCATATGAAGGACTATCTGTAATGACTTTGGGCATAGACAGTGTCTCCCATTTGAATTTCCTGAGACAAATGCCCAAGACTTCCGATTACATTAAGAAATATTTATCACATGTAGAGTTTTGGGGCTTTAATAAAGTCGGCGATAATACTTTTCCCAATCTTATGCCCCTATTGAGTGGTCTGGATCAGGATGAATTGTTCCTCTCATGTGTGGAAATAGCTAAGCAAAGATTTGACCGATGTTCTTTCATTTGGAAGAGATTCAAACAAGCTGGCTATAAAACAGCTTTTGCCGAGGATGTGGCTGAAATAGGTGCATTCAATAATGATTATAAAGGATTTTGGAACCCGCCAACGGATTACTACCTTCGACCTATAATGCTGGAAATGGAATCTGCTATAGGCAACAAACAAGATATCAATGTGAATCTTTGTTTGGGAGCCAGACGTTCTGCCGATGTTCTTCTCGAGTACATCCGGAAACTAATACCAAAATTTCAAAAAGAATTTTTCTTCTCGATGTTTTGGACAGTCACTCTAACCCATGATTTCTTTAATACACCCACGCTTTTGGATGAACAGATGGCTAATATTTTGGAAAAGTTAAAGGATTCGGGTGTCCTTAATAAAACGTTAGTTTTCCTTATGTCCGATCATGGTTTGCGATTTGGTGCATTTCGAGAAACCTATCAAGGCATGATGGAGGAGAGACTGCCGCTTCTAATGGTTCTGTATCCGGAATGGCTTGCCAAACGCTATCCCGCAGCGGTGGCCAATTTGCAACTGAATTCAAAGAGACTAACCACACATTTTGATTTACATGCCACAATGTTGCAACTACTCGATATGCGTTCACTCGAAAAAGAACAACTGCAGAATAGGGCAGCAAAATTGAAAGTTCCAGATAGTACACTACCTCGGGGCATTAGTCTGTTCCTGCCAGTGCCCGTCGAGAGAACATGTGAGCAGGCGAATATAGCGGCTCATTGGTGTACCTGTCATCAGCATGAGGAGATGCAAACCAACGATGGGCGAGTGCAGAGAGCTGCCCGTTATTTAGTGCGCTTCATCAATAATCGCTTGAAAGCTCATCCCAAATGCAGCAAACTTTATCTAAATTCCATATTAAAAGCATTTATAGCTGCTCCACATCACAAGATTCTTTACAAACTGGAAAACGATTATACTGTGGAGATCACTCTGCGACTTCAGACAAAACCGGGTCTAGGTATTTTTGAGTCCACAATACGAATGACGGACTATACCAGTACAGTGACTGGCACAATCAGTCGTCTCAATCTCTATCGTAATCAAAGCTATTGCAACAATGACTCCACTGTAAAAATGTTTTGCTATTGCCAGAGTTAGAAATAAAGTAATCTGATGTAAAATACAACAATTAAGGTAGGAGGTGAAGACTTGACATCCATCAGTACGTATTTCTAAGAAATAAATTTTTAAACTTTGTATAAGGAATTATTAAAGTTTGTTATTCCGCAACAGAACTCATCCAAATATAAACAAGCTATCTATGCATGAATACTTCATAATAAAACAAAATGATTTTCATATTATATTTAATATCAAAAATATATTATTGATCCTAATCTTGCGTTCCACATTGCCATAGTTATTCAAAAGTATGTCAGCAAGTATGACACTCGAGTTATTCTTATTATGTATACATATATAGAACAATACTGCTTAAACAAGGGACAATGATAACTGAGGGTAATACTTTTTCTTAAATCCACCTTTAAAATTATAATTAGTTCGCGCAAAATCAATTTAGGAGAAATGCAATGCCAATTAGTTTCATGTTAAGCCAGTCTGTTTTGATACTTCAAGGTATAGAGAATAGTTAATAGGTGTTTTTATAAATTTAGTATCTAGCTCAAAGGAATAATTCTTTAGATGGCCGATCTTGTGTCCAGAAGACGTGAGCAGGCTGTAGCTGTCCCCAGAGTCAGCAGACGCAATGCAGAGAGCTGCCCGATGTTGAGTTTAAAGGCTCATTCTCAGTACCCCACATCACGAGGAAAACTACACACAATACCAGGTGTTAGCAATTTTAAAGACACTGTGGAAAAGACGGGATATACTATCACGTTATCGGACACAATAAGCCGTATCAATCTTAATCAGTGATTTGAATCAAAAATGTTTTGCCACTTTAGAATACAAAAATATTCAGAATTGATTCAGAAGTAGGATAGACAGTGGTGTATAATTGTTGTTTCTCTAAATGTAAAGTAAATTTAAAATCAAATTTGCTTCATTTTAAAAAAAAAAAAAAAACCGTTAAAAACATTGCTTATACGTTACAAATATATTTTTGAAATACAAATACGGTCACACCCATTGATTGTTTCGAATCTCGCTGTAGTTTTTCATGAAGACCTGTATAAGCCTTAAAGTACTAAAACATTTTACTTGCTTTAATTTATTAGTTGCATATTATCAACTATTGTTATGAATATTTTGTTATATTTTGGTTGGATTTTCTCCACTCACGAATGATCACGAAAGTTTTGAATAGTGTAGCAGGTGCCGCCACTAATGCAGTGTCATAGGGGCATTGTCGTTTTTGTTTTCTTATCAGTTAATTTGCTTGGTTTGTTTTTAAGGAATTCGTAGAGAAGATGCCTCCGACGGAGACATTGCGTCCTGGTGAACGGTCAAGTGGTGCCAGTGGGGGTGCGAGTGGAGGCGAACAAACATACATCATTAGGCAAAGCAATAAATTCTATGAACATCGTGATTCGCAAGCCACTGCCATGTCCGTGGACTACACCGGCCAATGGGTGCTGTTGGCAGGCCGTGGACACTTGGCTCTACAGCGACTGGGGCAAGATGATGGCACTCTGCGACGGCACGAAAGGCAATCCAAATATGAAGTATCGGTGGCAGAGTTCGCCATATGTGAAAGATACAAAGAATACTGTGCCATAGCGGTGAGCACGGATTAAACTTAATGGTTACATGCATTTGCATTATGTATAATGTTTTCAGACGAATCAACATATTGACATTGTTCGCTGGGGTCCAGCAGGACCATTCTATGAAAACACATTGCGTGGTCATACACGCACTGTCACGGACATCGATTGGCACAGCAAAGATCCCAATTTCCTGGTCAGCTGTTCGATTGACACATTTTCACACATTTGGGACTTGCGAGAACCACGCAAACCAGCGGTTTCTTTAAATGCCGTCTGCATGTGTATGGAACGAAATTGATAATCCAATAACTACAAAATACTTTATAAATTTTCTTCCTTTTCTTTCAGCTGGAGCCACCCAGGTGGGTTTCAATCGAGTATCGGGCAATCTATTGGCTGCCGCTCATGATGGTGATTTGAGAATTTGGGATATACGCAAAGGAAGCTGTCCCACACATTATATCACAGCCCATTTAAATCGAGTTCACGGCATCAACTGGAGTCATCGAAGAGAGACATGTTTGGCCACCGCCAGTCAAGATGGAACTGTAAAATACTTTGATGTGTGTAATCCACGAAGAGCGGAGAAAATCATTACTACTCTATCGCCGGTCTGGAGAGCTCGGTATACGGTAAGAATTTACATAAAAGAAGAGATTTTACGATTTTAATTCACAATTTTTGTTTTTTTTTTTTTTTTTTTTGCCAAACTAATTTTATAGCCAATTGGAAATGGTTTGGTTAGCATTGTCGTTCCACATTTGGGACGTGGTGAGAACAGTTTACTCCTGTGGAGCAATAGCAAACAAACTGATCCCATTTGCTCATTTGTTGGCCACACCGATGTTATTTTGGATTTTGCTTGGCGTCCAAATCGGGAGAATTTAACAGAAATTGTAAGAATTTATAATCTAACTCATTGATTATTCTGCGACCATTAAAATTCAATTCTATTCAAGGAATTGGTCACCTGGTCACGGGATCGTACGTTGAGGGTGTTCAAAATTGATGATAACATGCTAAAACTATGTGAACCATCGGCGGAAGAACAAGTGGAATTGACACAGCCTCGATATGAAGCAAATGTAAGGGAGTTAAGAGCACTAACCCCACCAGAATGCTTTCTCAGTCCCCGCCCACTGGTTGCGGCTGCTTCGCTGCCCATTTCTACTGGAGATGGAGCATGCCATACATTGCCGATGGCTCGTTCTCCGAATTTCGGTGCTGGCTATTGTCGTCGCGAAGAGCCACATATAGCCAGATCCCTAACGGACCAGCCGACTTGTTCGCTGCATCATGAGTTCTCTTTGCTAAACACGAACATGCCCCATGTGGAGGTTGATATGCTGGATGCTATTAAGCGTTATGCATGTTTTCGCATCTGTGTTGGCGGCCATACAGTTATCCTGCAAGTGACCTTTGCGACATCCTATCCAAGTCCAAGTGTGCCCCCAGAATTCCAGATGTGCCAGGGTACCACTATATCAACTGAGGTTAGCGGTATATTACTAAAGGTGCTCCGGAGCAATGCCCTGCAGAGAGTAAAGAAGTCTCGTACTTGCCTAGAGCAATGTTTGCGTGCCTTAGTGGCGGCCATGAAAAAAAAAGTTGCTTCCGTGGGTGGTGGGGCCATTGGCGGTGATCGTAGTCAATTTCTTTTGCAATCACCCAGACTGGAGGGGGCCTTGTCGAGTACATTACATGATGCCTGCATACCATTTCCACGCACCTCGGGTGTACACTTTAATGCCACTGGAATGTTGACCACATTTGCTCAGCTGATGAACAACAAGCGTTTGACCCTGCGGCAGCATCAAGCCGTGACCCCCAGGACATTGTCGGCCATTAATGGTAGTGGTTTATTAGGCAATGTAATGGCCACAGTTCAAAGAGATGCAAATGCTTCGTTCTATCTGCAAGAACGCATGATTGCAGGTTGGTGACACAATTTGTTGTCCGAATGAAAAGTAAACACAAATTTTCTCTTTTTTTGTCTTTAGGCAAACCCAGCAAACAGAGGGCCATGCGCCAGATGAACGGCAGTCCTATGGTTCACATTTACGATGCTAGCAGCCTGCTTCATATAAATCGCGATATGGCAAGAGAATTTTCATTGGATAAGCATAATATAGCCGAAACTTGTCGTCGTAATGGCGAAATATGTCGTACTTATGGACGTTTGGATCTATTGCCCATTTGGCTATTAGCCGAAATGATAGCAACACCCCATGTACCACAAGAAACCATGAATGAGTTGCTTTTCTATAAGGATCCCTTTAAGAAATCTCTGCTGGAATCATTAATAATGCATTACGCAACCTCTGGTGATATACAAACTGCCGTCCTCTTAGCCTGTCTCTTCGACAAGTGTCCAAGCGATGGCACGGCCATTGATGCTTGCCGTCTAGTAGCCCCACAATTAAACTCACAGCTTTCACCATATCATACTGTATTGCCTTTGGATGCTAAAAGTTCCAACTCGTGGCAACAGTTAAAGCAATTACGCAGCAATTCCTGGTCAGACTCATTGGATTGGATGGACTTCCGACAATTCCAGTCCGATTCGTATGCCTGTTCGCTGATAAGACGTACTAAGATGCCATTATTTGATCAATTCAAACGAGCATATGCTGAAATACTTTTTGGTTGGCAATTGCTTTCAAAGCGAGCTCTCATACTTAAGCATACACAGAATGTTCCGCCACAGCAACAGGGTGTGGAATTTGTTACCGAATGTTTAGAATGCAACAAGCCCAAGCGCACACCGAAATGTGAACAGTGCAAGAGGCCTGTCCTATCATGTATGCTCTGTTGTCTGCCCGTGCGTGGAGTAGCCAATGCTTGCCTGGCCTGCGGTCATGGTGGACACACACAGCACATGATGCAGTGGTTCGAGGTAAGTCGTACATTCTAATCTTAACCATAAGGTTGGTATCTTTCATCTTAATCCTATTTCTTTTTTCAATTTATACCTTTTAGAATCACACAGTTTGTGCCACTTGTGGCTGCAGCTGCCTAGAACGGACGTCTGAACTCTTGGCATTAATTAGCTGATCTCATTTTGGCTGGTTAAGTTTCTTTTATTTGTTTCTTTTATAAATCTGTGGGATCAGAATAACCAACTTGTTGTATAGTCTTTAATCAATTTGTATCTTTTGTATCGTAAATAAATATATAAACGAGTACATTTATAAAAGAGGTTTTTGAAATCTGAGCACAACTCCTCTAAGTCACTCTTATAAAAAAATTATCAAGAATCCGAGACTTAAAGATTTGGTTGATGCAAAGGATGAAAGAATGAGAGTTATTGTCATTTACCCAGAACAAAGTCATCTAGGTTCATTCGATGCGATCTGCTCGCTACAATTAGATACTGCTAATTGCAAAAATGTTTCGTTTAGTGTTGCAGCAGGGAAAACAACTTCGCTCTTAAGTGTGAACAACTTAAAATTTATGGTTCATCATACTAGAAACACATACAACAATACCCAACAGAATTTAACAACTAATAACAAGTTTGTAAAACAAAGTTAAGGTAAATATGTAGTAGGTATGAATATGAAAAATAGATAAAAATGATATACTTGATGACACTCAACTTATTTCCACTCTGTAATGCTAAAGGAAAAAGATACTTTTAAGATTGACTCTTTTTACTCAATGCAAATTGTTGGTAGTTATGTAAGTATATTGCTTTTCATTGCTGTTTCTACAATTCGAAAGCCCTTGCCTAATTCCTTTACCCAAGACGAATATTTAATTATAATGCAGTATATTTGGGCCAAGGACTTTTATAGGAATAGTTGGTAAGCTACAAAACATGGTTCGGTAACCCATTAAGAATTTCAAAATATGACTAGAGAGAAATTAGTATAAAAGAGTTTAAAGCATGTGAAACATCTGCGCGGCCAACTCACTCGAAGCTACAACCGGGCCATGTACATTTTCCACTTTTTAGCAAAAAAAAAAAAAGACTCCTTTCATTATTTCTTTCTTCACAGAACTTCTTCTTTTTCTTTTTTTTAATTTGTAAATATATTTTGTGTTTTATCCCTCTTACGCAGCATTTTTATTATTTCTACAATGTTGTAAGTCTATAATGTACTGAATTTTCTGCATAAACAATCGGTAGGAATCATGAAGACCAAAATGGGATAAAAGAATTAGATTTCATTATCTTTTTGTTCAAGTACATCATACATATATATATTTCTTTTTATTATAAACTTGTTTTCTTTTTTTGTTTTTTTTTTCATTTTTATGCTTAATATAAACGTTTTACTTTTAGTTGTTGTCCCTCAATTATAAAGTGTTTTTTTTTCTTTTGTTTTAAACTAAAGACTAAATTTGTTGTGTATATGTGATTTGTGTCATTACAATTAAAAGAAATGAAAGGAACAAAGGTTCGTTTTTAAAAAATGAAAAAGAGCACAGCTCAGCTCGTTATTAAAAAAAAATATTGCATTTGAAATTTAAAGTTCGTGACGACAAGAGAACATAGTATATGAATATATATATATATAAAGATCTACAATTCCTAAATTTAAACAAATAATACGCACAAAAACACAAAAAAATACAATTACAAAATATCAACTAGAAAATGTAAATAGAGAAATTCCGGATAATGGTTATAAGCTAAGTTTCATTTTTGTTTGTTCTTAACTACAAAAGTTTGTGTTTTTGCGTGTGTGTGTTTGTGTGTGAGTGTTTTACCTAACATCTTGGATGGCTTGAGGGGAGAGATACAGGATAAGGGGATAGGGAATCAATGCCAGCCAGTAGTAGCCAGAATACATGTTTCCTGATATCATTTAAATTGATCGCGATACGTCGTTATGGCCTTCATTAGTAAGCGGACATTGCTGCATTGTGTATTCTTGGGAGAATTCTTAATAAACTGCTGACAATTGCGATAGAGTTCCAATAGAACCTTTGGCGCATGCTCCCTGGTTATGGGATCCGACATATTGATGGCTAAAATCGCCTCATTGAGGTAGCTAAAATATTTAAATATAATACATTAATTTAATTCATCTCTTTTTCGTATTTTAAAATGTATTACCTCTGTTTAAGCTCATTATGATTGCTCATATCGGCTGAAATCTGTTGTATCAGTGACAAGAGAACCTTTTGCTCAAGCCTACAACCCTCAGGGGTGAATGCCTGTGAATGATCCGTATGCCTTAGAGTGAACTCAACCAAATTTAAATCATTTGCCAGCAATGCCTGATGGAAGGCCTTATTTATTTGCCCGGCTAATAACAATTGTTTAACATTATCCCTCAAATCATAGGTGGGAGCTGGAGTGGCTGCCTGTGAACGCATGGCCAGATTTTGTTGTTCCATATGTTTGCGTAACTCCACACGAATGGTCTCTTGTACCTGCCGGGCTAAAAGTATCTCCAAACTCTTTACTTCACGCTGTGTCTCCAACATGGCATCGGTAAGTTCGGTGCGATGTTTAAGCAAATTCGTTTCCACCAATTGTTTAAGCGAAGCCAATTTATTGTTAAGCTCCTCGGAATGGACGTGCGGCTGTGGCATATGCTGCAGGTAGGTATTGAATTGAACCATGACTGCAAGAAGAATATATATATATTGTATCCAGTAGAGAATTTTATCAATCGGGGTTACTTACAATCTTTAATGCCCACGCTAAAGGCATCGTGAAGCTGTTTGAACATATTCTGAGAGGATTTCTCATAGGCCGGTATCAAAGTACTACTCATTGATTCGACGAAGGCTATCTGCAGGCTGGCCTGGACACCAAGCAAGACCGATTTGCCAAATGAATCCATAAATTGCTGAAATTAAAGAAAAAATTAATAAAAATCTGCATTTGTTTTTCACCGACTGTGTGTTTTCACCTTGCTCTTGCAAACTTGAGCTATATTCTCCTTGACGGTCTTGTCGAAAACGCTTAACTTTTGAACAATTTCCACTTGCATTTGATTTTGCATTTGATCCATTTTGGCATTGACACGAGGCAAAAGTTGTCGCTGGAGTTCCAAGTTTAGGACGTTGCCAATTATATCGGTGAAATGATTCATCACATATTGATTAAGGACTTGTAGCACAGATTCGCGTAGCTCACGATTCTGACTCTCACTGAAAGTGCAACAGAAATGATTGTGATAGTTCCTTAATTGAAACTTTTGGAAAATAAATCTATAGTTTTAAACTTACCGCGCCTGCAGAAATTCAGTTAATTTCTTTTGATGCTCGTTTTCGTAACGTTTTAAATATTGTTCCATTAGTTTTGACAATTGCATTTCCATTTTATAGGCCAATTGGCTGATAGTTTTCGGTTCCAACGATGCAGAATTAGAGGTGGCATCCGTTTTAGCTGCTTGCTGTTTCTGCTGCTGTTGCAGCTTCGAGACCTCGTTCTCTAGTTTATTTAACTGCTGAGATTGTGACTTCACCAGTTCTTTAAAAGGATTTCCACCGATTAGCATGGATAATATGTTTCTATATTACACATTTACTACTTACCCAACAGTTGATCCAATTTGGCATTCGTTTCAGCATTTCCACTCGATAGCTGCTCGACGGCTTTTACTGAGGTTGCATTATGGCTGCTCGTGTTGCTCGCATTGCTTGAGTTTAAGGTGGTTACCGTATTATTGTTGCTATTGCTGCTGACACTAGTGTTGTTGTTGTTGGTGCTGCTGCCACTGGTATTGCCACCCAATGTTGGTGGAACATTGCCATTATTTTTATGTTGCACAGCCTGTGACATAATTTGTGCAGCATTCTGCAATTCAGCCGATTTTTTTGGTAGCAACGGTGAGGGATTCATCAGTTCCAGTTCTTCCTCTTCATCATCGTCATCTTCATCATCACCAAGATTTTCTAATTCAGCCTCGTATGCATCACCATCGTCTTGGGTGGCCATTATTTCCTGAACCTCCCGACTTGGACTTGAGCCGCCACTGGCCAAAACTTCAGGATTTCTATCAATAGCAATGAATTTTTTACGGGAATCTAGCTTCTCTTTCAATTTCTGTTGCTCCCGATCTTCGATTAGTGTATTGTTCATCAAATTAAGTAAGTTGGCATTGGAATTGGCATCGCCGCCGCCAGCCCCCGTAACTGTTGCCAGCATGCGTAAAGTATTTAAGACTTGCGAGTTAATTGTATCCGCTCCTGAACCACCAGAATTGACATCACCAGTTCCGACTGCAGTGGCCGATGTGGAGCCGGTTGACGTGGCCACCACAACAGCAGCTGCAGTTGTGGTTGTTGAAGCCCCACCGTCGAAACCACTGGCACTAAACGCATCCGGTGTCATAAGGTTTAGATGTTGCGGATAAACGCCACTACTTGTGTATTGAGGCGAAGCAGATCTTGATTTTATTTCATTATTTGCCACATCGGCAGCACCTGCAGCAGCAGTAGCCACGGCCACAGCCACCACAGCAGAAGAACTTCCAGTGGACGCGCGCTTTGACGATTTGGCAAACAATGCATCGAGAGCATCCAGTTGATTTATATCATTCAAATTTTCTGGTGAAGCCGAACATTTGGCTGTACTACTGCCGGTAAGACTTCGTCTATCCCGCTCGGCATGCTGTGCCTTCTCCTCACGTAATGGCTGATATATAATCTGGCATTCCTGCAAACTCTTTGCTTGAACGACAAACATGTGGAGCACTAAGGCATTTTGCACAGTGCTCTCATCATCATAATCATCGGGCTCCTCAAAGGGATAATAGCTGGTGTCGGTTGAGCTCTTTAATTTCCTCATACTGGCATTCACAATGGAAAATGATAGAATACCCGAACTCAATTTAAATTCGGCTATGCTTTGTATTCTCTTGGTTACGTCGCTGCCATTATTGGCCTCATTCTGATCATCTGTTTCTGCATCACTCTCACTGCCGCCAATTGTAGGATCGTCGCGTCCATTGCTAATCTCCAGGACATAGACAGCCAAACTGTCAAGACTAGAGAGTACCAAATAATTGGCACTACGATCGATGCCGGCTATAAATTTGCCAGATTGTACAGCCTGAGGAATGGAAGCAATCAAATTAACCGTTTGTAAGCATTCCCATAAAGTACAATTCCAAAGTTTAATCTCAGTATTAAAGTCGCTGGTGGTGATCACATTCTGCCAATAAGAGCTGTAAGCAGGAAAATAAAAATTGCTTCAAAATTTGTTTATCCAACGGATTTAGAAGGAATACTCACTCCTCGACTGGTTTATTGATGTTATCCAGAAAAAATAATGAATCGACTTTTTTGCCATCGTGCGGCTTCCATTCGTGCAAGCAGCGATGATTCCTCACATCAAATAAGTAAATTTGATAGAATCGAACCAATCCATCGGCGCAGGCAGCTGCCACAGTGGTACCATCCGGTGACAAAGCGACACAACTAATCAACGAATCCTCTTTAATCTTCAAGTATCCAGTATCCAATGCAGCTGGTTGAATTTTTCCGCGCTATAAAATAACAAACATACAAAAACGGGGAACTAAATTATAAACAAATTCATCGTACTAAGAAATCAGAATTGGAAACTATATATACATATATACGATCAATGCAAAAAGTTGGTCAGTTCTATATCTTTTGTGATCATAATCCTAATCATACTGATTTACACCTACCCCATGCTCATTGACAATCATTTTGACATGGAAACATTGGAATTGTGAACTACGTGACCAAATCAACAATTGATTCTCATCCTCTTCCTCGTGTGTAGATCCACTTCCTGCTGATGAAGTATTACTGTTTGTAGTGCTATTGGTGTTGGTGCCGCTAATGCTGTTGCCAACATAAGGACACCAGGATACCATATCATATTCAGGCACGTAGTGATCAATGGGATCCTCAACTTTAAGCACAAGATTGCACAACAGATTACCATCGATTTGATCGATTTTATAGACAAACAGTGAACTCATATCGATAACGGCCAATATCCGTTCACGTTCGGTATAGGAAAATTGTAGATCCAGTACTTCGCCACTCATCCCTTTTATGAGAGCACGCAATGTGGAGCTAATATTGCATACACGGACCATCCCCTCCATGCCAGTAGCTTTATTATTGACTAAATGAGATAAGAGAAACAAGATATTAGTTAAAATAATTTATTATAAAATATATATAGAATTTCAATCTTTACCATTAATGGCATACGCCAAATGTTTGCCATCGCGGTGCACGGCGACTAAATGTCCTGGATAATAGTATTTGCGCTCCCATTTATAATCTACAACATTTTTGAGCTTCACCTTGGATGAGCCACGGGTTTGAACACCACCAGTGGCCAAAACTTTTGTATGGTTTGTCTTGATTAGATGACAATATTGTTTATCATAGGGCTTAAAATTTCTATATTTTCAAATGTGACGAAAAAAAAAGAGATTGGATAAGAAAAACTGCCATATACTGAAGGAAGAGAAATTTTCTTACATTATTTCGACAGTTTTTCCATCGCCGGAGTTGCCATTCACCGCTTGATCCTGTTCCTGCTGGGAGCTCATCTTTAATTTAGTATTATTCAGCTTTGTTGTTGCTGCTGTTATTTCTGGCTTTACACTTTTGCCACACCTTGAAGACTTCGAGTGTGAAGACGACAGAGACGGCGACGACGATGACAAAGTTGTAGGCGTTCCACGAAAGATTGGCAATTGGGCTAGCGCAAAAAGCGCGATTAACATTAAAACATAGGCTCACTTTTTTTTGGAATAAAAAGATAAAAGAATGCAATTATTATTTTTTATATTATTTAGTATTTTTTCTTTTCACAAATACACGCGCGTTGACACCCACACACACACATTCAGAATGGCTTTCCAATTGGAGCTAACTAACCTTGAGCGGTTCCTTTAGTTTTACTTCTTCGTTGCTGATCCCGATTATTTGCAGTTAACCCTGCTGATTGGCAGAGGGAAAACTTGTTAAAAACTATTATATTTATAACTATTTGCTATTGTCGTCGGTTTTCCCTTTTCGATCTCTTTTCGCAAAAAAAAATTGCCCAATTGCCGATGCCGCAAACCCTTAGAGAAGAAATGTAATTGCCGATGCCGCAAATTTGTTATCGATAACCAAAAGAATGGCAGGCTTTTATAAAAATTGGAGTTGAGCGTGTATCCTGTGACTTTTTGTTAACCTACGTGTATTTTGCAGATACGAAGCAGTTTAAAATAAAATAGATTTATAAATGGACCTAATTTTTACAACTTTGAAAACCACATTTTAGAGGTAATTCTATAGTTTAGTACAAAATGGTTCCTTATATTTATGTTCCTATATATCTATATCGGGATATATCTAAAAATCACGTAGCTAAGTATATTATTTTCTAAAATTGTTCAATTATACTTCTTACAAAAACAAATATAAAAAGTCTTATATGATTTGTGCGATTCATTAGAAAGTTCTTTTGTTTATGATTAAATTTATGTTCATTGGCTTTCTGTGTTACAATTTAATCACAAATATATATATTAAGCCAGGTTTATAATATATTTCTTGCACACCTTACGAGTGAGCTTAAATATATAGACCTACTGAGTGCGAAATATTGATAACAATTTCGATACCATTTAAGATGTGTTAACCGTTTGTTATCGATGACTTTAGACTAGGGTTGCGCAAAACATTGGGCGCCTTGAATTCAAAAACAAATTAATTTACTGAGATGCAGCAAACTTACCAACCTAAATTTTTTTAAAACTTTGGCATACATTTGTGGACCCGATCCAAAACCATTTTTTTTTTGTCTGGTAAAAAATTTTAATTATCATTCATTTTGCTCATACCGCACATTTTATTGCATTTTAACATCAACTTAATACATTTATTTTTATTGTTTTATATTTATATATATAGATGTATATCCTTCAAAACAATACACATTAATTACGCTCCTAAACGTAAAAAATATGCTTACATAGTGTTTTCAATATCACTTTTGACTTACTTGCATTTCTTTTGTTTCTTTCATCCGTTTGTCTCCATTTTGTAAGTGTTTTTGTGTTTTTTACGTAGTAAATCTTTGAAAAATGTTTAACAATTTGGAGAGATAAAAGAATTGTTTAATGGAAAGACGGCTTTGTAAAGTTAGTCTAGTAGTTTTGTAAGTAATGCAAAAAGAATGTGTATTCAAATGATATATGTATGTATGCATATATATGCCGGGTATATCTGATAAATTCGAAGTTAGCACATACAAAAAAAAGTAATATATTCATATAAGTGGTCCGGTTAAATTAAATTTGTTACCTGTTTTCATTCGGTTCTCTCATTTTGTTTAATGTACAATAATATCAAGTTGTATAGAAAATAGTTTTCATAGTATTTTTTTTTTTTTGTTTTTCGTTTTTTCTTTTTTAGACAAAAACTTAAGCTAAGCTTTCAAGGAAATGAAATTTTATGGTTTTCTTTTCATATGTTTCTCTTTAGAGGTTTCCACTTTTTTTTAATACTTAAATATTTTAAGCCTGGCTTTCACTTTTTTCTTTTAAAATTTAAATTTTCATTTTTTTTTTATAATGTTATCAATGCCGGAATGAATGAGAAGTTTTAGTTAAAAAATTTCGAGAGGCATATATACGAAAATATAAAATAATAATTCAATAAATAGCATTTTAAGTTAGTAATTTGTTAAGAAATGCATATGTTTACAGCTTGCTAGAGGGAGGCGCAGTGGGGAAATGTGTTCACCACTTTGTGGCAGTTGCAATTCTATACTAAGGATGGTTGGGGAAAGTAAAGTTTCTTTTGTTTGTTTCTCTTTGTGTTCCGCCTTTTGTTTCTTCTTCGCTATGTGTGTTTAACAATTAGATGAAGGTATACATAAATCGATCTGCATAAATATATATATATATAGTATATAGAGGCGACAATTATTGTTGCTGTTTTCGCATGATTGGTTGCAATTTGTTGTTACATATTCTTCTTCAGATTTAACTAACCTACTTATTAAATAAGCAAATTATAATATATTGAATTAGCGTGCAAAAATCACAATGACTAAACGCAGCTAACATAATGGTTGCAGGTGATCTTGACTCCTTCTTCATTTACACTGGGCATTGCTATACATATGTGGGAGTTGATTAAACTAGTTGAATCAATTAGGTATAACTTATCTTTTCTTGAAGAAATTTTTAAAAGTTGTATCATTTTACTTGCCAATAGCAATTATATATATGAAATATAATATTTAAAGTTAACAAATTTTCAAAATGTTTTAAATGAATACCGAATTTGATTAGTATTTCATGCTATTAACTGAACCACTTTTGAAAAGCAAAACAAAAAAAAAAATACCTAGATAGCAAATCGGAAATATCGTAGGGAAAGTGGAAATTTTAAAGCCTAAACAAATATTTTATTTACTATAACCTGTGTTAGGGCGAAGTTTTCTTAAAGATGAAATCGAATCTTCGAAAAATTTGCAATAGGAATGGAATTGAGATTACACAATTTACTATACCAAATCACTGCATAATTTAACATTTAGAATATTAAACTGTCTCTTTACGTGATTGTTAAATTATATTAATTTTAAAACTTCTAAGCACTATATAAGTAAGATTCTAAAACACTAACAATTCAATTCGTGAATAGATAAAGCAAATACATATAAAGCATACAACATTTAACATTTATACTTTTTTGTTATTTGAAAGCCTAAAACTGGATAATTGAATAATGTGGTTGCCTATAAAAAATGGGTTTCAGTTACAAAACTTTTCTAGAAATCTTTTTGAAATATCTTAAAAAATACTTTCAAGATGTCTTTTTGGAGCTATTTCACTCCCACTTAAACAAGCCAGTGTAAACAAATTCTCCTGATCGAATAACTTGTGCAGAAACAACAAAAATGATAAGAAAATAATATTGGAAAAAAAAACCTTTAAACAAATTAAAAAATGGATCCCTTCTGCTTTTAAGCATTCGTATTCGTGAAGGGTCCGCCAGCTGAGCCAGAGGAACCGCCAGTAACATTTGCAGTCACCGGAGCCGATATTGATGAGCCCGTTCGCATGGTAGCGACCGGTCCCTCTGGATTCAAGCTGCTCTCTAGCTTCAGACGCATCTCCTCTTTGCGCGTCTGGACGCTGAGCAGTTCATCACTGAGATCATTACATAGATGGAGTAGCGAATTATTTTGTTCGCGCAGCCTTTGCAGCAGCTCTGTGGTGCTGGTTTGATTCTGTTTAAAGGACACGTGACGCAAGGAATCGGTAATGGCAGTCACACGCTTCTCAAACTGCTCGGCACTGGGCAGCTGTGAGGTGGCAATAATTGAGGCTGCCGATGCTACTGCCGATTGCTGCACTGGTGCTGGTGGCGGCGGTTGTTGGGGCGGCGATTGAGAGCTTCGAGGTGTCTGGCAGGGCTTACGGTAAACCTCAAAGGCGGACACACGTTGCTGGGTTGCCTGATGCTGGAGTGTTATGCGTGTGGGTGGCACAACAGTGGTCGTAGGTGCTGCAGCAGTGGCACCACCATTATTATTATTTGGCGCCGGTGGCAATGAATGTTGTTGTTGCTCAGCCGACGCTGATGACGGGCCGCTGTCCAGCTAAAATGATTTCGAAATAAAATAAAATTAATTTTGCTGACAATTAATTTATGTGAAATTTGTTTTTTTTTTCAATCATTTGGAATTTAGAGGTTGGACACACTCGAAAAATGTGATTCTTTAGCCAATTGGTATATATTTGTATATATATATATTTGTTTGTCAAAGTTTACACTTACAACATTCCCTTCGTCGGCAAAATGCGTGAAATCGGCAAACCCTGTTGAGGTTTGCATATCGAAGCTGGCTTGAGCGGTTATCTTAACAAAAGAAGGCGAGCGATCGAGCGAGGTCATGGGAATTTTATATATTTTCAATTTGATATGGTTTAGGTAGCACAGATATTTATATATGTGTATGGTTGTGGTGGGTGTACATACATATATACAGATTACAGGTAGATTGTATTTGTAAAATAAGATATTTATTAAATGTTTAGAAAAGAAATAAAATTAATAAAGCACAAAGGGTTGGATTTGGGATGGATTTCTTATGGATTGGATTCTAGAATTGTTGATCAAAGACTTGTATTCCGTATCAACAATCCTAATAGGATTATACAACTATTAGAAAAGAGAGAAAGTATTATAATAGTTGAAAAATAACAGATGCAAAATGATAGCCAAGCAGAGATATATGAAAATAGAAATATACTTTACGAGTGAAATTTCAATTTAGGAATCTGACTTGAAGGGTTACTTGTGGAGTCTATTTTGAGTATTTTTTGAGATTCATTGTAGTTAAGTCTCTTAAATAAATTTCTCTATTTAAAACCTGAGTCTACTGTCGCTAAAGTCAGATTTGGTTAGTCTTTGGTTAGCCTAAATCAAAACTATATCAAATTTCAACTTAATTTCGATTCATTTCCGATTAATTTCAATTATCATTAATTCTGTTCCCTGTAGTCTTTGGATTATAGATTTTTCATTTCTTATATCTCTGCGTGACTAATTAAACAGAATGATAAGACGTTATATACACACAGATATGAATAGATATGATAATGATTTAACTTACCTCCGCCTGTTGGGCGCCGGCTGTGCCCATTTTGAATTTATTTAAATCCAGACTGCTGCTACGAGCATGACGATGTGGCCGCGGTGGTGGCAATGGAGGTGGTTCCTTCTTCACCATAGCAGCTGTCGTTGTATAGACAGAGGCGGAGCATGTGGTGGGCATGGGTAATGGCTCTGAAGATTGGGCTAGCGGTGGTAGCGAATCATTGAGACCAGTGGAACCGATGCTCGGTTCACGTTGAGGTGGTGGAGGTAAAGCACTATTTTTTGCTGGCAACTTTTTAGCTTGGGGACGTTGTATGGCGCGCAAATCGCTGCTATCTCGATGACTTGTTGCTGTTGTTGTCATTATGGCCTTGGGACTTTCTTCGCGTAGGACAACAACCGCTTCCACTTCGTTAGAGACTTGTGGATTGTCTGTGGATGATGACGAGGAGGAGGCTATAACGGATCCAATGGGTGTAACACGCAGCGGTACAGGATGTAAAATTTGTGGATTCGAGCCCACATCCTGGGCGGTGCGTTTCATATCAAAAAGAGCAGGCTTCAGGCCAGGACTAGAAACAACTGGAACACCGGCTGCTGCACCAGTTCCTTGGACAACAGCCGCTGATACTGAAGCTGCTGCAGCATTTGCTGTTGTGGTTGTGGGAGATTCACTGAATTTTGTCCACTGACTGCTTGAGTCGGCGGCGGCTGCTGCTGCCGCGGCGCCACCCCCGCTTGTATCCAAATTAGGAGAGTTGGAAATACTGCGATTTTTGACAGGTGACGAGTTGGTCACCTGATCACCACGCCTAGATGTATTACTGGCCTGCGATGATGTTGAAATGTTGCTCAGATTCATGATATTCTTTTCGGTGGCCACAATGGGACGAGGCTTAGATGTACTGCCTCCACTTAAATTGCCTATTATAGTATTCTCAGTATGATCATCTTCATCATCGTCATTCAAATGCAGGAGATCAGCCTCAGGCGGCTCTTGAGATGAAGAAGATGAAGTAACTGCCCCGGCTCCAGTATCTCCGGCTCCAGCAGTCACAGTGCTTCCCGTTTTCAGTACATTTGGATGCAGACAATGTGGCAAACTGGTGGGCAGTGGAATATTATTACGACGTAAGACAACCAGATGCATAGCAGCAGTAAATTCTGAAAGACTAAGCGCACCATCTCGTGTTACATCGCACAGCTGCCAAATGTGACGCAGTTCTTCAACAGGAATACGACTCTTTTCAAAAAAGATCCTACAGAAAAAACGAAATGTTTACTATGGATCAATTTGGAGAATCGCAGTTTTTGTGACTTACCGCGCCGCTTGACCCGACAGCAAACCATGTGGATCACGTTGCACGGTTTTGAACTGTTTATTATAGTATTCCCTTTGTTCGGGGGTGATTTGATAGAGAGTGATCAATTCATTTTCATTATCATCATCATCGCTGCTATGGCGATCAGAGGATTCCTCTTCAGTTCCCAGCAACTGCCTGTGCTCATCTCCCAAAAGGCCCTGCCATAGAGCATCCTGGGCCCAAGGACGTTCCGCCACACTGTTTGTAGGCGTCGGACTATCGCTATTTGTGCTCCATGCCTCTGGTGAACCAGGTCCACGTCGTCGCTATAAAGACAAAAAAATGTAATAAGTTGAAATGCCTTCATTTTGGCATTTATCAGAAAGACGAACCCGTAGATTCTCTCGACTGCTACTAGTGACTAGACCGCCACCACTGCTGCCTTCACCACTATGCCCTTGACCAGTTTGTTCATCTTGGGATTCATTTTGCTCCACCTCAGAATCGGTGCTAGGCACATCGGAGGCATCCTGCTGTTGATCCAGTTGTTGTTGCTGCTGTTGCTGTTGACTGTTGCGACGTAGTGAATTTCTGCGATCCGTGGGCGGCGGTGGCGGTAAACCGTTCTCTGGCACCACAACAGGAGCCGTGGCACTATCTTTCCAGCTAAAATGTGGCAAGGGTAAGGGCACAGTGGCCACTATTAACTCTTGCCGCAATGGCATGGCAGCCTGATGGGCAGCTATTAGCTTAAGACATGAATAGAATTGGGTACGGGAAATGTGCAAGGCAGTCGGGGGTATGCCAGCCAGGCCAGTGATCTAAAAGTAGAGCGGAGATGATGAAAATGCGCACGGAAACATGAAATCGGTAATAAGACCTACCTCAATCACCGCCTCATTGGCAATGTCAGCGGAACGAAAAAGTTCTGTTGCCTTTAGCATGGGCACTTTTCCGCCCGTTTTCTCTACATCGCAGATTTGGAAGAGTTCACTGTAGAAACGTGTTTCCAGTTCGGTCAACGTAACGTCCATTGCCAAACTATAGCGACTGTGACTGCGACTTGTTGCTGTTTAGTGGTTGCTTTTCTTTTTACTAGCCACACCCCGTTCCCGGCGTTCCCCTATTTTGCTCCTAGAGTTTGCTTTTGCTCTGGGCTGATCTTCAGATTTGTTTATTTCCACTAAAACGCTTAACAAACAAAGCTGCTACCTCCTCTTTGCTGCACTCCACTCTCCTACCGCACTTTTTCTCTCTCGGTCTCTCTCTGTTGTCTCGTCGTTGCGGAGTAGGCGGAATGGATTGGAAATGGAAAAATGTAGGCAAAAATACCTCCCACCTTAAATGATTGTGGGCCAATTTTTTAATTTCGCTTAGCTATTGCAGAGCCCCTGTATGCCGTTTGACTAGTTGGCCGGAATTAAAGCATGCCTTGGACACTTGTTAATCACCAATTTGAGTTTTCTCTGCCTTTAGCTGCCCCGAATTTCAATCAATAGAACTTTTATTGGTCGACTTCGACTCTTTTTCGCAAACTGTTTTGCTGGCTTTCGATAGGCAATTTGAGAGAAATGATATTCGATATAAATGTTTATCGGTTGGCCAGCTGTCAATACCGCTATGTTTGTAAAACAAACACTTGCAGCCCTGGCTAAATAAAGCTGGTTGTTCTGGTAGACGCAGTTAAACTTTTAACTTTCTTAGTGAAGTAGTTTTTAGTTGCAAAGGCGTTAAAACGTTTTTCAACTTACATATTTATCAACCTAACATTTATAGATTTATTTTAGTTTATAATTATTTTATTTAAATAAATCTAACATAAAGATAAAGATATATTTGATTAAATTATAACAGTACCTACCGTTAAAAGTTTAGCCATTTTTTTTTCTTATTTTTCCAGCTGAATATCATATGACATCACTGGCCAAGCAATTGGACAATATTCCGTTGGTTGTTATTGTTGTTCGTATAGCGGCGTCAGTTAGGTCAGCTGAAACGCAATTTAAACAAAGAAATTCTAGTTATAGTTTTCAATTTGAAACCCACAATTTAGTTAACAATGTTTTCGAGAAAAAAGCCAGAGCCAGCCAAGCGAAGACAACATGACTTGTCCCAGGTGAATATTGAAATCAAAATCTCGCCTTGGATTTGCTCTATTTGTGATTATGAGTCATCCTTGCTTTATTTTTATTTCTCTTGCCTCATCTCTTCTCATCCTCTTGATCTCAATTAAACTCAGTTTGGCTTAACGGAAATACCAGATGATTTTGATCCCAGTGTGGGCTATGGTCAAGATGATGATGGCGGAGATAGTGATCTGGAAGCGGAGCTGGCTGCAATTACGCGCGGAGGTGGTGGTGCTCCCAGGGCTAAGCCCAAACCCAAGTTAATGCCAACCTCTGATTTGGATAAAATGATAGCCGACAGTATGCGTGATGATGTCAGCGATGATGATGATGACGACGAGGAATTGGAAAATGACACGGATTTGTTGGGGGAACTAAGTGGCATAGCCGGTGTGGATATAGAACGGGACGAGGTGGAGCAAAAGGCACCTTCCCCTAATGAGGAACCTGTTCAAACATTTTTACCCACCTCTACAGTGGATACCATGAGTATTATAAAGCAGCGTTTGGAGATGTATAAGCAGGCAGAGGCGAATGCCAAATCATCGGGTGAAGCTGGCAAGGCGCGTCGCTTTGCCAGGGGCCTGAAAACCTTGCAGGATCTGTTAAAGCAGGCGACAGCCGGCAAATCCATCAATGTGGACGATATACCGCCAGAGGTAAGTGTAAAGCCAAGTGGAGAAACACCAGCGGCACCAGCTGAGGAGTCACAACAGCCAGAGGAGCCCAAACAGCCGACACGTGTTGCTCCTCCCCCACCAACGCCTGCGCCAGTCACACCTCCAGAAACTACAACGAGCCCCACGACTCCTCCTAATCCTATGGTGACTCAAATGCTTAGCCGGCAAAGTGAATATAAAGCCGCAGCCTTGCAATCCAAGCGTTCGGGTGACACTGCCACTGCTTTACAGTTCCTTAAAGTGGTGAAACAATTCGATGTGGTAATTAAAATGTGTCAGGATGGTCAGGAAGTAGATCTTAGTGACATGCCACCACCGCCAAGCGAATTTCTTGAATTCCTAAACAAGCTAAAAGAAGGAGCTGCCTCGGCCGAAGCTAATCCAGAGCCTACTCCCGAACCTACGCCAGCTCCTGTTGCTACGCCAGCTGCCGCTCCTCCAGCTGCTGCCACAACTGTTTTGGAAGCCCTACAGCAACGCCTAGAGAAATATCAATCAGTTGAAGCGGCTGCTAAAGCCGAAAATAATACTAGCAAAGCTCGGCGATTTGGACGCATTGTCAAGCAATATGAAGATGCCATTAAGCTTCACAAGGCAGGGAAGCCAGTGGCTTTTGATGAGTTGCCAGTACCGCCAGGATTCGGACCATTACCCACAGAGACGGGAGGAGGAGGAGCAGCAGCAGCCGCATCCGCATCTTCCCCGTCGCCTGCAAACTCACCTCCGGCCACAGCTAGCACATCGGCTGATGCATCACCCGCACAAACGCCATCAGTACCACGTAAAGCAACCACCTCGCCGCCATCTCAGCCCCAAGAGTTGACCACACGCACCTCTGGTAATCATCAGAAGAGTAATCTGGCTGAACAGCAAATGAAACTTTTATTGGAGCGTCAAAAAGAATTCAAAGTGGCTGCCATAGAGGCGAAAAAAGCGGGCGAAATAGATCAGGCGAAGGAGTATTTGAAAATCTACAAAGGATTCGATTCGCTTTTAAATGCAGCCAGCAGTGGGTTGCCTGTGGATCTTAGTACAGTGAGTAAAAATTAATGAAAATAATATAGATTGGTAAATTAATATTAAATTTCCTTTTTTTCCAGCTACCCGTGCCGCCCTCTCAACGTGACAATCTGGAGGCATCCTTTGCCATTGTCTCGACTGAGGAATGCGATCCCAATTCAGATGACATATGTGAGATTGGTGTACGCATGGAAGAGCAACTGGCCAAACAACTTATGATGTGTAAGAATACACGAGATCATCACAAAGCCATGGGCGATGTAGCTGGAATGAATCGCTTTGAAAATCTAGCCCTGACTGTACAAAAGGATTTGGATTTGGTTCGCTATACCAAAAGAAAGAATCAACAATTGCCAAAGTTCCATTATGAGAAAAGGAATTTCAATATAGTTCATTGTAATACGGATTTAACTGATAATGAATTGGAAATTGTTGTTGTCAGAGGCATTAACTATAATGTCCAGAATCCAAAGGATGTCGACACTTATGTACGCGTGGAGTTTCCCCTATTGAATGTTGGTTAAATTTTAAAAATTAATTTTCTTGATTGAAATAAACATTATCCGTGTTTTAGGACGAGTCTTTTAAAACGAAGACCAATGTGATTAAGGACACCGATAGCCCGGACTATGATGAACGCTTCAAGGTCGATATACAACGTGGTAATCGACAATTCCAACGCATCTTCAAACGTCATGGTGTTAAATTTGAAATTTATTCCAGGGGGTAAGTTGAACTCGAAAATTTTTTGTAATATTTGATTTTTTCTTCTTTTATTGTTTTGCATTACTAATTTTGTTGGCTTTTCATGCATAAAAGATTCGAATAACCCGAAAAACTTGCGACGGTTTGGCTTTAACCTCCATATAGACTACATTCTAATGCGTAATAAATCTACAGATAATCTCTTCTAGTACAAAAATCGAATTATATTGCTATCAAACTTAAAGAGACTTATTCAATTAAAAATTTTATGAAACTTAAAAAAGCAATCGGTAAAGTTATTGTAATTACTAAGAAAAGGACATTACATTATTAGATCAATATTCAAATATTTTAAAAATAAAGCGTAAAATAATTCAATTTTGAGGTGTTCAAATAACTTTTTTTTTAAATATTATTTATAACACTAAAAAAAAAGACATTTTAGTTCTACAGTATCGTATATATGTATGTAGATTACTAAAAATTTATATATGTATAAACATATTGATCGAAATTTTATTATCATTTATATTTGCAAAAATTTATAGCCAAAGGTTGGTCACATCGATCAAATGTTATTATTTCTCAATCGTAAATTTGTTTAGTTTTTATACAGTAGAAGATATTAAACAATTTTATATATTTATTGAGCCGATTTTTAAATCCCCTTAAATTTTTCAATTAGAAGTGGTGATTGGAACCTTTATTCGGAGTTCCCAGAAATTTTACGATTACATGTTGTACTTCTGTTTATAGTGTGGAAAGACTTTATATAATCTTCGTAGATTTGCCCTGTGTTTTTATTTTGACAATTTTCTTCAAGTTTTGCACAATATAATTTATCGATTTATCATTCTGCATGTTGTTTAGTGGTTAGATTTCAGCACGCTTTACGCTCACATGTCGTATTCCATTTTATTGATTTTCATATGGAATTGTTTTTTAATAAAATGCAATATTTCTCAAACATTTTTACGCCTCAAAATCCCAACAAACAACCAATCAAATTTTCATATGTAAACGCGCTCAAAATCAAATCGCAAATTGCTAAATCGCCATTAATAGCTGCAGTATTGATTGTTGTGGACTAAGTCGTAAATTGCCCATATGTTGTTTCAGAGGATTCCTAAGATCGGACACATTGATTGGCACGGTGAATGTGAAACTGCAACCGCTAGAGACCAAATGTGATATACATGATACCTATGATGTGAGTATGACTTCATTTTATTAGTATTTATAATAACAATGAATCATTTTCAAATGTATTTTCAGCTAATGGATGGTCGGAAGCAAGTCGGTGGTAAGCTGGAGATCAAAGTTCGTGTTCGAAATCCCATATTAACCAAGCAAATGGAGCACATTAATGAAAAGTGGCTGGTCCTAGATGCTGAGGGCTAAACATGATTGCACATGGAAGAACTTTTTGTGGCCTTTGCTTTAAGCAAACAAAAAAAAAAATTGTAATTACAAATCAACGAATCTTTTTTGCACTGGACTATTGCTAAATTTAAGTACAAAACAGTTAACGATTTTGCAAAGTTATTCCAATTTGCAGCCAATAATGCAAAATGACTTTATCAAATCGTTTGGTTACTATTTTGAAAATGTGTGCTTTCTTTTGGTTATAGACCTATGAGAAGATAAGATACGTTTAATTTATCTGATGATTCAATTAAGTAGAAAAACATACACAATAACGCTTACGTCTCGGACTCAGCGTGAAATGAAGTAAATTCGATTTTGCTTTGATTTTTGTTTTTTTAATGTATTATGAACACAACACAGATTATAAATATGTACTATATATATTAATATTATTTATGTGTATATGAGATAATTGTGGCATAATTTGTTAAGGCTAAAGAGCGCTTGTCCAGAAGATTTGTGCCCTTTTTATTTGTTGTTCTTGTTTTTTTTTGTGAGTACTTTTTTGTATGCATATAAAGTCAGTTCCATTCCAAGGATTACGGATTAAAGAGAGGGTGGTGGGATTTTTTGGGGATTAGGATCAATTTGCGCCTGGCCAAAGCCTGATTATGTTTCATCTAAATATGTTAAATATGTTGCTTGTTGTATGTATAAATTTGTTTTCTGTTATAATTATAGTTCCAGATATTCAACGATTTGGGAATAGGGACTGGTCTCATTAAAGACATCCACACCACGTACTTTATAAAAGCCTGCAAGAAAGAAAAAGAATTTGCATAGTAATTACATAATGGACATTCTATAATCTTCTAAAATATAATCATCAGTACTTTTACCACTTAATCCACCACAAACTAATTGTCTGATTCTTTGAACTTACCATTCACGCTGCCATTGATCCCAGGTGCATATTGAAACGATGGATAAGGCAAATGCCATCCCTCGGATATTAGTGACCAACCGGCCATTATACCATTCCGTTCCCTAAACCACACCTCGTAACTTTTCAAGCATTGCGTTGACTTCGGATGTTCATTCCAACTGATGAATACCTCGCCTTTTGTAACTTCCCCAATGGCCAATTGTTGTGGCTTCTTCAATTTGGGCCAAGATGCCGAGCATACACGCAATAACATGGCCCATGGCAATGGTATGCTGGCAGAATTAACCACCAGTTCGCTATTATATTGCCAGATGGGTCCCGTTTTAAACAGTCGTGGTGTCTGGACACGACGCATGGCTTCGCGTAGCGTGGCATTGGGATAAGCTGGGCTACCCGATTGTTGCCACACATAGTAGGGATCTGTAGATTGAGGCACTAGCAGTTCTGTAATAAAAGCAGACTCATTGGCAATCGACATGTTCAGGGTGTATTTGTGATGATAGATAGTGAATTGGGGACCAGCCTCCTCAGGACTAAGGAATATAGTGGCTACATATTGACCCTGTCCACCTATGCCCCCTGAAATGCTACGCAGAACTTGAACACTATGCTTCGTGTCCATATTGACCACTTCCATGTCACTGGCTCGAGTTCCCAATTTCGATAGCATGCCCAGAGCAGCATATACAGGTTTCTGTATAAACTGAGAATGCGGTGGATTCGTTTCGTTCATTCGAAAATGGGCCAAAAGTGTCCTACGTATAAAGAGGGGATAAGTAAGTGTGTAACATGGTTAATCCAATGGTTTACCTCTGGGTAAATTCGTAGGGATGATAACTGAGGAATGCATTGTCATGACTGATGGATTCCAATTGAGCCAGAGGACCATTCGCCAATTTGGCATGCCAGTGTTGCATTACCGTCGATATGAGTGTGATGCCATAACGCACATCTGCTTGAAAATCATGAGGTTTACTCCAATCAGCTATAGGATCAGCCTCACTGGAATGGGTAGTGAAGGGAATACGTTGTTACAAATCATTTAGTTTTTCCTAAAATCGAACTCACTCATTGGCAACGGGAAGCTCCTGCAGATTGGGAAAATTTTCATAAATTTGCGAAAGAAGCGCCAAGGAACCATTAAGTATCTCATCAGCATTGCCACTGAGACCCTTCCGATGATAGGTGAGTATATCAATGGGACACTGAACCAAATGCTGATTACACATCTCCAATAATTGCCAGCAACGCGGATGACGATTATGAGCCTTAAACAGGCCAGCAGGTCCACGCAAAGCGCGATACATGGGCTGTTGGTGAACCTTTCGCCGACTGCCGTATCCAGCCTTACTCAAACCGCGACGCACCGCTTGCACATACTCCAGATAATGACTAGTGGTGAAGTTGAGTTTATTATAGCCACGCAAATCCGGTTCATTCCATGTTTCATAGCGCCAATTGGTCAGCCGGGCAGAGCCATGACGAGCTGAAAGAAAGTCATCTTTGATATCCTCTCCTGCATGTTATATAAAACTTACCTATCTGTTGCTTTAAAGTTGATTTGACAAAATGCTCCCAGAGAAATGAATTCCTTTGTGGATTTGCAGTAAAGACATCACCAGGATTGGCCATAAATTCCAATACCGGCGACATATTCAGTTCATCATGCAAAAAATCAACAAAATTGTCAAATTTCTCAAAATCATAGCGAGGCAATCCATTGGGGTCGTATTCCAAGAACTTCACCAGCTCCAGTAGCCAATGGATACGCATGTGTGTGACTGCACCAACCGGTAAGGCAGCAATCTGTCGCAAATTCATTTGCACAGCGTCTGATTGCAGGACCGCAGAGATGCTTTTGTGGCTAATCTCACCAGCTGGACAAAAGCCGACGCCCGTCCAAAAGTGTGGCAATGTGTGATAAACAACATCGCCGCTGGTATAATGGGCGTTAACCTGGCTTAGGTTAACCGCACTCAGCAATTGTAACACCATTAACAGAATCAACATATTGCAAATTAATAACACAATTTCTTCACGGGATTTATTTAGATTTTCCCTTTTTCGGTACGACGATTTTCCACCGTGTGCCGTACCGTGCTGTGCCGTGTTGTTCCGATTGAACGATGCTGATAAGAGCCGCCCCAAACGCGGTATGTGTCTGTATCTGTTGCCCGTTGGGCTAACGACGCTGACCCAGCGGCCTTGTCCTGACGTCACAGACGACAACCACGACAACAACGTCGCTCTGTCGGTGACTATAAAAGCAACAGCGTGCCAGTTTACCAGTCGTTGTTGCCTCCCCCAAAACTAAGCAAAAAAGAACAAAAAAAATAAAGAAAAACTTCAAGGAAGGGACAACAACACGATGGTAGTCCAAGTTTCACCAATGCGACACTTGTCATTCACTATTCAAAGCGAAATTGACAAAACTTAATATGTCCATGGTAAACTTAATACCGAAACTGAAATATATTTTCGTTTTAAAATAATTATCAAAAGTAGTTAAAAAGAGTTACAAATTCTCAAGTTCCCTTAATAAAAAACAACTTTGAATTGGTTTTTGAATTAGCATTGATAAATTGAAAGCAAATTTTAACGATTTTTTTTTAAATATAGCCACGTGGTTGATTGAAATACTTTTTTGAAATATTTCAAATTTCATTTAACTCAATTATCTGAAACAAGCTGAATTTAATACTTCATTCATTTACTTTTTTGTTTTTCTTTCTCTCTAGTGCATTTGTTTACAGAAAATGTTATAGCCTAATAAATTTTATAAGCTGTTAATAAAACTAATATTTTATATTATTATATTTATTATATATCTGTCTCTCCCTCGAGTCTTTTTATACCATTTCACAGTTTAATTACAAAGCTTAAGCTTATTAAGTAAATCATCATTTTGCAACACTGCAATTTACAGCTATAATGCATTTATAAGAGGTGTTTGAAAGATCAGGTTGCCCATCAGATTAGAATCAAAGCAAGACCAAAATATGGGTTTATTTTATTTGTTTTTTTTTTTTGCAAGGGTATTAAATATTTTGCTGCGGCGCATCGAATTGCAATCCCTCATTAAGGGTGGAAAAATGTGTGAGAGGCGGCAGGTATATGTGTGCCTCTACAAATATCTATATAGACGATGTATGTGTGCTATGAGGGTATACATAGACTTGCAACTCCTCTCTGCCAATATATATCTATGTATGTATGTATGTATGTATTTTGGGGGAGTAAAAGGTGTGACAAAGATAATATTTCACGACTTGGTTGTGATAATATAGCAATTACATGGGTAACTTTCTTTACAAAGAGGGTTGCACGGAACTAATGATGTGTGCCGAAGAAATAGAGTATTTTGTTTTTACCCTAATAATTGTTAATAAGTTTTTATATGTTTTAATCAAAATTAATCGTCATCGTTTTGATATTTCGTGAGGCAAAAACTCAATTTTAATACATTGATCTTTTACATATTCCACTTCTACAGCATCAAAAGAGAGTTTTAAATTCTTATGCCGAAAATGATGACGGATCTAAAATAAAGTAATAAGAATGATATATTTCTATATAAAATGCAATCTGCAAAGAGAACTTGCCAAGTTTTTATGCGGTTCCATATGATGCAAATGCAATGCTAAAGACCGTGAACGATTATTTAAGGCATAATACATCATTTTATTATTGCAATTAAAAAAGCAATTATCCAAATACGAACCAGACATATATAGGACCCGGAGTCGTGGACAGGTAGCTACCATTTCCCACAGTTCTTCGGCCGTATCCCACATATTTGTTTCCACTACATGCAATTGCTCCAACAATGGCAAATCGTAAACGATTCTGGTTTTATCAAAAGGCCTCCAATGACATTCATTAATTAGAGTAAGTCTTTTAAGGACAGTCTTAAGCTGTAGCAATTGCTGTGTAGAACAACCTGTAACTGAGTTATGAAATGTTAAGCCAACTATATTATCCAATGTAAGAAGTGGAATCATGCTATTTAAAACATTCCATGCAATATTGGCTCCAAAACTCAACTTTTGTAATTTGGGCATACGTATAAGGTCTTGAAGGCAATCTTTGGATATATTTACGATTTGCAGTTCCTTCAATTCTTTTAATTTAATCAGTTGATTTATATTGTCATGGTTTATGATGCCCACACGAAGATTTTGAAGTTTTAATTGCTCGCAAATACATTGAAATTCTTCATTACTTATATAATCGCATTGACCTATATCCAATTGAAGCAAATGTTTCCAATTTGTTATTCCATTAAGATTGATATTTCCCCTCAAGTGTAGGAATGTGAGGGTAGGAAAAAGTTTTATCAGCTGGAGTATATAATCAGAATTATTATCGTTATCCCTATCAGATGATATACAACAGGCCAAAGATTGTAAATGGCTTAGATCATGCTTAATTATCCATTGTTCCAATATTCTAATTGGTATATTTATCAACTCTAACAATTTGATTGTATTTTGAATACATTTCAGCAGCTCATCTAAAGTTTCCTCATTATTTTCGAATAACGAAAAGTTTATACTGATTGTCGATTCCCTTTGCCAAATGCTACAAACGATTGAGCTTAATCGGGTATATCTCCCAGTTGTCCGCCAAAGAGCTACTTGATCCGTAAAGCCCAAATATTCAATTATATTCCTGATAAAAATCAAAAGTTTTAGTAAATGATATATATGTATGTACTTATTTACTTACACCAAACAATCATCGTTCAGATCGGTTATAGTCGTAAACTTTGACATTATTCAGTTTTAGAACAAAAGTAACTCGGGCAAATGTCAACTGTTTATAGGTAAATGCTAAATACAAATAATTTTACTTAAGATAGATAACGCATATATATTGAAACCAGGGCTGCAAGTTTTACCGCTGGATATAGATAAGGAATCAATGACGCCTTCAATATAAAAGGTAAGTTTATTAGGAAGGAATAGTTGGAACATGCAAAACTATCTTCTCAATAGCAAACTTTTTTCTAGATCTTTATTTAATTAATTGCTAATGTATAAATACCTTATACTATACCATAAATTATATTTGTAAAATTTGATCTGGTTAATTGCAACAATAATGCACTTACTCATTGTTATATTTTTGTTGATTAAATGAAAATCAATTTTCTTTCCATTGAACTTGGTAGAAATTAATTTTTTTAATGGACACCGACCATGAATGTACCATTCATTCGAATATTCATTAGGATCAGATAAGGGGCTTGTTTAGTGGCCCAGTGCTGGCAGTCTAGTTAGCTATTTAAGCCCAGTCAGTGCCAGGTTGGCAATGTCCCCAAACACTTGGGTAATTGAAATGCCGGCAGCTGCTTCAAATAAGTCACGGCCACGTCGTGTATCACCATATCGTTCGCAACCGATGATCAATGATGCATTTGCTCGTAATGCTCGTCATGGCCAGGAGCCAACGGTGCGATCCGATCAGCCGAGTCGTCAAGAAAACGTTGTGTTCGCTGATATTCAAATGATATTGTCGGTGCTTAAAGCAAGTGGCCTTTTACCCATTTATGAGCAAATATCCTCATACGAAGTTGGACCACCCACCAAAACCAATGAGTTTTACTCTTTCTTTGTTAGAGGCGTGGTTCACGCCCTCACTGTCTTCAATATCTACAGTTTATTCACACCAAATTCGGCTCAGTTATTCTATTCCTATCGCGAAACGGATAATGTTAATCAATGGATCGAATTGCTACTCTGCATATTGACCTACACACTGACTGTATTTGCCTGTTCGAGAAATACGAAAAATATTTTAAGGATTATGAACGAGATTCTGCAATTAGATGAGGAAATTCGACGACAATTTGGTGCTACTTTATCGCAAGATTGTGGTTTCTCAGTGAAATTTCTAGTTGGCATAGCCATCAGTCAGGCTTATATAATAATATTGAAAATTTATGCCGTAAATGGTGTGATTACACCCACCTCCTACATCCTATTGGCATTCTATGGTGTACAAAATGGTCTGACTGCCACCTATATAGTTTTTGCCTCGGCTCTGTTGCGTTTCGTTTGTATACGTTTCCAGTTCATTAACCAATTGCTCAATAGTTATACCTATGTCCAACAGAAGAAAAAGAAGAAGGGCCGACATCACTTTATGGAACAATTCTCTGAAGATTCACTTTTCATATATCGCATGCATAATAGGTTGCTCAGAATCTACAAGGAAATCAATGAGTGCTGTAGTCTAATATTAGTCTGCTTTTTGGGTTACTCCTTCTATACGGTTACCACAAATTGTTATAATCTCTTCGTTCAGATCACCGCCAAGGGCATGATATCGTCGAACATATTACAATGGTGTTTTGCTTGGTTGGGATTGCATACCTCATTGTTGGCTCTCCTTTCAACTAGTTGTGGCTCAACCACAAGAGAGGTAAGAGAAAAGGAACCAAAAGAAAGAAGGAACTAAAATTGATTATTTAATTTAAGGCAAATTATACATCCCAAATATTGGCTAGAATCTATGGCAAGACCAAGGATAATCAAAATATTGTAAGAGTTTTTACAATTTATCAAAGCTATATATAAGTATTCACCTATTCCATTAATTTCCAGATTGATAAATTCTTAACAAAGAGCATTAAACAAGAAGTTCAATTTACAGCCTATGGTTTCTTTGCCATTGACAACTCAACTTTGTTTAAGGTTAATATAAATCAAATATATAAAACCTTTTGTTATTTAATACCTATTCGAAAACTTTTCTAGATCTTCTCGGCTGTAACGACCTACTTGGTTATACTGATACAATTCAAACAATTGGAAGACTCCAAGCTGGACGATATGGAAATGCATGTAAAATCAACATAAAAACGTATATGGTATATATATATATGTACATACATATACATATAAAGAGTTTTATTATCTCTCAATTTATTCTCTATATTTATTTAGCAATATTACAAATTATTCTGAACATTTTACTAGTTGCAGAGAGAATTCAAGTTAAGGAAAACAAAAGATCTTCAAATTTTTAGATAATGAACATAAACGCACAATTTTTCCCTTACTTAAATAAAGAAGTCATACAAAATCGTTTCACTTTTCCTATTTTGCTGTTGGAAGATTTTTAAGAAACTGACGCCAAAAATAAATTATTTCGTATAGTAAACACAAAATACATTTGCACATATATAGTTCTGCGGAACGTAAGGTATACTTGGTTGATCTATATAAATTACTAATTGATGCTAACAATTAAGCACTTTCGATTTACGACGAGTCTCTCCGAATAGGAATGAGCAAATACGATCCAGGACGAATGCACCCACTATATCCAATATCAACACAGTGAGCAAAGTTTTGCGAAACTAGAATTGAAATAGAAAAAAAATTAGTTCGGAAATTCATTTAGTGGTTTTAGTTTTACAAACATCTGTGGGAAAATCGATGATTTCAAAGAATTCCGTAAGTTCTGGAGCCAGGCCAGTGGTCAGAAGTAAAACCAAAGCAACTGAAGCCCCAATAGCGTACATAAGCATACGATTTGAACGTAAACTTTCCATAAAAGGATGACCCTAAGGAGAAAGATATTGATTGAATATTGGTAAGAAAATCTAGATAAATATATAAAAAGATATCTTACCTTATAGTTTACTGCAATGGTGGCTACCTGCAGTGATATGCAAATGATATAAACCGTACTACTAACAATATTTGGATCATATTTGGTCTTTTCCTCAGCGTCCATATCAATATATAATTTCACCTTTCCCACTCTAGTAAAAGAAATAAAATGAAATTATTATTTTTTTCAATCTCTTTTACATAAAAATTGTTAAACTCACCTGGGTGGAGCCAATTTGTTAGCTTCACTGGTCAAGTAATATAATGTGCCAAAGTGCACTGCGAATTGCGTTAGTATTGTAGAAATTGTATAAAAATTGAATATATTTGGCAGTGGTGCAACCTTTGATAAAGTTTTAAGGGGCTAAAAAAAGAAAAGTTAACCCAGAATAAGAATTGTTTCATTTGTATTCGCGCACGCATATTCGAACCTTTGATCGTGTAATAAATAGAAAACAGGCAGCTATAAAGATGCCCTGCATAGTGGCTTGGGTATCGCTAAATTTCACACCATCAATATACAGGACAGATTGACAATAGGCCTGTATAAGAGCGTTAAGTGCCAGGATCTTAAACATTTGCAGTGTGGTGACCAGAGTGCAACGTCCCTGCTTAATGATGTGATTCACTGAAATGGCATGAAAGAATTTGTAAAGTTTTAGAATTTAAATTAATTTTTACTTCAATAAACTTACCGCACATAATTGATGACGATTTACTGGTAAATGGTGCAGCAATTGAAGCATCCCCCAATTTAACCATTGTTTGTTCTTCCAATTCCGCCAGGGTACTCTGGATACGTGCTTGCGTCTGATTGATATGCTCTTGGCGACGTCTCAGGGCCCGTTCACGGGGAGTTAAGTGCTGATTGTTCTGGGCAGCCGCTGCCGCTGCGGCTGCTGTGGCAGCTGCATTAATCTGTTGTAATTCCTCATCCGTTCGCTTGCGTTTAATCGGAGCACTTGTCAGCAGAGAGACACCGACATTGGCATGTTTGAGTGCACCAACATCATTTGTACCATCACCACACATAAGTGTGCAATATCCCAACTGCTTCAGTGTAGTGATAACAAATTCTTTTTGCTTGGGCGCAAAGCGAGCACAAACTGTGATCTGGGGTAGGATCTTTAACATAAATTGGGGATGATTTAATTTTAATTCCAATAGGCCATCGCCAGTGATGCACAAATCATGGGTGGCCAGCAAAAGAGATATGCTTTTATCACGACCTGAAACATCCAATGGATGCTTTTGATTACCATCAATAGACACCCAGGACCAAGGATTTTCCTCTGTAGAGGGCGGTGTTAAGATCAACAACTTTTTGCGAGTAAAACGCAACTCTTTGGCCACATGGCACGCCGTCAGTGGACTGTCACCAGTGATCATGACCACCTTATGGGAGGATTGTATAAGCTCTTTGATCACCGATTTTGAATCAGGTTTCATGGGGCACGAGATGATGACAAAACCAGCAAAAGTCAAATCACACTCCACTTCCTCGCGTTTCAGTTCGCGTGTTCTCTGTACACTCAAAGCGCCGAATTCCTTAATACCCAGGGCCAAGACACGAGCACCACGACGAGCATATTCCAGATAAACCTATGTAAAAGACAAGATTAATAATCACTTCATTGAAAAGAAAAGGAATTACCTTTTCATAATCCGTGGGTACAGTTTGCAACATCTTTTGTATAACTTCCGGAGCTCCTTTAACTGCTCCAATATAGTTAATTTCATTGGAATAGGGGATCAAATAGCTAGCCAAAACCGACATTCGCTTCAGAGCCGATGAGAAATGATAACGTTGAACTATTTTTAGAGGTTTCATTTGCGTCCGTTTGGGTATGACACTATCCGTTTTGGTCAGATGCCAATCAACAGCAGCCAGAGTTGCCTTTTCAAGTGGATCGCCCACCAAGCCATCATCTAGCAGGGCTAAAGAATGACAACAGGCCAGCACCTGAATGGACTGGGGTGGCGCATCATCAATGGGTTGACATGAACCGTTTGGCGTTAAGCCAGCAATGCCCTCGACCATTAGATTATCCGTAGTCAGAGTGCCAGTCTTATCGAAACAACAGATCTGAACTTTGCCAGCAAACGGAATGCGAAACGGTTCCGTACAGAAGACAAATAATTTGGTTAATTGAATGAGTGAAGTGTTCACAGCCAAAGTCAATTCAATGGGTAGATCCGGAGGAATAATGGCAGTCAATATTAAAGCACATTCTAAAAACAATTTATAGCGACTACGTTCCGGATCCTCGCTGCCCTTTATCCAAACATATGAAGCGGCTGCCACAGCAAAGACCATCAAGAAAGCGATGAAGGCAAATGTTTCCACATTATTTTCGGTGGCACGATTGGCTCCAAAGAGAATGGTTCTCAAGAGTTTACCCTGAGAAGTATTGAAACCCGTGCGTACAACATAACCAATGCAACCACTGTCCGGTGCTCGCATGGATTCCTTTGTAGGAGCCGTGTGCTGAACAACTTTGGTGCCACCAAACAGAACAAATAGTTTTCCATCACCCTCGACATCTAAATTCGAGTTCAATTGATCTAGGGATTCCAAAGATTCCTTCATTTGAGGTACAGATTCTCCCGTTAACATAGATTCATCTACTATGCAGGAACCTCTAAGTATCACCACATCACAGGGTACTATATTATCATTCTGAGATCGGGTAATGGACACTATATCTCCTGGCACCAGTTCATTTGATTCTATGTGACGCCATTTATTCTGCCTCAAAACATATATCAAATACGGTTTGTTGCCCATTTTACGTATCTCTGACATATTCCTTAGCTGCTGCTTTACAATGGTACACTCAAAGGCTATCAGCATGAAAAGAGTAAACAGGGAATAATACCAATAGTCATCCATACACCAGAGACCCACGCTAAACACTTGGAATACAAAAAAGGGGGCCGTTGCACGTTCCACAAAAAGTTCATGGAACTCGGGCACCACCATCTGCATCTCATTGTTGCCATACGTGATCCGGGCTTGCTTCAGTGCCTCTTCCGTTTCTAGGCCACGTGAATTGACATATTTGCTAAGCTCCTCATTTACTGGAAATTCAATAGCCCGAAAAAGTTTCTTGTTTTCATGCCACACATATTTAGTTTTCTGGAAGTGCATATAGAACTGTTTTAAATTTTTCTCATATTGAATGGGCACCATTTTCGAATTGCCATTGTTTGCTGTGGGCACCACCTTGGCCAGCACATCTAGGCCAGGTGTTAAGCAGCGTCGGCACGTGAGAAAGGCCAATACGTGAACATTCCAATAGCAAAATAGAAGAGTCAATATGTGTAGAAAAGCAATAGCCACTACGGCTATGAAACCCACGTCATTCCAAGTAAAGTCTTCGGTCACAGTTTGATTATTCTCCTGATTTTCCAAAATCAGCCCATTTGCCTCTGATCCTGTTGCTGCTCCATAGACATATATCCATAGATAAAAGGCTATGCCATAAAGTGGCACAAAAGGCAGTATTACGCCACTTAAGGGTGTGGGAATACGCTTATATAGCGTTACATATTCTACTAAGTCATCCAGTTTGGTCTCCTTACTTGTGGCCGTGTGATTTGTATTGTTGTTGTCACCGCCGGCAGTGCTTTTCCCTTCTAGTACTTTGCTCTCACTCATTTGGGGAATGGTGTTTGGCGGTCCTGAAGCTCGTATTGGGCTACGTTACAACTTTATTAAAAATTGTTTAGTATTTTTCGACCATAGCGGCAAATAAATAAAAAAATATATGGAAAAAACTAAGCAACGTTGTCAAATGTTTACTGCCAGAGTTGTCACAGTGGCCGATCTAGCTATTTTCTTTTGACATGAAAAGAATAAGAAGCTAAGAACAACAAGGGAATTTTAAATTTTAAAATAAATTAAATCCACAGTTCTAAAAAATTGAACTTATAACTTGTAATTATATATTAGTTATTTCTTATTATATTCTAGTTTAATTCTGCAATTTTGAACTGTTTTATTACATTTATTTAAAGAATCTGAAACTTCATTATAACAACATTTTTATATCTTCGGCATAAAAAATTGAACTTCGGGTACAAATAATTACTAATTAACTAATCCAATGTGACATATATATAAATATAATGATATTTTACGACCTTTAATTAAAATTCTAGTAAAATTATTTTAGCCTTTTTTCTCAAGCCGCTATTTAGCTGTTTTAAGTGTTAAGGAGTTTATTGTACGTTCTGTCGTGTGCAACACTTTTTGCTTGTTGCATTTTCTTACAGCCGGCAACTTATTGCATCTCTTGAATTAAATTAACTTTAAATTTCGTTAATTACTGTTTATTGTATTAATAATGCCCACTACATCGAATCAATGGGAGGTGGTCACAAAATCTCGCAAGCAAAAGAATTTGGAAAAGAAAGTTAGTGCCCATACGGAACAAAAACGAATTGCAGCTGAAGTACCTAAATTAGAGGAGCTGTGTGAGTAATAAATTTTTTTTGTTAAATTAGATATGCTTGACATGGAGATTAATTTTAGATTTCTCTTTACTTAGTGCCAACGCAGCAGTATCACAATTTATTTGGAAACAACAACTATAGCAACGTTAAGACTCATTCACCAGCCAGATCAAGCTCAGGGGCGTCGGTGGTCAAGAAAAATGCCACAAAATCAGCGACAGCTGTTGCAGGAAATGGAAATGGTGGGGAATCGGGCAAGGGTGGAGTCAAGCAAAGTCAAAAACAGCAAACGGCAAAACCTAAGACTTTGGAGCAAGCCCTGATGCTTATAACACCCGATGATTTTCTAGCTCAGTTAGAGCAGGTGAAACTAAGTTGTCCCGGATCGGAAATTCGTTGGTTAAGTCATGTAAGAAAGTGAAGTGAGGATGTGGATTGGAAGAAGTCGTTGATATAATTACTTCTTTGCAGATTGCCGCCTATCTGAACGAAGCTCTGTCCTTTGATTGCGATCCGACATTTTCAGGTCGGTCGCATAAATATCCCACCAACTTGGCCAAAGTTTCGCTAAAGCAAACAATGGTAGAGTTCATAGAAAGTTTAGGCAAAACAAATTTGGAGTACTTCTTTTATAGCCTCTTGGATAGTATGGCCACGAATCTCAATAGCAACCAAACTGTAGTTGGTTACAAATTCATTCTACAACTTATCGGACAATCATATCCAAGTATCTGTTCTATGAATATGGCTAAAACGGCTTTATTGCGCAATTCTTATCAAAACAGAAGTAACATTTGCTTAAGCATTCTTTGGGCCATTGGTCAAGGTGGCTATGAATCGCTCAACGAAGGTGTTAAAATCTGGCAGAATCTAATGTTGCCGAATTTAAAATTGAAGAACTACACAAAGTTTGTGGTTGAATATATGGAGAGGATATTGGATGCTGCATCGAAAAGGGATACTGAAAATACTCTTTCGCTGAATCAACCGGAATTTTTCCTTACGTATAATGCCCTCAATACAAATTATCCTGGTATATCCAACGAATTGCAAAAAAGTTTAAAACGAAGCAGTGGGCAATTGTTGGTAAGTTAAGGATGATGTTTAATTGTTGTTATCTGTCGAATTCAATTGTTCCTAATATTTCAGCAAAGGTATATAGCAAGTCGGGTGAAGCACGCGAATATATTTTTAACACTTTTACGGGAAATTACTACGTCTAATAATTCACAACTGCAATCCAATGAGATCGAAGGCTGTATTAGTTGTCTCTTAAGCACGGGAGGAGATGATTGTATTAAAATTTGGCGAATGAATTACAAAAAGCAACAATTGCAAAGTTTGTTGCTACTAAGGAGCATAGGTAAGACCGCAAAAGCAGACTAACTTATATGTATGTGGCTGTAAACGTTATACTTTCTGTTTTCTTAGATGCCAATTGGTCGAAGTCAACGAATTTATTAGCCAATTTACCAGCCTTCAATACATTTCTGCAAGATTTAATAAATGAAGACGTTTATTCTGCTGATTTCCAACAGATTTTATTGGTAAGTTCTGTTTTCGAATTTTAATTTGAATAATTGTCATATATTTATTGGGGTTAGTAAGTCACGCATAAACATTGGGAGCTGAGTTTGGAATTGTCGCTTTACAACACTAGAAGCTATTTAGAAAGATTTTTAATCTAAACGAAACTGGTCACTCTGAGTGAAAAGAGAAAAAGAAAAGAAGGTGCAAAGAGATGAAAATTCTTCAAAGTTTATAAATAATTGCAATTAAAGTGGCTTTATAGTATAACGCATTAAGTGATCTTACACCTAAGAGAACGATCAAGACGGCATAGCGAATAATTGTGCTTGTGTTAGTGAAGTCAGAGTTTTGACTCAAAAGCCGAACCTCATATATAGAGACGCCGCTGCCAACGCATCGCATTTACCGCCGGCTTTAGAAATACAACAAAAATTTTCTCTTTTATATTTAAATTCATATTAGCTTGTTTTCCTTATGCATAAATTAGAGCCAGCACACCTTAAAATTGTTTTGCACTTTTTCGACCGTTGCGTGTGTCGTTGTATTTTAATGTCTATGCGCGTGTGTGTGTTTGTGTGTGTGTGTCGGCTTATTGCAACTGTGTCCTCTCCTTTCCTATGGCGTTGCCATGCGAAGTCCAAGTCCAGTTTGCCGCTCAATTTCTTTTGCTTTTCTACGTCTGGTTGGTCTTTGGTCATTTTTGTTGTTCTCTTGTTTGATTTATCAGTTTATTTATAATTCATTTCTTATCATCAAACAACAAACTGTGGAAAGGTTTTCAAATCATTTGAGATGATGTGTTCCATCCACGATTGGCTGGCCTACACTCTCTCTTCCCCTCTTGCTCTCTCACTGACCCTGCCCCTTGCCCAGATTAGATTGTGCGCAGCGACGGTGGTGTCATTTTTCTTTGGTTTTCTTTTTTCCCAATTCTGATTGTCAAATTTGAGAACATCAAACTAAAAGAGATGCTGTCCACGTCACAGAACAACAATAAGTGAGAGAAAGAGTGGTGCAGAAGGAGAAGAGAAAGAAGAAGCAACAAACACTTGGCCCTATTTTTGGCCTCTTCAACACGTGGCATTTGACCACATTATTGTGTCCATTCTTTTGGCCCTGAATTTCTTTTGTATTGTGTGTGCATGGTTTTTTTCTTTCTTTTTTTGTTGTGCGTCTTTATGCCGGCTGAAGAAAATTTTTAAAAGCTTCAACTATGACATAGTTCATTCAACTTTTAAAGCTTTTGCTTGGCTAATGTTGAAATTAACAGTTATTTTAGCACTGCAGTGGTAAACATGAAAAAGAAATAGCTCTAATAATAATATCAAGGAAAAACAAATTAGTTACAACTGAAAAATATGTTTTTTTTTTTTTTATTAAAAGAAGAGGGATATACAAGTTTCGTATGAAACAAGGTCTGTTGTAGTTTTTTTGCTTACTACAAATTTCATTCATTGCATTGCTTTTTAAACCACTGTGCTGGCATTTTTGTTGTTGTTTCAAAATTATCAAATTGGCAACAACATTATTTTGCTTCATTCTCTTTTTTTTTTTTGCTATGCGCTTTCTCTTTCAGCTGACGCGTCAACTTTTTTTTAATTTACGCTTGCCCTTTGTCCCGCCCCTGCCCCCTCTGACGTGACATTTGCAGTTGTCACTTTTGCTCACCCTTCACTCCCTATAGTTCCCTCCTGCCACACCTCTCTTTAAGGCTACATTGCACAAGTTTTGGTTTTTAATTATAGAAATATTTATTAGCTAAGCTACTATTCGGATGCAAGCCAAGCTTGAAAGCTCACTTTGCTGATTTAGTCATACTTTTACGCCACAGAAAATTGCAATTAATTACATTTGATGAAGAAAATTTGCCTGGATACCCAATAATTATTATTTAAATATTTTCGAAAACAGATACCAACCGTGAAATACTCTTTTATAAACAATTTAAGTGAAATTAAATAAATAAAGAAAGTAAAACAATGGCTCAGGTTAAACCGAAAAGTAATAAACAAGGTGGCAAACAAACGCCAAATACCAAGAAGGTAAAGTTAAACTCATTCACATTCAAAATGCAAGTATAATGCACAAATATTTTGTGTTATACTAATTGTTGTATGCCTACAAAAACTCCCTATAATATTTCCTGATTTTGAATATTCTTTTTCACTTTCATTTAAAAGTTCAGAAACAACAGATATAGTCTCAGCTTTTGGTACTTGTTTATGTTGGCTTTAAGCTAAGTTTCGATATTGATAGGCCAAAATGAGCAGAAAGCTGACAACTTGATACTAAAGTGTGATAAAAGTTCTTTTAAATTTAAAATAAACTAATTTGATTTTTTTTTTTTTACTTTATTTATACCTCCCTTCAAACACAGAGCGTTCAGGAGAAGAGCAGCGCACAACAGAAAAAGAACAAACAGAACTCGTCGGCACAGAAGAAGAAATGCGGCTGCTGTAAATGGGCATTTGGTAGTCTTTTTATTTTAGCCCTTATTGCCGGCTCCCTGTGCTACGATACACAGGTCAATGGCAAGGGTGTCTTTGAGAAATCGGCAACGGGTAAAGTCCTAAAGAATGCTGGTCTTTTACCTCATGTCGAGAAGGGATGGTATGTCACGATGAGTGCCTTGGCCAAGGGCTACAAATGGGGTGAGGAGCATGTACCACCCTATGCCAATCCAGCGATCAAGGTCACTTGCGATGTGTGGAAACTTGCAAGGAATGCGGCCTGCGCATCATATCAATCGGGCATTAGTTACTTTAATGCCAAATGGCCAGAGGTGGCCAAATTTGTGAGTATAAAAATGATGAGATCATATCTTAAGTTGATTGAAATTTAAGAAACCGGTTTTCCATTGAACTTTCATCTCAAACAAAGAACTCTGCTAGTCTTTACTTAATGCATTTTCTTTTTTTTTTGAAGGTGGACCAATATGTGCCCAATTTGTCCAACAAACTGGAAGCGTTTGCAGCGGGCGCCAGAGATTTGGCTGTCAATAGTTATGGCAAATCCGTCTCGTTGATCAAGGAGAAGGTTTTGGTGTAAGTTAATCATTCTCATTAGGGTTTGGGTACAAGTTTTTTAAACTTTAATCGATTAATTAAGAAATCAATATTATCCTTATGATTTTGGATAGTATATTCCAATTCAATCAATGACTAAAGGATTAGAAGAGGGATTTAAACTTTTTGATTGCATTTTGAATATAAATTTTCTTTTAATTTTGCAGTGGCCGCTTGTCACCGGAGAACCTTAATCAGGCATTCAATCAGACGCGCAACATTGCCTTGGATTACTATAATCAGTTTCACAAAAAGATTGATGCTTATGCCAAGCTCAAATGATTCTAAGCGTCTGGAACGTTGAATATTCACTATAACAACAACAACAACAACAGCAGCAACAAACACATTTACAACAAACAAAAACCGGATAAAAGAAGAAAATCACTCGATTTAAATGCAATTTTTCAGCAGTTAGTTAATAAAAATATAAGAAAAAAGAAAGTTATACAAAAACAAAAAGAGAAAAAAAAAAAAAAAACTAAGGAAACGGACATCTGCAAAGAAAGCCAGCCTCCACTTTTCAAAAAAAAAATTCATTCACACAATTCTCATTCATTTTTTTCCTATATGGTTCAAAAGTGGAGATGCCAACAGCTTCTCAGCCAACAACTACTTTTTTCAGTGTGGTTAAACAATTTAGTAAATTTAAAACCTATATCGAAATCCTAGTTGTAAACAAACAAAAAGAAGAAAAGGAAGGAAGCAGCAAAATGAAGGAGAAAAAGAAAAGAGATATAAAAAAAAGAAATGCCACTTGTAAACAATTTTCAAGCATTTTTCCACCAAAAGTTTTGGAAAACATATTTTTGTATAATTTGTTTATAAAATGCGAATTTTTGTGCACCCGGAAGAAATATGGAATTTACATATATTTTTAAGCTTTTGCTTTTGGCTTTTTAGGGTCAAAAAGATTTCAACATTTCCAATTTGCATTTGTGAAACGCAAACAAAACAATTAATAGTCTCATTACAATTATGTCTTTTTTTTATATACATATATATTTATATTTAATAATGTTCTACTTCATTTAAATTGTACAATAGTTTATAGTTGATTCTCTTTGTGTGTGCATTTTCTTAAAAGACTTTTCCAATTTACGATTACAATGCGCGTTTTAGTCAGTCCTTTGCATAAGGCAAAGTAATTCAATACGATTTTAAAACACAGTTGTAAATTTGAACGAGATACGCGAGTTTTGCATTAATAAAAATAACGTTGAAGAAAAGTACACCCTATTGTTTGTTTTTAGCAACTGCTTTTCAGAAATAAAAGCATTTCCTTCATTCAAAGTTTAAAAATGATTAAGGAGGACACCAACTTAAGTATGTATATGCAACAATTGTTCTCATGCGGACTACACGGACGATGAAAATAAATTTCTATGTATTTCATATCGAATATGGGCGATTTCAAAGATTTTTCAAAGATTAAAATTAAGGAAAAAAATTGAAATTAAATACAAGAAAAACTAACTGTTAAAACACATAATTTAAGTAAATTCTTTCAATTAATTAAAAAAGAGAACATTCAAATTAATGGGCAACGTATTTTCTTTAGGCTGTTAGAGGGCGTTAGTAAAGTGTCAGATGGCGCCAGAGAGCTAAATAAGGTTCTTGTAGTAATAGGGAAATTTCTTCACAATTTTTAACTTTCGTAAATATCTAAAAGAACTTTTACGTGAAACTAAAAATTCCTAGGAATGTTATGTTATTTGCAGAGGACTTTTAGGTTTGCAAATGGTCTTGATATTTCCCTTTATATAAAATTTCTCTTTTAGAACAGCAAGCTAGAAAGAATATCGTTATATTTCAAAATGTAATATTTATATAGAAAATGTAAAGTTTTTAACATTACAGAGGATATTTCATTGGTGTACTTTACTATGATAAGATTTCATTTCAAGCACTTGTTCTGTAAATATTGTATTATATGTTGGAAAATTAATGGTTTATGAGGATTCGAAATATAATTGTATACCATTTTAAAACTACAAAGAAACAAAGAAACTTATCACGTTGTTAATATTTATTATATAGATGGAATGATTAACTTTCGTAGTTTGAGTATTGTAATTTAACTTGGCATATCAAAGATCAATCCATTTAGACAAAATCTATGAATGCATGTGCATATATTACGTTTCACAGAGAAGTGCACATAGAGGGGGAAATAATTACCAAAAAAATTATATCTAAAACATTGTTAGTTAAAAGATATAAATGTCTGTTTAAAATAAGATACAGTTAAGAACTGGAACTTAAATAAATTAAAATAAAATATTGTCCAACGATTTTCTGAATGCTCAAACCAAGTTTTAAAGCATCTCGAAATTTGAGAGTAAGAAGATTACTTTAATTTATTTAATATCAACACATATATTTTATTTATTTTTCATAGTTTTACTAAAGTACGGTTAGAAATTGATAAATATTTTTGTGCATAATTATTTACAAATAAGATGAAAAGAGGTTTTATGTTCAATGATTGAACCACCTCCTTTAGATTGAAAGTTAGTCCTTAAAATATCCCATAATATTCAACCCCTGACGATTATTGTGTCAATTCGCTGCAGATTTTAACTTTTCGGAGTCCTTCCCCTGCCAGGATATGAACTTCGGGTTTTGATGGCTCGAGTAAACGTTGGCTGTTCGTTCATTCGCTGCCAAGTTTAGCCGCAGCCAGTCTCAAACGAATTTCAATTCGGGACGCACGTGTTTTATTTTGTGGTTCTCCATTTATCGGGCTTTACGTTTCCGTCTCGGCATTCGCGGTCAAAACAAATGCATTTTTGATTACGGCAAAGAAAGGAAACATTGCGAAACGCAGCGAAATAAAAGGAAAAGTGCAAATTGATACGATTTTCTGTGAAAGTGAGTGAGAATGAGTGGAAAATAAATTGTGTGTCAGTGTCCGTAAATGTTAAAATTTTTACTAACATGCTTAAACTGAAGTCTCTGATAATAGCTAGAGCAATATATCTCAAGTGAGTCATACATATGTACGTACATCTATAAGTAGCGGGTATCCCATCCTGTCGTTGAACCTCATTTCGCTTGCATAAATCAACAGTAAAATATTTATTTTCCCATCGGAAATGAACTGAGACAAGCGACGTGATTTAATGCTAATCGAAAATGCATTTGTTACCACCAACTTCCATGCATCCAAGAAAACGAAAGAAAAACAATTTTCCCTTTTCGCAACTTTGTCTCAAAAATGCGTGTCAGTTGCACGAAAAACGAGAGTTCCCACAACTTGCAAGAACATAAAGAATTCTTTTCGGTTTTCCCTAAAGAAAAAGTTTTTGTAACCCAGAGTGAAAGTTTCCCTTTTTTTTCTTACTTTATCTGGCGTCCTACCCCAAGTTACTTTTAACTTATCTGCTTTTGATTTCATTTTACATGGAAGGGATCAGAAGTGGTAGGGCAATAAGGGAAATCCTGCTGATGAGCACGTGTACAACTGGACAAACTGAAAGTATCCGCATGGCTGAGTGATTTGTTTTGGATTGATGGTTGTTGGTTGGTTGGTGGTTTACATGATATGGCTTGTGTGACAGATTAGCGCTAAATGTCCAAAGAAAAGATGAATGACAAGTTGATATCAATGATCAATTTGAAATATATACTAGAAAATTGGAAGATAAGTGCTGCTTACACAAAGGGAAAGCTAAAGGATATTAATTTTTCTTGTGGAATCTTTGTTTTACTCAACGAACTTAAAATAATAGTGTTGATTTTTTTAACTAAAGCAAATTAAACGATATTAATGTATTGGTTTTATACCAACTTTTATACCAAAATTATTACAAAAATAGTTCTAAGTTTGCATAATATATTTGGGATGATAATTCCATAAATGATTGCAATACTTTTTGATGATTGATCTTGGGGATCTCGTTTTTTGAATACCATATACTACTTGAAAATGTGTTTATGTTATATGGTATATAGGGAGATTAAATTTGGAATTGAAACAATAAAATTCAGTACATAAAAGCCGTATATCACCGCTGAGTTAAATATATTATATGTACAATAATTGTATTCTAAACAAAATAAAGATCACATTAGGGTTCTTTAAATAGATCGATTAGATTCAGGTAAAAGTAGTTTTCACTATTATTTCTATATTTAAAATTCATTATATTAGATTAAGTTAGAAGTTTTGAGTTGATCTATTATAATCCGAAAGATAGTTTAAAAATATAATCTAATAATGGAAAACTATTTCTCATTAGCTGTTTTAAAAAGAGTTCGAAAATATGATGCTTGAACTTAACTAAATTAGTTTAGGTTTTAATTGAATTGAAATGATTAATAATAATTATTCATAATGATCCGGATGATATTTGAAAAACAAGAAACCACAAACGTAGTACATTTTTCTGTTTAGTTTAATAAAAATCGTTTAAGTTTCATTTCCACCGACTTAAGTTTTGTTAAAAATGACTATAGCAAATTTATGCAATCAATAAAAACAAATTTTTAAGTATTTAGATTTCTTGGAAACCATTTTTAAGAATTGCAATTTCAAACCTTTTTAATGCATCTTTTGAATTTTGAATAACTTTATAACCAATTATTTCAATGAAATTATTTCAAGTCAAGAATACTCAACTTTAGATACATTTTTCCTTAGAACTAACTTAGTCCCGACTCTCTGCTCTGCTCTTTTGTTTTCCGCATGAAAATTCCATTGTAAGGAAAATTTATCATTACCTCATTATTTGTGGAAGAGAAATAACAAACTAAAGTTTGGTGAAAACTCTTAAAATATTTCCCTTTCTCCTTTTTACGTTTACTCGAATATCCCGTCGACTTTTTCATAAACTTTATCTTTTTCATTTTTATTTTTTTCTGTAATTAAGCATCAAAAATGAAATATAAAATCCGGCAGGAGGAGAAAATTCTGTTTTTCCGAAGAACTCTCAAGATGAAATTTCAATATTTTCATCCTTTTTTTTTTCTCGATGTATATCCCATTTCCATTGATTTTTCGCCAAAGATGAAATAAAACAAATAAAAAAATAAGAAGAAATCATCGAAAAAGAAAATGCAAAATCGTTAATTAATACGAGAATGTCAAACGGTTGACCCCAAATGGAAACAGTAAAGGAAATTGGTTGCCATAGCCACCAGATGAGGGAATGGACTCCAAAAACTTAAAAAGGCTAAGTCTATACATAAACGTAAAATAAAATCGGAAATTACCTTCATATTCCCTCTGTTTTCTCAACCTACTCCTTCTCCAAATTCCTTTTGCGCCTTAAGGCGGTTCAATTTTTTTTATTTTTAAAACAATTTTGTAAACCAAAATTGTTAAACAGCCGCTGGCAAATGTTCACGCTCCCTTTAAAGTGCCATCATCAGGCCAGAAGTAAGGGACAATGGCTTGTGAATCCTGCGAAGCGGAATGGCTGGCAGGAAGGCAGTTTGGCAATTAATTAGATGCCGCTAAAAACAATAACAAAAGATGAGCTTGTCGCTCTCATTAATCTTATGACCTCATAAAGACAGACACACACACACACACACACACACAGAGAGACGCCAGGATACAACAGACAGACTGAAAAGGACACATGTCCAGGCAAAGTGGTCCTTTAGCAAGGACATTGAAATCGAACTAAATGGAAGAGCCCCCTGTCACGTGCTTTGAATTAAATTTGTGTGTTTTTTTTTTTTGGCTTTGCCTTTATAGGATTCTGTTTCTTTTTTTTTCTTTTATATATATTTTTTTTGTGGTTTCTTGCCGGTCTTTGGCCAGGTTGTCCAGGTGATTAATGTTCAGACGTGGCTTGTTTAATTAACTTGCATTTATGCCTGACAAAGAAGAGCAGTCTGTCTGTAGACACACGCGTGCATAGCCCCCTCCCCCCCATTAGCCAGACAGATGACAAGTAGTTAAAGAGACTCTTCAGGTGATTGGAGGCAAATTTATTGAAGTGACTTTTACTGGTCCATTGCTCATGGTCTAATGAAAGTAAAGAAATTAAATGAAATTTGTCACAATAGAAACATGTTTGGACATCATTGACCTTGCTTGGTATCATTAGCAATGACAATTTGGTTTAATCTTTCTAATCTGATGATTGGCTTACTATCTTTGTTTTTCAAACGAAATTAACAGGATAGACTTTTACGTTTATAAATTAAATTTTACGAGTATTAGTAAGAAGGAAAAATCGAAATTATATTGTTAAACTTTATTTAAAAAAAATCATTCGGAGCTGCATTAGTTTTCATTTATTTCAAATAATTTACTTTAAAACCAACATTATTTACTTAAGTAAATTTCTCTTTTTGAAGCGAATTTGGAGCTAATCTTTTCTTTCGTTTTTAAAACCAACTGATTTTACGTCAAAATATTACAGTTCAAAAGATCGTTTAATTATCATATCTACTTTAAATTTTTGCATTCGAAAGGTCTTTTCTTTATTAAATCGATTTAAGATATTGCATTGAAAGAGATTGTAAAAGATAATATTATTAAGTAAATACTTATATACCTTTATTAACACGTCAGTTTTTTGTATACGATTTCGTTTGAACACGGTTTTTATACGCTGCGCGTCATCAGGTTAGCGCCCCCTTTGCATTCTTTGTTTACATATGTATGTTAAATATTTTCTTAATCAATTTAATGCAATTTTTTTCCAAAAAACTTTCATAAATTACTGATAAAATAAAATTGAATTGGATGTTATAACTCTTAAGATAAAATTTAAATAATTTTTTTTAGAAAAAGTATAGAAAAATATGTAATTAAAAATTGGTCATCAGGATAACGCCCCCCAAGGAAAATTTAAGTTATCTCGCTTAATTTGTCAACCACTGTCACCAAATTTTTGTGCATCGTAAATAGCTAATTCTCTTTGCTCTGCCGTTTAAATTTTGACAAGGATCGATTTTATCTGTGGAAAAACAAATCCGAGATTGAATTATTTATGAGCTCTATTTTTGTTCCTTTTAAAGCTAACTACATATTATATTAATATGTTTAATATTATTTATTTTTGTTATTTTCATAATTTTAATATTCGTTTTACATGGTTTTCCCATTTAAAAGCTTCATTTTGTTTTGTACGGGTTTTTCAGCAACTTATTAACCATGTGAGTCGGGGAAAAGGTGTAATTAAAACAGAAGTTTTTTAAAGCAGATCAATTCAAAAGAAAACTTTATTCTACAAATTTACTTCTATGAAACAAATTTGTAATTTTATTTAAATACTTTTTGTTTAAGGTTATTTCACCAACTGTAGAAGGTTTTTATAATATATAATAAATAAATTTACAATTATTCTTCTTGTTAGGCGATGTCAAATCAAATCAAAAATTCAGTTTCAGCCTTTTTCTCATAGGATCACTTGGGTTTCATCTTTTTTAACCTGCTTCTGCTATACTTGATAGAAGAACAAAAATTGAGAATAGAGGTGCCAAAAGAATTCCTTAGTTTCTATGGAAGTTGTGTTGTATTGAAGTCCAATATTCAATTATATATGTATGAAAATGTCACGATTAAATATTTAAATTTTTGTTTATAATGCAAAACAACTGCACATGGACAATAAAATGGACTGGGGGGCTATTTAAAATGAAGCAAGCAAGTCGTCCCTGCCGACTTTGAGTATACCCTGTACGAACTAGTTATATTAAATCAAGATCGGCATCAACTTAATTCAAAATTCCTTTTAACATACAGCAACAGCTACCGCATGCTACCTCGCTCACTCTTGCCACCCAATGTCGCCTTGGCAATTCAGTTCAAAATGCACATTCGTATATCTTCGATATTCATTGTACGATTTCGACTAAATTTGGTTGCATTTTGGCCATATTGGGTGTGTCAAATAAGAGTGTGATTCCTTTAAAACTTCTCTAGTAAATCGTTTTTCTAAATTGTGGGGGCGAAAGTGGGCGTGGCAAAAATTTTAAACAAACTTGATCTGCTTGGGCATAAGACGGATGTTCACAACAAATTTGATACATCTAGCTCCTATAGTCTCCGAGATCTAGGTGTTCATACGGACATGTCTCAATCGACTCGGCTGTTGATGCTGATCAAGAAACGAGATGCTGGTCGGAAACGCTTCCTTCTGCCTGTTACATACATTTTAGCGACTTTAATATACCCTTTTACCCTGTGGGTACAGGGTATAAAAAGGAAATATATAAACTAATATTCGAACAAGGGAATGCAAAGACTATTATATATTTTTTCCTATTTATTTATTTAATTGCAAGACGAAAATCGTTCAAAATTATAATTACTAGCCGAAGTGACAGAGTCCATCAATCTAAATTGTACCTATTTGTTTTAAATATTTACTGTTAAATTTAGTAAAGTTCTGGATATTGATGTAGTACTTATATATAATATTAAAAAAAAAAAAAATAAAATAATATTACCTTATTTGTCATATAAACAACTTATACATAATAAAACATTATTCACAAGGGACTAATCCTAAGTACTTCAGCGTCTAAAAATATTTTTTTTTGTAACCTTTCAGTTTTTTTTTGTTTTATTATAAATCCTTAATATGTATTCTTCGTTTTTTTTTTAATCCCCTATGAAGAAAGCTTTTCCAATGAAATCACTGAAATTTTATGCATTATTTACTCGTTGCCCACATGTGTATATAGTAGCTGTATATATATGTATGTACATACATATGTATATATATATTGTGTGATATTTATCAACAATGTCTTTTCATTGCTAACAACTGCATTAATATTTGCCTCGCCCGTCTCATATAAAATAAATATTTAAAGGAAAAAAGAAAAATATATATACATATGTATATACATATGTGTTCGATAAGTGTGTGTGTTTGCATTTACATCAAAGGGTCAGGGATGGAGCTGAAGTGTGAAGAGGCAAACCCTGATCGCTCATAAACATAAAGATGATGATGATGATGATGAGGATGATGCGGATGATGTTGCCCCAAAATCCAATTAAAATGTTAATTTTTTGCACAAACAATTATAACAATATAAAGTTTATGCAGGCTGCTAACGGGCAAAGAAGTGAGAAAGGCGGTTTGCCTCGAGAGATAATCGCAGGATGGGCCATTTAAATGCATTTCTTTGTTATTGTGTAATGAGCTCTATTTGTGTTGCGGCGCCAATCAAACAATGAGCACAGAATTGACTTAAAATTAACATTGAAATATGAAACAAAACGACACTCGATCCCAGTGATTGGTAAATGCAATTCTTTACTGTTAAGTAAACAATTGAAAATCCTTCGCTATTCACCTGCAGGCGACAAAAAAAATATTTTTCAATGGAACATTATTGTCTTTTGTTGAAGAAGTGTAAGGTGATATTCGGCATGATAATAATTTGGTGGACTTTTATTTAATATAGAGCTAGTAAATGACAATTACTTAAAGCACAAAATCATTTGATAAATCTATAGATAAATCATATAGAGAGCTTTAACCAGATACCGTGGGATACAGAGAAAGGTTAGAGTGCCTTGAGCATTTCCAAAAAGCACTAAACCGGAAATGGCCCTAAATACCATAAAGTCACTTCCGTGCCAATTGCGTTTGGTCGGTTGGAGTTTATAATTCAAAAGTGGTCAATTGGAAAAATTCTGTTAAAGTCTCTAAAGTAATCAATAGGTCAATACAACTTGAATGAATATGTAAGCATTTTATTTAACTGATAAGTTAAATCAATTCAATTTACAACTGAGTAGTTACCCCTTTAAAGTGACATACTTTTCTGTAATATTAAATGTGTCTTTCCTTTAAGTATAGTTAAGTATAATTCCCTTAAAATTGATTACATTTTATCTATGGGGTCGGAACTTTTCCTAATAATGGCCCTTTAAAGAAGAAATAAATGTTGTACAATTTGAGATGACAAATAATAAGTTAAAGAGAATAATGGGAAAAAGTACTAGAAGGACTTTACCGAAGTTCTTATAGTCTTAGGAATTGCATTTTTGACAATTAGTTATATACTCCAGCAGAATCACTAAGAATGTAAAACAAAACGTAATTGAGAAAATTTGGTTTTCATACTAAACATTTTTTTTTTCGTTCGACTGATTTTATGGTATCTATACCATATACACGACCGATTCTGTTGAAATTCTGTAGAGATGTTTTTCTATATATCAAACTCACAAATATCAAATTTCATAGCAATCGGTTTTGAAACTATCAGTTTATTGATCGAAAACACTATTCTTTATCGATTAAATCTAAGGAAGTGATATGGTAATATCAACTTCGTACTGATCACTAATATATATGTACATTATATATGTAGTTGGAAATACATACTTCCTTCTAGCCGTTTAAAACTTTTGACTAAAATTAATATACCCTTATTGCAAGGATAAAATAAAAGTCCATGAACCAGGTAGGAAAAACTTTTAGAGGCCGGGAAAGAATTTATTCTACTAACAAGTTACAGAATGATGTTAAATAAAAGTAAAATTATCCCCTATCCTCTGGTTAATTATAAAGAAAACAGTAAAAACGAAAAAAAAGTTAATTATTATTATTAATAACTTTAGTTAATATATGTATAAAAATATATAAAAACTTTAGTTAATATATAAAAAAAATAAAATAAACGCATTTAAAGAAAAAATGCAAAATATCTAGAAAGAAAGAAGTAATGAATATTATCAGATAATAATTTAATAGCTTTTAATTGATTAAATATAACTAAATTTAAAACAATTTTAACTATGCTTAATTTGCTTTTTGGTAACTACAGCATTTAGTTTTGAAATTTTATTAACTAAAGATTATGTCTAAATATAATTGAAATTAATAAGCCAAATTGATAGCATCTCATTCTCTCCTTTTTTCCTCCATCTCTCTCTCTCTCTCTCTTTGCCGGTATACACGAAAGGAGGTCTTGAGCTGTTGACTGTTTGCTGGAAATCATGTGAAACTTGAAATTCTAATGCAATCAAATGTCTCTAATCAAGCACATGCAACCACAATAAAGGGTAAATAGAAATATAGTGCAAAAGTCCAAAAACAATTTAAGCCAAATACAGCACAAGAAGAAGAGGAGGAGCTTAAGACGATCATGGCCAGGCCAGTTAAATGGAAATGCATTGGCAATGGAATCATCATCAACATAATCATTAGCCTAATGCTGATTTCACCTCTAACAAATGCCACAATGATTAAGGACCAGTCCCAAGGAGTCCAAGGATCCCACGAGCAACAGGAGCAAGAACAACAACAACGCATTAAGTCAATATGTAAGTGCATGCATGCTTAAATAGATGTATATATACATATATATCTACGTATAGTACAAATATACAAGTATTTGATTTACATGAGGGAAATGTTTATTTTAATTCTGGTTTATATAATTTGCGTTGGTTTAAACAACATTTTCTTTGGGCAACAGCTGTATCTGATTTGTTAGATTGCCTTATTAATCTTCTTCTACATTTTGCAATGAAATTCAATAGGATTTTGCCAAGGTTTCATGTTTGATTAAAATTATTTACTTATTAAGAGATGATTTACTTAGTTCTAATTAAAAATCAAAATGGAATCCTTTCGATATTTGATGTGTGATTGAAAATCAGCAAGATTTACTTAGTTCTAATTAAAAATTAAAATGAAATCCCTTCAATATTTGATTTGCTGCTGAAAACCTTTTAACTTTTGTTGATTTATGATTAAGGAAATATTTTCAATCAATTATAAAGCAATTTACTTAGTCTATTTCCGGATGAATGTATTAAATTGAAACTTTTGATGATTAACAAAGTTTTATAAAGATTTTTACATATAAAAAAAAAAAAATGGATAAAAAGCATCTGTGCCTTTATTTTTAGAAAGGTTTTAATAAAATTAAATTATGTAAACAAAAATCATATGTTAACTGGTTATGTCGTTTAAGAAACATGTTTCAAAATAACATTTTTCTTAAGCACATTAAATTTAATTCAAAATATGGGCAGACTATGGTGAAATCTGAAATGATTTTGATTTGGAATCCCATCCATTATCTACATATCTATTTATACTAAGTACATTAAGTGTCATTTTCAAATACATCTATGTATATGTAGACAAGCTTTCAGCTATTTAAATGATCATTTATTTCACATTACGTTTTGAGGTATGTTTATCTAATATGTGTATAAATTCAAATTTTAACAGAAAATGCATTTCAAATACACGTTGAGCATAAATTGAATTAGATGAGAAGTAGGAGAAAATATGTTTTCCTTATCAGAAACTAAATTCAAGCTTGGACTAAATGAAAATGCAATGAAAACATTATGGTATATTAAGTTATAAACATAATAAACTTGGTTCCGGTCTAAGGCTCGCATTTATTCCCTCTCTCTCTCTTTCACTGCTTTCTATCACTCTCCTCTCCTCACTCTATCGTTTGTTATTTGTGTCAAATATAATTCATACGGTGGTTCTGCCGCTGCTTATGCTGCTGCTACATACATAGCTGCTCCCACACTTAATTTATGAGGAAGTTTAATGCAGTAAATGCCTAAATCAATTATGGCCAGCAGGCGGAAAGCAAAAAAAAAAAGAAGAGAGGTGTCATGGGACACCCAGATGAAACGAAGTTTCTTTCGATTAAGGGGGTGATAGCTGCTTTATTCATGCAATTTTGAAAAAAAAAATTTATTTTAATTAATACTTTAACAATATTTTTTTAAAAACTATATACATATGGATGAATGTACATATTTCGAAATACTCCGCCCAACAGGAAACCATTTAAAAAAAATAGCTCAAATGCTACCAAAATGCCACGTTGATCCTAATTGCAAAAACCAAACATTATTTAAATTGTAAGACTTCAGCCCATACGATAAACTATAAAAAATTCAAAATTCCAAAAAATTAATTTTTTACAGATTCGATAAAAGTCACTTTAGTTCAGATAGGTTTATAAAAAATGGGTTTATTATAATAAAAATAATTTGAAAATTTGAGCAAAATCGGTTAGGGAGTTTTTGACATATGTATCTTGCCAGCAGTTTTAAGGAACCGAGTCTCGTAAAACACATTTGAATGTTGTTGCCCGCAACCAGGCTCTATATACAACTACTCAGGTTTACGGCATTACTTCTAAACGTCTTTAGATTTTGAAAAAATCTTTTGCTCAGGTATTTTAGACATTCTAAGGGTAAGATGCAATAATAATTTAATGCAAGGTGGGCTGCCAAATTTCGCCCGACGACAATATTTGCAACAAACAAGCATCCGAGCAGAGAAAAAGGGATCGGGATCGCGAATCCGAGCATATATGTACATACATATGTGCAATATATACCACGAATACATATGTATGTACATATGCACATATATGCATGTGTGAGTTTGTGGGCAGCGAGACGCGATCGCGACATTTTTTCTTCTTACCTCTGCTTCACACATTTATGACGCTTTCTCAATCTCAGAATCTTTGCTTGTGCGTCCCGTATATACTTGTTCGTCCCGCATTTATTTGTGCGTCCCTCTGCCTAAAAACTCGAGCTCGCTACCTCTTTTCCCTTCCGAATTTGCTTGTGCGTCCCTCTCCATGAGTCCGCTACCTCTTTCCTCTTCCGCATTTGCTTGTGCGTCCCTCTGCCCACAAACTCGAGCTCGCGACCGCTGCTTGTGCGTCCGTCTCTGTCTACATATGTATTCGTACACTGTTCAATGCGAAAGAAAAAGACAAAACAGTTGGTAACGGTAAAAGTGTCGTTACACTTTTTAGTCTTAATTTTTTCGGTTTAGCCCCTACCGCGCGATAAGAAACTTCGTTTCAAAAAAAAGAAAGGGAATGAAATCCTAACAGTTTTTACCAAAAGAAACGACAAAATGATACCCTGTTTTAAGTAAAATTCATGAACCAAAACTTTAAATTGAATTTATCTGTAAATTTTATGTAACGGTTACAAATGCTCACTTTTTGAATGCAATGGCGACATCTAGCGGATAACATTCTGTTATGAAGTATGTAAATATATTTGTCCTTCTCTATTTCTATCTATCTATACTTAAGTCCGTTCTTGCTGTTACATTCTCGTATTATAGTAAAGAAAAATATTTTACAGTCGCCTTCGGACTTCTAAGAAAAACTCAAAAGGAAATAAAAGCCTTCCCACGTTTTATTTTGTAATAAAAAATATAAAGATTTAAATGTTTGTGGTATTAAAATCTTTCTTTTTTCAATTTTCAAATTAAAAACGATTTTTGCTCTTAAATGTACTCATCTTATTTTCATTTGTTTATTTATACTTCATTCGGATGATAAAAAAAATAAGAGTACGCCCACGTTCTTTGGATAAAAATACGACTAAAAATACGGAAAAACAAATGTTTGAAGTATATATTATAATCTTTGTTTCTTATTTTTCAAACTAAAAAGATTTTTGCTTTCAAATGCTTTTAGGCCTATTTTTATTTTGCTCGAATATAATGTAAAATAAACAACCGAACCAGATATGAAAGATAAAGCGACGAGACTTTAAGCTGAGATATCTTAACTTTACTTAAATTTAGTGAAGACTAAAAAGTGAACTTTAAAATTGACAGTATATATAATGGGTATTCGGCTATATTCTTAGCCTGTCAAAAGATTAAATAGTGTTAAAGTCATCCATATCTAGGCATGAATCTAGTCTTAAATATATGTAGTAGTATATATACGGTTTAGCTTAAATATGGTTTTAACACAACGTTCGCCAGTGCCTGAAATGCCCAATACAACCTTTTTTACTCCATCAGCACTGGATATAAGAAGCTCAGGGGGAAAAAAAGCGAAACCAAATAAGCAAAAGCAAAGAATAAAATCTACTTAGCACATGTAGACTTTAATTAAATCATGGCAAAGAGCTGGCAGCTGGCTAGCTAAATGGCTGGGAGAACCGCACTGAACAGAAAAGTAGAACAGAGTAGTCCTAAACAGCGAAGGCATTCTTCATGTTAATCAACATAACTCAGAAGCCACCAAGCAGAAGTAACAGCAGGAATAGGAGCAGGAGCAGACGCAGGAACGGCAGGGGAGATCAGAAGAAAAAGTAGCGCAAAAACCTTGTGGCCTGGTCTGCGGCTTTCACACTTGAAGAGCCAAAGAGAAGTCTCTTACCGTCGTTTTATTATTATTATTATTGTCATTATTACATATTGTTGTTGTTGTTCATCATCAGTGTCTGTGCGTGTGTGTGTGCCTATGTCTATTGTTATGTTGTGCAATTTTCAAAAGAAAGAAAAAAGCAAAGACACCTACACAGTTGCCCAGTGAAGCCCTAAACACGTGCCAGTCTGTCTTTTAAATGGAAAACGGAATGCGTTTATTAAAAAAATGTAAATAAAATATTAAACATAAAAATGTCATACACATGTTTACTTACTCGAATTTGAATTACTTTCAATATTTGTTTATTATAGATAAGCATAATTGAAATGTATTTAAGATGTATTATAAATTTTATGAGATCATTGGTATACATAGAATAGAAATTTTAAGACTAAGATTTTTGGTAAAGGGACCAGTATCATAGAGTTTCAGATAAATGAGGACAATTTTGGTCCATTTTGTGGTTGTGCGAACTTTTCAAACAGGAAATGAAAAGCATTTCTATCAAAGTCTCCCTTTATAGAGAAAAATTTTAATATACTTGACCTAAAACTTGTCTCGATAGCAAAAGAATATTTTGCTTTCCCTTTTTTTTTTTTCTAAATTTGAGGTTATCAAATATATATTTCTTTATTTCTAGAATACTTTAGCTTCGCTGCCTCAATTGTTGCATGTTGTAAACATGTTTTCTTTTACAAAGAAAACCCAAAATTGAAATACAAGTTAATTTATCTAACTCTTCAATGTTTCAATTCCAATTGAAGTGAATTCCCTTTTTTTCTGCTCTATTTGCTGGCCACCTGCTTTATCTGCTACGCCATCTTTCGTCTGCACCCTCTTTAACCCTAGAGCATATATTGACAATTTTTGTCAGTCCCTTGATGATGTGGGCATTGGCTTTTGCCCAAAAAAAAAAAAAAAAAAAAACGAGCTCGAGGACATCTTTCGGAACAATTGCTTCTCCTGCAGCTACGCAAAAGACAAACAGAAGTCAAGCGCAACTGCAGACGAAAAAGTCAACAACAATGCACACACGACATGGACTTATGAGTCCCTCTACCCTCCACACCCCCTACCTCCACTACATGACAACTCGATGCCATTGGAGTACAATTTCCTACCAGACAAAAGGACCACACCCACCAACAAGAGGCAATGGGCAACGTTGCGTAAATCAACTCAAAACTTTAAGTCGATATGCTTGAGAGCGTGGCAAAAAGCAAAAAGTCACAGTAGACGGGAGAAGGGGCAAGAACAAGATCGTAAAATAATTTTATTACCCACCAGCGTGGACCGCCACACAATTAAACTTCACCATAGAATGGGGCAAGGGGGTGGGGGGTTGGAGGCTCATTTTTATATCATCTCGAGAGAAAGGAGGAAGGAACACAAAACAAAAAGAGAGCACAAAAAAAAAAAAAACGACGTGCTCGGCCATTTGTCGTGGCAATTAAAAAGTTTAGATTATTTTGTAAGAGTATATAATAGAACGGGGCGTGGCTCAATTCATAAATGACTACTTCAAGAGCTATAAAAAAATGAAAAGGGGTTTAATTGGCATTTAATTTAAGTATAAGAAATGAAGTATTTCAGTATTCAGTTTGTTATGAAATGGCAACTTATAGGATTCAAAAATTTGATAACCTCCAAAATGCGGGCAATTAATGTTTTCTTTTTTTTCCAAATTAATTAAATTAATGAGCTGAATGTGATGATTAAGGATTAAATTGTCATTATAATTATTATTTTGTTGGCCGTCACTGCTGCTGCTGCTGTTGATGATGACGAAGCTCTTACAATCGGTTTGCTCCATTAAATTGTTAAACAATATTGCTGCTGCTCTGTAATGTAGGCAATAAAAATGGACAAGACTGAAAGAAAATGATAGGCACAGTGGTTAAAGATTTGTAAAGACAATTTGAATATATTGAATTCTGAAAATAGGTCCAGCCTTTCCCTCATTTCTTGTTAAATTCGGATATGAAACAATGGAAAACAATCAAAACAATTAAGTGCAATAAAAAGCGGTACTTTATGTATTATTATTAAATATTTTCAAATGAATAACTATTTTTTAGTTAATAAGGAAGTACAACTTACTTGCAAAAGAGTAAAAATCAAAGAGGAAGAGCTGTTAGAAACTATCGATAACACCAAACGGCAAGATTACGACGCAGCGTGAATGATTGGTAGCTCATTTTTGAGCATTTCTGTTTTCTGTTTCATTCCCAAAGTTTCCAGAGCTTCTTCTTTTTTCATTGCAATGTTTCTATTTCACTATAGACCAAATTTTTTCTCATGTTTAATTCAAATAAGTAAATTTTTTACTGATCCGTCTACATCTTTATATAACTCGCAGCTTCAAAACATATTCTCCATTCATAAAACTACCAAAACAACATACGTCCAATTGCTTTAGGATTATTCAGCTAAAAAGTTTTTTAAGTATGTAAAAATATGGACATTTTAGCTAATTAGTTATAACACTTTTTTTTTGTCACATGCGAATCAATGTTGGCGTGAAAAAACGAATTTAACTTTGTCGCCAATTTTACTCATTTTCCTTTTACCATATGGCCATTGCCCTCTGGTCTACAATTCGCGCAGTTTACTCGTTGTTACTGCTGTTCTTGTTACTTTGTTCTCTCCCTTCTTCTTTTTGTTTTTTTTTTTTCTGGCCGTCGCAATTTAATAAACATAAATTTCATTTAAACAATACAAAAGCAGCAACAACTATGTGTTTGTGTGTGTGTGCGCGTGTGTCCCATATGCATATACACAAGAGGAGACGTAATTTTATTTCATATTTTCCACTTTTGCCTGGACCAACTTTTGTGCGGACACAAGAGGCAGCCTACATACATACACATGTGTGTGTGTGTGTGTGTGTGTGTGGAACAGGATTGGAGCAGGCCAACCATTAAAGAGGCCGCGCCATGAAGGATATAAGGAAATCATATAAATACAAGCTCATAAAAATCATGGCTGCATGTCCCTTTTTACCAGCTGTCTATGTGTGTTACTATATCTGTGTGTGTTGATTCGGTTATTGTCCTGCCTGGCTCTTTATATGTACATATAGATGTATATACATATATACATAAATATATTTGTAAGAGTTTCTCTTAGGTTTTTTGTGTGCCTTTCTTTTGTGGCTGAGAGTGTTATGAATTGTTTTACATAACTTTTTTTTTCTTTTCTTTTTTAAATATGCGGCATATGCTCGACTTTTTTGTTGATAGTATTTTTGGACATACACACATATGTATGTATGTATTTATATATATTTTTGGAGACATTTCCCCTTGTAAGCAAATTTGAAGTCAAGCGAATTCTCATTTTTGTTTGTGAATGACCACAGATTGTTGGTAAGTGAAGCATGTTTTGGGCCATGTTGAAAACCATTTTGGTGTGGAGCAAAAAGTTTAGTTCCTAAATTCGATTTTAAAACTATAGAGAGAGAGGAAACGAGTATTTTCGGGTTTTCTATGCCTGTTTGGAGCCATAACTTTTTTTTTGATTAGATAATCATGTCATTTGAATAATATTTATACTCTAATTTGCAGGTTTAAAAAATTATCGTTTCTTACATTTAGATTTTTTATAATTTCCCTTTCAAGACTAATGAACTTTTATTGCCTTTAATTTTTGCTCTGCATAGTTATTTTATAAAACATACAAATTTATTTATACTGTTTAAAATAGAAAAATCAAGTATTAATTTCATTTAAATGTTGATTAAATTTTCATTTGTTTATTTTCTATTAAATTTTTCTAAAAAATAAAGGTAATTTGTAATTTCAATTTTGATTGCCATATTCAATGTTGTTTTCATATTATTACACTTAATTATTCATTTATTTGATTAGTTAATCTTTCAAAATCAGCTTGCAGTTTTGCATTTCAACAGTCATAAAATATTTACTTGACTTATTTAATTTGACATACATTTCAGTCACATTTCATTTGAAATTTCAACTTCCACCATATTTGCGCATAATTAAGAATACCAAATCTTAATCTCAGTTAAGCCGTAAACCACAATTCTTAAGGCAAAATTAGAGGACTTTTAAATTACTTAAGCTTCGGCTTAGCCACAGGCAAAGTCATGTTGTCTCATAAAATATGTCAGCTACTTAAAGTCAACATGAAAATTAACAACACTCGGCGTATACGTAATATGAAAAAGGCACAGCAGCAACTGAAAAAGATTTATGGGATTTTTTCCTTTTCCTTTTTGGAAACTTAGTTTTCCCAACAAGATGTCGGCTGTTGTTGTTGTTGTTGTTGTTGCTACGTTGGTATGTTTTCAAAAACAAGTTAATTTCAACTCAAGGCCATAAAAATGTTAACCAATTTTTTTGTTGTGTTGTTGTTGTCTCTGTTACCCTTTGAATAAATCAGTGAATGAAATGTTTGAGGTGTTTGCATAAGTGGCCAACAGAGTGAGAGTAAAAGAAATTTATACGTACATTGACTTAAGTATCAACTTGACTATTACTGTGTGAGTCTGTGTATGACTATGTTGTGTGGGTGCGTATGAGGGTGTGCGTGTGTGCACGAAAACCCTAGCATACTTTTGTGCGCGACAACACTAAATTAATTTGCCTTTTCGTCCCAGACATCAACAGACATTCACAGGGACCTAATAAAGTAGCATGTCTGCCAGAAATACCAGAGGACCTAAATCAATTGCCTTTAAGTAACTCTTGATTCAAGTTCAAGGTTTCAGCAAAGCAGACATAACAAAAAGAAAAAAAAAAACAACAAAACAAAAAAAAAACACCAAGAAAATAAACGAAATATGGGGTAATAGAGCAAAATTAAGGTTTAAATAAATTTTCGTTTAGGAAATTTGATACAAAATTGGTGAAAAATGTTTGGTTTTTCTCCATGAACTAATTTTTAATGACATTTTCTCTATCCCTAAAGCAAATTCTAATCAACTTTTAAATGCCTTTAGAAAGTTTTCCTTTTACGACTTTTATCTTTTATGTCGCAATCAAAAATTGTTTATAAGAAAATCATTCCCTTTTGCAAAATTTATGAACCATAAAACACTTGAAACAATTAACTACCAAAAAAACAAAAAAGAAATTTGTATCAACGATAAATGCTTACGCTTGGTGTTATATGACAGAACAAAGACTGGAGTAGAGTCAAACTAATCGAATATGCAGAGCACGCATCTGGGGTAAAATGCAATCCAATTTGAATGTTAGGGAAATGTTTCTTCCCCCTCCCCTTTTTCTCCCCCATCGTTGTGTAGTGGAAAGTAAACAGTGCCAGGACAAAAGCATGCTCCAGGATCAGGAATAAATGACTGTGGCACATGCACTAGATGCATAGAAGATTGCACATACAGATATACTCCATATGCTCTTGTTTTTCTCCCATTCACTCTATCTCTCTCTCTCTCTCTCTCTCTGTCAGTCTCCCTTTGCAATTTATAATTGCCTGCATGCCTTGCCACAGATCCGCCAAAAAGGGTGGGCGGGGGTAAAGAAAGGAAAACTTTTTAATTAGTTTTCCTTTTAATATTATTACGCATATGGTCGGGCCTTGCCTTTTTTCTGCCTGTTAATTTGCTAATTGAAGTTGATTGCCATTTCATATTGTTTATAAATTATAACCAATATATGATGTATTGCTATTGAAGTGGGCGTGGCATACCACAAAAATTCCTGATTTATGGTTTCCATAAGTGGCGAAGAGAGGGAGGGGTGGAAAAAAAATGCATTTTCAATGATGTTGGCTAAATAAAACAAAAATAAATTCCATATAAATACATCTAGAGTAAATCTATATTAAATGATGATGCCTGTTGTTGGTTTCTTGTTTGTGGGCGTGGCATATGTGTTTCCTGAACTAATAGCAAGCCATAAATTTTCCTCTGTCGGCCGGTAACTAAATTTAATTTCAGTTTCAACAGCCACAGAGCTAAACTAAATTCTCCAAATTGTATGCCATAAAGTTATTTCTTTCTCGTTTTTGCTTTTTTTTTTCTTCTTCTATTTTTTTTTTTGCAAATGTTGCAATTTTTTTTTTGTTAGCATTTTCTCTCTTTATTTATGTCCAATAAATATTTGCAGGGTATGATAAGTTCTTTTGTTGGTAAGTCAACTGAAGGTTTGATTTGCTTGCACCTAAATTTTTTTTATAATTTGATAAACTTACTATATATTCTGTTTTGGTAAAGAAGAATACATTTTCCATATCTGACTGCCTAATATTATTTTGAAGATTCCTGTCAATTTGGAAACTTTTTTCGAATCGACATGAATTAGATACGAAATACAGTTATTATTATTAAGTTCTTCAGTCAATATATTTCTCTTTTATTTAAGACGTAATAAAGTTTAAAAAAAACTCAACAGATTTCTGTGAAATTATTTTATTTTTGCTTGAAAGATGTCTGAAAAATTTTTTTATTTAGAGGTGTGAATATATTTAAACTTATGATTTTTGTGTATACTATTCTTTTGTATCTTTTTCTGCATAGTCAGACTTTATCTAATTATCGACTGAATTATTAAATCTTCAAAAATATAAAATATACCTACAATATTAACGTGTCTTTGCAAATCTGTGTATAAAGATATACAAATTTGAACAAATTTGATTCTAAATTATAGCATTTAGTATTTGCTAGGGCAGTTAAAAACGAGATCTTTCAAAAATATACTTATATAGTTTGTATTTAAGCTTTTAGATCAGAACGTGTTGTGATAAGGGCAATATAAATAAAAGCAATACTAATATTATCAATCTACTATAAATTAATCACTGCATAGAGTTAAGATCAATTTTTTAATATTGACTTAAATATAAGATAAATATACCGATAAATATAAAAAATAAATATCTATATTGAAGGTTAATATTAACTAGTGGCTTATCAGGTTAAAACAAACTTAAACTATCTTAGAAAGTTCTAATAATGTTTTGCTAATATGTTTAGTTGGCAAGTAGAATTGAAGAAGAATTACATTGTTTGGTTGCTGAGTAGAGGTTGAAGTCATTAACGCTGCCACGAAGTAAGTAAAACTTAGAATTTTCGTTTCAACTTTTCTTTTTAAGCGTGAATTAAAATTAACTTTTAAAATGAATCTGAAATTCTAAAAAATTTAAGTTCAACAAAAAACTCTTAAACATTTTTTGGGTAATATACCCAAACGGTATTCACCTAGTCGAATCCCAAAGCAAAGAAAAACTTAAATGTTCTCTAGGTGAAAGAGAGAAATTATAGCTTCATCTTGGTTTGGTTGTGGGCGTGGGTGAGAGTGTAGGAGTAAGTGTGGGTGTGTGTGTGTGAGGGCATTGTACCTACAACTTTTCTATGTATATGTATATATGTTGCTTTATATGCTATGTGTGTTTGTTTGTTTGCATGCATGTATTTTGGTTTGTTGTTTTGTGTGTTTTATGTGCGGCAAAGCATAATCTGTAACAAATCTTTTTGCCCTGCGAAAACATTAGCCTTACGACGCATAAAAGTTGACATATGTAACAAACTGCACACACATTGAACAAACTGATATGGCTCTATATAATGGCAAATACATATACATACATAGGTACATATGTATACATATATGTACATGTTTCCAATGTGGAAATAAGCCAAAAACAGCAAAAACAACAAAAACATGTCGCATATAAATTTCCGTTGAGGAGTTTGCTGCAATAAGCTACAAAAGCATTTTTGTTACATTTATTTCCGCTTTCGCCACTTTTGTTTGCAAAAACTTTTTCTTCCTCTCAACCGGTTTTGCGTTCGTTCTTTTTTTTTTCCCGGGTTTTTAGCTGTTTGTAGTTTTTTGGCACTCACTGTGTTTCTGTGTCTGTCGGTTGTGTTTAATATTATGCATGCCCTCTGGGGGGCGTGGCATATCTGCATGCGGGCACAAAATGTTTGAATTGTTTGCCATCGTTCTCGTCACATTTATAGAGTTTTCGTTTTATTTTTCTTTTTATATTTTTCAATTTTTCATTGGTTATTCGAAAGGGTGCAAAAGGGTCGAGAACATATATGATGATTTTTATAAATAAATTACAAGTTTGTTCTTGTAAAAGGTTGAACTGAAAGAAAAATATATTGCAGTCAGTGAGTTGCTGGGTATAGTGGAAAACTAATGCCTGAAGCAATCGCAAAATGTTTGCAAAATTGATTTATTATTACTGGAGAAAAAAAAGAAGCAAAAGATACATAAAGAAGATATATAAATCTAAGAAAGGAGCATGATTCTATTGGCTTACCAAATCTATTAGCTACAGTTTGAGTTATGTGTTTAAGTTTTACTGAATATCCACTGAAGAAATAATTTTTAAAGGATAATTATTTATCTTTTAGAGTAAGAGAAACTCTTATAAAATTTAAGTTGTTCGGCATTACCTGACTGAAAAATAATTTAAAAGTATTTTTTTTAAATAAAGCTTAGTATAAAATGAGCAAGTAAAGTGAATCAATAAAAATTTCAATATTACCGTTATTTTGACTCACCATTGGGTGATTTCACTTTGAAGTCAAATTTCGTTTCAATATTTATGAAGACTTATAAAATGGACTATGCAATAAGTTGAAGCGAAAGAAAATTTAAAGGATTTCTTTGACGAAGAAACATAAAAAATATATTTATACAAAAGCAACAGCAAAAAGAGCAGAAGAATTAAAAATAACAAGCAGTGAAAATACATTTTTATAATGCGCTGCAAAGACAAAAGAAAAACTAAAATAGAATCTATTAAGAAAAAGTTAATTTACATTTTACTTTCTCTCTCTCTATACACATTATAATTGAATGGCATTTCGCGCACAAGCTCATAAAACAAAAAGCAAATGTATATTTTTAAAGTACAAACTATATGGAAGCATCAAGAAATAATAAAAATGGCCCCTAGTGTGGCAATTAAAAATTCGCCTGCCAGCGAAAAGTGTCGCGACCAAAAACAAAACAAAAAAAAATTTTGTTATAATGCCAAGCAACGAGAAAAGCTCTAATAAGCTCCACCAAAAATACTTACTTATACACAAAACTCAACAATACTTATACATACATATATATAAAGAGGAGACACAAAAGATGAAACTAGGAACTGGAACTGCTATATTACGTATACGCAACCTTAACAAATGATGTTGGCTTAAAACAGAATGGTTGCTAAAAGGAGGAGAAAACGCAAAAGATATATGAACATAACCAAGCTGACAGTCAACGATAGCAAAATACACACATACACACACACTCACATACAGAAAACTACAATTTTTTACAGTAGTCACTCGATAGTAGAAAAAAATTGTTAAATTCAAAATGAAAGTTGATTTATCAATGGAGCGACAGAAAATAAATTTAAAAAAAATTCAGTTCACAATTTTTATAAAATATGTTAAATTTATGTTAATTTTAAAAAATGTGAATAATATTTTATGTCAAATGTAGAAACTGAAATATATCCCCCAAATAATTTAAATTTTCTTTGGACAAAGTTCTGAAGTTAACCAAAACGAAAAAGAAAGTCAGAATGGAAATCATTAAGAAAAAAATATATTTGAAGTCTGCACTACAACCAAAAAGAAACTTCAAATTTTTAATATTGAAGTTTACGAGACAAATCAAGTTCACATAATTAAATTAAATCGAAAATTATGAATTAAATGGTCCGAATATACCAAAAATTAAATAAGAGTAAAAGTTCCTTTAGTTCCCTAAGAGCAACTATTTTGCTAAAACTTCTGTTACAATTATTATAAGATACTTTTCAATGGCATCATTTTTTATTTCCTTTCCATTTTCTCGACTCCATTTCAAGTGATTTCACTGTAGTCACATTCGCACACAAACACACATTGTCATTTACAGAGAAGTTGTACACAAACTAAACTGTAGCCTTGTGGCACTGCCAGATCGCCCACACCCGATTGCTGCCAGCTGATAAACTAAAACTCTCTGGCAAGGGCAACAATGAGCAACAAGAGGAGGCCACGGTAACGGCAACGGCAACAACAATTTCGCTAAATTACTAGCAATGCTTATTTGTTGTTTATCTGTATAAAGCATCGCTGTGACACTTTCAGGTCGGTTTGGGTGTTGGGGGAGAGTGGAGAGTAGGGAGCGAGCAAGGTAATTGAGTTGATAGAACAGCTTTCGGTGTGGCATTTCGCATTGTTTGTATAATTTGTATAATGCATGCAAAGTTAATTACCTCAGGGAACTTGGTAATTAGAAATGTGATTGAACGCGCCTCGCTAACATCCCTTTTCCCCTCGCTCTCTTGACATACTATCAAGTGTTTTTGACTTTGGCATAAATCAACACCGCAAATTGCCCCTGACAAGAGGTGAGCACCATCTTATATACATACATACATATATACATACATACATAAGTACACAGAACCATCACCTGGCACTTAAATTTTTTCTTCATTTTTCTTAACATTATGAAAAGTTGTTGCTGTCGACTTTCCAGACACTTTTCAATTAGTCGAGCCGACAAAACATTTTTATGACATTTATTTTGATTATTGTTACACGAAGAACTCAAATTGAATTTCAATCAACCAAAAGAAAGAGAAGAATACCAAAACTTTGTAGACTGCAAAGAAATTGTTTGTATTTCGACGCGGTTAAAGTTAAATGTTATTGCAGCCAAAAAGTTGGTTAAAAACCAACAAATACTTGTATTAAAATATGTCAATATTTACCTGTAAAAATTACATCTGTTATAACACCTTTGGTTTGTTTTAAATTATTTATACACAATTTTTTTAAGTTTCTTATAAAAGAAAGGAAAAGAATATATATTGTAAATTTAAATTATTTAGTTTGTAACAAGATATTTACCAACACCAAATGCTCATAACGAGCGCATGATTTAAATTAACAGTATTTACCAACACTAACTTAACAGAAGCCCAAATGATACAATTAACAGGCAGAAAAATTTACGCTAAAAGCAAACACTGCGAATTACAGACGTGCAAGTGTACACTTTAAATAAATAAACAAACTAAATTGAGTGTTTTCAACTTAAAACAGAAAACTCTTTTTTGTATAAATACACAGCATTTTTTCCGATATGTTGAATAATCAAACATTGTTGGAGTCGTTTCATAAAAAGCTAATCAATTTGAACCATTTTTTCATTGTATTTAACATATGTATTTGTATGCATAAATGTTATCTCTACTTCAATTTCAGCAATTTCTTTTTTTTTTTAACTTTTGCAAAACAAAATTTGCATATTGGTTATTATCTGTAGCTCTCATAGGTAAATGTTTTACTAGACTTTATTTGGCAATAAAATGTTACCAAATAAAAGTTTATTTTCCAACAAAAACTGTTAGTAAAATAATATTTCTAATATTCTACTCTAAAATACCTTAGAGAATAATTTTTTTTTTTGTGAGACCACAAAAGTCATACTATTTTTTTTTTCTGTCTTTCCCTGTGTATCTTTTTTCTCTCTCTACTCTTTATCCTTCTGAATTTTAGAAACTTTTTGATTTTCATGATAATATCGTAAGAGGCAATAACTTTCCAATTGCAAAACGATTTAGCAAAACGACAAAAAAAAAAAGAAAGGAAAAAGTGAGGGAAAAATAGGCAAGAGAAAAACTCGTAACTGAATCTGAAACTGAAACTTTTCTATGCGTGTTGCCACCGATAGCTCGGCTTAAGGACCAACAACACCACCAACTGCAACAACAACAACAACAGTGAAAACATTCAAGGCAAGAACAAAAAATGTTACTGCAAAATAAATAAACTGAAAAACTGTTGAAAAGTGCAAATGGCCAAACAAATTTTACGTTCTACTTTTTCTTTTTATTCCTTGTTCTTGCCACCAGATACGATAGACTTATCGAGAAGGCAACAGAAAATCCATTTAAATGTGGCCTCAATTTTCTTTTTTGCCAGAAAGTTAAACATAAATTTAACAACTGGAGAAAAATTCTGCTTTCTGTATAAAATTAAAGTGAATTCAGAATTGGTTTTTATTTTGTTAAGCAGTAGATAAATTTGCAAAATAAATTAATGTTATAAACGGATCTTATGCAAGATGTTGAGTTGAGTATACCAGAACTGCTTCACAGTTTCAAATAGGATCCCAAAACTATATTAGAGTTCAAATAAAACATTCATTATTAACAGTTTTACAATTCCATATATTTATTTATACAATAAAGTATATTTTATAGCACAGCTTTCCCAAAAAATTGGATTTAATTTTGTAATTTTGTTTTGTTTTTAGTTTTCATTTTATTGCACTGCCTCTTCTATAGCTATGGCTAAAGTTTTGCGGATGGCCATTGTTTTATTGCCTTATTGCATAGTTTGTGGCGCAATGGTCGAGGTTTTTCTGTTTTGTCTGTCTTTTCGGCTGTCAGTCTGGCTCTGGGTCATAGATTATGCAGCTGATTATGGCCAAGGCGACCATTGGAGTAGAGTGGAGCAAGAGCAGGCAAAACTTTTCCGATAGTCGACAACGATGACTTGCCGGCAAGTTCTTTCTTCTTCTTCATGTGTGTGTATGCGTGTGGCCACAAAAACTTTTCCAGGACCATCATAAATTTACCCAAAAAAAATTTCACATTCTATTTTTCGTTTTTTTTTTTGTTTAAGTTGTCTTAGTTTTTATCGCTGATATTTCATGCTGTTGTTCAGATAATTGTTGAAAGTAAATGTGGTGCAAAAAATTGCTGCAGGACACCAATTACAAAAATAAAAAAATATTAAATTTCTATTATATGGCCAACTGGCTGCGGTATTTGCTGTAGTTTTGCATTGCGTTTTGTATCCTATAATTGTAGAATAGAAAGGTATATTATTATTAAAAAGATGAAAGTAATAGAAGACCAAGATACAATTACGCTTGACTTTTTATTACTAATTACTACTAATTATTGATTATAACAATATTGAGCACTCAATTCCAAGGTATATTAGATTCTTTATCAATTGCGCCACATCCCCTTTAGTTCTTTAGTCATATAAACGAATGAAGCAAATGCAAATTTTTGTACATTTTTTAACACGGATGATGGAACTTAATTGGATGGTAAAAGCTGGTCAAAGGAATTTGAAGACTCATATACAACCAAGATTCTTTACACCTCACTGGCCCGTCCAATTTTAGAATATGCATGTTGCATATGGTCTCCTCCAATACGAATCATATCAAGCAGTAATAGAATCAGTTCAAAAGCAGTTCCTACGCTTTGTTCTTCGTGGTCAGAACTGGGATCGTAATACTAACTTTCCATCGTACTCTAGTGGACGTCTCTTACTTAGCCTACCCTCTCTAATTAGTCGTAAAACAATGATTGTCGTGATATTTATCCACAAGCTTCTTAATGAGGATGTAGACTCACCTGAGTTATTGAACGACATAAATCTATCATTTCCATGTACACCTACTTTTACGCTGTACTACTAATTACTTTTCGAGTTCTTTGTTCTGATTATAATCGTCTCTACCATGTTATCAGTTCAGACCACTCTCTTCCTTTACCAAAAACTTGAATCCTATCGTGCAAAGCTCCTAACTATCTGCAGCTTTCGCATGTTTGCTAATTTTTGGGGATTGTTCGGCTAAGACAGGATAACATATAGTTCAGATCCTCTTAAACCATAACAGTTTTGGTTTGCCTTTTTTGGTTATGTCATCTTTTTTGATTGTCGTTTCTGCCAGTTCAAATTGGTTCAGTTTTCTTTGCATTTTCACTTTCCGCTTTTTCTTTGCTTTTGATTGCCATTTGAAGGCTTTGGCAATTTGGTGCAAGGACTTGCTTGTGTTCGCGTTTTTCCTTCTGCAGCAATCAATTAAATGTTAGTTTTCGAGTTTACCAACTACATGAACCAAGTGAAATCTTGGCATCTGTAATTGAAAGTTAAATTCTTTGGAAATTAATTGATTAACTTCTGATACTACATTGCAATTATTTTTTTAAATATATTTTCTCTAATATTAACTTGAGGATTAATATTTTAATAATTCACAAATTTTTGGGTACTAGCAATGACAACATAGCTATAAATTTTTAAATATTTGCTATGTCAACTTGTAAATTGGAAGCGCTTTTATACTTTTAAAGTTTTAACTTGAGAATAAATTGTTTTCAATGGATATTTAAACTTTCCTTTGATGCACTTTATATTTTGCTTAAAGCCTTTATTATCCTTAACTGACTTTCCTTGTGCATTATTTTCACTTAACAATACAACAACCAACAACCAAGAGAAAAACGCTGTTTTAACTTATTTATAAGGCTCTTTACCAAGACAGAAGTTTTAGTTATAGTGAACTTCACAATGCCATTTGGTTGCTACCTTTTGCTAGGCAAAAGCTTCTCTTTCTCACCTTTTGAGATAAGCTGGGGAAAAAGTTTTTTACTCAGACCATTTACGTAGATTTTTTTGTTGCATTGTATCTTGATGTTCTATTGTATGGAAATTTTAGCAGGCAGTCTGCCAAATTGTAATTGTTTGGCCCAAATATATATAGTTTTGCCACAAAAGCATTATATCATCATCATAATAATAAGCCATAAGAGCAGTAGCAAGGACAACCAAAATATAGATGATGGGAATGATAATGACGATGTTCTTGTTGATAATGATGTCTTTTTCTTTTCTCTCTAAGCACTCAATGTAATTGAGCAGCACTTAAAGAATATGCGCCTCATTAGTTGCTTTCGAAAGCAAACACGAACACATCTACACATCCAAATCAACCACACACCCTACACACACACACACCAATACACTAACACAAAGCTTAAGAGAGAGAGAGAGAGATGTGCGAGTGGGTGGAAAAGTTTCCACTTGAATGATTTCTTTGGCGTGAAACAAAATTGGCAAACGAAAGTCTTCATCAAATGCTCGTATGTGAGAAAGCAACATGTTTTTGCCTCTTGTTGTATGTAACATCTCGTCTCACTTAGATAACCATCTATATGCCTCATATATGTGTCTACGTGCCTTTCTTACCATTTCTGTTAAGTTCTCTTACGTGCCTTGCTTAATTTTGAGTTTTGTGCTCATCGCGTTTCGATTACAGGGCGTATACGTAATATATATCCACACACAACTTATGTACAAATGTTTGTAGTGTAAACGAAAGTTTGCCCTTTACCGGCTTCTGCAATTTATTAGCTGCAACAAGTTGAAAGAGAACTTCAACATCACTTTCTATGCTTGGTTACTCATACGCAACGTGGCTTCTGTTTCCGATTTCCGGTTTGTCAGTGTCCAGTTTCATATTTTCAGTAAATAGTTCGCAAGAACTTGTTTTTTGTTTAAAAGAAGACAAGTTTCAATTGTTTAGCAAGATTCTTATCTCTCACACTGACCAAAATCTTGACTTTTGCTTTGTCAGCTGGTTTGACCAAAGTTTAATAATGAGTTTTTTCTTTAAAATACATCTTTCTTGACTGATTTAGGTTGCCAAAAAGATAAGATGCTTATATTCATATATATAGCAAGAACAAGTATTAAATAATGATGGACAAATACGATAAAACAAAAGTTAAGAGAAAAAGTTAAAGAAAGGAAGAATGGAAACAGCAAAAAAATATAGTCACCATAGCAACAATGGAAAAAGAAATTAAAAAAAATAATTAAAGCAAAACAAATGTACAGCAAAAAGGGAAAATTCTAAAATTATAGAAAAAAAGTTAAAACTCAAATGTTGTGAGGTAACCAAAGAGGAAAAGTAGATAAAAAGATACAGATATTAAAAAAGAAGGAACGAATTACAGGTAAAGGGAGATACTTTAAAGAATCAATCTATAAAAATAACCTTCACTTGTAAAGATGTAAAGAAAATTTGAATAATTTGTTTAACTACTAACAAAAACCAAGACGATATTCCTAATTATGTCATATGTCAGTTGAAATGGTTGAACTTAATTTGTTACATCTTCTAAGCTTCTACTATTTATTTAAATTATTATTAAATTAACAGCCTTGAGTAATTTCTGTTCGTATTTTTAACACGTTTTCCTTTCCACTCTAACGCCTTCTATGCTCATTATTTTCCATTTTTTTTTTCGTCACTTCAATTTGGAGTCGTTTTTCTCTTGCACTCTCTCTATCTCTGTCTGTTTTTTCCTATATATCTTACTATCTCTTTCTCAGAGCATAAAACGCGCATTAGCAAACTATTAGTCAAATCCCCAAGGTGCCATTTGCTATGGTTCTCTCTTCCTTCTTAAAATAAGCAGAAGTTTAGACTTCTCCAGCAGCTGTCTGCCATTTGCAATGTAATTTGTGATGCCTAATAAAATTTCCACAAAAAAAAAAAAAGAAAACTCCCAGCAAAAATATATAAATAAAAAAAAAAAAAAAATTGTGCATAAATTATATGTGTACAGACATCTTGAAAACCATGAAATATTACGCATACGCCCTGGATGGTCGTCGACCACAAAAATAAGCGACGACAGCGACAAAGAATAATTTCATTTGCTTTTAATTTTTCACTTAGAAAAAGTTTTTCTCCACAGCGCCTAGAAATATGCCACAGAAATATATTTTTTCTCTCTCTCTCTCTCTTTTAGCTGGAAATTTGCTGATTTTTTATTGCACTTTTGCTGCTTGTCATAACTTTGCCATATATATATTTTTTTTTGTTTTGTAATTTGTTGTGAATTCGCTGGTTGTTTTGTTTATTTAGCCGCATGTACTTTTGAGTTTGTTTGTTGATTTTGTCGTCATAATTTGTTGTTTTCATTGTTTTTTGTATTCTGCTTGTGTGACTTTTGTTTCCTGATTGAAATTAAGTGTATTTACAAGTGGCAACTGACAAACAAATGCTAAAAATAAATAGTTCAAGTGACTCTTACTTAAATCTAACAAAATGTCATAAAATTGCTTTACAATACATGAAAATAAATACATGTATTTATTGAGTGCTATATTTTGTTTGAATTAGTGTTTAATTTTTTTTTAAATTAAATCATAATTCTTTGTTTGGAATTTAACGAATTTTTTCCTTAATTCAAATGTCCCTTATATGCTCGCGATTTGGCTACCTCTAATATATTTTACCTCATATTTTATTCATAGTAATTTTACTTCAAACTCCTATACAAAATGTTATCTTTTTTTTTTGTTTTAATTACACAACAGCAATACATTGAACAATAAAAAACACTTACACAAAGACAGATTTAACAATTTGATGACCTCACCTTTATCACCTTTTTCACTATTTAACATTTTTGTTGCTGGAATATCAATTAAAACGTGACAGATGCTGAGACTTGAACAATTTTTTCTGTGCCCTTTTAGCAATTTTTAAATAAACTGACATTGACAGGTGGTCCAATATTAATGGTAAACCCTAAATATTAAAAAAAGTGTATCAAATTAAAGGATTAAAATTTCATATGCAAAATATGACCTTCAATTCCTTTACTTTAATGAAATTACTTTGAGGCCAAATGGCAAAACAATTATCAAAAAATATTTTATAACATTTTCCAAATGATCTCAACTTTTGTTATTAGAGACAGGCTAAATATTTCTATTAGTCATGTTTTTGTCATTTTAAACCGTTAATTATCCCTTTCAATTTAGGTTGTTTGTGAAGGCTCTTACATTAAGTTACTTCATTCCAATTGTATCTAATAAACATAGTCTAGTAGTAGTATTATTGCATTTTCAATATCCTCTGCAGTATTTAGTATGGACAAACTTGCCATATTTGAATATCCCATGAAATGCCACCATTGGATATTCCATTGAAATTGACAATCAGACTATTCAGTGTGCGGTTCGAATGTCTGCAATGAACTGCATAAAATAGATCCGAAACGAACGTAACTATAATTAAATGCAAATTAACGTGGAAGGGAAGTGCTGTGGAGGGGCTGAAGTAGGCAGTTTCGGTGATTATTTACCATGTCGATGCTGTCCTATATTGTCCGAGGAAGCTTTTGGTGGAATACAGATAGGAAACTGAATTGCCTTACTCAGTGCCAAAACCACGCAGAGTCATATACAATGGATGAAATCAAACTGTGATAAGCTGAAAATAGGAATTTTCGGTTCACTATTATTGAATTGCAGAGAAAAGCTGGAGGGTATTAAAGCTTCTATTATAAAGTTGCTTCTAGCGTTTTTTGATGGAAATGTGGTTAACATTTTGGCCATGTAAATTGGAAAACAATACTGCAGAGCCGTAGGCCAACAACAAGGCTAAATTCTGGTAGTCAACCAGAAAGGTATTAGAATTTATTACAATGCAATGAATTGTGTTGAACGGGATATGGAAATGAATTTTCTAATAATAACAGATATGTGAAGAGAGTTCAGCTCTAATAAAGTTGAACGATATCTGATATTTGCTGTAGTTGGTGGCACAGAGGAGAAAAGAGAAGAGTTGGAGCTCTACTTTCGAAAACTAGTAATGAAACAGTATGGAAAAGAAGGTCGAAATCATAATATCAAAAAAGCAGACGGCAAAGAATTGTCAAGATCAATGAACTAGTTTATAACATATTTAACATATTTAATATTTATTTTATTAACCTTTTACGTAGCAAAGTTACCCTATTCTCTTTAAAATGCAAAATATGTAAATAATAGTGATAATAAATAAATCATTACTAAATGAATTCACAAAGATGCTATCCATAAAATTTGAATTTCAAATACTTTTTAAACTCTGCTTTAAATCTGCCTTCTCAACAATGGAAAACTAAGTAAAATTATGTTTGATCAAATCTTTTGCAATTTGCAAAATCACCGCACCTATGGCCATAATAGAAAAAGAAAAGGGGAAATATATTCATAAAATGGAAACCGACCAAAACTGCATCTTCGATAAATTCTTAGATATTCTCGGATATTCCTCATACCTGTACTCAACTGTGAACAGCTGTGGACTGCATCCCGCATAGTTGCCCGGATGATGCGTGACCAGAAAGATAAGCGTCAAGAGGAATAGCAGAAGCACTTGCAGTTCATGACAGCTAATACCACCCCCAGTTCCAGGAGAATTTTTTGTAGAGAATGCAGTCCGTAATGTTACTCTCATGCACTTGCTTGTCCTCACGTCTGTGAGGCTGGAAGAGATCAAAGTGCAGATGCATATAGATGGCAAGGAGTATAACCAGCATGATAGGCAGACTGAATATTGAGAAGGTGGCAAAGTTCAATTCAACTACTAGAGAGAGCAGCAAAAAAGAGGCAAAACAGATTATGCAACATAAGGGCTAGTTGAGGATATGCCATGTTGCATGTGGAAGCTAATGCTGCTACTAGTTCCAATCAAAGAAGGCCACAAAGGTAAAGAAAAAATTAAAGTTTTTTCGAAGCTTTGGTAGACATGGCATAAAGAAGAAAAGGGTGTGTTTTTTTGAAATGATGGAATAAAGTTACATTTGATAAGGTTAAAAATGAAAAGTTGTTGATTCTTGATGGGAAATAGGTCCTCAATGCACCATTGACTATATAAGTTTATATATATGTAATCTTACTTTTAAGGCCTAAATAAGTAATTACCAAACTTATTACTTAAGGATTAAAGCTTGCTGGACAATCAGTATTGATTGATTTCTGTTTGGTAACTCACCAAAATTGTTATCCTTGTACTTTGTACTAACGGCATGCAGCATATTCTGAACTGAAAATGAGAAATGCAGACTTGCCAGTACTGCACTTTAATCAATCAATCAATAAGCAATCCCCCACAAACATTCACCAATTCACTAAGGAGTGCCTCTGGAACACAGAATTCAACTTTGAAGTGACTCCGAAATTGGATAACCACATGGATATAAACGCGGTCAGCAGCAGTAGCAACAAACTGAAATGCAATCTACAAATATATATATGTAAAGAACTGAGAAATCGAAAAAAAAAATACATACAAGGTCGGATAAATTGTAAAGATAACCTCAGTGAGGGTGTCAACCCTACACTTTCATCCTCTTTTATATTCCGCTTACTTTGTGTGGCTTGCAACACAGATACACAAATGGGCGACGCGTTTGTGTAAATTGCAATACTCGATGGCCACAACCATAACCAAACTGCCAAAGAACAAAAACCGACAAATGTGAGCCACCGAATCCTGCCGTTGGTTACACATAGAAATAAAATGCCTTAACAAAATGTCATGGTTATTACCAGAATGCCCATTGCGGGGAATAGAGCAATTGACAGCGACGGAGGTCACATATAGCGACATGAATGACGGTGATCCGCCATATAGACATAGGGCTAAGCACATAAGCACGACGGTATTTCTAAAGTATGAAAAGTGGCATCATAACAAAGCTTAAATAATCGCATTTAGAGTCTAACAGAATGGGTTCAAATAGGAGTGTAGGCATAAAAGAATTACTGGACCTGATACCATGTCGTCATACCACGGGAATGTATTGCCACAAAAAATTATAGTCCTTTCTTTGGCTGGCACACACTTCAAAGGCTACAAGATTAATTGACTGATGAGCGAATATAATGGAAGGACGCGAATTTGCGACGGAGCCTTTGGATATGCTTAACCTAAATGAATGGTTTAAGTGCAACTGACAGCCTAATCAACTATTAAAGTCCGCAACTTATGGCTTAGTCAAGATTCGAGTGTCTGTTCCAGCTGTTATGACTGTTGGTCATATTGTTTACTTAGGCTGGCTTTAAATAAAAATACATTTGCGTTTACATTCTTTGGATAGTACTTTCATATCATCAAATCCAAAGGTATTCGGTATTGAAAATTAGATTTTAAACGTACAAAGACAAATGGCAATATCTTGCTGCAGCATACATATATTGACAAATCTGCTTTGCTTAAAATAAAGAATATTCGCTACCTCTTATAGTCTCCAAGATTTCGATGTTCATACGGACAGACAGACGGGCAGACAGACGGACGATCAAAAATATATATTCTTTATAGGGTCGCAAGTGTTTATTTATGCCTGTTACATAAATTTTGGCGACTTTAATATACCCTTTTACCCTGTGGGTACAGGGTATAAAAACTGACTTTTTTATGGCAGACAACTAGTAAGTAATAAAGGTCTATGTACTTAAAGAATTTATTTTTTAAAGTGCCTTAGGATATATTTTAAACAACGCAGGATCAACTTTTCGTAAAGTTAAGGTATAAACGTAATTATATATACACATGTTTTCGTATGTAGATGGTGTTGTTGTTAAACCTTTTATATAAATAAGTACTCTAACATACCAAGTGTCACAATGATATTTCTTAGAATATTGCTTTTGAAAGCCTTAAATCTGTATATATGAGTTGAATCTATATACTTCATTTGTTTTGAAATTCAATATTAAAGTTAATTACATAACTAAAGGCATAAATGATTATGGCTTTGTACAGTGGAACCTAGTTTTATAAAATAGAGCTCCAACAGTTTTTAAGTGATGTTTAACCAATGAATATTATACTAATTTTAAGCTTTTTTCGAATGAATTCCTTTTCGTCACAACAAATTTATCAACAAACTAATGGATTATCTATTAGAGGACATCTCAATCTATTAGTTTGATTATGAAGCAATTACACCCATCATCTTGTGCATTACATGATGTATTGAATTATCATTTTAGTGTATTAAGAATCACCAAATAGATAACCCAATAAAACGCTAATGGAGTACATCATACAATGATATTTGTGGTCATCAAATTGTGTACCCATGACAAGTATTCAAGTATAAGTAAGACCCGATTAAAAAACGCTTGGATATTAAACCATTTGGTAATAAATAACTCAAACATTCCATACATTTTAAAGGAATTCAAGTAGTTTAGCTGATTCCTTAAGTTTTTTTTTTTGCAAAATAAATGATAACAGTTGTGTTGTTTTTATTTAATTTTTCTTTTTTTTGTTCAAAGTCTCAGTAGCAAGTGAAATATCCTTAACCATATATCAAGATTTTACGTGCTCAATCCCCAATAGCTTTCCATTTGTCAACGAGTTAACAATGTAAGCTGTGCCTGTGCCTAGCTCCAGAAACAACGTTACAACAAATAGAATTCGCGTATTTTTGTTTTTGTTGTTGGTTTTGGCCAACTGGCACCGATTGCCTCCATCAATATCAACACTAGAAGCAATTGGTCTATAAAAAGCTTAAGGCCTCGTCTTTACCTCACATCCAGTTGATAGCTGCCACAGCTGGTCGTTGTCGTTGTCATTGTAATGCCACATAGCCGGTCAATTCCAATGGCGGTCATTGAATCGCTGGAGGCGCGTATGCGTGGCATAGTGTCGGATGAACAGCCATTTAATAGTCGTCGTTATATTGGGGAATGTGAATTGATACTCAACTGGCTTCATTCGGACAAACTATCATTGGCAGAGCAAATGAAACGTAAGGAATGGTGTCTATTGCGCCTGATCATGCTGGAGAAGCTCGATGAGGATTTTTACATTAAGAAGTATATAAAGCTTCGAACACATCGTTCATTAGAGGATTTTTAGAAATTTCAATTAATTCGAATTGTAATAGAAAAACAATACATTTCGCTTCTGGTTTCGTAATTGAGTCATCATGTATATATGAATGTATGTATATATTTGTATATAAAAAGGCAGTTGAATAAAAGGTTTTAATTCATTTCTGTTTTACTGGTTGCCATGAATCGTTCTTCGGCTATTTTTCTGCAATATATAGAAAATTCGCTTGCAGCGGATTATTTATCAAATAATGACAAATCAAAGTTAACGGAATCCAGTGATTTGAGTTCAATACGCATTTGGTTATGTGATGACAGCGGTTTAACATTGAATCAACGGCAATTGAAGTCCATTAAAAAGGAGAGAAGCAAGAGCAAAGTCAAGGGAAAGAAGACATCTACATTTTTCTTTCGTCGCTGGTACTAAGAGAAAAATATGGCAAAACGTTTGAAAGAATTATTTTGCAGGACCAAAGAAAAAGTGATTGAACTACAAAGTGATTTTGAACTAAATCTTAAATTGAAATTAATATACATTAAATTTAAAGAAAACTTATAAAATCTGATACTCTTTAGACTATTCTCTGAACTAGTTAAAAATGATAACTTTACTAAGTTATATGTGACATAAAATAGTGTATTTTAGTACATTTTTAATGTAGGGTATCAAGTTTTCATATAATAAAGTTATTGAGTTTGTTAAATACAAAAAATATTTGTTAATCTCTCAACTTGAACTAGTTACTGACGTTTTTAATATTAAATGATATACTTTTATTTATTAAAGTAGAAAATCAAAGAGAAATTTATTTAAACTATCATTTATTGGGTAAAACAAACCAAAAAGTATCTTTTCGCTTATTTATTTGGAAAATTTATTATAACTTATTCCAATATTGTGGAAAATTATATCGGGACCGCTAAACATTGACCTTTGTCTGAATCCGAGACTTAATTTAATAAATCTTAAGTTATTCATTCTCAAATAAGCGAAGCATAAACAACATTTTTCTGAGTTCATGTATATGTCCATGAACCGAGATTCAATCATTATAAACTCTGTTAGAAGTCGCGAACCATTACCCCTACTTCGATTGAAACCTTAGATTTAATATAAACACAGAAAGTATTCCCTTTTTTTTATGTAGTATACCATCTGCTGTACATTTTAAGCTAATGAAGCGAATTTACTTTCTGTGTTGCTTGGGGGAAAGAAGAAAAAAATAGATTGCCTTAATGTATCCAATGGCAATTTTCATAAACATTGCATTTGGTCTGCCATTTGCCAATTAAATAAATGAAAATAATTTGCGCTGACTCAGCCAGAGTAAAGTCAGACCGTGCCTAATGAAAACATATTGCCTAAGGGAAAGGAAAAAACCAGAGATTGTGACTGAATTTTAAATGTGACGAAGTCTCAACACTCTTGCATAGTCATTGATGTAATTTGAAGCATAAAGGATTGAAAGGAAACTTGATAAAAGTATGTGAAGAACGATATACTTGTTCTTATTCATGTCAAAGGTTAAACTGATATTTGTGAAGAATATCTTTAATAAAACTGATTATTGACAAGAACAAAAGACAATACTAAAGCTGTAGATCGGTAAATAATAACTATTTATTCTAAGTACATTATTACTTTTTTCAGTGCATTGCAAACGAAACAATGCAATCCATGTACCCTTTAGAAAGAGCAAAAAACTGAAAAAAAGAAGAAAGCAGAAACACAGGCTATAACTTCATTAGGGTTGCTCAAGCGACAAGCTATGAGTATATACTTGTGCCCATATATCAGACAACTCAAGTACTTAAAATGAGAAATAACTTTAAAATACCAAATGCTTTGCCATATTATTTTTCATCATTGTCTCTGTTTCCATTTCTTCCTCCTCCCTTGAGGAAATAATCAATAAAAAGAAGCGTTAAACACAAACATAAATAAAAGGGATATGGGAATATACTTACATACAAGTCGAAAGGAATTTATTAGCCATCAGTGTCGGGGAAAAAAAACGACGACCAGGGAGTCAGTCAAAGAAAGGAAAAAAAATGATAAAAAATAAATAAGAGTCTGTTAAGTTCGGTCAAGCGTGGGAAGCGTAAACAGTTCAAGGACTTTTACCCACAAAAACCAAAAAAAAAAAAAAAAAGTAAAGGAAAGAAACGAAACCATCATGATTTATTTACTTTCGAATGTCTTGGCTTGTGGTTCAGTTGGAGGCCCACATTTTATTGGCTACGTGCAACTGCGCAAACAAATTTACATGACATTGAACTGAAAGGTGCTTACCTTGCCCCGGAAACCTCCCTCTCCCTCATCCCCTCTCTCTTGTACACCGGCTCCGCAGCCTGCATACATGCTTAACTGACTGACTGACTGACTACCCCAAACATTATTGAAAGATTGATGAAAGTTCTATGGTTCGAGCGTTTTTTTCTCGTTCTCTAACTATCGAGTAAGTCTCCCCACAAACAAAAATTCCTGTCAAGATAAATGACTTGGGCTTCTTTTATTCTTGTTTGTACCCTATGTAAAAAGGATATAGCTTAAGGGGATATGCATTGTATTAATATTTGAAGATAAACTAAAAAATATCCTCTTTTATCCTCCTTTAGGTTTTTATGAATTATCCTTTTCCTTTCCTTTTAAGTTCACTTTAAAGCAAAGCAAATAAAACCAGTTGTCAACATACATAACCAAATATATATATGTACCATATATAAGTTAAATCTTAAATATTCAGATTTCAAATATGTTCAAAATAGTTAAATAAGAACATGTAAATATAGTTTGAGCTTGCTACAGCTTAGACCATCTGCCTAGAAAATAATTATTAATCGATTTGTTTATAGTCTAATATAAGACATATCGCAAATAAAATTGTATAAAGTAAAGAAATAGAAAAAAAAAGAGGTTTGTCAGAATTGGTCCAATTTTTATGGTTTTAAAACATTTCATGTTTAGACCTTTCACTAGGAACAGTATTTCCTAATCAAAAAAAATTGTGAAAATTAGAAAGATATTTTTTGAATACGTTAGGAATAGGCCTGATTATTATTGTATTTTCTTCTATATTAAATTTCCAAATATAGTAGATTATGCACTTTTACATAACCAATTAATTGATTTCGGCAAAGTAGCAGAATAATTGGTTTAAATTATAACAGTCAGTGGTCGCAACTAGTGTAACCGTTAACCAACACTAGCACTTAACAGAACCAGAAGACTTAACAGCATTATCAATTGAAATGCATGTTACTTACACATTGTTCTTATCTATTTGCAGATCCTTTAATTACCAAAAGGGGATAGATAAACTTATTTTATTTAGCCTATTTATTTCAAGGATATTATTCAGTCGATCTCTGCTGTTTGCAATTTTTCCATTTTTATACAATTTTCTGCGTTTCGTTTCAAAAATTATTGCGGTCAGTGTTGTGTGAGGGGGGAATGCTTATAATGAATAATGAAAGATTTGCTGCCTTTTTTCTGGCGTTTTATTGTGGACCAAACAATAAAATGCTTAGCCCATTGAGTAAATTTGTTTGGGGTGTGGTCGATTTGGTGGTGGTGTTGGCCCATTTGAGGTCATGGTTCTCAGCCCAGAAGGGAATCATGTGAGAAAAACGTTGAGCAGCCTTCACACTTTGATTTGGTTTGTTTGGTTTGCGATTGGGTCAGTTTGGGTCCTACACACATACATATACATATATGCCTTCTATTAATAGCTTTTATAACGCTTCCTGTGTATGTGTTTCATATATCTTCTTTAGCCTAGAGATAGCCAGGCTTGCGGTAGATAGAAAATATGGGCGTTGCTATGACCAATTTGACTGTCAGCAACTTCTTTATTTTTTGGTTTTGGATTTTCGGTTTTCATTTCGGTCATCCAAGTTAGCTCCTGGGGCACTTTTGATTGAACGCCCCTCATAATTGCTCGAGCTATTTGGTTCATTTCACTGGTTCCCTTTGATATGTGGCCCAGATTTGGTTTAACTGTGTGCTCCTCAACTTTGCCTTGATAAATGCTTCTCATTGATTGCTGCGGCTATTTGTCAGTTGGATTGTCTTGTTGTGGCTTAAATGAGAGATGGCAATGGTTTCTGGAAGATATAGGATCGAAGTTATTGGTTTCCAAATATGATACTAAATCAGTAAGAGGCAACATAAACTGCAAACTTAATAATTGATAAAATAATATAAAGTTGCTTTTGAGTCTTATGGAATTGCCTACAAATAGAAATCACATTTACATATACAATTTTGCTTTTAAAATTGGGAAATGTCAAATTTTTAAAAAGTTAAGGATAGGACTGACTAAATTAATGATTTGTGCAAGAATTTGTTTTGGTATTGAATTTTTCAAAATTTTTACTTAGCTATACTTTGTTTTTCTTAAAACTACAATTTTTATGGTAATGTTACGAGCTACCTAAGTCTTCTCACAAAAGCTTGAACTTTGCAAAACTTTGCATAATAGTCCAAAAGTATAACAAATATTTAGTTTTCTGATTTTGTAAGATTCTAAGAAACAATTTTTTATATTAAACTTCATTGATTCTGAATTGTTAATGACTGAGAAATAAGAGCAAAATCTAATTCAATTTGAGTTTCATTGTGAAGATTTAACCTTATTTCGCTCTTAAAAGTGTACAAATTTCATTAAAACAATATTTAAATATGATATCTGTTTATTTTCTTTTTGATAAGTAAGAAAGTTTTTATATGCATATGTACGCACATGCCTTTAGCTTTTCAAAATGATTCCTTCAATGCGCTGAAAACTTCAAATTAACAAGGTTTGCATTAATTAAAACTATGAAAACTACATTACATATATATTTTTTTCTACTAAAGGCCCGGTATCTTAAAAATGCTTCAAAAAAATTACAAATTAATGATATTAAGTCTAGCGAAATTGATTTGCTTTTAAAGCTTATCTTCTTTAGTTCATTTCCCATCAAGGTATAGAACATTTCAACAATTTTCAATTGTCTGAAAAAGCTTTAATAAACTGTTGCCCCCTCCATGGCATCATTCGTATCCCATTGGAGTTTTAGTAAAACTTCCCAAGGGTTTAAAAGTGTCATCAGGTTTAGACAGTTTAGGGACAGGTGCGACTGCTGACCACATATCATGAACAGGTACACACAATTGAATGATCTTTTACAGACACTTCACCTCTCTCTTTGCCATCGGACATGTGGAATATATATTTGGTATTTTCATTTGTTGACCATTGGAATGAGGGCGTGGTCGATTGTCAACACGACAGGTGTTCTTTGTCTCAAATTGTGTTTTTCGGTAGCAGGTATGTGCCACCTGGAGACGTTTTCATTTGCCATTTTTAATTAAACGCCAGCTTCGTTTTGGTGTTTTAATAAATTAAGCCATTTTATTTCATTTTCTTTGAATGTTTTTGCTCTTGCTGCTCGTTTTCCTCTTTTCTTTTTTTGGCTTTCCTCTTGGACCGCAACTCATTAGGTTAAAGAGCGTAAGGGAAGTTGGCGGTGGGGGAGTAGTCACAATACGTGAGTAAGTGAGTTGGAGACTTTGTGGCCAGGGGGCACGTGTTGCTTTTGTGGCATTGTTTACGCTTTTTTCCATTTCGAAGGGTGACGGGGCGCGTGCAAAAAGAAAAGCTTACCTACCTACTTTTCCTTTTTGCCTTCTTTTATGACACGAGCGTTTTTCCTGCTTGGCTGCTTAAGAACATTTTGTTGTTGGTTTACCTGTTATTGTTATGTCTGCGTAAAAAGCAAATGTTTATACCCTGCAACAATAGTCTGCAGAAGTACATGGAAATGGACAGAAGAGTTGCAAGCGGTATTTCACAAAAGTCGAAGATTTTAATTTCTATTAAGAAAATAAACTTAAGTACCTTGATTATTCAGTTTTAATAGGTTTAACTGATTTGATTATATATGTTTATTAATTTCATTCAAATGGAAATCCTTTAAAAGCAGGATCCTTTAAAAAAGAAGCCAATTGTCGTCATTGCCGTTTTGTGTCATTCTATAACTATGATTAAAATTATGTAATATTTTAAAAATATATCGGAACAATTGCTATTTAAATGAAAAGGAACGAAATTGCATACATGCATAACGGTGTTTTTTGCTGAACAGTCTTTCTCCATTTCTCAGGAACTCTCTGGCACGGTTCCTATGGCAAATGACTGTTCTTTTTGTTGTCGAATTTGAAAATGTTCTGAATGGTTATGTTAATCTAATCTTAATCAGTTTAGTTTATATTTTCTCAGGGTATCTTGAGTGCGATATCTGGGCATGACTTTTAATATGTTTCCTTCTTTTATTTGTGATAATACATATAATTCGCTGGCAATGTTTTTGTTTGAAAGTAGCGTCAAAAAAAAAAAAAAAATTGAAATAAGAAACAAGACATGAACAAAAAGCAAAGTTAAATTAAGCAAACAATTTAAGGGTAAAGGAAAGCCTTTATAATATTCTTACAACTTTGCTAATTCAATTTCATAAAGAATTCAATATACTGGAGAGTCCGTTTTCAGCTCATTTAACCAGTTCCAAATTCACAATTTGGAATGTGTTTTATATATATATGAAAATGTTGCAGGAATACATTTGATCATTACGATTTCTTTCTGTGTGTTAAATCTATGGAAACTTTATGTTTTTATCAATTTATTTTATTCTCTTTGGAAACTCGTTCCGGAAATCTACATTTTTATGAGTGCTGGTAAAGACGAAACAAAACAAAATAATATACATATACCTCTTTATATGAAAAAAATGGAACATTTCCACCCAACTTGTTGTCGTCATCATTCAATGCGACTTCCGTTTCCGGTTTTTGGACACAACATGAGAAAACTTTTAGCCCTTACTTTGTTTTTACATTAACATATATACATACATACATATATGTGTATATAACTATATATTTGTATATATGTACATATATTATATAGGCATATATTTTTGTTTCGTTTGTTCTATTTTTGTGCTCCCTTTGGGTGAGGCTTTGCGAATGGAATAATTTCAAATGTAAGCAATTCTTTATTTGTTTGCTTTCCGTTCTGTACTTTAGTGTTGGCAAAAATATAAAGAAAATTGGTGTAAGTAAAGTAATTGAGATTTCAATTAGAATGAATTCTAGAAAAATAGAGAAATTTATCAACATTGTCCCATGAACTATACACGACTATAGTCTTTATGGTTTTTTACCTTTACTATTTGTTTGCCCAATAAAAAATTTAGGATCTTATGCAATTGATGTCCTAATGAGTCAGTGGGATTACATGAACTTTGCTATTCTAACAGTTGGTCATGTGGGAGCGTTGAACAACTTAGAAGAAGATAACAATACGTACAGCAAAAGCTTAACGATTTTCGTGTTTAGACTTTTAGAGCAAAACAATTAAATAATAATAAATTAATTATTAAACAAAAACATTTAGTGGGTGGTATTGTAGTTTCTTGTTTCAATTCGCCAACTGCCTACTTTTCCACGCTCGTTTTTACATATTTTTTATTGGCCAGGGCCAGTGCACTGTAAATAACAGTGTTGGTAAACATCTTCACCATTCCCTACAATTAAAATAATGTAGCGTGCTTTCTTAGTGCATAGCAATTCTTTATATCACCTTGTTATTAATATTGCTACAATATGAATTCTTGATTTCTGAAGACTAAGCCCATAATGCTGAAAAGTTTAATCGTAATTTAAGCTTAATTAGTTTTCAAAGACATATTTTTAAAAGAACATGTAGTTTCAAGTGATCCTTACAGATACAGATCAACTGACATTGGGTTATATAGAAAATGTGTTCCTTCTGTCTATGGGTAAATACTACTCCAAATACAATATACCCTTTGCAAGGGAAGAAAGCAGCTACGGAAACTTAAGCAGCTCAAAGAATTACCAGTTTGACATTTGAACAGAGACACAGAAATGAAAGAAGGGTTAAAAACGGTTTGCCTTGTTTTGTTTGTGATTGTTACATGGCCACACTACAATTATATGATCACATACACAGAAACATACAGGAAAACATTCACTTTACCATGCCTAACCCCAATGCCATTTCCCATTTACCGTTTCCTCTTGTTCATTCGTGTTTCGTGCTGAAATGGAGCCATGCAAAAGGCTTCTTTTTGCCATAATAAGCATACATACAACAGCAAACAACAACCAACAACAACCAACAACAACTAACAACAACAGTTGGCAAAAAGCACACAAAAGGACACACACACACACACACGTTGGTACCGTGTCGTGTTAGTGAGTGTGTGTGTGTGTTTATGTTCCATGCTGGGTAATTGCGGTGACGCCTTTTTGTCGCACAATTGTGACATTTTGCAAAAAAAGGCAAACAGGGGAACAACTAAGAAGGACAAAGATTTTCCAAGTGCTACAATAGATAATACTCTACTCACGTATAGTCCATAATAGCAGATTAACCATAATATCTAAAAAAATGGTTAGATTAACCATAATATCTAAATAAAAATGGTTAAAGATGATAATTTTGGCTGGTTATATTTAAATCTTTAATAATTTGGTTTAAGTATTTAATAACATTGAGAAATACATTCCCCACCTATTAAACGATATCAAAAATGAGTTTTGAGAATGCTTTAACAATCATTATTATGATTAAATAAGTATTAAAAGTTTTCTAAGATAGTTTCCGTTTTCAAATATAACATTTTTTACCCTTTTCATGTCATTTTTAAAGTCTTCTTTTTACCTTCAAAATTTTATATCTAGCTCTGTGATAAACTTTTTTCATTTGACATTTCTTTTTTTATGATAGAGTTGAAATTGCTTGATATTGCTTTTTATTAAGGCATTCAATAGCTAACGTGCTTTAGGAAAGTCTTACCTACGATATCATCTCTTGCTGGGCAGAGAGATGTTTGCTTTTTTGCTGTCCACGGCAGATTCAACTGCTGTTCAGGCAGTTGCTGCTTTTTCTTATCGTTGTCCTGTTGGTTAGAGGATGTTCACTTTACCTTTGCTCTCACTTTGTTTTTTTTTGCCGTTTGCTGTATTTGTTGTCGGTTGCTTTGTTCTTCTCATTTTGCCTGTTCAACTTTTCTTTGCTCTTTCTGTTTTGCCTTGGGTTTTGCTTTACGTTTTTATTTCGCGGTCTTAATTTAATTGTTAATTGTCTGAGCGTGTTTGCCACTCATTTGTATGTTAAATTTAAAGTAATAAAATAATTAAATATTAATTTATGGTTGATGGACATGTGAGGAATTCGTGTGGGCAAAAAGTTTACTCTAATATTTTTTTTTCTGTTTTGCTTTTAATTTTAATGATTTGTGGGAAAAAGACACGCAGCATTTAGCTTGACCTTTGACCTGACTTGCTGAAACTTTCTGTGTATTCCTCCATTTTTTTGTTGGTTAGTTTTACGACTCGCATTGGAGAATACAAATTCGTGACTTTGCCACTAAATTTGGTACACACATCTGTAGGATGAACCCAAAGAAAAAGTAAACAAAAAAAGATGCAATAAAATATTTTATAGTGCCATAGATTTTGGCAAAGTATATCCCATCTCCCTCAACCACTCTCTACAAACAGTGAAAGCCATTTAAGTTGAAAAACTTAAGCCGGTCAGCTGAAAGTAAAAGTAAAAAAAGACTAAAAATACATTTCTACAATGTGTGAACTTAAATATAAAAACTTGAAATTGTACACTTCCATATTTGTGATAATAACTTAATCCTTAAAAAAACAACAGTTTATTGAGTGAATAAGTGTACAAAATATTCCTTCATTATCCTAAAAACAAGTAGATTTATTTGCATAAATAATATTTTGCCTAGGCCTTAAACTCTGCAACAGGAAAGCTCATGCCATTAGGCCACTTTGGGCTTAAAGCCGCTTTAAGAATTTTAAATATGTATATTACGCATACGCCATGGTGTTGTTGTTGTCGTTAATAAATTAGCTCGCTTCATATTATAGACGACAACAAAAATGTAAAGCCCAACTGGCGACAGCTGAGCAGCAGAAAACCCCGAGCGTCGACGGATGCCTGAATTTGACTGAGTGGCAGAATGTTAGTGGCAGGCTATATAGGCACAGTGGGCTGAGCTTGTCCAGTAGTGGACATTGCAAAAAAACACTTTGAAAGTTTAGTTCTTAAATTTAAATTTAATTTAGCTAAAATATTTTCTTCCAATGTTAAAATAAATCTTCTGATTTACAATACCCTTGATTGAGTTGCAATTTGAAAGCACTGTGCAACGACTGCCAGCGACGGCATCTTAATAAATTTTCGCAGTCGCAACACTTTGACGTTATTAATACGTTGAGGCCTCACTTGGCACGCACCTAAAAACCGCTAAAACCAAGCAACGCTCCGCGTCGTCATCAACGACAGCAGCAGCAGCAGGAGCGGCAGCGGCAAAGTGGCAGCTATGGGAATGTTGCTTAATTACTCGGTAGCCATGTGTGCGATGTGCGTAGTGCGGTGTGGTAGGGAGGAACAGTGTATGAGGAAGAAAATTTCAGCGTAAAATTAATTTTACTGCCACACATAGCACAAAACCGTTGAATTTAAACTTGACATCTTGACTTGGGCAGATATACATATTTTAAAGAGACAGAGAGAGAGAGAGAGAGTTAGAGAGAGGGAGAGAGAGAAAAAGAGAGCCCGCACATTCCATGCTCTCCTGCCAGTTGGATGCCACATTATTTTCCATTCGTTTGTTGAAATTCGATTCGATTACGCAATTAATTTGCCTAACATGTCAACATGATTTCCTTCACCAACTAACTGAAACGGGGCCAAAAGCATGCTTAATTAAACAAATTCCTCTTTGCCAGAAGTTCATTTTGAATGCGTAAAGCATAAGCCATGTTTAACTAAATGTTAATGAAGTAAGGGCAGAGAACAAGGATGAGAAAGCAGCAGGTGGAAAAGTAGAATAAAGATGAGAGCCAAGGAGATGGAGTAGAGTAAAGCCACCTTAACCGCATTCCTATTACCTTTGAGCTGCTGGCCAATTTCCTAGAAATACCATAGATAGAACCAAGACAGGTTGTGATGCTGCTGCCTGTTTGCCACTGCTGTCAGTCAGTCAGTCAGTCAGTCAGTTCAATAAGATGGCAATAAAAACGCACACGCACAGAAGACACTTTTCGTTTAATGATGCCTATGCTCAAGTCTAGTATAATCCACTTGGTAATGGGCACATACACTGAGAGAAATCAATGCAAAATTTTGTTTTAATATAACTTTTTGCTATTATAATATACCATATTTTAGATATACATATGTAGCAATTGACAGCTTTGAATATATTAGCATGCTTAGATTCTTAATCATTTATGTAAAATAATCCAAATGCTTTAGTAAAATATGGAAAAGCTTTTAGTAATTTGTACTCCAAACAAATTATAAAAATTTTTAAAAGATATTAATTAAATATTTCACATTTTAGGAATTGAAATTGTTTTACTGTTTTTGTTAATCTTTGTACTTGGTCATCCTTGTTTAGGATCTTACCAATTGTCTCCTCTGTCGTAACCTTTTCTTTTTATTCTCAACCATTCGAGGTTTACCTGAGATTAGCCTGAATCGGACTTGCTAGATCTGATTAAAATGGAATAAAAATTGTTAAAGTTCGGCAAACAGAAAACAGAAAAGATGTGCAGCTTTTTATTATTTAATTATTGTAGAATGCTTAATGAGATAAAATGCAACCAATTATTCATCTTTCGCTGGGTTTAACACGTTATAATTATAATTTAATTGCTTCTGCCAATTAAAGCAACGATTTACCCCAGTTGTATGTATTTGTAATCAAATATATTAAACCATATAAAGAAATAAAAATGATTAAATTTCATACATTTAACTTTAAACCTCTGGATAAGATATATTTTTCAAACAATTTTTTTATACCCTGTACCCATAGGGTAAAAGGGTATATTAAAGTCGCTAAAATGTATGTGACAGGCAGAAGGAAGCATTTCCGACCCCATAAAGTATATCTATTCTTGATCAGCATCACTAGCCGAGTCGATTGAGACATGTCCGTCTGTCCGTCCGTCCATATGAACACCTAGATCTCGGAGACTATAAGAGCTAGAGCTACCAAATTTGGTGTGAACATCCGTCTTATGCCCAGACTAATCAAGTATGTTTCACTCCCACTTCCGCCCCCGCAAATGAAAAAATAAAATTCTAAAATGAATTTACTATAGCTGTATTAAAGCTATCGAATTCTAATTTGGTAGACCTAATTATATAGGCAAACTGCACTAACTGAGCAAAATAGGACAATAAACCTTTTGCATTTTGTACTAAATTGCCAAGGCGACATTGGCAGATAAGAAAGAGCGAGATAGCATGCGTTTGCTGCTGCTGCATGTTAAAGGGAATTTTGTTTTGAATTGATTGCGATTTCGAGGGTGTCCGAACTTTTGTTTAGTGCTTACGCAAATTAAGAAGATATACGAATGTGTATTTCGAACTGAATCGCCAAGGTGATACTAGCTGGAAAGAGTGAGCGAGATAGCACTCGGTAGCTGTTGCTGCATGTTAAAAGAAATTTTGAATTAAGTTGATGTCGAACTTGAGTTAATATAACAAGTTGGTACAGGGTATTCTCAATGTCGGCAGGGACGACTTGCTTGCTTCATTTAAAGTCAGAACCTTCTTTTGAATATATGAAAATTTAAGGCATTAAAGTTAATCTTACAAAAAATATCAAATTCTAAAATGAACATTTACTTTTCTCTAACTTGACTTATCTCAGTGTAAATCATTAGATTTGATAAACATTTCAAATATCCTTTTTTGCTTTTGGGTAAAGCAATAATCTTATATTATATTTTTTTATTTATTATTTAAACAATAAGTTACACGTAGTACCGCTTCAGTTCGAAGAAAAATGAGTCGAGTTACAAATCGTCTTCAAAAATCAAACCCAAAGGCTTAACAAAATCAATTATTTTTCTTTCAGTGTTCTATAACCATCTAATCTGCTGCTACCCCTGCTCCTATTTTCAATCCCATAGGCATTGATGAGGCTGCTCATCAATGTTAGGCAAAAATACCTCTCTCTCTCTCTTTCTCTTTCACTCTATCTCTATGTCTCTGTATGCTCTGCTTTGGTCTCGTTTCCTTTTTTTTTGGCATATTGTCGCTGTCAATGGAATAATCTAACCAGTCAGGCTGACATGTTAAGTCACTTTGTTGACAACACGTATGTGCCAGGACACTATGCCACGCCCCCTGCCCCCATGCTTCAATGCATACGCCACCCCAGTGATTTTCCCTGCCACCATTTGATATTTACTTGGCAAATTATATGGCTTGTATTTAAATGTTTTGCTTATTGCCTCAACCACCTTAGTCACCTTGGGAAAGGGGTTGGGCTGGGGCCTGGCTTATGCCCGTTTGTGTATTGTGTTGTTGTGGCATTAGTTTAAATTAATATCTAGACAAGGAACAGAAAGGCAGAAACCCGTATTTACATTTCCTTTGACTTGTCTTTTGGCATTTACCTTTTGCCTTCTGCCATTGGAATAAAAGGCAAAGCGAATGAGTCTGGCATAACCTAAATTAAAATGCTTCCTCCAGATAAGCATTAATTGCCATTTATACTATGATAATTTGTGCATCTGCTACAGGATTAAGGCTTTAATTGCATGTTTTTAGAAATGCTCTTTATTGGAAAATAAAAAAATCATATATTTATGATTTATAACTCCTCACAGAAATTGGCCTCCTCTTCGAGACACTCCTCCATGGCTTCGTTGTATCGCTGATTATCTGAAAGATAATTATCATGATCATAGCCCTTGATTTCGCACACAACCTTGAATATGAGTCTTTCTTTTTTCATATAATAATCCGATGATGCCATATCCAAAGAATCAATTTCCGTTTTATAGAACATCAATCTCTGGCGTAAAAGAATTGTGTCTCTGTGATTAACATCATCTGCATCATCATTTTCATCAAATTGTGGATCCAAAGTTAACAGAGATAAAATTTGATTTAAATAGGACTGAAAAGGGTTAATTAAATTTAAAGGCTATTTCCACACACATATATACATATTTACGCATACCACACGCGTATCCTTTCTCAGTATATTCTCGTCGTGTGCAAATTCTACAGCGAAATCCATTAGGATGATTCCCTTAGTGTTGACGGATTGAGGCAAACTGACGCTGCTTATGCTCCAGGCCCGTCAATTTTATTGCCTTTTCGTATGTTTACATTATAGGTGCCACCCTTCTTCTCCTCCCTTCTCAATACACAACAAACCGACACAGTCCCTACTACTACAACTACTACGACTAGTGGAATTTGTGCATGAGTTGCACTTTATTTGTTTATTTCCCCACTTTCCATTTGGCGACAAACTCTATCGAGTGTAGATTTTGGACATGTAATCAATATTGAAATGCTTGCTCAGCTGGCAAGTGAATTTGATAAAATAGCCTGCAGATTGCAATTAGTTTTCAAGCAAAAACTCCAGTGAAGAGACCTCAACAATGTTTATGCTTTTAGGAATACCCTAACAAATGGTTTTGTTATTATTATTAGGTCATTTTATCAGTAATTTTATTGTACAGTCAACAAAATTTTCAAGTTTTCTTAAATTTATATTTAAAACTTGAATATTTTAACATTAAACTATGCCAAATATTTTGTACTAATAGAATAACTTAAACTTTTTCAAAGTATTTACATTTCGGCGTGTTTATTAGAAACAAATCGTTGGGAAATTGTGTAGAATTAATTTTTATTTACACGACGATATTTTTTATATGTTCATACATTGTATATAAATTGAAAATTAGTCATCCAAAATGGGTTTTTATTTATGTATTTATGTATATATATGTATTTTAATGTATATGTATATATATGTATATAAAGACCTAAACTAAAAGGGTGTTTTTTGAAGTTTAATTTATTTAAATAATTTGGTATACAAATAAAATTTGTTTGTTTAATAAATTAATAATTCCAAAGTAATCATTTTTTGTTGTATTATTATTCTTAAGCTATACTCAAAGATGATGCTCCAATTAGTTGATTAATTTGTTTAGTCATTTTAAAATAATATGTTTTATTATATTAATCATTCAACCGTTTGAAACTATATTAATTTCTTTCTCATTTACCAATAAAAAGTGAGGTTAGAAGAAGATCACCTTTTTCAGTCTTTCATAAATACATATGAATTATAATATAATATCATACATTCCTAACATCAGTAGATATATACCTATATATGTATATAGTATAAATTCCAGTTAGCCAGTGAACTTTAGTTTTACTTTTTACATATAAACACAATAAGTTCATTTTTTGCAGTATCTCAGATTACTATAACTTTAAACCTCTGCAATTTCACATTGTTTGGGCTTAGGGTTCCTTAGCATTTAGATTTCTGATATAAGTAGAAACCGAATGTGTCGGATAAATCGTGCTACAATTTGTCTATATAATAAATTTCAAAATGGTATTTTACGTATCGAATGAATCCGATTGAAAGTGACCCTGTCTATGGCAAGAGGAGACCTTGATACCAAATGAAAAAAAAAAGACGAAAATAAAAGCCAAGCTCGGACTGTAAAAAGTAAATAAAACTGACACCCGCAATACAGCCGGAAGATATATAAACCCGCAGATACCTACCTCCCTCTGCCACAAAAAAAAAAAAAACAGCAAGAAAAACAAAAACGCGAAAAAGTGCAAACAGAGAATGAGAGAAATAGAGGGCAAAAAAAAAAAACGCAAAAATGAAAACAGAGCTTAGGCAAATAAACATTGCAAGCGAATTGTGACCACAGACAGGAGAAGAGTAAATGTGGCTTAGAGGGAGAAAAGCGATAGAGCAAGAGAGAGAGAGAGGGAGAAAGAGAAACGGTAGTAGAAAACTACGCTTCACACTCGCATCTCTTTTTTATGAATTTTACATTTTGTTTATATGTATTTTTATGGAGATTATGTTGAGAATGGCTGAAAACCAAATGATATGAGGGAGTGCAAAGAGGTAGAAGGCGAGAAGACGAGGGAATGCCAAGAGGTCGTAGAGGAAACACTAAACGCTAAAAAACGCCCGCCAAAGGCAAATGTTTGTGGTATGCTTGTGTGAAACTCTCTGTGAGATGTGGTGATAGGGGGGAGGTGGATTGGCTTCAAGGAAAATGGTTGGGATTGAGAGTGGGTGCTATGGGAACTACTACTACTACAACCACTACTATTCTTTGCCATGGAGCACGTGCATGCCCCTGGAGCAGGTTGCATAAAATGCTTGCTTACTCTGGCAGCTCTCGTTCTCGTTCTGGCTGTGGCTTGCATACTTTTAGGCACACGCCAAATATGCAATGTAATAAAATTTAAGTGTCGGATATTGAAAAAGCATACCAAAAATAGCACACCAGGATTTTCTGCCGTGCTATTCCTTTTTTGGAGAGAGATGCAAATTTGTCCATGGAAAATGCCTGGCACATGGATTTTCGAAACAATTTCCTAATGTGGCTGACTTGAACGTTTAAATTGATCAAAGTCAACCAAATTTCAGTAAAATTAATAAAATACACAAATCCATCAAATAAATTTTTGTTTGGAATTTTTTTTATTTTGCGACATTTAGATTTAATAAGCCAAATAATCAATCATTTAACCTGTCAGTTTAACTTAGGCTGATAGGTCCTTTCTACTGTAAAAACAAAAAATATTAACAACTTGTTCAAGATAAAAATAGATATTTTGCCCCCTAACAACAAATGAATGAAAATGGAATGTGAAAAAAGATTAAGTTTAAATTATATAAATAATGTTGCCAAAAGCAAATTCGGATTAATTTTCCTTTTGAACTTGACTGACTTGAATAAAAAATACATATATATTTGGCCTGTCTGATGTTAAATTCTGGTTACAGTTTACTTTTTGCCTTCTGGAAGGAGCAATATTTATCTGTCTGCTGCTTAAGGAAATATTTGGTCAAAAATATGCCACTGTTTATTTAAGTTAATTTTATGATAATCCCGAGAACATCAATTTCAAAATATTACTAAAGCAAGCAAGAGGAAAATTTTTATCACAAGTTCTTAGACTATTAGGACTTCAAAATTTATGAAAAAAAAGTTGTGTCAACGTAAGCTTTTAATTAATTATGTTATGCATTAAAAAGTTTAAAGTTTACCGAGTCAAAGTTCAAGGCCAAGGTTAAGGCCGTAAGTTTACGTAGCAAAATATGAATCAGCAACAAAAAACAAAATGTCGACTTGTTCGATTTACTTAATTTGTTTTGTACACTTATCAATTATATTTGCTAATGACCTTTAGAAAATTCGACAATATTCTCCTAAAATATAATTGAAATTGAAAAATTAGAAAAACAACTTATATTTTTGAATCATTAGCTTTTTAATTTTCAGGATTTTAGTTAAATTTATACTTTTGTTTTCTTCGTTAGAAATTGGGCCAAGATAAGGGATTCCATCTATGACTTTTCTTCTGTTGTTTAAAGCAGTTGAAAGTGAATTCTAAACAATAAATGTTTGCTGGTTTATGGTTTATGAATAAAAGTTTTCATTAATTATTTGTTATAATTCATATTGTTGTTTATAATTGCTAACATCTTTGTTTATTTTAAATGAAATGTAAGTGAAAGAAAAATACATTTAATTAAGCAATCAATGCCTTAATTAATACAGTAAGTTAGTAGGCAAAAAGGCAAAGTGCCAGGGCCATGAGTAATGAAATTTGGCGCTGTCATGTAAATAAGCGGAGCAGACGACAACGACGACGACGACTACATTGGCGAGGGCCATGATGACGATAATGACGATGATGATGACAATGACGCCAGTGTCAAGCATTTTACAAGGGTGACAACAACAATAACAACAAAAAAGCAGAACAAGAACAATGTCGACATGGCATTTGCCGTGTCGTACACACATACATACATACATACATACGTGCTACTAGCATACTTATACAAAACGAGTATATATCGAAAATGAGTGGGGAAATGAAATAAATCAAGACTCATTAAACCGCAGAAGAGGACGAACGGAACACAAGCGTTGACTGTCGTCTGCATGTCGCTGTAGCAGTGTGTGTTATATATATATGTGTGTGTGGGTGCGTTTAGGTTATGTCAGCATACCAAAGCAAAGTTGACAGTTCTTGTCAACTTAATCATCATCAAGGCAACGCATACTCACCTATACATGCACGCACACACACGCACACACTCACACGTGGGTATATAGTGACATAGCGACTTTCAACTTAATTTCTGGCGATAACACGACATATTGCCAGCTCATTATGCGCCCATATCCTTATAGATGTGTATGGGCGTGTCTGTCTAGGTTGCCAGGGCATTAATAAACATATAAGTAAGCATCTACTCATCTACTTATTTTTATACCAGTTTCACTCTTTTGTTCCCGTTGCCATTGCTGCCACTGCTAAAGCTTAATAATAGCAAATTACACAAGTAATTAGTCACGCATTTAATTATTATTTATGGTCTCCATATTCATACATACGTATGTATATATAGTAGAGATATGTTATGTATTTATATATATACATACATACATATATATAGTAATTTCATGTCTGGTCTTTTGGCGACAGTTGTCTATTGTCTGAAGTCAAAGCAATTATTACTTGTAATTATCCACTTGAATGTCGAGTAGGAATCAACTCGTAAAATACCTACATAATATACATAAATATGTACATATGTAAGTTGAATGACTTCTTCGACTTACGATGTTTGATTAATACGGGAGCGGATTAGAAAGAATTAATCTTTGTATTGATATTAGTTAATAAGTCAATAAGGTGGAAATAGATTTTCATTAGGATTATTATTTATATTTATATATAGGAAATAAGAAAATCGTTTGGAATCTTTGGAATTCTTGGGTATGCTATTCAAGTATAATATTAAATTTTTTGCAACTGTATGGCAATGATTATGGCAATGTAAATATTGTAATTATTTTAATTTGAGCTTATCCATATTGATAGTCAAATTCGTAATAATATTGGGATAGAAAGAAGAGGGAGGATTCAGAAGTAATAAAAAATAAACAGGGTTAAGTAAACAAGGTAAAACTTTGACTACAATGGGTTCTACAAACTATGTAGTTATAAGTTTCAACAATAATGAGAACGATTAGTAAATCTAAAATGGCAATTTTTCAATACTTTTGGATTTAAAACAAAAGATGAACCTTTTACTTAAATTTTCTCAAAGTAAAGCATGAAGCTCATTTTTCATATAGATGTTAAAAATGGATCCTTTAGTCCGGTCCTGGATTCAAGTAATCATTTTTATTTCCAATGAAAGTTTTATGTCAAAGTTGGGCCAATGATTGTTAGCCATTTTGTACAGTTTTTATTTGCTTTAACTATTTGTTTAATGTTAAACCAAAGTCATGACTCATAGACCATCCCACACTCCTTTTTCTCTCTCTCTCTCTTCCACTATCTCCTCATCTAACCCTAAGAATTATATTCTCCCTCAATTAATTTGATCCATGACAAATTGTTTGTATGCGACCCCACACAGCTGTTGTCAATTAGGGGTTAAAGTTCGTCAAAGATTTTTGGTTTCTCACGTATTTTCTTTGTACTTATACTTCAAGATGTTGGGTATGTTTCGGTGTGTGTGTGTTTGTGGCAGTTCAGTTGGAAAAACTTTCATCGATTAAAAACTTTTTTGTGGTGCCGGGGATTCGGTAGGCCAAAAATATGATCAGCTTGCTACCGACAGCTGCCTTCAAGATTATTAGATTAGATTTTCTCGTTGGTTGCATGAAAAATAATTGAAGGACCGAGATTGAAATCGGCCAGAAATTGGAATCAGGCATATTGTATGGCCTGTTTGGCTGCCTGTCTGTCAGCTGTTCACTGAGGCGTGATATAATTAGCATAAAAACAAAATAACGCCAAAAATTAGACGCAATTTGCTTAATGCTAAAAGTTTTAATCACTCATACGCTCAGTGGCGCCATAGCCTAAAAACAACAGGAAGAATTTCATATCCTTAAAAAAAAGAGCAAAAAGTGAAGACAAGAAAAGTTTTTCCTTTGGTTTTCATTTTTTCTTTTACTATAGTAAACAAAGCGTTAGGCGAAATGAAATAAGTGTAAATACGAAAAAATTCACTTGCTTCTGGAGAGGGCGAAAGGGAAAGGAGTGGGGTGAAAAGTGAAAGCGAGTGAGGGAAATGCTCACTCAAATATGTACATCTATATGCGCATCTGATTAAATATAAGATGTTATGTATGAGTGTGTGTGTATGTGTGTGTACTTGTGTGTGAATGTGACTTTAATCCCCTCAAGCAAAGCAAACGAATCCCCTTTGGCTTGCCGAAACCAAGAAAATGTTCCATCTCTTTGCCGCCTTAAGCTTGAATTTAATTTCTACTTTGACTTTTGCATTGCATATGTACTTATACTTATACTAAACTTTTTTTTTTGTTATGCACAAGTGAAATACAGTGAAAACTCTCAGTAAAACAACACTTTGGCATCAGAAATTATAAAAGAAAATAGTTTTTGATTTTATTCAAGTCTGTAAAATGAATGTGGAGAGCTAGTTTTTTATTTAAAATTACAATGAATAGTAAATCAAATTGAAATGAAACCTTCCAAGTATTTATCAATACTATAATTGTTTGCTAACACTAACATTAGCATAACTGCAATCATTCTGTTAACTTTAACATACACATTTAACAGAACACTACAATGAACTTAATAAGATTGTTTGTAGAACTTATCTAAGTATATCTTCTACCTCATTAAAGAATATTGCTGTAAATCTTTTTTAAATACAATTTTAATTTAAAGTTTGAACCAAATTCCAAACAGAATTTAAGTAGCTTTACTTTATGGCCATATTGAACTTAAACCAGTTTCAATCACACCGTTTTCCGTCAATGTCCGATGAGTAACAAATTATTTAAACCTGCTGGAAAACGAACATATCCAAGAGCCAATACATATTTAAGTAAATAGTATAGTAGTACTAAAGTATTTTTCCTGATTTTAAAAGCTTTAAACAATTTAAGCTTTAGGGAACAATTTTTCATTTAACAGATTATATGTATTTGGACAACAATTACATCTTTAGATGATATAGCAAAGTTAAAATAAATATGTAATCTTTCTGTAATGAAAATACAGCTTTCTTTCTTACAATTTTGGTTTAAAATATGTTTTAATATGCATATCAAATTGCTATAAGCTTAAAGAGGCCTTAAACAGAACACAGTTAGCATAAAATGTCTAAGATTTTTTCTACATAAAATAAAAATTAATTGAATTTAAAATATCTGAGAAGATCTAAAGGATTATCGTTTGAAATCTTCTATTTTAAATTAATCTGATGTTTTTGTCTCACATAGGGCTACTTTAGACCAGCTTTCACTGTATTTTACTTTGTCTTTGTAATGTTTTTTTTTCTGTTTTAGCTGGATTTTTCAGCTCTTTAGATTACAATGTAAGCTTGGGCGCGTTAACGTACAAGAGAGCGTGTATTTCTGTGTGTTTGTGTGTAAGTGTGAGTGTGTTGCGACCTATTTGCTTAAACACACTCTTACTGGCACACTCACCAAGTTGCTCAGCCAACCGCCTCTTGCCTCCATATCCTCACGCTTCCTCGCCTTTGCCTACCAATTTTAGTTAGCTCTCGGTTCTTGGTTTGGTTCGCTGCGTCTTTCTTCTGCCTCTCATAACACATTAGCGAAAGTGAAAGCCGCCATAATGACTGCTCCCAGTTGATTTTCATTTGCTGTTCGTGTCTGTGTCACACTGTGCGCTCTTAGGGCCATAAATTTACATTAGCCAGCATGAGAGACAGAGATGGAGCCAGACAGACACAATGCGAGACTAAGACAATAAATGTGGGTGAAAGGGATGCAAATGCTGATGAGAATGAGTTGCTGCGTTTTGCAACCAAGTCGTATTTGCCTATGCATGTTTATACAAGATTGTTTGAATATTTGAGGCATGCTTGAGCTCGGAAATTGTTTAAATTGTTTGCTAGGCCAGCTAAAACAGGGAAAGTACAAATTAAAAACGAAAATAAATGAGAAAATTACTCGATATTTTTAAATGAAAAGGATTGTATGGGCTTATCAGCAGCATATGTAAAATACAAGGAGCAATTAATTTGTATTTTCACCCAATTCAGTAAAAGAGCTTAAAATTGTACTTTTATTGACCTTCTGATTTCAAGAAATGCTTAAATTGTTTTTAAATTGTAATCTACTTTTTCTTCATAAGCTTCTTTAAGCTTCAAAGTACATATATTTATTCAATTTAAAATACAACTGGTCATTAATATATATCTTTTAAATATAATAATGCTTTCGTATTAGCAGAGTATTATTAAAGCTTCTACACATAGTTTTAGCCAAGACCAACTGCAATGTAAATGTTATTTGCGTATATGCCAACAAATAATAATGTTTTCTAAGTTTGTGAAAACAATTTCGGTAAAATTCAACAGTAGCATTACTTGTTTCAATGTATGCTATAAAATAATATTAGTGTTCAAATTCAGCTAAAACTTTTTTTTACACATTCTCACTCTATCTTTTTCTTCATCTATCTCGTATTTTATTTCTTTGTCTTGCTTTTGGGAGAAACTTTTGGAAAATCTTGTAAAAACACAATTTTCAAATGCCACTCAAAAGTCATGAGAAATTCATAGACAAGTTTTCGAACAGCATCCCAATCGTCTCGCACACCCACGGTTGCCCTTGTCACTTCTCTATATAAATCTCATATGCCATTGCCTGTCAATAATGTAGAAACTTTTGCCTTGACAACAAAATCAGAGAGTGCAAAGATACAGAGAGAGAGAGAGAGAGAGAATGGAAAAAAAGAAGGGAGTTTTATTAAGTTTCCGGCACAGTGTTAAGCATATTAAAAAAAAACACACTTCTTCACCACAACAGCCAAACATTAAGGGATACATATGAGTGCTGATAATCACTGGGACAGACACACACACACACACACACAAATACACAATAAAGCGAAAGAATAACTGTGGCAAGGAAGTGAAGTAAGGGTCATGAATGGGTGGCGAGAAGAGGACGATGGGGAAAATAGCAACTACTTCAAAAAGGCATAAAAAAAAAAAATCAATGACTGGGGCATGTGCGCAATAAATGTCAGCGGCAAACGAAACGAAAACTTCCGTTTTGTGTATGTCAATTTGTATAGTATACTTATAAGCGTTGCCACAGTGAAGTAGCCCACTTTTTGAAGGAGCGAGCAATGAGCAAAAATTGAAAATCCGCCATAAATTGAGGAGGGAACTGAAAAGAAATAAAGCAAAGTCTCCAGCCTGATGACAATTTATTGTTCACACTTGTAACTGATGATGGTGCTTAGGGGAATAAACACACACAGCCATAGGCATACACGCACGTGTAGCAAAGTATATTTCATTGTGTGCTTCTCATGTTTTCTTTCGTTTTTCGTTTTTTTGTGTGTGTGGAGTGGCCTTAAAAATAGGGCCTACAAATTGCCAGCCATTATTTGGCACCAAAGTCAATATACAATATATTCTCAGCTTCTTTTTTTTTTATATATGTGTACATATATATTTGTGAATTTATTTTGTTTATTTTTGCTTTTCCTTCTTTATGCCTCGCAGGTGTGTATTGCGTGCGTGTGTTTATGTGTCTGTGTCTGTGGGTGGGTGCGTGGGCAATTTTCAATTGTGCATCTTGTGGTCCTGGCAGGCCATGATTTAAAAGCCTCGAGCAACTTTTCTCTCATCCGGTCTCTCTGTCTCTCTACCGGCATCTTTTTCAACTATGTCCAACTTCTCTCCAGTTCTAAGTGGTTTCATAACTCTTCTGTGTGAACTATTCTATGAAAAACTTTTACAATAGCATGCGTGCCTCGACAACAGAAAGTTCTCAACCAAAGATGTTGCCACAGCCGTCCTCCCTCCCTCCCAATTCTCGGTCACTTGTCTTACCCTATCGCCAAAACCCCAATGGCCCGCCAAAGTCACGCTTTAAATGATGCGGCAAATGATTTAAGGTGAGAGGATATATATTTTTCAAGTCAAAAGTCTCGTGCCTGGCATAGCAATTTGTTCTCTCCCTCTTTTGCTCTATTTCTTTTCATCTCTTCTCCTCTCTCTCTCTCTCTGTCTATACTTATAACTGGACAGCAATGGAGCCTCTGACTCGTTTATCACATTTAAATTCATAACAACACGAAATAAATCCACTTTTGTTGTTCTTGTTGTGTATACTTAATGTATGTTTGTGTGTGTGTGTGTATGTACTGGTCGCTGGTTTGCCGGAATTTATGAGTTCCAGTTCTCTTTCCTATGCCGTCTTTATCCCCACATAGTCGCTGTGTGGGGGGGCCCGCTACTAAGCCTTGGCTAATAGCGGCTTTAAAATTTATAGAGTTTTTGGCTGCCGGCTTAGAGAAGTGATTGCCATTGCGCGAGTGGCAAACGACGGTCGCCGTGGCGTATACTTAATGTTTAGACAGTTGAAAAATCATTGACTGAGGGAGGGTATAATGACTTTTTGATGAAAGTTTCGATTCTAAATAAAAATGTTATTGAAATATAAAATGATTGAAGTGTTATGAAGACGAAAAGTTATATATAATAACTTTTATAAAATACTTTGGTAAGCAAGCGAAACAGAACGAAGAACCGAGACAAAAAATTCTTGGAAAAGAGTTTTAAGGTATTAGATATGTTTTTCAAAAGCACAACAAAAAAGTGCAAGAAATTTATCCAATCTGGGAGAATTAACTGGAACATCAATAATGTTTTCTATAATATTTAAGAAGCAAAAGCAACCCTTGCAAAATTCTTTTCATTTTTTCTTGAAAGTAATTGGACATTGTTCGGAAATATAAAGAAAATATATTTTGCATACTCTTTACAACTGCATTGGAAATATAAACTATGATACTTGTCCATAGTTAATAACATTAACTTTGTTAGAATGTTAAAATATCGCATGATAAAAACTAATATTTCGAATGTCACTATATGATACAAAGGTACAGAAAGAGGTACAAAGAATTTAGTTATAGTTTGTTATGTACACATTTAGAATATAAGAGATCATGAATTTAATAATAAATGGTTTATATTAGTGAATTTATAAACATCTTAAATTGCTGGAAGATACATTTATCTTTTAAAACAGGAAAATAAAATGAATATTGAACAATTTTCAAACACACTTTTAAGCACTATATATGTATACATTAGTTTAGTTCTCTGTAACACAAGTTTGAAGGGGAAAGTGTATACATTTTTCATGGTGTGTGATTTTTTCATTGTTAATATTTAAAGTCGGAAGGTTCCTTTGGCTGCCTTTTGACATATTATGCTATAATTCCTGCGGCAAAACGTTTAGTTGAGCTACATAAATAATAAATATCCCCTACACACACACACACACACATGTATACTCATACACTTACATCCATATGGTATTCCCTTTATTGGGTGGGAGTTTTATTTTCCCTCCTCCCTAATGATGGCAGAACTTTTCTTGTTCCTTTTTCTTTTGGGTCATGATTTACAAGGTTCCAAATTCTCCACGCTCGAATTATTTCTCATGCAAGTAATTTGCATTTTGTTTGCAAACTCAATTCGTGCAGCAAAATTGTTTTCCACATAGATTTAGCATAAAATATTTAGTCCAAAAAAACAAAACACAAAAATAAAAAAAGAGGAAAACAAGAAATATATAAACTTGGAAACATTCAAAAGTACTCTTTAATACCCTCTATATCCCAATCAATTGGTTAGGGGTATATAAGAAGCTATAAGAAAAGTAATTACTTTCGTATTAGTTATAAATATTTCCAAAGTTTTCAAACAACTAATGAAGGCAAAATCATTAGCTTCTCTTCAAAAATTGTCTGCGGAAAATTCTAAACTAAATAGATCTGGTATATTTATTTACATCTTAGACTTTCTCTGTTTGTAAGAAATCAAAATATTTATTCTAAAACAAACTAATGTTTAGTAGGAATTTAGTTTGTTTTACAATAAATATTTACGAAAAACTTTGACTAATCTGTCCCTATGTATTCCATTGGTCTGAACCCGAATCTGAAGTCAGTACGTTCAGATTGACAGATAAAAGATATAAAATTTCAAAAAATCGTTTTTTAATTAGTTTATTTTTTTAAAATTTTTTCTTTAAATAAAAATTAAACCTTTTCTTGCTGTATGAGTGGAACATTAAACAAAGTTCAAAGTTCATTTTCATTTATTAAAGCTTTCAAACAGAAAGATTTCGAATGATAACAGCGCTTATTTGACAATTATCGATATCGGCGTTTTAAGAGTTGCCAGATCTTCTATAACCAAAGTTGCTTCTATTTCTTATTATTTTTTTTTTTTTATTGTTAAGATTAAAGTAACACCTTATCTGATGCTGAGTATCTTGATGTCGTCACTACGACTTCATTACAGATTTTGCATGTCTATCTTTTAAGTAAAATTTATTTTAATTGTATCTTATTTTGACGCCGAGTGATTTTACTTGCCTTTCATCGATATGCAAATTGCGTAAAGTCTGTGATGAAGTGAAATCGAAAAAGTTTAATAGTCGTAAATATTTATGTATGGCAATTGTTAAGCTTACAAATGAAATGTCCAAAGAGCTCAGACTAGAGCTTAGTTTAATCAATTGCCTCAAATGCTTGCCCAGTTCAAAGTTCTGCAAATCTCTACCCATCTAAGCTTGTATTTCTTTTTAATGTGTCTATGTGTGTGTGTGTGCGTGTGTATATGTGAGTGTTTTCTAAAGAGATTTCTATCAAATTTCCATTTCAGCTAGAGGCAAGTACAAAAAATATATCTGTCCATGCATTACTAATGAAATTAAATGGAAACTTTTGGCAAATCAAAATTTCAGCAAACTTCCTCATAAAAGAGAAGCGATGAAACAGGAAATCAGTATGCCAAGACTGGGCTAAGAGTTTTTAGAGGCTTAATTATAATTGATAATAAAAAGGAAAATATATTAAGCGAAACGGAACTATAGAAAATTGTTTGATTAAAAATTAAGTTTTTTTTTTGTATTAAAAGTTCTAGTTTGTTTTTTCTTAAACTCATCAAAAATATATTTAAGAAAATGAGTCAGAACATTTCTATGCTTGTTGTTTTTGCATCTACGTTTGCACCCCCCGGGATCCTTCAACACCCGAGCAGAGGCCATTAATCTTTCTGCCACATGGAATTCCATGCAAACAGGGCAGAAGGAGCAACAGCAGGAGCAGCAGCAGCAGCAGCAGCAACGAGAGACATTTGCCAAATAGCCTAAGGTTATGCTGCACTTTTTGACTTCAGCACATTGCAAGTTGGTTGGACGCTGCTGTGAGTTGGCAGTCGATCCTAGGCCACATTTGATAAGTATACACAGTGTGTACTACACATATATATTCCAAGCATGTCAGCCTAATCTCAGACCATATCTTTTTACCACCATTCTATGCCTTACGTGTGTTTGTATGTATGTGCGCTTTTAGTCCTGGAGGCCATTTTACTTGGGTCGAAAACAACTTCAAATGAACCTAAGCCTCAAATACTTGCTATACGTGTGTGTAAGTAAACTCAAGTCCGTGTCTTGGCCAGTGGCTAAAAAGAACACCCTGCTGTGGCTATGGACTATGATCTATTTTGTAGAAACAAATATACCCAATGAAAAAAAAAAAAAACATAAAACAAACAACAAAAAAAGAAAACATGAAAAATGTAAAGAAAGCTACGATAAAAAAAAAGAAAAAAATCCCCGGGGCATAAGAATATTCAAACAACTACAACAAGAATATCCACACAGACGCCTTTTGATATGCAAAAATAAAATTGTGCACAACGATTTTAATAAATATTCCCCACACACACACATTCACCCGGTCTTTCACGCCTCGTCTCGTCCCCCCCCCCCCCCCCGCTAGCCAGCATCGAGCAGACGGTGACGGCGACAAGGATGTGTCGACAGTCCCAGATAGACAAGCCGAGAAACCATCTCCAACGTTTTGAGTGTACACGCTGCTTATTGAATTTTTTAAAAGCCTTTTTCACTCCACTAACCCAAAACTCCCCTCCCCCCTCGATTACCACACACGTTCCAGCTGCCGGTTAGTAGCAGTCTAAAACTAACTCAATCCTTGAATTGTGTGTATTGTTTAATGCTTTAAAACCAAATGGTTTTAGAGACATTTTATTATTTCCATGACGGGAATTGAAAATGTGTTTTTATTATTTGGTTTTAGTTTCTGCTGGTTCAGTTATTCTGTTGCTGTTGTCTAGAAACGAATATGTGACTTTAATCTTAAATATAGAAAATTTAAGTTCGCTCTTTAGCAAAGCTGAATCAGTCGGTTTCAGTAGATAATGATTTCTGCCTTTACTTAAATCTTTGTTGGCATTATTATTTATTAATTATTATGGCTAATTATTGCTGCCCAAAAAAAAAAAACCTTCTGCCTCAATCAAAAACTTAAGCCTAAGTTCAACTGATTATCCGCTCTCATATTTTAGGGTTCAATGCAATTTCAATTCGATTGATAATCAGCTTACAGTCAGACTAAGCAGCTTAATATTCACACCTAAACCACATAACAAATGTATATGTATGGTACATGCCAGTTAAGCCTAAAAGTAGGCAACATGCCGCAAAAACCATTTCATGAAAGTTGTCAAAGTTAAATCAAAGCAAACAAAACCCTTCCATATGTACAAACACACTTCTCTTTTTATTCCCCCAGGGGAGCGTTCTGTCGTATCAATTTCAAGGTCAATCAACTTTAATACTTATTTTATAAATCCGCATATAAGTTCATATAAATAAAAGAAGCGTATGTTGACATTTTTTTCTCTCTCTTTTAAGTAATTTTCCGACTGCCTTTAACTGCTGCACTTAAACTGCAAATAAATAAGCCCACATGGAAGGCAGCATAAAGTTTATGCGTACAAATTTGCTGGCAAAAGCCAAAAAACCATTCCAGATATAGAATGAGCAAAGGTAGGGGGGGCGAGTAGGAGCTTTGGTAACAGAACGATGACGGCCATCAACCGCAGCAATCGGGGCAACCAACCAACCAAAGCAGTCATTAAGCTCCACACAACAAAAAGTGGAGGGAAAAATGAAAAAAAAAAAAAAAAACACATATACAAAATCTCCACTGCCGATCGTTAAATCAAAAAGGCGCATTCGAGTGCCTGCAACATCATTAGTTGCAGTTCATACACACTCAAGCGCAAGTTATGCTGCCAGATAGTTGCCCATGCCCCATGACCCATGAGTTCCCCCCCCCCCTTTTGCACTCTGGATTGCGCGAATTTGGTTTTTTTTAGCGAGGTGTCCAAATTAAATTTGCATCAGTTGCTGCACGAGTATCTAAATGATGCCAAAAACTGAAAGTGTATGAGTGTCAGTGCATGTGTGTGTGTGTGTGAGGGTATGTGCGTCTGTCTGTGTGGCATAAAGAAGTACAACAACAACTACAAAAACAACATCAAGTGCTGCCACTCACTTTGGCATTTTGCATCTCGTTTCATTTTGGTTTTTTTTTTTGCTTATGTTTAGTTTGTTTTTTTTTTCATATAAGCGGCAAAGTCTTTGGTTTGGCCAATACAGTAAAGATTACCTAAATGATACACCTGAAGAGATTGAAAGCCTTATTTTAGCCTGCTTATTTTTAAGATTTTTATAGCAATAAAATATAACTGAAAGAAACAACTAAAAAAGATGTCTAAATGCACAATGAACGCATAGCAAAAATATAAAAATTTAGTTTACACAACTATTGAATCGGCATAAAGTTTATTTATGATTTTTATTGTGACAATTTTTACATAAATACCTTTTAAATATTCTACTTCGTTTAATACTGTATTCTTTTTGAACTATTTTTCTCTATTTTTTGTTACTTTTGTTCAACTTAAGAACTAAATACTGTACATATTTGCTGGCATTCAGCCCACACTTTTCATCATTCTGCATACATGCATATATATGTGTGTTTATGTGGCGCAGTGCGGGATGGAGGGAGGTGGAGAGGCACTTAAATAATTTAGATTTTTGTGTCTAACATGCACAAGTGCCGCCCCTCAAAAAAAAAAAAAAAAAAAAAAAAAAAACACGGCCTAAAAGATTCAAGTGCAGCTGGCAAAAGTGACCCAGTTAGACAGGATGCGCGTGGGGAGATACCCAACGGATGAAGTAAGTGGAAATGGGAAAGGGGAGGGGTGCATAGTAGTATGCTTGCCAAGCAGAATTATGAGTGTTGTCGTCATCGTCTCTACCTGGCCATTATCAGCAATGTCGCGTTCTCTTTTCCCTCTCCACTGTCCTCTAGCATTGGGAGCCATCGTCGTCTGATGGCACTGGCAACTGCCATTATGCGCTCATTAAAATGTCAAATAAATTCAAATGCAGAAAACAGGATTTTCATAGAGCAAAACGTGAGAATGAGGCATGTCTATGCATTGCATTTCAGCCAAAGGATAATGCCTGCACAGACAAACATATAGATATAGTAGTTATATATAAGAGGTATATATGGTAGGTAGACTTTGCCTTAGAGTTGAGTTATTTATAATTTATACATACGTGAACTTTGAACTTTGCTGAACTGTTCAGGAATGATAATGTAATGAGAAAATGCAAAAAAAAACAACACTTTAATACATGACGGATACCCTGTAAAGGCACTTGAAAATCATATTTAACTCAAATTTTCCCAGCAACTTTCTTTTGACAGTTAAATTTTTGCTGAAACTAGGGCCAATCAACTAAATCTTTTCTTTTTTACCATATGTAACCTATAATTAAGAGAAACTACACCAAAAGAGTTATCGGTAATTGTATTATAGCTGCAATCTAACTTGTAAAAAGAATATTTAATTGAAATAACAATTGAAGTAACCTAATCAAAATCGAAAGACCAATTAAATAGAATGAGATACTTTATATCAAAAGCCAATTTGTCAGCTGAAAGCTTGAATGATAGAAGGATAACAAAGAATATTGATGAATAAGTTAGATAATTAATAAAACTAATTAAAAAATATATGTACGATACCAATTGTTATAACGACTAATGACCAAGACAAATTTGATTGAAATCGGTCAATTAATTTCATTGGCTTTCAATAAGACAAAAATTTAGTTGTTTGGTAAGTCTGAATAGTTGTTAATATGTAAGTAAGGGCTAACAAACAACAAGTAGTCAAATCTAATCCAATCCAAATGAAGAACTTCATTTGACAAAAACAAAATGATTGAAAAAAAAATTTTTGACTTTGAAGTACTGAAACGACGTTTATTTTCCTTCATTTTTATCTGAAACAATCGTATAATTCAGCAAAACATTATTTGTTTGGAGAGAACACCTTTGTATTATGCTTTTTATACCCTTGCAGAGGGTGTTATAAAATTGTAAATATATGTATATATACATGATCAGCATCAACAGTAGAGTCGATTGAGACATGTCCGTCTTTCTGTTTCTATCACGTTGTAGACCTCAACTTTTAAGCTACATGGTTGAAACATGAAAAATTAAGTTCCTTAATCAATCAGACAGGTTAAGTTTGAAAATAAGTCTGATCGAAAACGTGAAGGTATCTCATGTAGAAAAAGCAATTTTTATTTTTATTTGACAATTAAAACACCTAAGCGTTTGTAATGGTTAAAAGTTTACATATGTATGCACATTTAAGCCGAGTCGATATAGCCATGTCCCTAAAATCAACCTTCCTTACTTCAATTTTTTTTTTTCGATTTTGTAAACATTCATTCCAATTATTTTTAAACTTTTGTTTTTAAATAAAATAATAAATCAAGGCAAGGCCGACGTACCCCAATTATATCTTCTCAAAGCTTGGAAGCTACAAGCACACAAATTTAAAGACTTAAAAGACTTTAATTTTTCCAAATACGACGTACAAAAACCAACGAAATCATTTGTTTCTTTAATGTTGAAAATTTCGGGGAAAAAAAAAAGAGGAGAAACTTCTTCATTTGTCAATAAAAGGGAGCACTTCATATTCATTAAAAATAACTTGTAAAAGTCATAGCAAGAATAAATACAGCTACCGCACTTCAGCCAAAATGCCACTTCAAGTGCCCCATTTGCGTCACTTCTGAAAAGAAGCAAAGAAAAAAAAATTAATGCTCATTCTATGGTTTATTTGGCACTTCCGGACCACATGGGCTATTAAAAATAGCTCATTTATTTTAATTAAAAACAATTTCCGTTGTTTAGCAGCAGCTGAGAGAGTCCTAGAGTGCAAGGAAATCATTCGATTCATTATTACGAACATTTTCCGCAATTTTAACTGCATGGCTTTTGTTTTTGCTGCTGAGGTATATAAGGGAAAAATTACGGGTTTTTTCTTTTGTCTTAACGATCCCTTAAATGTGCCGTGTCATTGAGCATTTTTGAAATATTTTTCAATTGCATACACATGCTCTTTGCCAAGTTGCTAAAGTGCTCTAGCACTTTTATTATTTTCTGGTTAAGTTTTTGCGGCAATGCCATTGAGTGGCATTTAATTAATTTGCTCTCAATGCAATCAGTCAGTATGCACTCTTTGCTGCTGTCAAAACAAAAACAACAACAAATTGAAGTGGTTATGGTCCTTACACAGTATGACACCAAAGGATAAGCTCTAAACGAAGTTGCTGGATGGTGTAAAAATATCTAGTTGTTGTTGTTGTTGTTGATGATGATGGTGATGATGGTGATGGGGATGCGGATCTGCCTTTAATCAAAGGCAAAACTAGAGTAAACCAGAGATAAAGTTCCAGCAATTCAATCAGCAAATGGCATTTTCTCTGTTTGTTTGTAAATCTTGCAGAAAAAGCCATAGCAACTTGCTAATAAAGTTTGTATTTAGATTGAATTGACTCTTGACATCTTGAGTTTATTGAACATAGAGCATTTATTATACCCTTGCAGAGGGTATTATAAAATTGGTCAGATGTTTGTAACGCATAGAAATATACGTTTCCGACCCCATAAAGTATATATATTCTTGATCAGCATCAACAGCCGAGTCGATTGAGACATGTCCGTCTGTCCGTCTGTCCGTCTGTCTGTTTGTTCGTCGCTTTTCGAACTTAAATTTTAAGCTACGTAGTTGAAACTTGGTAGCTAGCTTTCTTAAAGGTGTAGGTAGACAAAGTATGAAAATCGGTCGGATCGGATTACTATATGATATATCCAATATCGGAATAATAGGGTTCCAAATAAAAATTTTTTATTTTTCTTTTGGAATATAAATCTAATTTGTACAAAAACACTACCCACCAAGTTTGACTCAAATCGGATAATTATTACGGCTACAAATCAATAAAACAAATCATCAATATAAGCTATTTACTCCAGCAACAAAAAATTTCAAAGAAATCTGCCGTACCAACACAAGAGACCCGAGTTCGAATCCGCGCGGCACCAAATAAGAAATATATAAAATTATTGTTTTTTTGTTGTTTCATTTAAATTTAATTTGTATCCAAACACTATACACCAAGTTTGAACTAAATCGGATAATTATTAAGGTTACAAATCAGTAATCAGATTTGAATGAAATTAAATTTATTTTAATGCTCACGCACACACATACATATGCAAAAATTCAACCACCACGCGGTGTGTGAGAGAGACAGAAATATTTTAGTTGTGTTCTTACACAGAACGAAATTGAAAGAGCGAGATGCAATGGGTTTGCATATATGTCGATTTAGCTTACGTTAGCAAAGTAATGACGGTGGCGTAGTGTGTAGAGATCGGTGGCACGATAGGCTCGGAGTTTGATGGTTCTATGCTCGGTGAAGAAGTGAAAATTTTTAGGTGTGTTTTTTCTTCCTTTTTGTTTTTTTTTTTTTGATTTTGTTAAACATTTATACCAATTATTTTGCTGCAAGGGTATACAAACTTCGGCAGAGCCGAAGTTAGCTTCTTTGATATTTTTTTAGTTACTTTCGTGGAATTGTGAAAACGAAAACATTATTAAATTTTTTGATAACCTTTCGTTTTTAATATCAAAGGAAAGTTAAACATTCTGAGAAGGTTTAAAAATGAAAAGTATCGTATTTCTTAATATTAAAAATTCAAAAAATACATTTTATTTTTGTCAGACAAGGCAAATTGTGAAGTTTCCCTTGGTTGCTTTTCGATTCAATATTTTTATAAATATAGAAATAGAATATAGAAATTTATATAGAATTTATTGAATATGATTATAATATTTTTTGATTATCTTAAGACAGGAAAAGTAGCTCTTGGATGAGAATGATCCTAATAATTTTGTTAGTTTTTCATTCTCAAGCATTAACGGACGTTGATGCGATCGCCGTTTAGTGTTGTAAAGTTTCTTGTGATTTTGTAAAGTAAAAATGTATTTGCTTTTTCTTAAATTGGTCTTTAAAGAAAATAATACAGGCATTTACAATCTTGAAAAGTTCTTTAAGTACTTTTCTAAAACTTTAATAATAATTTAATTTGGGATTTATTTACAAAACTGTAATCAATTTAATTACCATATGAAAGTGTGTGAAACTTTTTCCATTTCAATATTTATTTTTTACTTTGGTCTCTGATGATTTTACTTAGAGATTTCATCTCTTTCCATTTTCTCATTTTCGCTTTTGCAGCTCAAACCATTGACAACATCATCAACGAGAATGTCCGCAACGACTTGTTGCCATCAATGGGTGGCGGTGGTATTGGGGTTGGCAAGGGCGGCCACCAATCCGCTATGGTGGCCATTGACGATGACGATGTCTATATTGCCTCACTGGTCCATGGCAACAACAATCATCACAATCTAAAGTTCAACAATGGTCTCGATGATGACCAAAGGCAACATGACTTGGATGATGATCAAGTGGATGAGACAACCTATCCACCGCCAGTCTTTGACTTTGGCATGCCCAGAAATATAACGGCAAGAACCGGTCACACGGCTGCCATCAATTGCCGGGTGGACAATTTGGGCGATAAATCGGTGAGTCACAAGACAAGTTATCTACATAGAAAAAAAGATTTCTTCCCCACCCCTGCATTATGTTTTTATGCACAAATTTGTTTTTTCGATATTTGTTTAAAGTGAAAAAAAAAACCGTTAGTCAAGCTGAAAATGAAGTTAGCGCCAAGTTTTTGCTTTGTTGTTGCAGCTACTCGCATCGTTTTTCCTGTTTCCGCTTTCATCACCATTTCTCAACTTCTCTATTTTCTTTCGGATTTTTTTTTTATTTTCATTTTTTTCTTTTTCGGTTCAATGACAAAGTTTCATCGTCATCACCATCCACATCATCCCCCCGGGAGTCAACTCTCGTTTTGTCCATTGCAAGTCTCCTTTGTGTGTTGAAATTTTTTTTTCCCCTTACTTTATTTTTAATTTTGTTTAAGGAATACACAAAAATATATATGTATATATATATTGCTTCGTTTTGCCGCTTCATCAAACTTTAAAGTTGAATATTTTCCAGGAAGAGAGATAGATCCCTTGACCTAAAAACACAGAGCAAAAGGTTTCGATTCTGTTAAATGCGTCTAAGCTGAAGCAAAAGCAAAAAGGAAACAAAATGAAATTTGTGAATATTCTTTTTTTTTTTTTTTGGTCTCCGTGCTTAAGATCTCGTTTTTCCCGTTTATCCCATTTGCCGGGATAACAAAGTTTTATCTAGCGTCATCTGCTTTTCTTTTTCATTAGCCTTGGATGCAAATCCATTTACAGACGGCAACACCAACTCATCAGCGGAACAAAGTATCACCTTTACGCCATTGCCAATGCCATCGTCGTCATCGCCATCATCATCATCATCATCATCATTCCATCACCATTCATCTCCACCCGAGAGGCAGACTCAAAACCAGATTTATACTATCTCCCAACGTTTTCAATTTTTCTTTCTCTCTTTTTTTTCTCTTGGCTGAAGCGTCGTTTCCTTTTGCCACTTTGACACTTTTAGTTTCGGCTTTTTCTTCGCATTTTTTTGGTTTTTTCTTATTTTTTTTTTCCCCCCCAGATGCGCTGAGCGAGGAGGTTGTGGGGAAAAGGACGCAAAAGTTTTGTTAGCCTGCGGCAGGCTGGGAGATTACTTTTTGCCTGCTGCAGTAGGATTTTATTCTCTTTTCTTTTTTTGAGGCTTTTTTTGGCAACTTTAAGCCGCTGACATTTTGGGCACGCACTTGTCTGCCTTTTCTTGCCTCCTTTACATCCTTTCGTTTCAGTTTTTATTCCTGTTTTTCTTTCTCTTTCTCTTATTCTTTTTTTTTTTGAGTATGTCCTTGTGCTGGCTCGCAAATCGCTTTGTCTGCTGTCCCGCGGCTGCTGCTCCTGCTGCTTATAGACAATGAGCAGGACCAAAAGGTGTATGTTTGAGTTACAGTGAATGGTGACAGCAAATGAACGACTTATGAGTGCTCAGCAAATGTGATATTGCCAGAGTTTTTACTGTACTCAAGTTGGGGAAAAAGTTTTTCTAAAGTTTACCGGTTTTTGGGTTTTTTTTTTTTTTGTTTTATGTTGGTCACTTAGACTTCATTTTGGGCATTTGGTTTATTAAATTTTCTTACCTTAACAACCCGAAGCCGAAAGCAATTTTTAAAATTGACTTAAGCACTAGCACTAACAGCATTTGGTGTCCTTTTGTCTCAAACAATCTCTATCTGCATTTCTCTTACTCTCATTGTCTTTCACTTTCTGTCTCTCTTGCTTACGTTTTAACTGACAATCTCTATTTCTTCATTGTGTCTCCGGCAGGTATCCTGGATAAGGAAACGCGATTTGCACATTCTGACTGCAGGCATTTTGACTTACACATCTGATGAGCGTTTCAAGGTACGATGGGCGGCAAAACTTACCTTTTCTTTATAGCCCGCCTACCTACCCCATGCGAACACTCCTTTTGCTTATTAAATGTTGCCTCTGGGCCATTTGTAAGCCAAGTCAGCTTAATTGCGTATGCAATTCGGGCCAAGCAACTTGTATGCATTGATTAAATTTGCCCAAGGATGTTCGTGATGGGGGGTTGGTTACGGGTAGAGGAAACTGAGTCTTCATACGATTTATCTTTGCATTCTCTCATTTCATCTCTCTCTCTCTCTCTCTCTTTCCCACTGTATTCTTGATTCGCTTTTCAGGTTGTACGCACCGCCGATTCCAAGGATTGGACATTGCATGTGAAATATGCTCAGCCACGTGACAGCGGCATCTACGAGTGCCAAGTGAATACAGAGCCAAAGATTTCGATGGCATTCCGACTGAATGTCATAGGTGAGTAAGCCAAGCCCTGCCAAGACCAGACCCAGCATCTTATCCTCATCCAACAGTGTCCTTGCACTCCAACTTTTCCCCCTGTCTGTGCCACTTTCACCTTGCTGTTTCTCTTACGCATTGTCAGCGAGTTGTCGTTGTCATTCGCACGGTTTGCAACCGTAACTTTTTATTCACTCTCAATGGCCCAGATGCACGGGAATGGGCATGGTAAATTGGCCATAAAGTTTCTCAAACTAAAGAATGAAGGAATCTTTTTTCATACACATCATGGGGAATCAACTTTAGTCAACACTTGATATATGATCTACTGTGTCATATATGCACTTACATATACTTTAAGGTTTCAGCTCTTAATCCAACAATAATTCAAAGAACTGTAAGAAAATATAAGAGCGTCTGAAACTAAAAGAGTCGTAGAAATGGAAAAACATACAAGATGTAAATCGATAAAAGTTTGTAATAAAAAAGGAATATAATATTACTTAATGCCACAAATTTAATATGGACAGATTCTTATATCGTATCTCTATATATTTTGGTAGTTTATATGGGTAAAAGTAAAATGTAAATAAAAACTTGACTAATTTACTTGTCTTATTATTAATGGAAAAGTGTTTAAAAAGTTTAACAAAATATCGGTGCAGTAATCTAATACTATGTTTGACATGTTTGTGCCCTGACTTTAATAAAATAAACTGTGGAAAAATTGCATTGTAGAACTTAACAAAAAATCCTCGTTCTATGTCAGTTTTTTTTTAATTAATTTAAAATTTTTCAAACTACATTCTTAAAACAATGCACTAATGAAAAAAGTGATGAAATAATTGAAAATTTATCTCCAACTCTGAGTGTAAATACCCCTGATAAAATACTTAATACAATTCCGAATACTTCAAATTTTTTTTATCTCTTAAGTTTTTTTTTAGTTTCTATAAGTACGCAACAAAAACTAGCATTTACTAATGCAAAATCCTTCGAAATACCCATATAGTTAATAGGCAATAAATAGGCAATATGTTTAACTTAAACATACATATCTACATACATACCTACGTATTAAATGGCCAACCACATCCATAAATGCATTGAAGTTTGGCAACGCTAAGGATAAGGATAGGATAGAAAAATGACTTCCGTGAGGTATTGAACAAGAATGGCGAGTTTAATAATAAATTTGTTATTCCATTCCAAATATTTAACTAAATATCAATCTAAATAAGAAAATACTTAAAGTTCAAATCAGAGTAGTTACTCTGTGTGTGCTCGAGTCCCGAATTTAATATTTATACAACTTGAAAGCTCAGAGATTTTTAAACATTTGTGTCACTCAAGAATGCTATGCAAAGAGCTTAGAAAAATTTAAAGAGGATTAAAAGCACATTAAATTCTTACTCTGACAAATCTCTCTCTCTCTCTCTCTCTCTCTGCATATTGAAATATGTATCTATAGTATTACCATAAGATATTACCTTTTTAACGGCTTGTAGTCTTCTTTAGATTTATCGATTGTCTAATGTATATATATGCAAACTTGAGTTCACATATTCTAATAGTTTATGGTTTAACTTTAAGCCAGTTTCCTTAACCAAAGTTTATGTGGGTCAAACCTCAGACAGGTTGTATCAACTGCTTTGGTACCTTCCAATATATGCCATGTGCATAGTTTCAGCCCTTCTTGTATTAAATAAGGGTATTGTAGTACCATCACTACACATACATATACTACATATGTATTTATACTATGTATGTATGTATGTATGTATAAACTGTAATTCTCACCAAGTCGACACTTGGCTTGTCTATTTTTCTACACGTTTTTGCATGCAAACGCAATTTGCATTTAAATTCAATACTAAATTCATATGCTGGCTGTAATATACACCAGTCTGTGTGGGGTTGATGGTGGCTGATAGGGGAAAAGGGGGTAGGGTAGGGTAGGGTAAGATTGCCCAAGGATATACTTTAAGGTGTGCGTGTTGTTTCTGCTGTTCCAACTGTAGTCCTTTGCTCGTCCTCCTACATTTTCTTCGTCTGTGCGAGGCATTGTTTTGCTATTTTACAAGTTTTCTACAATGGATTTCCGTTTTGCGACTTGACTTCAGCTTCGAACATTGTTTGTGTGTGTGTGTGTGTGTGTGTCTGTGTGAGTGTGTGTCTGGGCGCGTTGTAATAAATTGTTTCACAAAGCATGCACGTTCATGTTTCATTCATGTACGTAAAATTGATTTGAAACTTTTTCCCAGGCAGCCAAGCGAACAAGAAATAAGTTTGCCATTTCTCTTTTTACCGACCAGCGTGAAAGTTAATTGAAATTATCGAAGAGTTTTCCCCAGTTTTCCACTCTCTGCCCACAAATCGCCATCGCCATTCCCATCATGTTCTTATTTCGGTGGTTGTTTTGTGATTGGTTTAGTTTTTCTCTGATTTCGTTTCGATAAAATTTCTTCTTATTCTTTTTTTGCTTCTACTTCCCCAAGACGTCCACCTACATATGGGACTCATTCAGCTGGCGTTTCAATTAGGTTTTTATCAAAATGTTTATGGATAAATTTTTTCCAACTTACAAATTGGCATACACCCGCTGTGATTCAGGCGATGACGATGATGACGTAGTGGAGGAGTTTGAAGTTTATAAATAAACTCAAGTCGAAAATGGGCGCAAATCTCATCAACAGCCATAAAGTTATATCAAAAGGTTTAGCTTCCTGCAGTCACTGTGCAACCTTGCAAAATATAGTATATAACGAGAAGAAATCCCGTCTACACGGGAATGCACTGCGGAAGTAATAATCCCCCATCCTGGTCTCTCCACTCCGCTGGTGAACAGTTCACCCGGCGACAGGAAGTCGACAAGCGAACAGTAACTGAGGGAGTCAAATAAAAATGTAAGAGAAGGAAAGCCAAGCAAAGTCAAGCCACGTCAAGAAATTTATGCTAATGATTTGAAAAAGAGAGGGAGAAAAGAATAAAGAGGAGAAAAAAAACAAGATTTTTCATCTGGTGATGAAAGCGTGATACAAATATTTATGCTGCCACTCGGAAAAGGTAAAAGGTGAATTCCGTATACAGATTTTGTTTGGATTCTGTGGATTCTTCCTAAGTCGGGGGAACACTGACAAAATCCTTCAATGCAATTGTAAAAACAGTTGATATTTCATCAAAATGTTTTAAAATGATAGATTTTTTAATAGTTTTACCTAGTTGATTGGATTGCGGGTGTTGATTGGTTTAGTGTTGCAAAATGTTAATATTTAAACTTTGTAAAAGGCAGTGTTGAACATGTGCAACAGGTAACAAATATTGATAATAAAAAGGGCCTAACTCACAAATAATCATTTATAATTAGTTTTAGAAGCATTTATTTGTATAGAGCAGTGTTGTTTAAGTTTTTGGCATATTCCAAAAAGATAAGATAACACCAAAACTGTACTTATATGTCCACCAAGGCGATTTAGATAGGCAGTCGAACTTCTGTTTTTTTTTTCTAAACTATCCTTAAAGTTTTGTTTACAACTTTTTAAAGATACAACTTTAGCTATTACTATGTCATATAGCCAACATTAGAAGTTTCTTGTTTTTCTTAAAAAGTATACTTACTTAAATAAAGTTTCAGATCAAACTGCCCATGTTTGTAACCAGGAACGAAATTCAGAAAGGCGAATGCGAATTTTGGGGGAACCCAAAAGTGAAATGTTTGGATTTGAGATAATGTTTTAATTATCGAATGAAATTTTTCATGGTTTCACTCAATCACAGAGAACAACATCCTCTAGGTGATGGATATTTCCATTTGCTCAAAGTTTTGATATCAGAAGATTTCAGGGGACTTACAGATGAATATTTATTAATATTATGAAGTTTTGTGTTAAAATGACTATATTATTATGGATGTTAGTTGTATATTGAATAGATTTAAAAATAGTAGCGAATAGAAGGCCATGTTTATACATAAATATAAGTACCTTCTAATATTTATAAATTAACTACTCAGTGATTACATTTAGTATTATTCTTAAGTTACTACGGAAAAGCCTGCTATATAAAAAAAAACATCTTGAACATCTTTAGAGGTTACTTTCCCTAGCTTTCAATTAAGGTATATTATACTAAACATTTTGCTTGGCAATGTGATAAATGTAAGGTTGCTTGATTTAAGGATTTTAAAGTTTGAAGCTATCACAATCTAACTTTGAGTTTATCTATCAAAAATATTAAAGCTACTTCAATGCTAAAGTTAAATTCTTTAGGGCCGTCTTACACTTTAATGTCAAAAATCTGCTGAGACCTTTAAGGGCCTGTAAAGTTTGTTTGCTTTTTGCGTGCCTTAATTTTTGACTTTAGATACCTGGGCATAATTAGCATATGGTAGTAGGCCCTGAAAACTATAGACACATGTATTCGTATATATGTATATTTACAATGTACATGTCCTGACATATACTAAAATCCATTTGCAGTTTAGTGGAAATCAACGGCAATGTCAATGAGCCACGCTAATGCCAAGTTAACTAACTGAACTGAACTGTACTCGTCCTGTAATGTGGTGAAGTCTACCGCCGCCGCCTCCGCCGCCGTTGTTACGCCCACTCAGCAAACTATGTTGTGTTTGTGTTTGTTGTGGGAGCGTTGAAAATCCGCTTTTATGCCCCAAATCGGGTCCTAGACGACCAGTACTGTTAGCCTGCCCCGCACATCATTAACAACGTCAACATTTGACTCTCTGTTGACTGCCTGCTGTGTGGAAAAAAACATTAAACCAATTTTCAGTGCCTATAACTGGATACTAGGACGCGAAGGGTCTTCCACATTTGTCTCTGTCTACGGCAGCTGGTCCATGGTATGCTTATCTCAACCAACAAAAAAAAGTATAGGAGAGGCGGTTATGGGAGAGGAGAAAAAAAAACCTAGAACAAAAATCATGCCCAATATTAGAAAGCCACGCACAACACAGCCAAATGGCAAATGGAGCAACGGGAACATAATGGCCACGTCCCATGGTTAACTTCACATGTTAGCGACTACAAGTTCAATTCTCCCTCTTTTCCCAGTGCACACACCCACACACACACATACACACAATATCAACTGGCTAACAACACTTAAAATGTGTGTAAACTGGGTAGAAGGCAAACAGCTTCATCTGCCATAGGTCAATGATATGTATGTCAGAGAGCCAAGAAGTGAGATCGCTCCAAACCTCAAAATCCCTTCCCCAAGCAAACCCTTCTTCCTTCTATTCCCATTTTTCCCATAGCCTTTCCTTTTTTTTTCCCGAATTGTGGTTACAAATTTTTATGTGTTAGTTTAGCCATTTCATTTGTGTTTGCTTCTGGTTTTGTATTATTTTTATTTGCTGTTATGGGCAGTTTTCTGATAACACAAAAGACACTCCCCAGACAAGAACAATTCTGTGTGAAATTGACTCTCTGTTGGTTTGGTCTGGGCCAGGCTTAAGGTGACATCCAAAGCCAAACGAACAGGCAAAGTAAAATGGACAGGGCAAGGGTTGACCACATAAATGCTTTGAAAGACAGAGTCTAACTCTGTTTATTGTGGCTAAAAGCTGTTAAAACAAAACAAAAAAAAAACAACAACAAAACTCACCCATCGACCATTATTGTTAGAGCTGAAAGGGAATGCAAGCTACGGTCATTTTTAAAAGGGTCTATTGGACGAGAGTTCAACGGCAAATGGTCTACAAAAGGGTTTGAAAATTTAAACAAAATTCTTGGAAAAATTTAACGAATTTTACATTAATTAGATAGAATTGAGAAATGAATTAGATGGTCTTATTTAATTTTGCTTTCATCGAAAGAAAGAATATTCTAATGTTAATTAAATAATGGTATAAGGGTGTAATATAAGGATACTTTAATAATTATAAAAATAAAGAGAGCAAAGTTTAGACCCTTTAATTCTTATAAAAAACTTTATTATTTGTATTAATCTTTCGAAATAAAACGATGTATAATATCATTTTGATATACAGTCGGGCCTCGATTATCCGTGATGGTCGGGACCAGAAGTATTACGGATAATCACTTTTCAGAATAATAATTCACTTTTTTAATCTAATAATAATATTGATTATACAGTTTTTTTTAATGTATTGTATGTATGAAGTTGAAGTAAATAAATAATAGAGATAATAGAGGTAATTATAGTTAATCGAAGCAAAACAATAGACTGATCTTTGACCATTACGGTTAATCGGGGTTACTGGTTACCCGGATCACAGATAATCGAGGCACGACTGTACCTGTAAAAGGAAAAGCGTTTGCGACTGTATAAAGTATTGTTAAGACGTTGATTTATCCTCCTGTTCATCATCAAGTCTAAAAGTCTTGTAGTTGCAGCTCCAAAAGAAACGATAGCTTAAGAAGTGTGTTTAAACATTCATAATAAGAAAATAATAAATTAAAACAATAACTAAGTTGATTTTCAAGAGATAACTATTAAAGCTGGCATTTGTGGGTTTGGTGTATATCTTTGCCAAGTTTCACCAGAACAATTTGAATATATCTTATAGTTCCGATAGAAACCATCAGTTGAGAATATTGCTTTTCATTTTCAACTTAAATATTTTTCATATGCTTTTCCCTGAATTGTTATTTATATATTAAGAAAATAAAATTGTATTTATGTTATATGTACGTAAGCATATTAAGTTTAATTAGTATGGTTTGACTATACATATTAGACTTGTGGATAATGTGGATACGAGTTTCTGCTAAGATTTCACTTGTTTTATTTAAGCAGTTTTTAAATTTAATCGAAATTTGATCAATTTTCCTAGCTATGTGTGTTACCCTTTAACATATTACCTTACATTGTTGGAGAAAAATTTGTAAGGGAATGCAAACTTCTACTACTTTTATTCCTTTTATGAATATATATTGCAACTTCATAAGCATTTGTTTCGGTTTAAGATTAACAATTATTGATTTGAATTGAACTATATCATCCACTTTCAAATGTCGCTTTCTTTTCACTACAGACCTGTCCCATGACCTAAAAATATACCAATTTATCCAATCAAATAATGATCTTAAATTAAAACAAAGTACCTACAGAATCTGTATTAAGAAGGTGCAAATTCTCATGGATTTAAATGATGGCTGAAACACAATATTCCACATGGTTGTCCCAATTAGTTAGTACCGTTGACATGCCATCAATTGAAGAGCGTTACCTGTCACAACAGCTACTCATTATCAACTTGGAGAATCTGTGCTATTGTCAATTTGATGAATACGAGTGAGGGGGCAAATAGAATGTCTTGCGTGAAATCTGCTTTGGCCAATCGTGTGGTTATATGCAACATTCCTTTGTTTCCCTTTCTCCCTCACTCTCTCTACCTCTGCATCTTCGTCTCCACAAACCACACAGACCATTACCTATTAGTGAGGATTAGGCGCCTAGAAATGCTATTAATCAATTTTGTGCACGTTCCACATTTTGAACCGCCTCCCTTTTCTGCTTTCTCTCTCTCCCTTTCTCTCTTATAACCCCAACTCCATCTTCATCTATGTATTGCAGTGACGCCACCAGATGCCAAAGCGATTATTGCCGGTCCGACGGATTTGTACGTCAAAGTGGGTAGCGTCATAACGCTCACATGCCTGGTAAAGCAACCGGCGACATCGGCCCAGGATATTGGACCAATTTACTGGTATCGCGGCCCATACATTTTAACACCATTCGTTGCCCATCCGAACGATGCCGCCATTGATTTGCAACGCATCTCCATGGAATCGACGTTGGCCGAGAAATTGCAAAGCAGGTAAGGATAATAAGTACATGGCAAATGCACTGCAAGAAAATTTGCACATACTATAGCAAAATGTAATCCAAGTATACAAGTACACTGTAAGCTTCATTGATGGGCTTAGGTATCTCTACTTTTAGTCAAGTGTAGGTTGTTCTCCATATGTTCTCACTTCCCTAATCAGGGGCATTCACTATCTTAACGATGGGCTTGAAGAGATACTCAAGAGGGGCAGTTGAGGTATCTATACACCAGTTAGCAGGTGTGAGTGTGTTTCCAGTTGGTTCGTTACCTGGCATTTTGAACTTTGATCAATGAAGTTGAATTCATGTGGCAAGCGAATGAATGTATTGATGCAAACTCTAATGGAGGGCCATCACACAGCTTATCACATTGGGCAAAAAAAGATTAAATCTTTAAAGATGATTGTAAGTGCAAAGGATTAAGATTTAATGTTCGTTTTACTTCAGATTACGCATTGCCAATGCCCAGTTATTGGATACAGGGAACTATACGTGCATGCCAACCACAGCGGAGGCTGCCAGTGTTGTGGTCAATGTCATTAATGGTAAGTGGAATCAATAAACCAGTTGTTTCAGCAAACTCTTAATGTGTATTCCCCTCTCTCTCTCTCTCTCTCTCTCTCTCTCACTCACTCTCTCTTTCTCCGTGTGCTTTTCTTTCACCCTTTTTAATAGATGAAAGCCCAGCAGCCATGCAAAAGAGTGCATCTGGAATGGCAATCGTTGCCAGTCATCAGAGTCTACATTGCCGTTTGCTCCTTTTGACTCTTGTTGCCAGTTGTGTGGTACGATGGCTTACTTTTGGCCAATTCAGCGATTGCTGCTCCCCGAACTTATCCAGTATGCATATCAATTATTGCATTATGCAATCAACTTCAAATTACAGAAGAAATCAGCGGCAACAGCAACAACAACTAGAACAACAACAAGGACAAAAAGCAAAGAAAGCTGCAATTCATTCAAAATCTGTGTTAATATCATGATAATTAAATGTATCAACAGATTTGTACCCTGTGTATATATAATTTTTATTTATAGTTAAGTAAAATTTAGTCTGTAAAATGATTCATTAAAGTGAAACAAATAGAAATTATAGGTGGAAATCATTCTAGTTAAAAGCTAAATACTAAAATTTCGAAATAACTAAACACTACTATGATACTATTTAATGATATTATATGATTTTTTTCTGTTTTTAAGTGTACTATTTCTCATGGTAGCAATATATTCAAATAGTTTTATCAAATTGTTGGGATGTTTTGGCAGAATATGAAGAAATCTTAAGCTGAATATTATATTTTGAAATCCAAAAAATTTGATTGTGATCTTAAGAATTCGTTAAAAAATATGATAATTATATTGTGTTATATTAATAGTTGAAGATATTGAACATTCTCCCAATGTATTGGTTCTCATAATATTTACTTTTGTGTAACATTTTCTGATTTCAGCCAATCAGGAATTCGAAGTTTAAAGTTTAAATTGTAATGACCTATGATCTGTTTAACATTTTACGATATATCTTAAAATTTTGACCAATCAAATTTTTTATAAATGTTTAAAAGTTTGAGATCTTTTCGGTTACCTGATACATTTAAAACTGAATTGGTTAGACGCAAATATTCTTTTTATCGCCCTAATGTTTTAATAAATATGACTTTCTAAGCAAAATAAAACACTAAAAATCCATTCAACTCCTAAAAAATAAAATACTTAAAGTCCATGCAACTCTTACCAACACTGAACCAGTAATCGATAAAGAACTTTTCTGGGCGACAATCGATAACCTGCTCAGCATTCGTGGATTAAACAAAGTTAAACCAAACTTATTCTTTTCTTATCACTTCCAAATCTTTCTCTACATTTCTTTATTTATGGTATATTTTGATGAATAATTAAGTCAAAGTGATTCAATTCACTTTATGTTGAATGGAGCACTTTGATATCATCATGGCTACCATTTAATTATTTCAATTTTGAAAATTTCAAAATTAATTAATTGCCTAACAAATAATATATTTCAATAGTTCTTCAACTGGAATGATTCCATTTAATTAATGTAAGTAAAAGTGTTAGTATAAACCAACAAAAAAAAAACCTAGTTTCAATCCTTTCCTCCCTTAAACAGTTTTTCATTTAGTTTGTTTAAAGCAAAACATTCAAATGATAACTGTCAGCATTAAGTGTTAATTTTATGCATAGCGTAAAGTCAACAAAACCTAATAATTATGTAACAATAACTATTAAAATAAACGATAAAACAAAGAATAACAACAACAACAAAATCTGATGCAGAATGGAAGGGGAAAATGAATACCAAAAAACCAAAAGCACAAATTATCAAATGTAATTTGCAAATGTGCAAATTTACTGAAATATAAATAAAATTAATGATAATAAATAAATTAATTGCATTATTTATTTCAGCAGGCAAATATTATTATTTTTTCAAGTGTTTTTTAGTTTATGCACAACAATTAACTAATTATAATTCTCATTTCAATTAATTGAAATAAAACTCAGTCACTTTAAATGTCAGCAAATAAGAAACACAAAACAACAAAAAATAAACATAAAAAAATTATAATTGTAATATAAGCTAAAGTAAATGAGATTTCAACCAATAATTAAAATAAAAAATAAAAAGAAAAAACACACTCATCACATTTAAATTTTCATTTCAAGGGTTATTTTTTTAGTTAACAAAATAAAATACAAAAACTCATGTAAATGTATTTAAAATAAGCAAAAATTTCAGAAAGCTAACAATAAATGAGTTTGACTATAAACAACAAAAAAGAAAAATACGCAAAATTGTTTATTTCTTGTAATATTTTAATTAAATTTCTCTGGTTGTAATTATTGCAGCTGAGGATTAATGCCCTTTGTTATTGGGCCAAGCCATTACATCATTAAATTGTTAATAATTATGCGTGAGAACCTAATTTAATTTCTGTTAAAGCCCTGGTACGAAAAGGCGTAAAACAAACGAAATGTGAAATGCCAATTGCGAGTTATTGATGAGTCGAATTTGAAATACCCTTTGCGTTGTGAAGGAGGCACCTCTTTCAACCAGTAAGTCAACAACTTCAACTAACAACTAGTTAGGTTAAAATTTAGACAGATTTATCGGATGTTTTTAAACTTATTTAGCCACTTTTCGAAATGAAAGGTTCGAAATTTGGCATCGCTTTAGACTAAAAGTGCTTTAAGCTAAATAATAAAATAGAAATTTTAACTTTTTCTTCTAAAACGTAATGAAAAATTGGATTCTAATTGTTTTGAATAAGGAACTTCTTCGTTCCATTAGATGATATATAATTTAACAATAAATTCGCAAAAAGAGATCTAGGATATATACATTTTATCCTTAAAGAGAAACAGATCACGAATGTATATAATAAATGAAGCAAGAAAGACGCTTTTTGTTGTGCATTACGGACTAGCGAATAATTAAATAATACCCTTTGGAAGGGTATAATTAAGCGCATCAGAGATAAGCCAAGCGATGAAACGAGTCATGGCGTATGCATAATAGCATGAACTTTGACCCATGTTTGGAACGTGAACGTATATATATATACATTTATATGTATGTATATAAGCTGGTATGTGTGTGTATTTGTATGTTTGGTTAGGTCAGTCAACAGTTAAAGCGGCGAAGAGGAAAGTATTCGCTGTTTAGCTGGGCCCTTTTCTAATTTGCCGGCACATGGGGCGTATGAGCGATTATCAGCCATGTGATATGAACGCGTGCGGGTGTGTGTTTCAGGGTGTGTGTGCTGGCATAATTACGCTCAGTTGAGTTGTTCAAATGAAATCATAAATTATATCCCAAACGCCGCTGCTTATTCACTTACTTAATTGTTAGTCAAATATTTTCCAGGCGAACGCAATTGAATTTTCCTGCTGATTGACAAGGAATTACTAACATCGAAATTAAATCAATTTTTCTTTTTTTTAATTTTATTGCCACTTAAGTTTTTTGCTAAAATATTCGCAATTTATTTACCATCATTTGATTTATAGCAGATAAAATCATATTTTTTCAGCCCATATGCTTCAGTTCCTATTAAAATGTAAATTAAATGCAAGCAATATTAATAAGTACAAACAGGAAACAGGAAAAATCTATTTTTGGCATATCAAAATGGTGTGCAACTATACACACACACACACACACGCACTTACATGCATAATAAAATGTTTTTATTTTAAGTGAATATTAAATGCCAAACAAATTGACCAAAACCTCCAACAACTTTTCAATGCTTTGCATAAACATATTTCAATTTTAACAAACACTCACCCATATGGTAGGCATACAATATACTTATCTATGTATTTGTAATTGTATGGGTATATGGTGGGTGTGTCCCTTTTAAAAAATTTGTTTACCAAGTTGTTGTAAGCCATTCAGGGGCGTAGCCAGACAATAGATTTTTGAATTTGCCTAATTAGAGTAAATAAACAGAAAAGTTTTCTTCGTAATGAAATGAAATAAATACCTACAATAGATGTCTATTAGCTAATTTAATATTTGGCTGGCATTTGTATAAAAGTTATTTTGTTATTTAAAAGGGAGTAGATGTTCTCTTTCAACTCTTTATGACACATAGATCAAGTTTTAAATAATTTATTTTAATACATGCTTTGCAAAAGGTCTTGCAAAAATGGATGAGAATTTTTGAATCTAATTATCTTGTAGCAGTTATCAAAAATAGTTGTGTTAGTGAATCAAAATCTATCTTAAAAGTTTTAATGGAATCATTGAAGCAAGTTTAATATGTTTGCTCTACATCAATATTGCAATGATCTTTTAGGACTTTAAAAACTATTATACATTTAGATTGAATTGCAATCTATACATTATTTACCAGTTAGTATATCTTAGAGTTTAAGAAGATGGTACCTTTTAGTTGTGTTTTTCTTTGACAGAGATTTTCGAATTCATTTCAATCTAGATAAGATCCAATGACTACGCTCATGTGGGCCACAAAAAGATGGGCAAATAGAGACAAGCTATGAGGCCAAAAGCAAACAAAATGAGACCATACTTATATATATGTATAAGTATATGGATATGCAAACATTTATATCAAACGTGCCTCGGCCCATCATAGGCAAATATCTAACCCAAAAACAAGGAAGAGGGAGGGTCAAAAGACAGGCTCATAATCAACATGAAAGGGACCCCATATAGAACATAGTGCTGAGCGATTTTCTGATATGGCAAATCGAAAGCTAAGATACCATGAAAATTCCTATTCACGCAACCATCTCTAATGTATGTGTGTGTATGTCCGTGTGTTGATTTTGCTGACGTGTCCTGAACCCTTTTTAGCCTGGTTTGCTCTTTTTCTGCTCTGGTCAAACGTGTAAATTTATAATTAAACGCCAACACTTTTTTGTATAACCCCCCCCTACTTTTCGCAACCATCACCAAAAGAAAACTTTGTCTATGTAGCCTATAGGTACTACATGAGATACCCCCTAACATGCTTTTCCTTGCCTTGCCTTTACATAGATTCCTTGTTGCTTGTTTCCGCCTTCATTTTCAATTTTCGTTTACATTGTGTTTTGGCCATTTTGTGTTATGTTGTGTTACGTTGTCTTCTGTGCGAGTGTGCCTTATGCGTGTGTGTGTGTTGTGGTGTATGTTGTCCCTTTTATACTTTGAAATCTTTCGTGTAAGCACTTAATTAGTGGTAAAAGTTAAATAGCAAACCCACACAAAGCACAAAACCAACAACAATTGTGTGTATGTATGTATGTGTGTTTGTTTGTGTATTGTCTCATTCCCTTTTTCTGTTCCGGGCAATGGCATTAATTTATTTCATTTGACGCAGATTAGATTAAATCGCTGCTGTTTTGCCAAAGGTTTCTTTTGCATTTTTCGCCTCGTTGCACAAAAATGGGGCAAGTTGGATTTTCCTCCTTATGCCCATATCTGTGGTTTTTCCTTTGAATTATGTGGTTAGAAAATTTCTATTGATATTGCTGGGACAGCAACAACAATAACAACTATGCACATTAGTTTCTATTCTAGTAATTTGTTAATTTGTATCATGTTAATAATGCTTTATAATACACCTAATTGCCTTGGTATGCAAATTTTTAATGGCATACTTTTGCATAAATACTTACGTAATGGGGTAATAGTACATGATCTTTATGGCCATAATGCATGCTTAGCTGGGATGAATACTTGATGAAAGTCATAGATATTATCACATACGGGTACACACGCAAATTTTGCCACTCACTCTTGCATTATTATGATGAGGCTCATCTTGATTTTTAGGGCTGGAAAATAGTAGGGACGAAAGACGAAAAAGTGAGTAGTGTGACCAAAAAAAAAAAACAAAATTCTTTATTCAAGAGACACATTCTGGTTTTAAAGATTTTCAACTTTTATGTTATGAGTCACGAAACAACATTTTAAAAACCAAAAATCAACTTACTAACTGCTGTACACAGTTTTCCCTGTATTTGTACAAACACAATTATTAACTTGAATCCTCTGCGGCCCAGAAACAACACAAAATATGATTTGTATCTTCAGCCATTTGCACGCATGCAACAAAAACAACTGCAACAACAACAACGAAATAATAAAGGAGAATATTCCCTTAGCACGCTTCGTTGCACAAATGAAAACAATAAGATTCCAAAAGCTAACATTGAGACACTGAAATTAAGATACCCTTACAATTATAAAGGAAATCTTGTTTTCGCCCTTATTTACAGAGTTAGCTCTTTTAGAAAATTAATATTGAATATACATATAATAGTCAACAAATAAAAGAGTCATGTTATTCGTAGTTATTGTATTTCAACTTTCATATATTAAACATATTTATATATTTGTGGGAGAGTTATTTTGAAATGCATAAGAGTTTTCATTATTTAACCTTAACTTTATAAAGTTCCATCGCAGTTTAGTTGTGACTTAATACAATTTCTAACACACATTTTGAATTGTAAAAATTTAATGACTAGAGTTTGAATGTAACGACGGATTCAGATGTTTACCAACATTAGCGCACAACCAAAGCAGCATATTATTGTACAGTAATGTTAACGTTAACAGAAGAGATTCTACTTTTGAAATAACAACCGAAACAACTGTCCCACATAGTACATATAAACAAAAGTAAAAATATATTTAAAAATAATGAAACTAATTAAAACATATGCTTTTGATTTACGTTATTTTATTTTGTTGATTTATGTAAACATAGTACAAACTCATTCATATTATTCCAATAATTGAAGTTTACATATTTTATATTTATTTATTCCTCATAAAATGTTATTGCAAATGTGTTTACAAACCACAGATGACACAATTTGCTTATACATTCCTGACCCATATTGTGCTTTTGTCTCTATTCTTAAATATATACATAGCTCTTAAAGGTAGATGGGCACTTCTACAAGAAAAAAAAAAACTTTGAAGAACTTATAAAACTATTTAAGTTCCAAATCAGCTTATATATGTACCTCTAACAGACATTTGATGACTTCAACTACCTTTAGTTAGGGTATCAGCGAGAAAAATTCGAACGAAAAAGAGGCAGCCTCAAGATTTATTTATGAAAACTGACTTACCACGACTTACACACCCATTCCCCCTCTTGCCTTCGCCCACATCCTTACCCATTCGCTTGCGGTGTTTAATTAACTTTTGCGCTGAAATTGCTTGGAACTTTAAAACGATAAAACTTTTTATGAGCTGCCGTTTTGACTTTGCCAGTCATTTGTTTTTCCTTTTTTTTTCTCCTTTTATTTTATTTTTCTTTTTTTCGTTCACAGTTTTACTTGTCTGCCGCTTTCATTTGGCTTTTTACAATATGAAAATTTAGTTTTGGTCTCCAACGAAAACAATTAAAGTTGAAAAGAGTCAAAATGCCCGCACATAAAACAATGCCACGCCCACATTGCTGACATTTTCAATTGCAGAATAAAAGAAGTAGTAAAGAAGCAACAGAGCAAAGTTCTTCACTGACTCTCCAAGAAGGAAGAAAACGGGAAAAGAACTCTGTCTTGATGCCAGGTGACGAATTGCAAATTTTTTCCTCTTTATTTTGTGAGCCCCGCGGAGATTTTTCCATGGCTGCTCACCAGCAACATAAAGCAATAACAATAACAAATGAAAATCAACAAGCATTTTGCAGTTGCCAGTGGAATATAAAGTTTGTGTCTCCTGCCATGCTAATGGCCCAATTTATCTACCCCGTCAGAGTTGGCCGTTGACAGTTTTACAAAATATGACAATCCCAACAACAAGCGCATAAAATGAACTAACCAAAACAAGAGAGAAAGGGATAAAAAAAAAACCAAACATAAAATTAAATTCGAAACTATTTACAAATTTTAATTGCCTTGGCTCACGATGACATAATTAACTGCAAACTTTATTTGCCCCAACAAATAGTTTTACCCTAAATATGCAGTTGTACGAAGTCCAGCGGGCAGGTAATCCAAATTGTTGCCTACTTTTTGGGGTAAGGTGGATTACATTTTCAAAACGTTTATTTAATGGGAAATTCTTAAGGCTGTAAAATAAGTAAGAACTTGCATTAAAGTTTAAAATGTTTTATACATGAATAAAATTAATTTATTTTATACTTTGAGCTTAAACTTTGAGACAAATGTTATGAGAACAAAATATTTATCTTTTGTGAATGTTTTTGTGGGAGTTTTCTATTAATTATAAATTAATTATAGCTGACAAGGGAAACAGCTGTCAATAAAATAAATAATTCTTTGAATGCTTGGTTATAAATTTAAAATAATTTATCCACATTACTAAATGAATTTTAAATCATTTTTATTTAAACAAATTGTACAATAGCTTAATTTGTAGTTTTAAGTTATGCCCTTAGGCGCATTTTTCCACACTTTTGATATATTGTAAATGTTCATATTAATAAAAACATTTTAATATGTTGTAATTTATAGTTGTTATCTCAACTGAACACTAAACTGTACAACAAAAGCTTAATTTATTTTCGATTTCATTCATTAACATCGATGCAACTTTTATAAAAACAATGGCAACAACATTAAAGCATAAACAATTTAATATTTAGCTCCTCTAAATTAGATATTTGATCTTTAAATGTTGTTAAAAAGTTAAAAATTTCTGTGGAAGCTTTCAATTTTCTTATTGATAACGAGATAACTGTTTCAATCTAAACTCCTAATATATGTTTTCAAAAGCCCTTTAACGATTTTGATAAAAAATTTACTACTAGAAGAAATCAAATTTTCGATAAATATAAATACAAGAAACCTTCATGTTGTATACAGTGCCGAGAACCTCCAAAGAAATGTTCGTGAATGCTCCGTAGTTTAATGGAAACTCGATCATACATGGAAATCTGGAAATGCCCTCTATAAAGTCCGAGATTAAAAGACTGAGCTACCGTTATTGCGTGGGACTAGAAAATCAGGAAAACTATCTGGCACTTAATCTCTTGGACAATAATCAACAAATCAGGCGACTCAAAAGCTGACTGTTACAACTCTAGAAACCAACTAAAAATGGAGTCAGTCACAAACGCCTGGCACCAATATTATTTCCCTCGATCTTTACCTTTTAAAAATTAGTTCATTGTCTAACGACAGATAACAAATATGAAATATATTTAAAAAGAAATAAAAAACAGTGTTAATAATATTTTTTCCCAGGCTAGTGTATGGATGTAGTTTTTCGTCTAAGCCGAAGGCCTTAGTTGCCAGTGTTTGTAAAATATAGTTAGGTTGATGGTTTATAACTATATCCTACACTTTAATAATAATAATAATAATATTTTTATATATATATCATAATACAGTGAAACCTCGATATAACGATTCTAAAGGGAAGCAGAACATTTTTCGTTATATGTATCTATTGATTCGCTATAGGTACTTATAATTGGTCATTTTTTTGCGCAATTTTTGAATGCAGCCATCAATCTTTCGCTCAACAGATGCTAAGCTACCGAATGCACTTTTTGGTATAGCTTTGGTATAGTTAACCAGTTGTTTAGCTTCTCTGTCAGTGATAACGTTCTCGACCTCTTCATTCTCCTCAACAAAGTCGACTGTATTTCTGTTTAAAACACTATCAACAATGTCATCATCATTAATAAGTAATGAATGGAGACAATTAAAGCACGACTTTGTTTAGCTTTGGATTGGGATAGCGGAACTTTAACGGCTTGCCACAAATTTAAGTTAGCCTTATTTCATATTCGTTTTATAGAGGTGTTTAAAATATGGCTTCGCTATTTAGAGGCTTTCAGACTCCGAAACTATTCTTAATAGCTATAGAGCATTTTTATATGAAAAACTTCGTAAAGGCGAGGTGTTTTCAAAGGACTTGAAGAAAAATTAGGATTGTTGAGTTTTTCGTTATAACGAAGTTCGTTATATCAAGGTTTCTCTGTATTCAAATAGGTTTTTTTATTTTATTTTAATTATTAAATATTTTTCTAACTCTTATAATTAAAATTATATCCTAATGTCCGTTAAAAAAAAATTTTGAAAAGAACTATTGGGAAGTTTTATATTGAAGTTTCATGCACTTGGCAAATGAACCCAACCAAATTATGTTTGAATTTTTGCTGGCAACTTTAATGCAAATACTTCATTATTTTATGGGAGATATTTATATTTCCAGCATTCCATTCATTTCTAATATATATAATCTTCATATGCAATTATTATTAAAATGGAATTTTTGCAGCTCTTTCCGTTCTATCAGCCACCAGTACCCGATCCCGCATCTCATTTGACTTTAGCTAATTACACTCCAAAGTCTTGAAAAGTTTTAGCGCTTAATGCTTTGCGTTCAGTGCCTGCCACTGCCACAACCATTGCCATTGCCACAAGCATTGCCACTGCTACTGCTGCTGCTGTTGCTGTTGCTACTGCCGGGGGGCGACACAGCAATTATGACTCTGGAGCTCGTTAAGAAGTTTTACGCGTAATTATTTTCAATCACAAGGACAACAATGTTTTCACTTTCTGCAAAAATATAACCCCAAACCAAAGCTTCACAACTAAATAATTACGGATAAAAATTATTCCCATACAATAAACAATGCGCTCAATTTAATCTTGTTATGGATGAGGGTAGCTCCGGCAATTGTCATACAAAATCAATTAAAATATAAAATATGCATACACTCATTACAAAAATCCAACAAAATTAAATTATGAAGTATTTTCCCTTTCTTTTTAAACTCAACAATTGAACTGAATCGTTAAATATGAAAAATTTAAAAGGAAAAGCCTCAAATCTCTTGCTCATTCTCTGATCTACATTAATAATTTAATGCTTTCCTGATTCTGTCATTTATTTGATGCATTTCACTTGCCAGTCAACTTTATGTATTGTCAATGGATGAGAAGTGAAAAATCATCATTACTGATGCCACTGCCACCGCCACTGATGCTACTGCCGCCAGTTGCTGTTGCAACTTGCCGAGTAGCTGCAGCAAAATATGACAACTAAAGAGATTCCACATGATAAATGACGCATAAACCGACACAAAAGGCGTAAGAGAAACAAATGTACGATAAGTCGACAAAGAGATCCCATGATGGCTATGGCTGGTAGACGCGTGTGTGTGTGTGTGTGTGTGCATGATGACGCACATTGTCGCGTTCCTTCTCCCATATACATACGATAAAGCGAATGAAGATTTATGAGTAGTCGACATTAGACATATGACCGAATGAGTGTCCTTGCTTGTATGTGTGCGATAGTTTTACTCATTAGAAGACTTTTGCCTTGCAGGCAAATGAAGTCACTTTGTTTAGAGACTGTCATAAATTGCTACGAAATTTTCACAACTCTATGGCAAAAAAGGCAGTGGCAGTATTAACAAGGGTGAAGCATTTCTTAGAAACTGCAGCAACATTCATGATGAAATAATAATGGCAACAATGGTATGCTATACAGTTAATAAATTTTAAAGACAATGATAAACAGTGGAAAACTGTTAAACATCTTAGCATTTTTCGTATTAATTCTAATGGAATCGGTTATTTATTTTTAAACACTTTTGGTTAAGTAATCAGTATCGAAAAGTCTCTTTTTATTGTGGGTAGAAACCTACACCCAAAATAGATTTATTATATTAAATAAAAATAAACATGTGTATCTTTAAATAATGCTTTCAAATCGTTATCATTATTGCTGTTTTGTGATTACAAAAATAAATTACCCTTAACAAATTTAATCATAATTTATAGTTTAAATTTTGCTACTAGTTTTGTTTTCATATGCTTTAAATACGTTACTCTAGGTCGAACATATTTTTCAATTTTTAAAATATTTATATTTTATTAAAAACCAAAAACCATTTCACATTATATAACCCTTTTTTGTTTTATTTATTATCTTAATTTTTTACATTTTATTGGCACATTTCTTAAAGCTTATAAATCATGTTCTCTGAGTACGAAAAGTCAGACTTTTGTAATATATGTATATGCCGGGTTTTGCTCCAAATTGTTTTTCTCCATAGCTTTCTTGATTGCTTTTTTATTTTAAGTTAAGTTCCGTTGTCTTTGCTTTTAATTTTCAGAATGAGAGTCGAGCTGTCCTTTTTATTCAAATGTAATTTAGACATTTTCATCCATCTCGCTCACACTAAGCAATACTATGGGACCACGTTCAGCAACAACTATCTCAGTCTTGCTCAATACGTCAGCTTGACTTACAACAAGTAAACTTATGACTCTACGAGAAGGGAATGTCAACAATACCTCTAAAGGCTATAGATGATCCGACATATATATATATTTAGAATTTTGGTTTTCTTCCTGATATTTATTGCCCAGTTTTGAAAATATTCTAATAAAAATTATTACAGCTTTTTTAAAAAGCAATAACCTAAACGTCTGATTACAATTGCGCCTTTATTGAACGAATGAGCACATTATTTTGCATAAATAATAAAACAAAAACCTGTCTAAAGAAGAATATTCTGTGTTCGAAACGACAAAAGAAGTTCGGTATTCTCGTCTGTTGAAATATCCTCAAATTTTTAAATAGTTTCAAAGATTGAACAGCGATATAGTCAATTTAAGAAATAGAATTCCATCTTCATAGTTAATAGTTTAAAATCCTATAAACAAAAATAAAGTCAAAAATGATTACCTCCCGTGGGCGGACAACTCTTTTGAAATCGGCGGTAGTTGTTCTATTAATAGAAGTTAGTTCTTCTCTATTCGTTGTTCTTTTGATGCATTAAACAATTTCATAATTGTTGTTTGTTATTGCCCCTTACCTTGTCATATATTTTTATTACATAATAGTTGAAACCCCTTTCAAATTTCCTTCTACGCCACTGATCATGCAAAAAAATTGTTTATTTTTTGACTTTTTAAATTAAAATCAAACATTAAAGGGTAAACGACAAATTCTTTAAAATATGTTTAATTGAATTTTTGTGTTGAGGTTTTTGGGTTAAAAACCACATCAAAAATTTGCCAGCATCCCTTAGCAGCAGGTGGGTATGTTTATTTATTTTGTGCTTTTTTTTTTTGGTTTGTTAATTTTTTTTCTTTTGTGATGTTTTCATCTTTAATGGAGTCATGTTTTTGAGCTCATGGCAGTCATTATCTAATATTTTTGTTAACGTTGTGAAAATATCATTAGCCTTTAAAAGGTTAAGCTCATATTGTCCTGCTATTTGATTTTATGCGTTAACTAATTAATAAAATTCTGCGCAAATGCCATTGCCAGACGAAAAGCCAATAACCTAATATATAAAAAAGAGAAAGGGAAAAGTGCGAGTCAACAACACGGCCAACTTTAGTGCTCGACAATGCTGAAAATTGCTTCATTATAAGGCTTAACAAGTTTTTAAATTTGCTTAAATACTTAAGTGTACTCTAGCTACCTAATCCACCCACCACCTACTACTACCACTCACCACTTCTATTCACATTGCTACTTTCACGGATACCATTTCCTATGGCTGCTGCTGCTCCGAGTGGTACCTTTTGGCTAGGAAGATGAACAAATGCAAAAAGAGGCAAAAGAGAAAAAGAAAATGAAAATGTTTTAACATTTTCAGCTTGAACTTAACTGTACTCCTGTCGGCATGCCTTTGTACAATGTAAAACAAAAAAGTACAAAAAAAAAAAAAAAGAAAGTTACCTTAATCCTTAGTTTAATCCCAAATGAATTTCATGCTGAGATTTGATGACGACGAGAAGCTCTACATGAAGAGCGTGAGATTCTTTAGTGAGTCAACATGATGGAAAGGAATTTAAGTGCTTTTAACTAATAAAAAAGAATATGTGAAGATATGTTTTTTGAAAATGAGAACTTAAGCGTAACAGGCTTTGTCCTGGTGTCGCTTGGACCACTTGAACGTACTGCGCATTGTACGCGTCAACGTCCAGAAGAATAAGCAAAATATATAGTTATCACATTAAATTAAATATCAAAAAGATAAAAGTAGACAAATCGTCAATGTAGATTTCCTTTTCAAATAGAAGTAAAGTAAAAGTTTTTGTTTCAAAATCAGTAACGTTTCCAAAAATTAAATAAACATTGTATATGGATTGAAAGTTTAATATATGTATATCTAAGTGATCAGCATTTGTTGGACTTTCGTTTGTTATGTTTCTAGGTCTTAGTTTAAAATTTTCTCATTAACCAAAACATTTTAGCAAATTAAAATATATTTGATATGATATAGCGATCTTTCATCTTTAGGGTATCAATTTAATTCACAAAGCTAAAATATATTTCAGATATAATAAAACTATAAAAAAATGTATACAAAAATTCCAATATACCCGCGAAAACGTCGTTTTTCAAGACAAAAATCATTTCTGTATGGGCTCAAAATAAACATGTTAGCAATATTAGTGATAAGATGCAAAATTTGTGGCAGATTTGAGATTGGAAAATTATTTCTTCTGAAGAATGAAGCAACAAAGATAAATGACTTTTTACTTATTGACTCTTAACCTACTCGACTCAAAAGTCCTCAAAAGTAGATAATAATTTTTCAATTCTTTTTGGGTTATAAAACCGAAAGAGGGGCTTTTGAAAGATGGTTTTTACCCTGTACCCATAGGGCAAAAGGGTAGCAGAAGGAAGCATTTTCAACCCCATAAAGTATATATATTCTTGATCAGCATCGCCAGCCAAGTCGATTAAGACATGTCCGTCTGTCCGTCTATCCGTTCATATGAAGACCTACAGATCTCGGAGACTATAAGAGCTAGAGCCACCAAATTTGGTGTGTGAAAATGGGTGTAATGAATAGGCAGATCAAGTTTGTTTCAAAATTTTGCCACGCCCATTTCCGCCTCTGCAAATCGAGAAAAACGAATTACTAGCGCTTTATTAAAGATATCGTATTCTTATTTAGCACACTTATTTATATAGTCAAACTGCAGCAGTTGACCAAATCGGACAATAAGTATCGGAGATATGCTTTTTGTACTGAAACTGCAAGGGCGACATTGGCTGGTAAGAGTGAGCGAGACAGCATGCATTCGCTGTTGCTGCATGTCAAAGGAAATCTTGTATGAAATTAAAGTCTATTTCAGAGAGTTTTATTCCATTTTATATAACTTAATGGTACAATGTCGGCGGCGACGACTTGCTTGCTTCATTATTTTAGGGTATAATTTTTTTTTACCCATCACTTCAATTCTTGGCCATTTTATTTTACTATTTGGTTGAAATGAGAGGCTATTCCAATAGTTCACTATTTCAAAATTTCTCGCGTACCTTCTTTTACACAACATTTAAGTAACAATTTTATGATTTTCTTATTCTTTTAACTTTAAAACCGGTTTTGAAATGTAATTGATAATGGACATTCTTGTATTACAACCACCTTCACTCGGGCTTTACTAAACATGTTCAACCATAAAACTTATAAACTTTCACGATTGTCTTTTGATGGTGTCCTTTTCTTGTTACTTTTAGTATCTTCTTATTCATTGAGTTGACAATTGGTCCGCCATGCAATTTGCAGTTGAATTTCATGGTAACAATTTATTTATATTGCCCGTCACAATTTTAACCAACAACACTGAAAAAATTGTGAAAAATGGCCGCGTAAATATGACAGGGGTGAACAAGACCAATAACATACATACATATATGTATATATGTATGTACAGACATATATGTATATGTACATACATACATATGTATGTAGATAAAAAAGAAAAGCCAAAAAATTTGCCACCCTAGGCCACGTTATTAAATAATATAACGGTGCAATTTACACTCGATTGCATACATCATTTGAGTAGAGTTGAGTTCGGTTCAGTGGGGTAAATTTTTGGAGGACTTTCATTTGGTTGAATGCAATTTGAGGCTCGGCAAAAGGCGATAATGAAAGTGCTGAACAAAGAAGAAAAAATAGCTAACAAGCAATTGAAGTGATGTGGGGGAAAGAGAAGTGCCACCAAAAAAGAGAAAATAAAAAACAAACCAACAATCACACAAAAAACGAACCGAAGCGAGTAAGAGAGGAGAAGAGAGAGAGAGAGAGGGACAAGGAAAAACCAATTTCCAATGGATGGCAAAAGGCAAAAAGTGAAATCAGTGAATCGAATATTGTTGCAAAATGACTTATGGCAAATGAAGAAAAAAAAGTAAAAAAAAAAATACAAATTTGATAAATATAACAGAATGAAATATGGTAAAATTACACAATAAGCGTAAGAAATAATTATAAAAATGTTATCAGACATGTTCAACAATTTAAGGGAAATTAAGGAAGTTCTGTTCAAAATGTAAGATATTATAAAAAATGTTCGAGTTTGAGTTGTTAATATATAGATACATGTCAGAAGCATTTAGTGTGAAATGGAATACGGTTATCAAAGTTGGCATCAAATTTGACCTTTTTACCAGGCAACTACTTATTATCTATTTCCAAACCCTTCCGTTAATTGTTATTTAGCATACAGTTGTCATAATTAATAATAATTGCCTATACATACATTTATACATTAAGGTTTATTGTTGAGTAATTACATTTTCACCGAAACTTTATATGAATCATTTCTCATAATTTATGCTGACAGTTTCAATAACTCTGTTCATATTTAATTATTAGCTAATCAAATATTTATCGCACGAAAAAACACAAATTTAAATTCGTAATGTACGAATGAATGCATAATAAATTGTTGTGTAATTTGATAAACAATTAAATACAAACTGTAAATGACTTTTATGGCTAATCCATTACAGAAATGAGTCTCATGGGCAACATTAAAGCCAAGAAATTGTTGCAAACTAAATCACATAAAAAGCAAAACAAAATCAACCTAATTTCTGAATAACAATAACAGCTGCCAACGCCCCAGTAAGTGCCAGTAGGTACCTAGATCATTGGAAAGGGGGTAGGGCTCCGCTCCAACGCTCAGTTGCACACATTTTAGTTGACTGGATTGTTCCGCCATGGAAAGTTCTATTGGGCTTGTCATTCTTCTTTTGCCAATTGCCTGAATGCAAAGCCACAGCAATAATGACAAAAGCAGCAACAAAATGGACAGAACAAACAGAGCTCGAGTTGCAGAGCCAACCAGACAAGTTGGCCTATTGTCGTAACCTTCAGAAACGGCAGCACCTATAGCAACAACTACATCGTAGATCCCCTTTAAATACAAGCTGTGCTGAATTATTAAAGAATGAACTCTTCGTGTCAGGTGAACTACCAACAACGTTGTTGGTTTGGTCAGTAACTATTTGGACAACGTTGTCGCAAGCATGTCTAAAAATAAGAGCGAATTGAGTCTCTCCTTGTTTTTTATTCTATTTCTTAAGCTTCTTATCTTGGCTGTCTACACTGTGCTATCATACAAATTGTTGAAATAGGTATATGAAATATATCAATTATAAAAATAGGACTGTCTTTGATGTAAAGTGCAAAAAAAAAAGGTGTTTCTCATCATTTATATATTTGATGTTCCTTATTCAATAATTTGCATAGCCATGCATAAATAAAATTTTACATAATTTCATTAGGCGAAGTTTTATATTTTATCTTAAAGTAGATCCAACAAATAAGTTATTCGATTTGCATTATAATCTTTTCTCTTAAGTGACATCGTCGTCTAGTTTAAAAGCCATTTTTGTTTAATTTTTTTAATTATTTATTTAAATAATGTAAGTTATCTAGTATAAACGATTAAAGTATCATTTTTAGTAAAATTTTTAACAATGTTTTGTAGTTGTAATGCCAAGCATGAGGAGTTCTGTGTTAAAAATTTTGATTATCAGCAATCGAAAATCCAAATTCTATTTGGCTTGAGACTTTATACGGAACTAGAATAAAATAGAAATTAGTGTAAGTTTCATCCAAGTCTTTTTATAAGTATCTTTTAACATCTTTAAATCAAAAATATAGTCAAATTTGTCCGACAGAAAGCAAATTTGACATAGAGTCGGAGCAATAACGCCCAATTATACTCGTGTATATAAATAACCTTTTGCTGAGTACAGAATAATATCTAAAATTGACCAATATACCAGCATCGGTTCCAATTGAACTCCCTTTCTTTATTACCCAAGAGTAATTGTTCTATTTCGACAACAAACATTCATTTGCCATTTGCAGAATCTTTAACGAGCAGTACATTGTTTCTGTTCTCCATGTTAACCCATTGGGGAGTTTAATTTAGATAGTTCTCAAATTTCAGTCTGTCAATTTGGTACACTATTAATTGATATTGATTTCTGACCCATAATATCCAAATATAGATAGTCCCTACCCTTTGGCTTATACCTTATTTTGTTGCTCAGTGTTGGCTTAGCAATACCAATGGTAAACTTAAAAACTGTAAAAAAGTATCAATTTCTTTTAGCCATTGTACTAGGACCAGAGAGGGAGAGAACAAAAATGATTCTCCCAGGCAGCTTAAATCAGTTCAAATTCTGAAGAATTGCTTCACTGAGCCATAACAAAAGGGCGAGAAGCTCAAACGCATGAAGGAGACTTTGTGGCATATAAAAGAAATCGGTGGAAACGAGCCATCAGTCTACTCTTTTGTTGCTTATATGTATGTATACATATATGTATGTACATATATGTAAACACACGCACATACATACATAATTATGCCGACAGTTAACCCTAATCAAGAGCCTGTGTTCGTCTTCTCAAATCTCAAATGTCTTGTTAGTCATGCAGATTTTTCTTACGCTTACAACAACAACAGCAAAAAAAAAGAAAAAAAAATGAAAAGTGTGTCGGCCATTTTTGTTTATCAAACTTCCGTATGCGTTGAAATTTTGCGAACAAAAAGTCAATCAACATCCGTTTTAGCGTTGGTCCTTCCATATATGTAAGCTCGCTCCTGCTTCCCTTTGTGGTTGCTTGTGTATTAGTTGGCTGTTGGCGTTCATGTTGCTGTTGTTTGTTTGCTCCATCATTGTTTCCTTTCATGTTTGCATGCTTCATTTGGTTGCCATTGCCACCAAAAATGGTAAACATGATGCTTTCCATCAAAAGATTGTGGGTAGCAGTTTAGCTGGGGAGGAGAGTTCGCCATCAACTTTGGCTATGATTTTTTATATCGACGCGTCTACACATAAAAATAAGCCGATTGAGGTTTCAAAAATAGGTTTTTTTTATTTTCTAGGTTTATAAGAAATATCGAACACTGAAATCTGATGTTTGATCTCAAATTTTCAATTTTTCACCTTAATTTTCATAGATAATATGAATATTTTTACCTCTATGCTATTAATTTTCGTTTAAGTTCTATTTTTTTTAACAACTCTGTTGAATCTAAAGTCAAAGTGATGAATATTCATTAATTAATTAAATAGAAACGCAAAGAAAATTAATTAAGAATCTTTAACTATAGTGAAAGACCTAATCAGAAAGACCTTAATGTCTTTTTAAGGGATTAGACGAAGTGTTAAACCTTTTTTTTGAGTGTTTGAGCAAATGTATGAAAATATAAGGATATTCCCTGAAAAATTAAGGTAAATTCAATAAACAATTTTGAAGTTATACCTGAAATTGTAAGGCGACGTCAACTTTTTTTTATCTTCTTGCAGAGGGTATAATAAAATTGGTCAAATGTTTGTAACGCATAGAAATCTACGTTTCCGACCCCATTAAGTACATGTATATATTGATCAGCATCAGCAGACGAGTCGTTCTAGCCATGTCCGTCTGTCTGTTTGTTCGCAGCTTTTTGAACTTACATTTTAAGCTACTTTGTTGAAACTTGGTAGTTAAGTTTCTTAAAAGTGTATGCAGGTCAAGAAAATCGGTCGGATCGGATTACTATATGATATATACAATATCGGAATATTAAAGTTAAAATTAAGTTTTTTTTTTCCTTTTCGGTCGAGATCGGTTGACTTTTTAGTAGTTCGATTCTTCCATCTTTTAAATTTATACCAAATATTTTAAATTTTTATTTTTTAAATAAAATAATTAAACAGTCTGAAGCCGCAAGGGTATACAAATTTCGGCAAGGCCTAAGCCTAGCTTATTTAATATTTGTATTATTTTCAACATCAACACTCAAACTTAAATACCGCTAGCTTAACCTCTTGCAGAATTTATCATATATTTATATTTCCAAATCATTTTTGTTTTGTTTATTTTAAAATTAGTCCATTTGAATTACCATCACTTTTTTGTGCCAGGATAGTCTTTGATCAAGGTTAGTGCTGGCAATTGGTTTATTTTTTATTAAAAATTAAATTTCAATCAACATTTCCCATACCCCAAAAATACCATTAAATTTCATATTTCATATGGAAACCCCTATTTTTCACTAATTGCACTAGTACAGTAAATAATAAAGCACGTCCAACTTTGCCACTTTAGAAGCGAATCAAGTTAATTGAAGTGAAAAACCAAAGTGCACAATTACTTCCATAATTTCTTAAACAAAATGATACATTTACGCTAACCAAGTCGGCGTGCAAAAACTAGTATTTATGTATATACATATGTCCATACATACATACATACCATATGTATTTATATGTACATACATACATACACTGCATTTTGTATGAAAATGGCGAAATATATGACAAAAGTAATCATTTTCCAAACCTAAAATTATTCAATATAAACAAAAAGTTATAGTGCTCCAATTATGTTTGTATTTATTTGGCAATCTTGTAGCTCTTTACATTTCATCATCATTTTTTTGAAAATCGTTTGGAATATTAAAAAGCTCTCGGATTTGGTCTGGGGTTTTGTTTTCCATCATATTGGCCACAGTACGAGAGGCAATAAGTAATAATTGTTCGATATCCAGGTAGTTGGCAGCCATGATGATTTCAAAAAGAATTCGCTGATCCACTTCCAAAAATTCTTTATCCCATGCGCTTATGTTATAATTGTCTCCTGCGTTCTTGCTAACCACATCATGTTTGTGGTGGTTAGCCCAAACTAGAACCTTGGCCAAAATCTCAGAGCTAACTTTGGGCAATGGCACGATGCCACCGGGACTGTTCTGGTTGTCCACATTTTCACAATTTTCCAGTAAGCCCGTGATGAGTGAAGAACATTTCACAATTTCAATGGTCGTCTCGAAAATCTGGCCATCTGATGACTTCAACTTTATTACATTCATGATGAAAAATCTAGAAAATGGAAATGTTAAGAATATATTTATTTTAAATATAAACTTACTCAGCGAATTGTGAAGTGAAGCGGAGATAAGTAGTTCAAGTGTCGTCTTTTCACGTCTTCGCCAATAGTAAAAAGAATGAACTGGGGTAATGCCACTTTTGACTACAATCGATACAGCGATGGGGAACTTCCGATATGCCTATCGATTTATCGAGCTTTTAAAACTAATGGAAACATTGGAATGAAACTATTTGATGAGGAAGTAGAAGTGTTTAGTCTGTTTGTTTTTTTTACGAAGACATAAAGCTAAATTTTAGCTTTCCCATTTATTTTTAGTTTACCTTTTTTATTAAGAAATATCAAAGAAGCTAATTTCGGCTTTGCCGAAGTTTGTATACCCTTGCAGCTTCACTGTTTTATTATTTAATTTAAAAACAAAAATTTTAAAATAATTGGTATAAATGTTTAATAAAATCAAAACATCAAAAAAGAAGAAAAAACACATCCAAAAATGTTTACGTCTTCACCGAGAATCGAACCACCAAACATCGAGCGATCACCTCTATATACCACGCCACCAACCCCACTTAACATACTTAACCTAGTTCGACGTATATAGCAAACGCATGGCATCTCACTCTTTCAATTTCGTTCTGTGCAAGAACACAATCCAAATATTTCTGTCTCTCTCACATACCGCGTGGTGAAGAATTTTTGCATATGTATGTATGTATGTGTGTGCGTGAGCATTAAAATAAATTGACTTTCCATCAAATTTGATTATTAACTTTAATAATTATCCGATCTTGTTCAAACTTGGTGTAGGGTGTATGGGTAAAAATTGAATTTAAATGCAACAAGAAAAAAACAATAATTTTATATATTTCTTATTTGGTGCTGCGCCGATTCGATCGCGGGTCTTTTGTGTTTTTGTACGGCAGATTTCTTGTAAATTTTTCGTTGCTGGAGTAAATTGATTATATTGGCGATATGTTTTATTGATTTGTAGCCGTAATAATTATCCGATTTGAGTCAAACTTGGTGGGTAGTTTTTTGGTACAAATTGGATTTATATTCCAAAAGAAAAAAAAAAATTTTAATTGGAACCCTATTATTCCGATATTGGATATATCACATAGTAATCCGATCCGACCGATTTTTATACTTTGTCTACCTACACCTTTAAAAAAGCTAACTACCAAGTTTCAAATACGTAGCTTAAAATTTAAGTTTGAAAAGCTGCGAACAAACAGACAGACGGACAGACGGACATATCTCAATCGACTCGGCTGTTGATGATGATCAAGAATATATATACTTTATGGGGTCGGAAACGTATATTTCTATGCGTTACAAACATCTGATCAATTTTATAATACCCTCTGCAAGGGTATAAAAATACAGAAGAAGACAGTGTTCTTGATAGAAATACTGATATCTAGCCATAGCAGAACTTCTTACAGATTACGTTTAACATAGAAGCCCATTGACAAAAATATAAAAGGATTTTTATTGCTTAGGCTTTATTTAGACAATAAAACCATTGCTTCAATAAGTAGAAACGACTAAAAACACAAAACATCTAATTCAAACAAAATCAATTTTGAATAAAATATAATGAAAAACTAAGTCGAACTGTAAGATGCAGAATATGTACATAACCTGCAGTTGATTACAAAGTTTCGGAAATGCCCATGCTTGGAAACAGCTGATTGTAAACTATCTAAAAGTTTTCTGCAATCATTGTTCGAAAGGGGATTAAACTAAATTTTTAATTCTCCGCTGATCAGGGCTTTGAATCGCTGAAAAAAATCAGATCTTGCTAAAGAATGCAGACATTTGAGTTCGCCATGTACATATATTCCCTATTGGAACCATACATTTGGTTCTTTTATGGAAGAGGAAACAGGTAAAGTAGATATGCAGCGTTTTTTTTTATTGACGATTGCACAAACCAAGTACTAGTTGTAGTTTGCAAAAAGTGGGCGGGGCTGACACACGTGCGAGACCAAAACATTTGATGCAACATTATCTGCTGCAGTGACATCCGTTTTTTTTCTTCGGTTCCTTCTACCCAACGAAAGTTTATTTTTGCCACTGACTGTGGATCCCGCTAACGAAGCAGAACTCAAACTCTGTTTCGGTCTCTGACTAACTGCTGCATTGTTACGCGCCACGTGGCCGTACAAAGTTGCTGCCTCACCCTTCTGCAGGTTTCGCATGTTTCATCTACCCCGTCCATCTTTGGAATTCCTTCTGTTTTCTAGTCACCGCACTACTGATGAAAGTTTTATTGGCCAAAGTCGCAGTGGCAGTTACAATTTCAGTGCACAAAACTTGACCTACATTCGCAAGTTCTCCATTGCAAATGAAAGAAAACTTGGCCAATAAGCATGTGCGCAGGACTTGGGGAAAACTCATCAATGTATAAGCTTGTTTGCGGCTGTTATCGCAGTTTCAATAGATTAATACCATTTCGTACAGATGACTCAATGTACGTAAAGTGGCACTTTGACCAAAATATTTTTTATACATATTACATTATCGCATTGAACAGATTGTAAGTTCAATTTGAAAATCGGTAGATAGTTAGGCAGCAAGAAAATCCCACATTTTATAAACATTTAGAAACTCAGTTTATCTGTCAGCATAAATTACGCACCATTCTTTTTTTTTTCCTATTTTGCTAATCCCAATAGTTTTTAGTCTGCATGGGAACTATTTGCTCTTGAATTAAGCTAAGCAAAGCTGCAACTAATAGGAAAAAGAAAACGCATGGAATACTTTGCTGCAACTTGAAAGTTTAGTGAATTTTAGTAGAAAGTGCAAACTAAGTAAGAAACCAGGTAAACCAAAAAGTTAAATGAACTTTTAAATTAAAAGCCATCGTTTGATTCTCTATAATATTGTATGAATAAAATTGAAACTGCCGTCATGGGAAAATACAAATAATAATTTTTATCTTATGACAACATTTTTCAATTTAAAAAAAAAGGGAGTATGAAGAAATGATGACATCGAATACGTGATACCTTATGACAAATTAGTTTGCCAATAAAGAGACAAACGATCTAATAACAATTTGACAATATTTAGCAGAGAATGGTATACAATTTCAGTCATTCGGCATTAATTTTAATCTAAAATATGTTTAACTCTTGCGTTTTTTTCTGCTTTTAGGAATAGGTATATAAATCTATATCCGCTTGGCAATAGCTATTGCCAATCTAGCACCTTTTCAAAATATATATATAGTATATATGTATATGTATATTTTCAAGTGATAAAATAAAATACAGGGTATAAAAAGAAAATGGATCGTATGTAGGGGATGTAGCGTGAGTTTCGAAAGCACTTTTGTATTTGTACATATTTGTTTTTGCCTTCAACTTGAAGTGTGTGCATACATATAAAAAATATATATAAATATGTATATATACATACATACAAATATGTTTGCTTGTGTATGTCTCTTTGTCTAGAGTGGTTGAAGGAGAAAAATGCTAATAAAATATTTAAAATTCGTTGCGCGCAAAATAAGCAAAAGGAGAGAAATTTTATGTTTTTCAATTTATTTGTTTTTGCTGCCGCAGCATTTATGATGCGTATATGTACATACATACATATATGTAAGAGTATTTGTTTTCCTTCGTTTCACTCAGGCTCCCTCAGAGACTGCTGCCTGTCTGTCTCACTCCAACTGTTTTACTGCTGCATCATTTCAATTTTGTGCAGTGCACATGGCGTATGATTAATGTTGAATTGTATATAATATTTTGTGAGAAATATTTTTAGCATTTCTGTCATAATGTCACGGAAAATAATTAGCTAGAAAATTACTAAAAACTTGCTTCTCCATTTGCTTTTAACTATCTATCTTGAATATGGGAACCACAAAAATTAAAAACAAAATTCAAACCACTGCTAAGTTTTTTTTCCAAAAACTTTTTTTTGCTTTTCTTGTTGCCACAATTTAATTTAAAATTTAAAAAGAGCTATACAATTTTTACCAAAGTAGGTTCAGTTCGTGGATTTGTATTGCCACGTATGGGTGTAAAGCCTTTTATTGAATTACAACAACTTTTGAAAAAATATTTATCTAAAAATTCTTTCTTAAATCATGGAAATATGAAATTTTGTTATCGAAAGTGGGAAACCACTTTTAGTACTTGCCACATTTCTGGTAATATTTGAAAATCCTTACATACGATTGTTATCCGTATTTATACAGATGTTTGTAACACATAAAAATAAAAGCTAAGTCTTTCAAGGTTTATCGGTCTGTCTGTTTCTTCGAAGTTTTTAGATCTTTAACTTTAAGCTATATTGTAAAAACTTGGTAGATAAGCTTTTTATATGTATGTGTATTGCAAGATTAAGAATTTATTGGATCAGACTACTATAAGATATAGTAACTCTCTTTATAATCGTTTTAGAACATATTTTATCCCACTTATATTTTAACGTAATGTATTTCGACTTTTAGTTCCCATATACATATCAAAGCAGGCAACTGTGTTTTAATCAATTGTTCACATCCTGTGTTTAGTATACTCTATATTTTTATAAGTATACATATAATATATATACATATATATACATTACTAAAAAAATGCTGTAAGTAAAATATTATTCATTCTATTCCATTATTAAGCTAAACTGTTTCTTTTTTTTTTTTTTGTATTTGCATATAGAGCCCCCACTGATTATAAACCTGGAGATTTACCATATCCCGAGCAAGATGAGCGCAAATTATTTTGCAAATTTCATTATAAAGGTGCTCTAATAATCCTTATACCTTTACTATATAGTCCAATCTTATTGGGACCTCAGGTCTTGGTAAGTATTTTCTTTATTTTTGATTATAAATTGTGAAATTATTTGGAAAACCCTCTGCAGGCCTACCGTTATATATTTTTGACAGCATGCATATATACGTATTATATACTAAATGTTATGCCACCGGGAGCAGTTGCCTTTTTCTATCTTATTTTTGTGCCCATTTGCGGTATAGCATCATCTAAGGGAGTAAGCGTGGCCCATTATACAGAATTGGTTTTCCTAACATTTGGGAGCGTTTTTCTGGGCGTAATGATGGATATGTCAAAACTCAGTGATCGGTTGGCATTTTTTATTATAAAAATTTGTGGTCCTAAACTGCTCATGTAAGATCTATGGAATGTGTTCAAGAATCTTAATTGTACCTGTTCCTTTTGCCTTTGTAGATTGCAATTGTTTTTTTTAATTGTATCCTCAGTTCACTCATTTTTTTGCAATTCGACATTGGTCGCTGCATTTTGGATGAAAGCGGCTCTGGCTGTAATGACGGAATTTGATAACGTAAATGAATAAAATTAAATTTGCTTAAACATTTCTTCTAATATTCTGTATTTGCAGGCTGGTGTAGTCGCCAAGGATTCTGAAGAAGAGACCTATGAACGTGGAGCGTAAGTTATTTGTATAACCTGTAAAAGGATAAAAGATGCCATTCTTGATCTGCTTCGGATAAGACATTTTAGTTTAGTTTATTTCTGATTTTTGGTATATCTCTCTGTTTTATATGTAGACCGCCGTATCCTTCAAAACCAGCTGTGGGAATTTACTTGACGGTTTGTTTTTCTGCTACTTTGGGAGGAATGTTGTCGCCATTTCAAGATCCTAATGGTGCTGCCATGGACTTATTCAATCAGTAAGTTAGCTGCCATCAAGAAACAATATTCATTGAAATTTAATTTAATTTCCTTTTTTTTTTTCCTCATGTTAAGTTATATGGGTAAGGGTACTGTTAGCGCTGGCAGTTTCCTTCTTATATATATAGGACCATTTATCTTGGGCCTTGTCGTGACTTTTGTCTGGTTAAACATTTTATTTTTGGGCCTAGTCGGAGGCAAAGTGAAATCTGATATTGAGGAACGAGCCGTCACTAAAGACAAACTCAATGAAATAGTTAGCGAGAAAAAAGAAACACTTGGTCCCTGGACTCTCTATACGAAAATGGCTCTAGTACTGATAGTGATCACATTTTTGGTGCTATTTGTAAGAAAACCCCGTTTTGTTCACGGTTGGGATGACTTAATACATCGGGCATCTTGTGGAGGTTCCGTTGTATTAATCGGCGCTTCCGTTTTGTTCTTTGCCCTGCCAGTAAATTATTACTTTTGCAAATACTATGTCTGTCGTCGGCCAGAAAACGAAGGTACTATTCCATCACTTTTAACCTGGAAAGCGGTTAATGCAAATACTCCATGGGGTCATATATTCATGTTGGCATCCGGATTTTGCTGCGTATTTGTCGGTTTGCAGTCACGTTTCTTCGAGCTGATGAGGGACACATTGGTGCGCAATCATTTGAGTAGTTCGACTGGTTTACTCTACGGTTCAATCATTGGCACTATGCTAACCGTTCTGTCTCCGGCTACTGCTGTGTGCAAGCTGGCCCTGACGTATATGGTGCAAGTGGTATGCATTGATTTAATTATTGATCCATCCACTTGGCAATTTCTATACTTAACCCTTTTCATTTGTTTTTAGGGTTTCAAAGGAACCAAAGGTCCTGGCATTATTGGAGTCCCATTCATGTTAAGTTTGCATAATCAGTTTCTGCTACCAGTTAGTACACCGGCCAATACCATTGTTGCCGGCTGGGGCAACTTGAGACCCTATCAATTCGTGAGTCATAATGCCTACACAAACTCAAATGCAAATCTAACTTGTTTTATCCTTATTATAGCTGATGGGTGGTGCAGCTCCAACAATTGCCTTGCTTTTGTTCATTCCAGCATTCACCAAACTCTTTGGCAATACTGCGTTTCCAGGTTATTTGGATAGCAACTTTAACACCACGTTTACGTTTACCACATTTAAGCCAGTATAATTCCAGTCACAAAATATATTAACGTATGAACTTATATGTATTACAATGTGTTATCTTATTGCCTTCTGCATTGCAGTGCTCCTTGCAGGAACTTGTTGACACTTTTAGCCAAAAGATTCCCGGTCGTTGTAGAATACTTTTTCTTTTTTCGTTCAAATTTTACACAACATCTGCCGCAACATCTGCCACAAGCAGACATCAATCTCAGACGAATGGGAGAGAGAAAAAAAGAAAATGGACACATTTAGTTGGCAAAACAAACCATAAAACATTCAAGATTGCTGACCCAACTGCCAGACTGACTGAAGACTAAGTAAATGCTTGGGCACACATTCATAGGTATGTCTGGAATCAGCGGTGGAATGGAGTAATTGAATTTTGGCTTAAAACATTTGTGTCAAAATCCTAGGACTGTGGAACTTTATAAGTAAAAAATGCTACTCCTCAATTTCGTTCGATAGTAAAGTGTTAATAAGTGATTTGCTTCAATGCATTCACTTCCAATCTTAATCCTTCAGTACCAAGAATAGTTTTGTGAGCTGCAGTTGCCAGGATAATGTAGCTAGAACACCAAAGATTAATAGATGGATTTAAACTTTTTGAAATTGGATGTCATATTATAAATATAAAGACCGTCTACAGTAATCAAATTGCAACGTGGTTACAGACTGTTCCAAATACATATTTTAAACCAAAGTATGATAAGGAATGCAAAGTTTTTTAAATTCCTAATCCAAAGCAGGCAGTTTACTCAAATTCTTGTACTTAATTATACACTCTTTTCACTTAGCTCCCTCATCTTTCATCAATCCGTTTACAAAGTTTTCAGTAATTGCTAATCAACAATATTGAAAATTAGTGTCAATTAAGAATAATTAAATTTTGTATCCATGGTGAAGACTATGGCTGAGTATTATTGTACATAATAGTTTTATATATTAATTACATTTTATTGTCATATTTTATTGCATCAAAATTAATAATTAGCTTCTATTAATGTGAGTTAGTTATTTGAAATAATACAAAAAGTTTATTACAATTGAATTCGCTTCTTCTTTAAAATTTTGGTTTGTTTGCATCTATTTTAGTGGTTTTGCGGGCAAGATTTTATGCTTAAAACGGGACTTAGTTGTACTTGGCGTTCTGCAAGCTTAACATTCAACGCTTTTAAACAAATTACACAGTTTCGTATTTAAGGTAATCCCCGCCTGGTCATTCGCACCTAATTCGCATTGTTCTAATCCCGAACGTTGCCCACCAAAAGTGTGCACACTAAATAATTCATTTGTTAATTTAGACATGGCCGTTCTCCCACACTATGTGTCTCTTACTCCCTCTCTTTCTCTCTCTCTCTCTTCGACTATTGCTGTCTCTATCATACTCGCTGACTGTTGTTTTCTCGGTTGTTTGTATACTTTTTGGCTTTTTTCCTTTTAGCCAACTAGACAATGGGAAACAAAACCAAAAATGATGTTGCTGCCTGCCTCTGCTAGAGTTTGGTTTTTGTTGGGAAAATGGACCTGATGGTGGTAGACGCATTTATATTCAAACTATTTAATTATTAAATTCATCGCGCACACATTTCATGAATATTCATGGCACTCACGACATTTCAAAATTGGGCTTTTAATTGTTTCTGGTTAAGGCTAACGACCAACAGAACTGGCCAACAAAATCAAATATTGTATACTTAATATATAAATATATATACATACATATATTAAGTCCTTTTAATCCTTTCTTTCTGAGAGTATGTATATAAATATATATACATACATATATTAAGTCCTTTTAATCCTTTCTTTCTGAGAGTTAGAGATGTATTTTTTCCTATATAAAAATTTCATTTATTCCTTTGATTTTTAGATTATTTTTACACATTTCATCTTAAATTTCGGTTGTTAATACTTACAATAACGAAAACAAAAGCTACATAAGAATGTTTAAAAGTTTTTTAAAAGTAAATTTTTGAATCGGATTTTTAATGCTCGAACATTCTTTTCCTATTAAACAACTCATTTATTTTTATTATTTATTTAAATTTAAAGGTTCGTATTAATATACTTTATTATAAGTTTACCAACACTGTTCATCTAAGTGACATTAAAGAAAAATATTTCGATCACTTAGATGAACCAAAGAGTTTACAAAATTCAGGTTTTTTATACAGTGTTGGTAAACTGATTTCAAAAGTTTGTTGTTGCATGTCAGGGACAAGTGGCTAGATGATGAAATTATCAAAACAAACATAAAAATTATTATTATTTATTCTATTATTACGGATTTTAAAGTTCATTGCGTTTAAGATTAATATCTTTATTGTCTAATAATATATTATATTTACCCAAAGTATTAAATCGGAATAGCTGTCAAATGTTTAAAGATCTACATATTTTGACTCCTCAATCCGGACCACACTACTTAATATAAAAGACAAATAAATATGTAAAAAAGTTAATTTACTTAAGCTAAAGAATGATTTTGAGTTCCAAATCCTTAAATCGTAATTTAGCTGATACTTTAAAGAAGAAAGCAAAAGAAAAACGAATCAGAGAGGATTTTATTTTTCTGATCCACCTAACAAATTGTCAATTTTCAACCTCCCTTTTCTAGTCATTGGCATCAGCTCCATTGCACCAGCAAAAAAAAAAGGAAGAAAAAAAAGGAAAATTATTATGTATGTATATATATTCAAATGGCATGCACGCCTTAAGCTGATTTTCCACGCTGGCAAACGCTTAGCTCTACCTTATATCTCCAACCAACCAAGCTCATTATCCTTTTTGTCATCTGCGCAGAATTTCGCGTGACACAAAAAAAAAGAAGAGGGAAAACCGCCAAATCCAAGCAACAAGGAGGGTGAAAGCCTACAGGTGTGCTTCCCCCTCCTGATTGCGGAAACAAAATTTTCTCCTGTCCCTGCTTAGTCATCATTTGTGTCTCTAGCTCTCTGGCTTTAACATTTAACATTTGTGAAATTATTTTGCAAACAATTAATTTTGGCTTTTATACAACGAAACGCACTTGCCAGCAAGAGCATGAAACATCGCCCCACATACGCATAAAGGACTCCCAACATGTCCTGTCTATTAGATATACTAATGACTAACAGGCTTTGTATAGGCTCCCACCACTTTCGTGCTCTTGTTCAAAAAAGGAGCAATGTCTGCTTAATTGAAAGGAGTTGAACTTTTAACAGGTGCAACGGTGGGTGATGGATGGAAAGGCTCTTCACTTAAAAAAGCGAAATTAATTGCATGGATCTTTTTTAAAGGGTATCATAGACCTATGAGAGAATATAAACATCTTTTCTCAGTTTTATTCTATAAAATTTTAATAGAAGCAACCGCTACACAAGTAGCACCCAAATCAACTGAGACGAAGTTCTCTCCACACATCTCATTAAAAGAAAACAACTCTAAAGAAACAACAAGAATCTACAACACATCGACCCAACCACCCGTCACTAACATTGACTACGCAAAACCAAAGCTTAATAATAGCACAAGCAAAGCGACAAAGCAATCACCGAAAATAACAAAACATACAACACCCGAAGACATGAATACGACAAGCGACTCTGAACTAGAGACCGATGTAAAACACATTAGAAGAATAGACAACCCACGCCAACAAAACAATTCAACGCTCTCTGATACGGACAGCATCAGAGAAGATGTTGAGTTAAAATAAACACAAACCTTCACTTAGCGTCTCTCACCGCTCCCGGCGCTAATCTTCAATTATTAAATGCATTGAAGATCAAATCGCATAGCGAGGGTAGGGACTGCAGAAAAGGGGAGAAATATTCGAATTTAAAGCCAAACCAAAACCAATATAAGCTAAAAGTTCCTTATTTTTCATCAATATGACTCTCAAAACTGTTCAATGGAATATCAATGGTTATAAAGACAAATTCCATAACCTTTCTCTCTTAATAAAAAACTTCAAACCACACATTATAGCTCTACAGGAAACCCATCTAACCAATTCTGATTCTAGTATCCAAACTCCCAAACAATATTCTATATACCACAAAAACGACATTGATATTCTTGCCCCAAAAGCAAACAGAGGAGTAGCGCTTTTAGTATCTAAAGCTATTGAACACAAAATAGTTAATTGCCATTCAAACATTTTAGCCATAGCGGCAGAAATACAAGCAAAAATCCCCTTTATCATAATAAATATATATCTCTCACCCACCGACAAATTTACTGAGCAGGATCTTCATGACTTAATAAGCAACTTTAATAAACCAGTGATGTTAGTAGGTGACTTTAATGCCTGGCATCCAACGTGGGGATCACCCTCAAGTAACCAAAGAGGAAACGTTGTTGCACGTTTCATTCAAAACAGCAATCTTATTCTCCTTAATAATGGAGACCACACTCATTACTCTACACATAACACCTTTACACATGTCGACTTAGCCTTATGCTCTCCACCCTTAAATCTTAACTCATCTTGGTCTACATGCGATGATCTCTATTGCAGCGACCACTACCCCATACGCATTCAACTTTTTCCGACAACAAACACGCACAAGGTATACAAAACGCACAGATATAAACTTCACTCAGCAAACTGGGAATTATTTCAGGAAGATTTAAACCAAGGCATCCAGGCATTAACTATAACAAATAACACAAATCATTCAGCGGCGAAGCTGCTTAAAATTGTCAAATCATCTGCTAACAAATCCATCCCCACCTCCAATCCCAATAGAAACAAAAACAATAGCATTTATTGGTGGACCCCAGAACTAGAGGAACTAAAAAGAGAAAAGGTTAAAAGTCTTAACATGCTTAGGAAACATTTGAGCACCGAAAATATGTTAAAATATAAAAAAGCAAACGCTAAGTTTAAATATGTAGCAAAAAATGCACAAAGAAACTCATTTGTTAAATTTACACAGGATATCAACCCTAGCTCAACAACAAAATCACTATGGGACAAAGTTCTTTTCATTACGGGCATCAGGAGAAACACTTACATACATACCATTGAAACAGAGATGGGTAATACATGCGACTCAGAAGAAATAGCCAATGCATTTTGCAAATCCTGGTCCGAATACTCACAAGACTCTAACTTCTCTAATACATTCAAGCAAAATAAAAATAGCTACATAGCCCAAACACCAATCCTGTACAACCCCAAAAATAGAGCTAAAATCATCGAAAGCCCCATAACATATGTAGAACTCCAATCTTGTCTGAACACATTAAAAGGAACCACTCCTGGGTTTGATAATATTAACTATCAAATAATAAAAAAATTTCCGTCATCTGCAACTATCAAACTACTACAACTATTTAACAAAATACTAGACATTAGCATCATCCCCCAGCAATGGAAAATAGCAACAATAATACCAATCAACAAACCCAATAAACCCAAACACCTACTAAATGGTTATCGTCCTATATCTTTGCTGTCCTGTTTCTCCAAAATCCTGGAAAAAATAATTTCAAAACGCATCATGTGGATGCTCAACCAAGAAAACCTTTTATCCCCCAACCAATATGCCTACAAACAAAACAAATCTACCATAGATCCTCTACTAGTAATAGACAATCACATTTGCAATAATCTTTCCACAAGAAATCACATATCTGTTCTTTCAATCGATATGGAAAAGGCTTTTGACAGAGTGGGTGCACACTGCATCTTAAAACAATTACATGAATGGAAACTCGGCCCAAAAATAATTAACTTTGTACGCAGCTATCTCAAAAACCGAAAAATACGAGTAAAAGTTAATAATACTCTCTCAAAAATAATGAGTCTAAAAAATGGGATCCCACAAGGTTCTCCGTTGTCGGTCACACTTTTTTTAATTGCTTTTAATAAATTAAACCAGCTTATAAACGAAAACAAATTTTTCACTCACACTATGTACGCAGATGATCTTTGCCTCTTTTTTAAGCCCAACGCCGGTTACAATATTGAAATAAACAACCTTTTTTCCAAAATAATAAAATGGTGCGATATTACTGGCACCAAAATATCAGTTGAAAAATCCACCCACCTACACATATGCAAAAAACACAAATGCACAAACATAGAAATTACAATTAACAATGTTAACATACCAAAAACCAACCATCTCAAAATTCTAGGTCTGACATTTGACAATAAGTATAGTTGGAATGAACATGTAAAAACTTTAATTAATGCCTTAAATAATAGACTAAACATAATTAAATGCTTAAGTAATTATAAGCTTAGAAGTAATACCTCATCCCTTATAAATATCTTAAAATCCATTATCCTCGCTAAGATTGACTATGGCTTCTCCATTTATGGCAAAACCACCAAAACGAATTTAAAAAAGTTAGCCACTCCATATCACTCCTCTATCCGACTCGCACTGGGCGCCTTTCGCACTACTCCCATTAACAATATGCTTGCAGAAAGTGGGCTCCCTGACCTTATGTCTAGGTTTCAGTTGAGCATTATCAGACTCATAAAAAACATTATAAATACCAAAGGATCTTCACTAAATGACACACTCAACAAACAACTTAAAAGAAAGAAGCCAACCAAGAACCCCTCAAGCCTGGAAATGATAATCAATAAAGCTGCAGAACTAAATATAATCTGCTTACCAAATAAAAAATACAAAGAAAAACTCCCACCGTGGACAATAGACAGCAAGTCTATTTTGTTAGACCTAGCGAAACACAAAAAGGACAACACACCAAATGAAGTATACAATAAAAGCTACAACAAAATCAGAGACGAACACACTCTTTGGAACTTTCTCTTCACTGATGCATCAAAATTAAATAACACTACAGCATTCTGCGTTGTAACCGAGGATAACAAAATACTAAAAACGGCAGTTACACCCGAACACACATCAATTTTTACTGCAGAAGCAGAAGCGATTCTCAGTGCAACGGAAATTGCAGTTAACACGAAGAAAGCAAAATTCATAATATGCACTGACTCACTCTCCACCCTCTTGGCCGTCAGTAGTCCAAACAACACAGAACCGACAATAACGAAAATCAGGGATAAGCTCAGCTCAAACCCCAAAAAGTTAAAGCTCCTCTGGACACCTGGACATGTGGGCATAAAAGGAAACGTACAAGCGGACACAGCAGCAAAATTAGCCACAATATCCCCGTTACATCTGCATAACACCAATAACAAAAAGGACATTAACAAATTAGTAAAATTAAACTCCAAAGCAGCGCTGAAAACAATATGGGACGAGTACACACATTTCTACAAAACCATAAACCCAAAAAGAGAACCAACGCACTTACCAATTAAAACAGAAAGAAAACACGCAATAATATATACACGATTCCGGCTTGGGCATACAAAACTCACGCACGAACATATTTTAAACAAAACACCTCCGCCAAATTGCCCATACTGCACCGGAAATAGGCTAACAGTTCAGCACTTCACAAGTCAATGTCAGCACATAATCAATCTTTGCAATTCCCTCAATTATCCTACTCCTAACACCCTAATATCAGATGTTAACCACTGTAATATAGTAAACTTTATAAAATTAACAAATAAGCTCAATATAAGAGAATGAACAAATCATAAGCCTGAAGGCCTTTGTTGCTCTGGTTTCTCACACTTATTTGTAATCTAGAATTAATTCTTTTTTACAATTATATAAATAAAATAAATAAATTTTAATAGAGTTTACTCATGTGAAACTTTTGTTTGAATAAAGAAAATTTGTTTCGCCTCAATGATTTTTCATTTTTAGATTCAGTTAAAGTTTTAGCATTTTTATAAAAATTCTTAAGTTAACTATACAATGTGGAATCGATTATAAATTATAAATATATAAATATTTGTTGTATGGAAAAAGAGTCGGTAATTACTAATACTGGTCCAAACAGATTAATCAACTTGTCCTTTTTAACGAACGAATGAAGAGGAGGACGGCCTTATGTAGAAATTTTTTAACTGTAATTAATTTGATAAGAACTCAGTAAATGTTTTAAAGAGTACAATTTCAAAAACTATTTATTAATCACTGATTGTTTGATTCGTTGTGGATTTTTTTGCATCTTTTTAAATGTGTATTGACTCTCTCATCTTCTTTTGCTGGCTAATAGGCGTTGCCAGATCCATTTCCACAAAAGTACAGGCACAAGTATTTATCTTAACAATTACTTCCCTAAAAGAAATTAAACAAAAATCTGCATCCATTTAAGCGAAATATGCCAACACGTAAAATATAAGATAAACTGTAGGTAAATTAATGTATGACTATCGCACATCTTAAACTTCAATTTGGAACTTATTGCCAAAATTGTAACCCCGATAAATGATCAACAAATCAAAACAAGTTCATAAAAAACTTTTTGTAATTTCCATTGTTTAAATTCTTAAAATCCTAAACTGAATAGTTGGAATTTTTCATGGGGTAGTCAACTATTTCATAATATATTAAATCTGCCACCCAACTCTTTGATGCTGTATTTTTTACCCTCTTCATATTCGAGATGAAATTTATTAAAATGTCTTAAATGTTTGCACAGTCTTTTCATCTGAATACAGGTCGTATACATAATGTGTAATAAGTATACGCCTCATTTTCCAATGTAAACCAAACAGTTTTAATGTGAATTAAAATGGATTTCTTTATTTACTTTTTTTTTTGATATATATTTAACGAGCTCACACTGCGCTGAACTATAGTGACGTGGGTATTATTTGAACAATTTGTGCTTAATGCCAGTTAATTGAATTGTTATTTTTTTCAGTTGTAAGGATTTGCAACCCGCTGTGAATCACATATACAGACACAGACATTTGACTGATTACAAAATGCTGACAGATTGAGGAAACCAACTGAAACTGGAGCGAAGATGGACAAAAACAGAAGAACGTAGAACATGAAAATTGAAATTCAGACTAGACTAGACAACTCTGACAGTTGCACATGCAGTTTTTGTTCAAAAATGTCAGCACAGTGTCCGCAATAAGTAAACACGCTGTCAAATTATTCACACAGACGGACCGAGTAAAACTATGCTAAGGAGATGCTTTGTTTTCAAATGGATCTATTCAAATATGCACGAGATGGCCACCTCTCATTCCATTCTCCCCCAGTCTCTGTCTCTGTCATAAGAATGACAAATTTCTTGCCTCGTCTTTCCTGTATTCGTTCTTTTTTCCAGGTTGCTTCACAATGTTTGGCTTATGAACTGGCCCCGAAGGCTTTAAGATAACAAAAATGTCTTAGGCAGGACACTGGCAAACAGGATGCCTAAAACTGCGGCGTCCAATATGTGAGAAGGTTGGTACAATAACAAACACCAAGGCACAAAGGACCTGACCCAAAAGGCAAAAAAGCCGACATAGTTCTTATTATATCTATTTACTTATGCTGTCAATAACCTTAGGCTTTCTTTCGTTAAAGCGAGTGGACAAAATTATTTAACTAAAAATTCCTCTGTCAACATTTTTTATGGCAAATAATGTTCACTTTCTTTTTAAATTGTTTAAACGAAATGTGCAATCATTGCACAATCACATTGAATATGTTCAATATTAATTGAATTCATAAATATGAATATAGCACATTGACAGGCATAATGATAATGTCGCTTGTACGACATTTGTCGCCATTTAACCAACGACAAACAAACAATGAAAAAAAAGAAAATAACAAACAATATGCAAATTCGTGACAAAATTCAATAAACTTTAACACTTCCTGACACCTTCTGACAACGGACATCCGCAAGCATAACAGCCACAGCAAAAAGAGAATAAATATTAAAATGACAATAAAAGCAATACTAATAAAAATTTGAAAACGTTTGTATTAATTGTGGCTAATTTGCGCATGTGCTAACAAAATATATTTGAAAACAAACATTTAAAATATGAATCACAAAATTTTAAATACTCTTTTTTTATAACCTTTTCTGTTTTGGCATTAATATTAAATCAAAAAACAAATTGTTTTGCATCTAAAGTTCTCACTTGAAAAGGGATCCAAAAGTTTCTTTAACCCTTTATTTCATTTGTCATCAGCTGATTGACAAATGTTTGTAAAAACTTAACATCAAAGATATTTAGCTAACAATGACCCTTTCGTTACGGCTGGGCAACCAATCAACAATCAACATTCAATTCGTATGAATGTTCTCTTTAACAACAATAAAAACCATCCTCCATCATCCATTTAATTCTTTCATTCAAAACGGTTGATAAAACTTTTTATGATTTTTGTTTAGAAATGAAAAATATATTATTAATTTAGAAAAATTAATTTTATTTGCCAAAATCATTCAATTTTAAATTATAACCAATAAAGAATCTGTTTTTCTCTACCAAGAAACAAAAATCAAAAATGATGGAAAATTTATTTGTGTAGGGGGAAGGGGATTGTCTAATTTTTTTTTTTTTTTTGTTCTACTGTTTTTTGGTTTGGTTAGCCGGAAATCAGGCAGCCATGACGCCATCTTTCAAAATGGCTGTCCGTTTTTATTTGCCTGCTCTCTGTCTCGGTCTCTATCTCCGTTGCTTGCTCTCCCTCTTTATCGTTCTCACTGTGTATTTAGCTATCTGTCTCTTTCTGGTGATTAGCTGTCACGAGCTGTGGCGAAAAACAAAAATGAATTATTATCGCTTTGCGTTCAAAATGTTGACATAGATTTAAATTATTTGTAACAAAATCAACGAACTGTGGCGACAATCCCCGACCGCACCCCGGCACTCCTTCCCCTTCACTCCTTATACCTAGATTTGGTCATTTCAACCAGTTCTCACGCCCACGCTCAAGGCTGAATTGCTGCTGCTGATTTGATTAGCTGGTTGAGGGGTGGCAAAACGAAAGAAAAAAAAAGAATCGAACAAAGAGTTTACTATACTCTAACGGAGAGCATAGAGAATTTCAATAATTTCCACTTTAAGCTACGAGTTCTCTTTTTCTCTTCCTGTGCTTTTGTAAAGTGTATGAACAAGTCGGAGTTAGTTAAGATATGCTTTTTTCCCACTCAATTTAAATTGCTATGGGAAAATTTTCATCACGTCCTATTTGTCATAACAAGACGAGAACCAAGTAATACGCACAATTAATAAACTTTATCCTGTTGGGCTTGGCAAAGAGATACGTAAAAGATGGTAAAGAAGAGAATATGCACAGAGAGAGAGAGAGGAAGATGAAAATAAACGGTGGGGGTTGTAGGGAAGGCAATTACTTTTCTCTGGGTTTCCCTTATTTGTTTTCAAGGCCAGCAGTAATATATATTTATCCAGTGTCCTCCCTATCACCTCCTTTGAGAGTGACAAAAAGTAACCTTAACCTAAGCCAGTCAATGTTATAGTCATTATTTTCATTGTTCCCTCAGTTCAAAGAAAATAATTAAGCCCCGACTCTTAGTTTTCCTATTGAAAATAAAATATTCTATGTAGTTTTTTTTCCAAGTGTTTTTCTCTTCATTGTTTTTGGCCTTGTAAATATAAACGCCTCTTTCCATCGAGTCATAATCGATGAAAATTGTTTTGGTCTGGGAATTTCATTCATCTTTTTTTTCATACATTGTTTCTATGGAAATTTTTTATCACAAATTTCTATATTTTGATGTCTCTTTTCAAGGACTGTGCATAATTTTTTGTTAAATAACTTTTGCTCGTTAAGAACAAAAAATGAAATGAAGCTCAAGTGTCAGCAGCTCTAAAAGAAAAGGTCTCACTTTCCCTTTAGACATCCCTCGCCATGACCCCCGTCTCTTTATCCTTATTACCTTAAGCTTTTCTTTACATATATTTTTTTCTTTCTTTTTTTTTTTTTTGTTCTGTTGCATGCTTCCATATTCTTGTTCTCTCCACTTGTGGCATTAATTTCTGCTGTGTAAGCAGATAAATTGCAAAAATGTCAAAAGATGTTGACAGTCATTGGCATTAAAATGGATACAAAGTCGCTTTTCTTTCATCGTACCCGACTTTTGTCGCCACAAAAGTTGAAGAATGAATGGTAAGGTTGAGGTGTCCATCAACTGGCAGATGAGGAAAAGCAAATTTAAACAGTTTATGAAAATTCTAAAGGATTTTATCACCATTTAACGAGTTAAAAATGCCATCAGACTTGTTCTAGAATTAATTCATCTTACCTCAAGAATCTTATATAAAAGAATCCTATATAAAACTAAAATAAATGGGAGTCAGTTATAAACCAATGATAAATTAATAATAAATGCATACTAAAGCTGTTATTGTAAGTAAATCAGGAAGCAGAACACATTAGTGTAGCAGAATGGGTAGTTTAAAAAGTAACGGTCATTGGTGACAACCCATGCATGACCCTTTACTCGTTGACTAACACTAACATTTAACAAACATTGAAATTTAACAGAACCTTGGGACTTTACATAACACTAATAACAGGGACAGCATTTTTCGAAATGCAACTATCAGAAGAAGCGACAAATCAAGTTATTAAAACAAACACATTGAGGATAAATAAATATATATTTAAATAACTATAAAATGACTCACCTACTAAACCAGCAATGTGATCGAAAGAGCCATTAACTGTAATAGTCGACTTCTTAATGAATTTCATTATAAGTATATGTGAGTATATAATAAAATTATATAATTTTCTAAGCGCCTTTAAACCAGTTATTGATTTAACTATACAACATGCAATTGTAAACATATTTGCAATTTACACAATTTACTTTTTCAAGTATATTTCAAATTTCATTTTCAAATTTTGTGATTCTTCCTACTGATAATCTTTGTTCTTCAAGTTTATTGTTTGTGAAGATTTTTCAAATTTCGTGATTCTTTCTACTGATAATCTTTGTTCGTCGTCATCGAAATCTGCGATACTCTGTGATCGTCTTGAATCGTCATGATAGTTATCTTCCGTACCCTGTATAAATGCCTCCAAACTTCCCAAAGATGATTGTGTATTGAATATTTGATGGACCTTTTTGTTGAAATGCATATTGTAAATGACTTTCGAAAATATATAAGATACATCGATAATACGAAATTTTGGATTCATAGTCAAATCCGGTGGTTGTGGAATGGTATTAGTGCAAATAATAAGTTCATAAAACGAGTTATTAAGTTTTTCAATGGAATCGCTGGAGAAAACGCCATGAGTAGCTATGCCATAGACTTTCGAAGATCCCGCATCTTTAAGGGATTCGGCGGCAAAGCATAAAGTATTACTGGTATCGATAATGTCGTCGATTACAATGGTCACCTTTCCATCGACATCGCCAACCAAGACCATCTCATGAACGGCATTAACCTTACGTCTTTGTTTGTGTAATAGAGCCATTGGTAAGTTCAGTTGGTCCCTTATGAAGGTGGCGACCTTAACAGCTCCATTGTCGGGGGCCACGATAACACTCTTCTCCCAATTGGGTACATATCGTTGAATCCATGGTATCAGAGCGACTGTCGCTCCCAAATTATCGCAGGGTATGTCGAAGAAGCCCTGCAATTGAGCTGCATGCAAGTCCATAGTGAGAACATGATTCGCCCCAGCCACAGACAACATATTGGCAACCAATTTGGCTGTAATTGGCTGCTGCCAAGAGTACATTCTATCCTGACGGCAATACGGAAAGAATGGTATGACAGCGGTAATCTTACTAGCAGATGCATAGCGACATGTTTGAACCATAATTAATAGTTCCATTAGCATATCGTTGATTGGATCACAGCTAGTCTGAATCACATAGACGTCCGATCCACGTACGGAATCCAGCAACTCGAATCGGATCTCACCATTAGCAAATGTGCCCCGCAAAACATTATGCAGATTGCAACCTAAATGTTCGGCTACCAAATCAGCAAAAATCGGATGCGATGAGCCCGATATTATCGATAAATTGCGGCTCATTAAGAAATCTCCAAATTTTGATATTTATGCAAACCAAAACAATAAATGAAATGCCTGCTTAACTGTACACTTCAAAGGCAATCAGCTAATACGCCATCTGATTATTGGGCCCCAAGCAGTTGCTACAATTAGCTATAATTAGTAGAAGATGCGATTATTTATGTGATAATGTGGCATGTAGCCTAAAGCCGCAACGGTAATGCATATTACAAAATGGCCCCAAAGCTGATTAACTGGACAATGGAAATTGTAAAATTTGCCAATAATCAAATAAAATTTAATCCATCCATTCAATCCATTAACCCAAAAATATTGGGCAGTAAGTAAATATAACCAAAAAACAGAAGCAGCCATCCTAAAGAGAGTAATATTTATTTATGTTGGTGATCATTAATAACATTTTTTACTGATTTATTAATTTTATTAATGTTTGTTCGATTTTAATAACTAATCAGTATCTTCAAAGTTATTTTGAATAATAAATTTGAATAACAAGGAAAAAGATAAAATATCCAGGAACATTGGTAATTTGTATTGAAGATTGTCCAAAATAATATATAAAAATTGATAAAACTTCTTGTTAAAATATTTTCCCATATTTTTATATATGTATGTATAGTGGTGTATGATATCTAATTGTAACATATAAACTTTAGCCATCTGATAAGACCTTGTCAGCTTGTCAGATGACTGAAAGTGCGTTTCAATGTTTGCTATGAATATGCTTTTTACATAAATAAATTCAGCCGTATATATGTACATATGTATGTATGTTCACACTACTTAAGTCGGGTTCCCAATGTAGCTAAATACCGAAACCATGTTGTTGGTTTTATGGATATTATTCTCTAACAAAGTCAAAGTTTTCAAAGCGGTTTTAAGCATAGGAAGTATTCAAACTTTGACAACGAATGTATTAGGTCCCCACATTTTGGAGCGTAGCTCCACTTTCAGCTCGCTGCTCGGGATGCACGGTAGTTCAGATTATCCTTTACATGTTCATTAATATCCTCACAAAGTTTGATCAAATTGAATATAGTAAGCAATACATACTATATTTAATGGGATTTATAAGGAATGTATTGCTTACTATATTCAATGAGATATTTAAGCAATGCATTGCTTACTATACTCAATGGGATATATAAGCAATGCATTGCCTACTATATTCAATGGAATATTGAATTTTATAAAGCATATTTTTTCATACACTTGAAATCATATTAGGTATAGGAAAAAGCCAAGCAGAGTAGATAATTTATAAAATCACTCTCCTTGACCAATTTTGATATCAGGGCTTTGAGAATTTTCGTTTAAGGGGACAATGTCTGACTTACATATGTTATTTAAAAATTGATGCCAACGGTTTTCATAAAATTTTATTGCAGTGCATATAAGATTATTTTTAATCATTATGCGATATTATTAAAATTCTATAAGATGAGCATTTAAAAAGTTTGGCAAATTATGATATTTTGTCAAAATTGAAAAAAATGCGAATTTCTCTAAAACTGGTCTGACGAATTGAATGTAATCTTCAGGGATTATATAATAAATCATGCCCAATCGAATGGGATACCGTGCATATTGAGCCGCGAGCTGTGGGAGATAACGACGAAAAAGTGTGACCTGTATATATATATGTCGCATATACATATTGCTGTGAGATTCTGGCAATAATGAATTTTGCACAAAAATAGAAAAATGCGAATTTCTGGAAAACTGGTCTAACGAATTCAATAAAATTTACAGGAGATTTATGTATATTGAATCATGTCCAATCGAATGAGATACCGTGCCTATCGAGAAAAAGTGTGACCCCAGCTTGTCGTTTTCTTTCCAACAATAATATTTACGTCCAAGGTATCCTTACATTCATTGATATATCTTGAAACCTGGTCTAACGATTTTGATAAAATTTAGTGGAGATACTTATGAATATATGGAGCATAAACTGAACTACCGTGCATTGCGAGCCGCGAGCAATAAGTCTCGTTATCTGGCCAGCAACATGAACTTGATTTATTCTGCCTTTTTTGTATGGGGAAAATCATAGGCTGGTGCACTTGGAAGGAATTTTCTCAAAAAGATGTTTGACGATTTTGATCAAACTTTGTAGGGATATTAATAAATATGTAAAGGGTAATCTAAACTACCGTGCATCCCCAGCCTCGAGCTGTGAAAGGAGCTATATTCCAAAATGTGGGGAACTAATACTTTCATTGTCAAAGTTTAAATACTTCCAATACTTTAAACCGCCTAAAAGTTAATAATATTTATAATTTAATCTTTATTTGCTTCAAAAAAATTAGTTCTTAACAAAATAATTGAATTGGAAAAAATCAAAAAAGTTAGCAGTGGGTTAACAGCGTCCGTCGCTATTACGTCATTAACAGTTCGTTTATTTCACAATTCTAACAAATCATATTGCTTATAGTTGCAGACTTTAAAATGCTTAAAATACTCTCCAAGATTCTATTGCCATTTTTCAGTTTATTTTATTTAGAATGTCTGTTTACATTTGTTTTTAACCACCGTTGAGAAATTGTAGCGAGATGATAGCCAGCAAAATTAAAGCTATTAATGCTATACATAGGCAATGTAAACCATAAGTGTTTCTGTTATTATTGAACTTTTTTAAAGACATTTTGCATGCGATTTTTGAATTTCATGTGGAGAGTGTTAGCAAAGCTATGCTCATGAAAGCGCCCGATTATGTCGGTTTTATATATACCTACTATATTAAATGCTTCAATTATTTTGATAGCCATCATACTAATTGCCAGTAAACGACATTTTGGTATTGGTGCCATAATGCTTATAATAGTGAAAATTATTCATCGTTTACTTTTTGCTATTCGGATATATCTTTTTCGACTATTCTTGATCGCTGCAAGTAGTCTGCAAAAAATACAGAACGATTGTCCCCACAAGACAGACACTTGACTTCATATTATTTGTGGGTCGCATTTGTTTAGGCATATTTCATTTTACAGCTAATCTGGTCTCGTTTAGCATGGATCGGTTTTCTACTGATTTTTTTTGGGCTATCGCTGTAAATTGTTAGCCTGCCTAACAGCTTGGTTTATGTTTCGCACAGATATCTTCAATTTGTTGCAATTCGGGGGTAATAATATCATTTTAGGCTTACAATTTTTAAGCATCCTTCTATGCAAACTTGGCGGATTTCTTTTGCTTTCCCAAATGGGGACTGGTAAATGGTCATTGGATGCATATCGATAAAAATAAGAGAGAGAGAGAGAGAGAGAGAGAGAGATAGCACAGAGCAACATCAAACAGTCGATGATTAAGATGTAAAAGTCCATTAAGTGTTACGAGTATTCCCAAAAAAGAAGGAAATAAGAGGATAGAGAAAGAAAGAAATACTTTCGCCCTGAGCTAATGTTTATTTTTATTTCTATCTCTATTTGTGCACCTGGCCTTTGATTCGCGCCTGCCATTTCCCCATTTTGCCTTTCCTCTTCCTTCTTGTGAATTATTGAAAAGCCTGGAGTAGAGAGCTTAAGCGGCTTTTCCCTGGCACCAACCACTTTTCTTTCTTTACCTGCTGTTTTTTGCTCTTAAAAGGGAAATTGAAACTAAAAAAAAAATCATCTTAAATACAGAAAAAATAGAGACACTTAAAAAGCAACAACACTGCCGTTAATGAGTTTTTCTAGAGGTTAAAAAAAAAAGAAGGAAAAAAACCGCAGAGGACGCAGTGACCTTCGCTCTTGACTTAAAACCCATTTGCATAAGCGCAAACTGGGGAATGGCGAATGTCTCCAAGCAAATGGCAACGACATGTGAGTGCTCCCCTTGACTGACCACCGAAGCGAAAAGACCTCCGCCCCACCCCCTCCACTCAGTCTCCACTCCTTGTTTATCCAACTGTCATAGCAGTAAGTTTCTTTTTTCTCCTCGTTTTCCTTGGTTTGTTTTTTTGTCAGCTCCTGCAATGCGTTTGCCTTAATTAAAAAGAACAGCAACTATCCGTATTTATTGACGGGAACGTTAAAAGCCGCTGGCAGTGTGATAAACAAATGAATGGGAAGAAGTTAACAGAATTTTCATATATTACGACAAAACGATTTTTGGATACCCTATAAAAACGGGGATGGTGGATAACAATAGCACAATTGTAAATTTTAAGTATAACTAAGACATTGATTATTCATTAATTCGATGAGGACCGATTATGTTTATTTTTATTATGAAAATTCCAAGAAATTAATAATGCGAATAAACATCATATAACTTCTATATATTAATCTACGATAGTTATGATAATATTTTCTTTAAACATATTTAAAAACAGTAAAAAGCTTTGTTGATTTTCAGTTTTATATAGTTCCATAATAATATGTATACATATGTATATATGTATATATACCTATAAAGTATAAAACTTAATAATATACTAATACGTATATTACTTTAGTTAAGTCTTCAATTAAAGTTTATGCATCATAATTTTTAATTTTTTTAAGTTATGTATGAAAAACAAGAAAACTTGGCAATGTAATTTTGTAAATGAAACACAGGCGACCTGCCAAAAAAAAAAAAACAACAAAAACAAAACAACAAAGTAAAAAAAAGTATAAACAAAACTAAGCAGAAACACAATTTTCACAAGTTGTATTAAAGAAATGAAACTCGAGATAAAGGACAACAGAGACAACAAATAAACTGCTCACAAGCAAGAAAATATGCAAATGTAAGTAAGTAAAAATGAGGGGCGGAGACCATGTGGCGTATGAGCAACAACAGCAGTAACAATAATAACAACAACAACAACAACCACACGTTGCATATATGGAAATGCGTTTAATTAAAATGGTGCAACAAAATGCACGCGCATGTGGTTAACAGAGAGAAGGAATGCACATGGCATTTGCATAAGTAAAATAAATAAATATACGTGTATGCATGTGTGTGTAGGTGTTTTTAGTGTATGTATAAGTGTAAGGACAATGCAAGTATTCATCCATCCATCCATCCAAAAATTTCACCATCCGTCCAACCTCATTCCCACTCAGGCAAACAAAAAAACCTTAAGTATTTTAATCAATTTACCTGTCAACAAAAGATAAGAAAGAGGCACACAATGAAACATTAGCTCACCAAAATGTTTACGTACATACATATATGAATACATATGTACATACATATACATATATCTTTTGCTAATATGTATATGTATAAGTAATCCATTAAAATCAATAAATTATTAAATAATTTTATTTTCTAGTTTCTTTAAAGCTTCTTAAAGAAATATTTGCAAATATTTTTCATAATTTTGTAGTGTCGATGAACTTGCCAAAAAAACTGTTATACACAAAACTGTTATTTACAAAACTCTTATACAAAAGTCACTAAAACGGCTAATAAGCAACAAACTTGGTGCAATAAAGAAATAGCTCTGTCCCTAGTCGGTTGATAATAATATCTTGTATTATAATCTAAGGAGAGACACTTAATCGAAAGTGAAATTTAATCATCTTTAATTTTTCGTTTAAAATGCCTTTAGTGTATGTTTAAATAACTTTGATTTCTAAATTTTTCTTTTCTTGGTTTTATGTTGATTTTCTTCTTGTTTGCTTCCTTATTTGTTAAATCGTCTACCATATATATATTCTAATAATTTTTCGTTTCCTATTTAAATAGAATTTTTTAGCATTTCTTTCACTTTTTTAAACTTTTGTTTGTTTCATAGGAAAATTTGTAGTTCTTAAGAGTACTTTTGAATATCTTATAGAACGATTTATGATTAGTTTTGTTACTTACTGACTCGCCGATTCTTTTCTTAAGTCGCCCAATCAATGATAAAGATCTTATCAAACTTTAGGTTCCAATTATTATTTAAAACTTTTCAGCGGAAAATACAAACTATAAAATTTAAAATCCTAAATCGACCATCAAAATACTGCCATATTGTAAACTATTAGTTGGATTGGTATTTTGCAGACTTTGTTGATTTAGTTGCTAAAATAAAACTTAAAGGCACGAATTTAAGACATAAGCCAAGAACTAAACGCAAAATGTTATTCCTATGAAATTGTGTGGAATCAGTTTCCACGCAACTCAGGCTGCTCATTTATGAGTTCTACGAAGTTCGTTTCACCTAATCCTAATGATTTTATTTGCAAGTGGTTTTAACTTTAACTTTGTCTCAGTTTTTTTTTTTGAGGTGGAAAGAATGAAAATGTGTGTGGTTAGATGGTTGGGTGTTTGAGTGGTTTTCTTGAGGGTTTGGTTTGGTCCATGTAAATTTCATTTCAAGGCTAACGCACACGTACAAAATGAAATGAAATTCATTTGGGAGCATCATCATCATCTCAGTCTCAGAGACATCGTCGTCGCATTACGTAAAAGCGCTTTTACGACTACATTTGTACATATACACCCAAACACATTTAACACACGGCATGGCACACAAGTCCCCAAAAAGTAGGCTACAATTTGGTTGTAGCTAACAGGTTGAAGGCAACCAGAGATTTGAAAGCGTGCGAATGGCTAAGAAAGAGAGAAAAAGAGACAATAAAGCTTAGCTTTGATACTCATTCCTTAAAATGCATATGTATATATGCGTTCGTGTCTATGTGAGTCTGTGTTTTTTTCTCGATTTTTCTTTACGAATTTTCCAATAAACTCAACTGCCAGCTTATTTTTTTTATTCCTCTTTTTTTTGGCGGCTCAACATTAAATGGCTTTTCAGCTTCATAGATTTTTTCTCTCAATTTTCACTGGGGGAAAATCGCATTACAAAGTCATTTATGGCATTCGCCATTCAATAATAATGTCAGTTTACTGGGTTATTAAAATTTCATATAAACATTTCATGCTGACTTTGACTTCTGTAGAGCTGAATTTTTCATATTTATTTTGTTCTTTGGTGCTTTTTTTTTCTCTGTTTTCCCATTTTTGTTTTTCTCTTTGCTTTTTTGTTATTCGTTTTTGTAGGCGCCAAAATGTCAGCGACACGTTCGCCTACAGCAGCAATTTATCATAAATATGCGAAGACATACATACACACACACATATATACATACTCGTTATATACCACATACATATGTGTGGCATATAAATCCTGGCCTTGTTTCGTCCTGTCGACCTTATTGCAAACGCGTTTTGGGTAGCCCTGGGTAGCCTGTTGTTCCCTGTTGCCTTTTGTTTATGCCGCTGTCAGCATTCGTTTAATTCAACATTAGCGCCTTGCGGTATGGTCCGAGAGGTGAGTCCCGTTTTGCCACTGTTGCCCCATCATCAGTGCCAGCGTCGTCGCCCTGGATCCCTTTGTATGATGCCCCGCGACCATTTTCACACGCTTTTCCTCGCATTTGTTCGTTTCTGTTGTTTGCTACTTTTTTCTTCGATTTTTTTCGTTTTGTATTTGTTGTTTTTTTTTATTTTTTAAATTGTCAAACTGTCAAATAAATTACATAGGAAAACATACAAAAGATCTGACGCAGTTGGGCTTCTTTTGTTGAACTTAACTTTTCTGTTGTACTGCATATGCAAAAGGCGCATGAATTTATGTGTATATATTTACATACATATACATACACATAACATGTATATATATGTATGTATGTATATATAAAGGCCGGTCTTTGAAGCCTGTTTTGATTGTTCGATTTTTGGCACACCAACTTGACGTTTTCATTTAACTTTATGCTGAATAAAGGAATTGAAAGTGTTTGAAACGACGAACTCCAAGATACTCTAGACTTTTATTCAAAATTCATATAATTTGATAACCTACTTTTTTTAATTGAAATTTCGCATGTTCTCATGAATGAATTCTTCAAATATTTAACTAATTTAATAACAATTTTATAGAGTATAGTATAAATTAAAACATTTTCTGAGTTGTTAAATCTAATAAAGTTTAAGGAACTTCGAGAATGAAACAATAGAATTGCAACTAAGCTTTAATAATAGTATTTTCGTTGCGTTGTGATCTTGCCCGTAGTAACATTATCGATAATTTATCAGAACAGCTGGTTGTTTTGATTTTTTCTTTAATACGAACAAGAATTAAAACAAATTCGCTATGATTATCCATGTTAGTTATATATTTTTAAGTACAGTTATCAATGTTTAAGAAGTAAAAATATCTATATTGTTTCTTATAATTTTGAGAAAAAGAAAAAACGATCTTAGAATTCATACTAATTGATATTGTATCAAAATTTAGATTTCAGGCAAAGAGTAGTATCAGGGGCGCTGGCAAAATAAATCCCAATTGTTTCAGCAGCAGATTACACAAAAGAAAAGGCAGTTATTTTCCACAGCAGTTTAGGGTCTTTATTTACCACCGGAACCACAGCCACAGCAAGAAGAATTAGAAACAGTATGTTGGCTGCAGTCGATATCTAGGGCGCTGCCGTACTTGAAAGCTGAGAGTTGCCAATCCTGAGGTGGCGGACTTGTTGGCGGGCGTCCGAGGAGGCGGATTCGGCGTTACAATATGTAAACAGCTTTAACAGCTGTAAACAGCTTCTTCTTCCAATATTGTAATAGACTTTGTAGATAAAATCTAATTTTATTGCTATTAAGATTATGTTTCAATAAATCGTAATTATTCTCAGATGTTCTCTCTATTTCGACACAAGAAAACTATACGAATTCAATTTTAGTAAAAAAAAGTTATATTCCAGTTTAATAGTCCTTCAGATTTCAAATTTAAATTTTAAATGTGTAAATTTTAGAAATTTTTCTTATATATATACTTTACTAACCTTAAACTTACATTATATAAAAAGACCAGTTTCATATTTCTACTTGCATATTTTTTAAGGCATTAAATTATTCAATTTTTTTAGTCATCACATCTTAAAAATTAAATAAAAATAAGTTTATCTCAAAAAATATTTTTATACTGCTAAGGTAAGCCATTTTTATGTACACATATCCATCGAATAGTTAAATAAAAAAGTTTAGTAACACTTAAAAAACTTTCGCAGACAAATGGCATAAAAGCTGATTCATATTTTATGCGCTTCTTAGTCAAATTTAGAGTATACACACACACACTACAACACACACACATACATAAATGAAGAATGCATACACACAACGGAAGGCGCAGGGTCTTTGCCAAAAGTCAAGCGGATTTTGGTATGGCAAAGTTTGTCTAGGCCAAAGCCGCTTAGACTAGTTAAATAAAAGTGCTACAAGAGCTCAAAGCACACACATACATATGTATATATATTGTCGCACATACACACACACACTAACATGACCAGTAAAGCCCAAGAACTGAAACTGAAACTTAAACTAAAGCTCAAACTTGAACTGTAACTAGAACTCATCACAAATTTTGACACCAACCGCACACTTTAATTGCATTTTCCTGACTTTGGCCAACATTAATTTATGCTTTTGCAATATCAAATTGAAAATCTTCAATTTACGCACCATTTAAACCGAAACTTTTCATTTGTCTATTGAAAATGCTTTACTTTAAGTTACATTTCCTATTCGTTTGGGTCGACCTTCCACAAAAATAAAAAAGAAGAAACAACAACAAAGTAAAACAACGGAAAGTAACAGAAAAAAAAGGGCACACCACGTGTTTATTTATGGCAGCTGTGTCTTACTATACATTTTCCGTTTCCTTTTCGCGTTTGCCATTTAAATATTTAAAAAGCCTCAAAAACCTATGCGGCGACGTAAGCCCATAAATATGCAATGAACTTTGCGAGTTTTAACATCTTCTGGCAGGCATTTTTCAATCAAAAAGAAGAAAAAAAGAAGGAAAATCCAAGGACTAACTTTTACTGTGCGGTAGTTTCTATACCCTAACACGGATTATGGCAATGGAAGCTCTAGGACATGGCCATGCAAATTTTAGCTTCATTTATCAAAAGCTATTTTTGATTGTAATAACTTAAGACCTTTGAGGTCCTGTGATACGGATGGAATTCGTCTATAAGAAAAGGTTTATATTAAGCCTATTTGTTTAATAGTTAATTAACTATAGTTTAATTTTTAAAATAGTTTTTTAAGGCAAATAATTGCAAAACGGTCTTTTTAATTGATCTTTTCTATAAAATACTTTTGACTGGTAATATCTCTCGATAATCATTTGATCAAGGATAATGCTAGAAAGATATTTGGTAGTACAGATTGAACTTATTCAATAACTAAGCCAATGCAATCACACAAGATAGCACTTACTTTAGAAAGTTCAAAGTCATTGAGATGTTGTTATTAAACCAAAAATTAATTTACCTTTTTGCAAGAGTATAACAACAAAAAAAGAACATCATTTTATGGTTTTTTAACTAAATGCAAAAAGCCAAGAAAAAAAAAAGGAAAGCGGAAAAATGAGGAAGTTAATTAGCTGCAGATGTTGCCTTTCAATTTTGTTAAAGATCCTCCTCGAGTCCTTGACTGCAACGTCTTAGAACAACCAAAAGAAAGAAAGAAAGAACCAAAAAAAAAAAAAACACAAGATTTTTGCTCATCTATAAAAGTCGTAAAAAGTTTAACGTAATCTTAAAGTAGATGGCATTTTCTCGATAAAAGTTTCAAATTGTTACACGGCAAATGACACGCGTACACCCCACGGCTCCTTCAAGTTATACTTTTGTGGTCTGCGTGTTAATCTGTTGAAATTTGCGTTTTAATAGAAATCACAAGGTGTGTGTGTGTGTGTGTGTGCGTGTGTGTGTGCCTGTGTGTGTTTGTGTTTGGGGCAGATTTTTTGTTAAAAAATTTTTATTTTATTTTCTTGTCTTTTTTTTGGTAAACTTTTGTCAACAGGCGAAACGCGTGGTGTATAAAAATGCTTATTGCTTTTAAGTACGTGATTTTGCTTTTGAAAATTTCTTTTGCACATTTTTTTGAGAGTTCTTCGTTGTTTGTTATTTTTTTTTTTTTTTTTGGTATGGCATATACATTAAACGTATTGGTTTTACGATTGACAGGACGTTGGTAGTGGCATGAATATAATTTAATTAATGTAATGGACAAGTATGAGACCCCAGAGGGTAGCAGGCACTAAGAGAAAATACGTGTTTTGTAAACTACTTTTATATACATACATTTTTTTAAACCCTCCCCCCACAAAGGGGAAAAGGACAACAATGTGAAGAGGCCTTTAAATACCTTTACGTTCTTATGGGGAAAGTTTTTTCGTTGTTGTATACACAATTTGTTATTTTTACATTATATAACTCATTTACTAAGAGTTGCTATGATAATTTGAAAATAAACTTAACCAACAAAGATATAAACGGGGAAAATTATAGTAAACAAGTTAATTACATGGCAGCTAGTACATATTTTAGCATTATTTAGTTAGTTAAGTTTAGTTTTCAATTAGAAAAATGCTTAGTAACATGTTTTAATGTCATATAAAATAACAACTATAACTAGTTATGTTTTGTAAGAAATGTTTTGGCGAACGTTAAAGGCGTTGCCTTTACTTTTACCTGTGGTCAGTTCAGAGTCGTCTCTATTATAATTGAAAACGTTATTTTAGTTCTTAATATGTTGGATAATTAAACTTGTCCACCCGTTGCACACTGGGCGGAATTGCCAAATAAGTGGCATAAAGTCGAATAATGCAGATATCGAGCTGAAACTTGGTATATTTGATAAGAATAGCACTCTAAATATTTAAACAAAATTTAAAGTTCATTTGACCACGCCTTCCCCATTAGCCCATATAAGGCAACAATGCGTATACGTGATCACAAAGGAAAGTGTGGGAACTATAAATAAAGTACAACAATTTTAATATTTTGTTTGTATTAGTGATAGTAATATAATATTTATTATGATTAAATTATTACTAACTATTAATTACTAACTATTTCTAACAATTTAAGTAAAAATCATCATTTAGTTATTTTGCACAGCTAATTCAAACGCATATGGATTTATATCATCTATTTCTGAGTCGGAGTCATCATTAAAACTGTAATCATTGCTTAAAGGCTGAATATTTATTGGAAAATTGTAATGTGGTGTTTCCAAAAGTTCAATAACATCTCGCGGAAGGGGGTTTTTATTATGTCGAGCTGCCCTTTTCTTAATGGATATACTTGAGATGAGGGGATCTGAAGAGTCCATAGATCTTTGGAATACATCCATCATATTATTTATCCGCGAATTGTGTCGAGCGTGCAGTAGCCGATCACGCTTGTAAAATTTATTTTTCGCTTCAGACGCATTTTCCCCAAGACAGCCCACCGGCATCACTGATGCAGTTATTATTTGTGATCCATGAACTAAAATCTTATGGAGAGTTGGTGACATAGGATACCATGAATAATGTAACATGTATAATCTAATAGTTTTATCTGAGAAATTTTGAAATTTTAAAGCGTCGATTGCAAATTCGCAGTTAATAGCTATTAGAATAGTATGCAGACTCTCAAGTAACTCCAAGTCGAGTTCTAAAATTGATGCAAATAAATTCGTATTTAAAAATGCTTTTCTCGCAGTGTTGCCATCGTTCGAGTTTCCACTTCCATTCGGTTTTGGCTTATCTACATGCAAACCCATTTCTTGTCGCAGTCTTCTTTGTACATGTTTTTTCTTTTCGATCATTTCTAACTTGTCTTTTTCGTTTCTTACTTGCCATTTTTTGAACCCCAATCTGTATGATATTTTGAGCAGCAATTCAAAAATGCGTATCCAAGCGTGAAGTGGACTTATTCCATATTGAAGATGCCGAGGGTTTGGCTTAAAAGAATTTGTGTTATAGGTTTCCATAAATTGTTTTGGGCCTGCACCACAAATAGAACACAACTGGTTAGATTTTGTGCTCGTTAAAACGTTTAAAACTTTCCCATCTATTAAAGTCATGTGAAGGTCGTATGAGACAATGATCTTCCTTTCATTTGAAATTGGTACTACATAAGGAGTCAAGTATTTTATTTGAGTGTCCAAATCGTTTTTTTCTGCAAGAATATGATCTTTTGTTTCCTTTGCGAATTCCATTTTGAGGGGTCGGCAAAATCTTACAGACTGTGGAGTTCTATTATTCCAAAAAATTGTTCCTGCTTCATCTATAAGCTTCAGAGGTATCACGGTAGTAACAAATAAAGATTGATCAACAGTATCCGGTTCGTTCGTTTCAAATCTTATTTTGTACATACTTTGTCCAGTTGATCCATCGTATCCGTAAGTCGCAATTAATGTTAAACTTGAAACGATTTCTAAGTTAGCAAATAACTCCTCCTGTAACAATACGATGCGGCTGGCAGTGTGGTTCAACAAATCTTGCAAGGTAACTTTTGCCATAGTTTCTGTAACAGTTATTCCCGTAGGTCTCAGTTGCAATTTGGCTTCCTGGACATTTTGGTAGCTTGGATATATGTCACAATTATGCTGTTTGCTTATTTGACGAATTTCATTATATAACCGTTTGCTTATCGAGTTTTCCAGCAAGAATTCTAAAGCTTCATTTGTTGTTAAAGGTATTGGTTCTGCAATACCGAGCTTTCTTTTAGCTTCAGTAGCCTCGCATTCAGAATTGCTAAAATTTTTAAGCACAAATGCAGTGTCAGTTTCACTTGATTTCCTGGCTGACATTGTAGCAGCATGAATCAAAAGTTTGGTGTCGTTCTTATTGTTCATTGCAACATCGGCAGCTAGTTTTCTTTTAAGACGGGGTCCTGCTTCATCATAATTTAGCTTTGGTCTACCCAATCGAAGACTGTCCGTATTTTCTTTATTGTGCAAACCAATTTTAAAGCTCAATGATAGCCACTGTGAATGTTTTATTCGAAATGTGCGCATATTTCTGCTGCACTTTTGTAAATTTGAAGAAATGTAAATTTCAAAGCTTTTAATTTTTTTTTTAATTTCACTAATGTTTTCATTGGTTAGCGAACATTCCGTCAATTGGCCAAATATCCAGTTTGTAAGAGCGGCAGAGTTACGGCCGCTGTCGATCCATACCTCCAGCAACGTGGAATGACAGAACTCAATGTGATCTACAAGTTCAAAATACCGCAAGAGCCGCAAAAAGCCGCAAACAAGATTATTACCAACTTTTAATACACACTCTCTATTTTATTTTCACATACATTACATATCACAGAAACACGCAGAAGGTTAGTTTTTACTCCACAGAAGACGAACACATATGTTTGGTTTTCTATCTTTTTGGACAATACAAAACAGTACACATATATATCATATAATAAATTTTAACACCAAATTGTTTTGTCTTATTCATTCTACATACCTTGGCCTCCAAAATCCATTTTTTACAATGTTTTATTTTTCTTTTGTGTGAATTTGCCAAGTGCTCAAAATCAATAAAAAATTTCCCGCCAATTTTGTCGCAGGCATCAGCTGACTAGTCAGCGGACTTTGAAGCTTGATCAGAATGACAGGGTTGCATATTTGGCAAAAGCGATCATCGATTTTTCCTATTTAGGAACTCTAGTTTGAATATACTGCAAAATAATTATTACTTGCTTCCACAAAATTTTCGACTTTATGCCACTTATTTGGCAATTCCGCCCAGTGTGCGTTGTCGAATTGCGTGTTTTGCGGCTACGCCTCTCAGTCAACTGGGCGGAATTTAGGTAGCCTTTTACCTGGTCACGGCAATTTACTGCCTAATGGCTTGAATTGTTTAGCTCTTCAACGCATTTTTGATGAAGTTTAAAAAAAAAAAAAGAGGAAAATAAGCAATGGAGTAAATATTTTATAGTCTCTAATGGACTATCCGTTTATAATATACGTATTATAAGTTCTTATACTCGTATAGGAAAAAGGCATAAGAACTGAATATTTATGAACTTTCTCTAACTCTTTCTCCTTTCTTTAACTCTTTTTATTAAGTATAAAGCGGATATTATGTTTGCAGTTTAAATATTACATAAAGGCACATTTTGAAGGACAATAATGACAAACAGACTTTAAATATTTATTCGGTTAATTTCGTTTCTCTATTATATTGAAAGGATGATTTAAATCGAAAAATGAAACTGTAGAAAACAAACTAAATTTTTCAGTGAACTTTAAGATACAATTTTAAAATGGTATACTCACTGACATGAACTCCTTAACTTCCATATTTGTTTTTAGAATTTTAACGATCAAAAAAAAAAAACAAATGTTAATTAAACTGTTTGATAAACAAACTTTTATTCATCAAATCATATATGCCAAATATTTGTCTAAATAAACTACTAAACCAAATGAAATCCATTTGCCCAAAGACTTTTTGAGCCAACTACAGCAGAAATATAAAAAAAAAAAAGAAACAATGGAATATTCGTCTGGAATGTGATTGCGGTGGTGAAATCGAGCAGAATTCAAATTGACAACAGGCAAATGAACACTGAAATGAAATGAAGAGATGTAGGGAAAAAAGATGGGTGAAAACTTTGCATTTGGTATATGTTTGTATGTAGCTTGCAACTCATTCAATTGTGCAAATGGAAATTTTTCAGATTTCGTGATAAATACCTAGGAAAACTAAACAAACAAAAGCAGAAAGATGAAACATTTAGAACAGTAATCTTGACAGAATGTCCATGAAAATCTTTCAAAAATGTGTCCACTGAAGTGAGTCTAACCCGAAATACAGAAAAATAAAAAAAAAATGAGAAAAAAGTTAAGGTTTGGCATAAAATGAATAAAGTTACATAATGGCAGAGAACAAGCAAAAAACACATACACACACACCCATCCACACAAAATTAAAACGTTTTAAATTTCATTTACTGATAATGCGACTTGCCCAACTACCCCACTCACACATGTCCTCCTTCTGACTCTTGCCAGGCTTACACTCCACTCAAAATTCATTTGACAACTTCGTCAACAAGAGCCCTTAGATAACTTTGGCAAACGGTTTCCCCCACATTTGAAGCATACCTTATGGCTTCACAGGATTTCAAGCTTGCAAAAGCTGATTTGCAGCCACTCGTTACTTGCAAAAGAAAAAGAGAGAGAGAGAAAGGGGAGTATATAAAAAGGAAAGAAAAAAAAAGATATCAAGGAGCACGCTCTGGCACATAACTCATCATCAAGCGCAATTTGTGTTTAACAATCGTTGGTAATCTTTATTGGATGTCAAGCTTCCAGCTGTGTGTTTGTGTATGTGTGTATATCTGTGTGAGTGTATCTCTACTTAAGACACACACATAGCACTTGCTCTCTAAAGTTGTCTACGTCAAGTGCCAAAGCGGCATATACCGACACACAATCCCACACACACAAACATAAATACACACATGCATATGCAATGCTCTCCATCTCTTTCACTCTTTCTGAAGATGTTTTAGTGACAACGGAAGTGTAATTGAGTGCCACACAACAGACAATTCTAATGTCTAGGCAAGTGGACGTTGCCTGCCCTCAAACAAGCGTAAAAACAAGGCACATGTAAAGAAAGAAAAAAAGAATTCTAAAGTCAGCAAGGTGCATAGACTGTGTAATACCCTGTACTAGGGGATTTAAATAGAAACAGAGATCACATACTGTTACCAAGAATTTAAACCCTTCAGAACATAAGCTAACTCTACAGCTTTTAATGTTGTTGCTAACTATCTTTGGGAGACGAATCTCCTTAAGCCTGCATTTACGCAATTCGCTTCAAGTTTTCAAGTATCTGGAGATATCAGATATCATCAGTCTGAGATGGATATAGTGAGATAAGGAGAAAATATTATGAATCTTTAAAGTAGTTCATTTCTATTATGTCTCTTCTTCACATGTACACACTTAACAGCTAACTTATAACGTCTTCTTTATGCTAACATTAACGTTAAGGCTACATCGCTGGAACCAGTGTTAGTAAATAACCCAATCACCTGTTACACTCAAATCTAGCTTGTTCCCGTAGGTGCAAACAAACAAAATTATATTAATAAAAGAAAACTGTGTTAAATTATATTTGTGGATTTAGTTCATATAGTGTTTCAAATTGCTCAGTCGAATGCTCCAAGATACACTTTTATGTCGACTCATAATATAATTTTTTTTGCTATTTTCCCGTGGGTATTAAACAAGTTCCATTTATAATTTTACCATATGCCGTTGAATATGATTTGAAAAATTTTAGTATACCCTTCTACCACTTGTGTAATTGGTATAAAATAGTACAAGAAAATTGCCATTGCTTGGGAAAAACCAAACATTTTCTACAGGGTTGCAACTCGTTTTATAATTCTCATATAAAATTGCAATCGATAAATTTGTAGCCCTAATACAGATTGTGTTATTGGAAAACCAATAAACAAATCAATGACAAATATTATTTCAACTATTATGTTTACATAAGTATTCTGTGTATGTACATCCCTGGTCGTAAAGGTTTGTGTTTTTTTTTTTTTGTTCCTTTCTTTAGTTGTACTTTCAAATAACCAGCCCCTGTACCATTATGAGTTGTTCTATTTGATTTTTCATTTCCGCTCACATTCGTTGGTAGCAGTAGAAATAGCAGCAACATGTGCATTGTGTTGGATTTGTTGCCTTTAGGCTGTAGGACGATGAAGATGTGAATGTAGATGGAGCAAAAGGGCGAACGAGAACGATGACTACGAACGGCATAGTTGGGACAGGTTGCACATGACAAGCGAAAAAGTTTTCAAGTACTGCATACCAAGCATTGGGCGGAGTTAGAAACGCAGATGAAGAGGATAAGGGCAGAGAGGGCGTGGTACTTGGGTAATCAAGCACGACAGCAGCTGCCATTAAGTTGAGTTAAAGCTATGGATGGAGTAACGGAGTACCCTAACGTACACTTTTTTTCTGCCGGGAACTTGTGTTGGAGCTAAAAGGAAAGTCGAAAAAAGAGTTTTAATTAAAATGCTTGGCATACTTCAAGGCGTTTTTTGAGAGTATGTGTATATGTGAAACATACAAGTTTGTGTTATGTTTGTAGGCAGAAAGTATGACGCAAAAAATGAAAGTTACTCAAAAAACTACAAAAATCAATTAAGAATACAACTAAATTTAAGGGATCCAAAATTTGCCGCTTTATGCTTAAAAAAAAAGGCAAATTATGAAGTGATTTAGTAAAGCTGTCTTATTATTAGCAAATTCATGTATTAAAGGGCGTTTTCTGGCGTGGTAGAACTGTATACGCAATTGAATGTTTTTTCAGATGTACCCACCAATATTTAAGTCTTTGTCTGTATCTTTGTATAGATGAAGTAGATTATTACATATATGGATTGTAGTTTTTTGAGATTTTGTTGAAATTTGAATTTTGAAGCTCTCAAATTAAATTTCTTAGGCATTACATTTGGTAACATGTGTTTAAAACTCCTGATCTAAGGATCCCTCTGAAAGCATTTATAAGTTTTAATACTCAAATTTCCTATAAATGTTTCTACTGAAATAATTCTTAGTATAGACAAAAAAACACAATATCTCTTCATTTAACAACTTATTTGTCAGCTTTATTAAGCAGACCCAAATGAACACAAAAATATTAGTTTACATACACATATGTACATATGTGTATAGTACATGTACACAAACATTCAAATACACTCAGACAAACACAGAAGCTAATACACTAATTGATTTCTGGTATTTGCGGCCAGACGCATAAAATATTTGTTACAAACTATCAAAAATGCTACTTTATTTACATGATGTTGTAGAACAAAATGCATTGTCCTTGTGTGTATGTGTGTGTGTTTGTGTATGGGTGTGCTTTTAATAATTAATATTTGAGGGCACTTTATTCTCCATAATGCCGTAAACCAATTCCAAATGCATTTTGTTGCAAACTAAGCAAAAATTTTCAATGTTAAGCCACACACGCACTACGGACAGACAATATATACGGCGGATGTATACAACTACAACAATAACTAAGTTTGGCTAAAAGCTTGGGCAAAACGCTAATTGAGTTTACTGTACATGGTGATGGGTCATTCCAGTTTTTGAAATTGATGTTCCAAAATCCCCCCCCTCCCCCGTTCACCCACTTACACAATCCTTTCAAACGATTTTTGAGGGGAGCGCAATGTGTAAAATGCAAAAATGCTGACTACAAAATTTGTCACGCGCAATCAGCGACGGACACACGGTGGCATGGCACTTACCGCCCTCCGACTAACTAACATCCAGTGTGTCAGGATTATGCAAGTGTGGAGCTGCCTGGTTAGCCGCTAAAGCCGCACTCAAAAATGTTGAAGGTTTTCAACATCATCATTATTCTCAACATCATCAACTGGTTATGCCTTCATGTTTCCACTCGTCTATTAACCGCCATCTCGGATAGATACCATCACTCACTCCATCATTCGTAATGAAAAGTCTCTTGAGGTTTTTAGTGGGTTAGGTGACAGCTGTCAAAAGCATTTCTATGGTTCACTTAAGCTGCCATAAGCTATGCATTTAATTAAACTGCTTTTCACCAAAACAAATAAAAAAATGAAAATGAAAAAGAACTATAAGAGTGAAACCATTTATAACAGTGAATAGAATAAGTTGAGGGTTTATACAAAAATTAAATGCTTAATGGTCTAATAAAGGCATTACAAAACTATAAATTGTAGTTAGCCAATTGCAACGTTAACTAACACTAGCATTAACAGAACAGTGCAACGTTAACATTTCAACTGTAGCAGAGGAAGCTAAGGAAAAGAAGCGACCCAATGAAAAAGAAACACAGAAGTTATAATTTTTTTTCTATTACCCAACTGAATAAAATTTTACACTACATCTACATACAAACCAGAAGCAAAAAAAAACATTTAAAAAATATATCAATATTATTCAAATATTTAAGTCTAAAAGAGTATCATATCAAATAGTATCAAAGAGCATAAATATGATACTCTTAATTGGCAGTCATTTTTAGTAAGAATAATTGCAATTAACAACAATGATTTTCTAGTTGGGCCAATTAAATAATATTGCCCACAAAGAGCCATTTAAAGGCAATTAAAATTATATACCTTTAATCAATATTGCAAATTACCAAATTACCTCTAATGCCTTGTGTAAATTCCTATCAGGGAAAAAACAAAAAACAACTAGATAGGTAATAACAATAGCAATTGTAAAATTTCAAAGAGTGTAAATAGAAAATGGAAAATATATATTCAAATTTCAACCACATGTTGCATATTGTTATGGTGTTTCAACCCTTCTGCGAATTTGGCAATTAGCTAAAAACAGAAATCACACAAGCGAAAAATATCGAACCAATTTGTTTGACAAATATGTATGTAAAGGACATGCGAATTGAATTCCATGCAACAGGAGCCAAAAACAAAACGAATACACAGTATAGGACGTGTACAGGACCCTCATCAGTGTGAATGACAAAACAAGAAAGGGAATATCTTGTATGTTAATTCCGGTATCAACTTAAGGATTCCCTGTATGAAATATAGATGAATGAAAAAAATTAAACTTACAAAATCTAGACAAATTGCCAAATTATTTCGTTTTGGCCTTGAATAGCTTTTTTTATTAATTCGAAATTTGGTTTCAAAAGTTCCTCTTTAATTTACTAGATTAGTTCATATCATATACTGGTTGTTTCAGGGCATACATTTGAATGTACATGAAATACCCCGCTTACCTCATGATTGTAATGGGTATATATTTTATATGCAATATTTGATATATTTTTACATTGGCTACAAATTGGTTTTATTGAACGCTTTGCGCATCGCTGGAATATTTAGTGAATTTTCCATTTCCATATGTTGTTTTTGCTATAACACAGTTTCCGTGAGTAATTGGAGGAAAAAACATTTGTTTGAACCCTCAAAAGTGCACAACTGTTGTAGTTACTGACGTGCTGCCAATTCATAGCCAAAGGCTATACATATGTGTTCATACATATATTCATATTACATACATAGTTTTTACCTAGTTATGCATTGCAGTGGGTTATGTTGATTTAATGAATTTTCGGTTTAAAATCAATTAAAACGGCTAACCGATTTTCCCGGCTGCTGTTGCTGCAATAAATTGCTTGCACAAAATGCCATTAATTAATTTCGATTTTGTGGCAAAAGCAAAAATAAACAAAAAAAAAAAGGAAAAAAAAATTTGTGATTTTGGTTTTTCTAGTAGTAGTCAGGTGATATGAAGTTTTTAGCAATTGGTTAAGCTATCATATTAAAACTTCATTTTCACTTGTCATTTATCGGTTAAATGCTGCAATTTGTTTAACATGAATTTGATTGTTTATTATTAACTCAAACGCGATTTCGTTTTAAATAAGGCAAAAAAAAAACTAATTTTTGCTCGTTAATGAAATCTTTTTTAATTTACAGTAGTTTTATATATATATAAATTACTGCAATTTATTTAGAAAATTTTTTGAATTCAAAGTTTAAACAGGTAAAATATTTAGGTATGTTTAAGAGCGATGCTTCTCCTCAGTTGAGTTATGTTGTCCGCATAATGGGATTCTTTGGAAAAGTGCAGAGACTTTCATATGTGTTCATCTAGATTCTAGACTGACTACGCAGCCGGACTTTCCTCAACAGCGGACCACACCCAATGATAGCATCACTTGTCGTCTCGCTCAATGACAGCTCAAATGAGTGCCAAACTTGCAGGTCTCGCTTGCAGTCCTTGCTAAACTTACCAAATGCCAAATTTATAAGCCATGGAAACTTGGAAACTTTACAATATAAGATGCCAGGATAGAGCTTCCTTCCATAAATTTCGTTAACGCTGAAATTCGCTGACAATTATGTAGACAGTTGCCCATCACTGCAAAGCGTCGGTGCCGTTGACGTCCAAATAAAATTTAGGCAAACACACAACTTCTTCTTGCTCACATTTTCCCGCTTGCAACATCTTTGCTAATACATAGAACACAGAACACGAAGCTGCTCCTTGTTATCTGTTGGTCAAAATTTCAATTCCACCCCTGACATCGGGTAACGATGCTTTGCCTCATATGTATGAATGTATCCTGTTCAATTGCCTCTCGGCTATATGAAAAATTCCGATAGGGCTAACTTTACACACCTCAAATAGTTAAAAAAAAATGTTAAATATTAATAAGTTGACTCTATTTTCCTCACTTTTTAACCTATTTATAAATTATAATTTCAACAACTTTTTGGTTCTGACTACTTCATTTTCTTCCAACATAATTTTGCTGTTTTCCATTTTTGTTGTTTCACTTTTCCTTTTTTCGGCAAAAAGGGTATATTAATTTTGTTGAGAAATTTGCAACGTATAGAAGTAAGGATATATGATATATGATGGAGCAAGATGAGCTGAATTGGTATAGCAATGTTCTTCAATCTGGATCAACGCGATCTCCCACAAGACAGTTGAAACCAAAGAACAGTTTTAATTACTTCTTTATTAATTTCTTAAATTGAATCAAAATCAATTGACAATATCATATAGCTCCCATAGATCAGATATCACGAACATTTTAAGTTCCGTACATAGTACAGATATATCTATTTTCGGTGTCAGCAGAATCGGTAAACACTATACTAAAGCTGCCATTAAATCTATCGGATACAACTAACGATATAAAAAACTAAAGATTCTACTAGTTCTATAGACTTCCCTATGATTTTGCTATTATCGTACACAATTGTCATAAAGGCAGTTTGCAAGGGTATACAAACTTTGCCATAGCCAAAGTTTGCCCGTCCTTGCAAGGCCTTTTTTTTTATTTTTGTATACAATGTTACAATGTTACCAGCCATAATGATGATGTGCAAGTTTTCTAGATTTCATTTTTCAACGGGATAGGAGAAGAGTAAATATTTAACAGGCCAGCCACATCTTTCGTAGCAACGAACCAGCCAACATACTAACCAACTCATTCTCATTTTTCTCATCGTGTAGCAGGATCCTCTGTATGCGCACGTGTGTACATTTTTAATTATGCGAAGGCACACAGAAAACTAACCGTGAATTTTAAACACTAAACTAACTTAAAATACTACCACTCATCTTTGCCATTTCAAATATTTGACGTAACAAAAGTGAAATTAAAGTACTAGAGAATTTTCAGCCTAATCTCTGAGATGACCATCATAAACATCATAATGATCTCTGTGGGTTTTCGGAGTTTGGGTGATTTGCATGGCTATTTGATTATTAAATCCACTGACTGTTGCTCTCATTCTCTACTATATCTATACTTGTACATACTATAAAAATGGAATAATAAATGAAATGCCTTGTAAAACACCCGCAAATCCTTTTTGTAATCCAGCTTAGTGTCCTTCGCCTGTACAGCGATGATGATAACCTAAAAGTGTGCAAAGTCGATGGCAGGCAGGATAAAAAAATTCTCAAATAGAAAATGAAATAAAGAAGAGAATGAAATGTTTGTAAACTACTTTTGCAAATAGAAAACTTCCATTTGCCTTTGTTAGAAAATTGCTTAATTTGCCAGTAGATAACAACATTAGAAAAAAAAAAAAGTTTCAACAAAATAACAGACATAAAATAGTTTTTTATCAGGCCAATTAAATACCTTTTTAAATTTCACTAAACAAAGGGAGAATAATAGAAGTTTTATATTTTTAACTATACAACTGATTGGTCATCTTTTTTGACTGTGGAATATATATATAAAAAGCATATGAACAATCACAAGTTAATATTAGAAGTCATTTCAATTAAATTCAAAGCAAATTTCTACTTGTTTAGTTGTGTTTGAAATTCAATTGTAACTTCCTTTGTAAATATGAAAATTAATATAGTCCAAATTAAATCAAGTAGCAATAAATTAGTCCAATATTCTTTATGCTACCCTAATTTGAACTAAAACTTCAAGAATCTACCACCATAAATCGCCACAGCACAAGAGAAATATGCAAAATAGAGACAGAGAGAGTCAGAGAAATGGAAAGAGAAAGTAAAAAGGAAAGAAAATGATTATATGGCTCATTTGTTTGCGCCTCGAAGAGCTGCTTATTATATTTTGATTATTTTTGGCACGCGTGTTTCACTGTAAAATTTTTCAACTGAAGGCCTTTCTCTTCAGTTTTTTCGGTGTAAACAAATTCATAAATATAAGTAAAATACATATATATATGAGATATATATATATATATATATATATACAGGCTGCTGTTTGATGACTGTTGGACAGGAGGAGGTAAAAAGTGCTTTGTCGAACACTCTGTCAGACGGTCATTTGGTCGTCCAGTCGAGTCCTGCATAATTTTTTCATTTCATTTCGTTCTCGCATTTTGGCCTCCTTTTGTCCATAATGAGATATCTCTATTTCTCTTTTGTTTCATTTCATCATTTTATTCTGTGTTTTTTTTTGCCGTTGCCATTCTTATTATATTTTTTTCTCTCCTCCTCTTTGTATGTGTTATGTTATTTTTGCATTTTTGCACACAAATGCCGTTGGGAAATTCGTGTAAGCAAAAAAAAAAAAGAATGGAAAGCGGAAAAACACCAAGACCAAGTAGAAGAAGATATATACTTGGGGCTCAAACGGCTATAATGCCGTCGACGTCGACGTGCCCTTATTAATTAGAACACGCGCCCCATGTAATATTTTCCTTTTCTTTATTTTTGGTAGTTCCCCATCTCCATATATACCACTATACTTAGTATCAGGAAGAAAAAAAGGACACTGCCTTTATTGTGTAATTTAAATTCATTGCAATTTTCCTTCTTTTTTTTTTTGGGGCATAAATTTGCATTTGAATGGATAACTATTCTGGAAAAAAAACTCACCGCAAGATTAATCAAAATTTGAAAGAAAGGATTTTGAAGCTAACGACCCTAAGTAGGTAATGAGAAAATGCTTCAAAAACAAACCAAAAAAATAAAATAGTATAAGTAAAGGAGAATTCAGAACTCATACAATTCCAAGATCTTAGAAAACGAACTAAATTGTTAAACTACATTCACATATATTTACACGTGTATAAAACAAAGAACTACAATGGTCACTTTGCCGAAATGTTTCAGCCGATTGCTCAATCCTGGCGTGGTTCTTAGCCATGAGCTCAATCAAAAGGTAGTCGAATTTATGGGAATGAGTGATGAACGAGCCGAATTGGATAGCGCCATATGCCGTTTGCGTAAGCAACAGGAGGATACGGAAAATAACCTTGCCGAAGCCCTGGCCGAAGATGAATTCCAGGGTGCTCTGAGGGGACAACCGGTGACTGGTCCCAATGAGGCGGAAATGCAAGAGATCTTTAAACGACATTTGGGTAGGATTATTGAAAAATTGGCTTCAAAATACGAGCGCCTCGTCCATTTGGATGCAGAAATAAGAAAATTGAAAACGAACATTGAGAAAGGCATTGCTGGAGTCAACGAGCTGGCTGCAGCAGCAGCAGCTGAATAACCAAAAAAAAAAAAAAAAAAACTTACCTGTTCCTGTTAAAACAAAAATTATTTACATGTTTACTCATTACCAGGAGAAACTTAATTGATTTTAAGTAAAACTTTAACCCACCCATCAAAATTTGAAGCCAAAACAAGGGAAAAAAATACCTTAAATTAAAATTAAAATTTTTATACCAGACCAATTGGCTTGTAATTCTAAGTGTTGTTAAAAGGGATTTGAAAGTTCTGAACTTGTATATAAAAACTTAAAAATCTATAAGGCCGGAAACTAATATCAAAACTAGAGTAGCTTTTGTTAAATAAAACAGACGCCAAGTGAAAAGAACTTTTTATTAATAGTTTCTTGGGAGAATATTCTTATTTAAGACTTGATTCCCTGTAACTGATTAAAATCTATATTTTCTCGATGTGAGCTCAAATTATGTGAAGTTGATTTGATAAAGGAGAATCTTTCAAAAAATTACGAATTCTAAACAATATTTAATCCTTTTTAATATAAGTTAGAAAAGTATTAAAGAAAGTGATACTACACATTGTGCGTTTGCTGCATTACTTGTGGCTGCTAAACTTTACATACATACATACTTATTACAGGCTGTTAATGAAAACTAACATAAACGGTTACAAACAGTCAAATTATTCAAAGACAATGTTAAATGGCCTGTTCTGCATTTTAATAGAAATATTGGCCCAAGTTACTTTCAGTTCATGTTCCAAGGCAAAATATTTGTTTTTTCCAGCATTGCTTATATTTGTCCATATTTATTCAGTGAAAGCAAAAGAAAATACACAAAATTTGTGTATTCAGCGATGACAAGCGACCGCAGCACAAGTTCTTTGAAGATAAACTTGTATTCTGTCTAGACGCAGCATATTTCCGAATTTCAATTGTCGGAACAAACTGTCAAAAACAATTTTGTGTTATCGAACCTGTGACATATTGATTATATGTATTTCTCGTTTAATTTTGTATATTTCAAATAAACGTAGCAATGGTTGTTTATTTTTTTTATCCCATACTTATGGTCAGTTTAAATCCCATTAATGTGCATCATGTGAATGAAATTAAAGCCGCAACAATCTCATTTCCGCTCATTTTTCACACACACATACACACAGACACTCGGGCAAAAGCAAAAGCCAACCAACAGAGTCCGAAGGAAAAAAAAAGAACCGAGATGTAGCAAATTAAATTGCGTATACGCACAGTCTCTCAATTGTGGTGAGAGAATCAGAGGGAGCAGTCCCAGTAGCAGCAGCATCTGCTGCTCTGTGTTGACTCTATCGTTAAGTGCATAAATTCAATAATGTCCAAGCAGTGTCCTGGCTTTGTCCTGTTCATGTGTTGAAAGATAGAGTTGCCAGATTACCAAAACTTGATATTCGTATTAAAATTTATTGAACTTCCTTTAACAATGTTAAACTGTGAAAATATAAGAAATCAATTGCTTTAAATTAGACCAACACAATAATTATGATTTGGGAAAAATGCATCAAAACAAATATTAATGGAATGTAGGAAGTCAATGAAGAGAAACAAGTACGAAAGAATGAGTAATAATCTTATAAAAAAAAAGTAATCAAATTTTGCAATAACTTAAATCCTTCTTAAATCCTTTGAAAAAGAAAAGAGATAGCAGTACTTAATCAAAGTGATTTGAATGCATTCAAGTAAAATGTAAATGAATGCATTAAGCACAGTTCCACCAGCAGACAACTTAAATAGCATTTATTCTTTGCACAGACTGGGCTCAAAGCCCCCCAAAACCAAACAGAAAAGCTAAAACCCAAACCTTTATTGACACTAAGACCAGACCAAACAAGAAGAAAAACTAGCCCCAACAAATAAGTAAGTAAGTAGGTATAAGATTGAAGGCTTTGACTTGGACCTTTGTGTAAACTTATCTATATTTAAGGTCTAAATTTAATGTTACTTTATTTAACGGTTAAGCATTAATGAAGATTGTTTAAAGAAACTTTAATTAATGAAATTGCATTGACATTTGTTGGCCAACTTAGATAGCAAATTCAACTTAAGAGCATATTGACCAATGTACTAGAAGTCACGCACTTGATGGCCGCCAAATTTCATTCAATTTTGGCGAATTCGCAATTGAAATTCAGACAAATGAAAAATGATTTGATTTCATTTGATTTGAGTTGATTCGTTTGCAATCAATGCAATTATTTTCAACTATCTTTCAACTTTGGACTCTCATCAATAATAATTGAAAATTTTGAAGGTCCTTATCTTGTTGGAGCCTGTCACTTAGTTTCGCTTTGAAATTATGATAAATTAATGCTCCTCAACATATTTACCAAAGAAAACGAACACAAAAAAATGTAGAATAAAGCGATAATGAGCTGTTATTAATATCAACTTGCGACTTATTTAGTGACATGTTGAAAATTATGCAAAAATTTTTCAAAACTGTTGGGAAAAAAGAGTTTTAGAAAAAAGAAACAAGAAAATAATAAGCTGCTTTCCAAAAACTGTCAAGAAAACAAATGACGGTCAATTTTCGGCTGAAAGAGTAGCTTTTGCCAAAGCAAATGTGTTAAACTTGCCTCTTTTTTTTTGTGTGTTTTGGTTATTTTTATGCTTCGTCGTCTTTGTTTTTGGTGGATGGCCCAAAAGGACACGGAGTTTGGTAACTTGAGAACATAAAAGGGCTCTCATCTCTTCCACTCAAATGAAGCTTATTAAAATGAAAGGCTGGCAAACAACTTTTCTTTTCTTACTACTCCGTTGTAACATTTTTTTCGTTTTAATAATTGCCCCCAAGCTGCTGCACGGCTCATATCTTATAACCAAAATCAATATGGCCCGGCTCTTATATTGTTCTTATTTTTAATGTATGCCCTACAGTTTTACCATTTGGCTCCACTCTTGTCACTTTGTGTTATCTGCTTAATGTCGTTTAATTATAATATTCCGGCCCACTTCAATTAGCTAATCAAGAATTTATGCCACATTAATTGTATTTAGTTGGGTGCTCGATATAATTTTCATTTGCACACGACATTTTCCACGAAAATGCAAAACTTTGAATTCATTTAAAGTCTTGCTTAATTATTTCAAATACTGTTAACAAACAAATTGATTTATGTGTAATTTATTAGTCATAAATATTAGCTGCAAAGCAATTTGAATTGATTGTTTTAAATTAACAATTTATAATACAGTAAGTGTAATATCATAATTATTTGAGCAAAATAAATACATTGAAATATGTCAATCTGAATTGAATTTATTAATTAAATTTTTACTTACCAGTTGGAGATGGCTTTAAGTATATTTATAATATTTAATAATATAATATTTGAATAGGTTTTATTATATTGGCAAACTAAAAAATATCTGAAGACAACAAAGTGAAATAATCTTGTTCTAGTTCTTTTTTTTTCAAAATATTTAAATAATTGTAAGTTGAGGACATACTTTTTTATTTCGATTACATTCAGAAAAGAAGAGACACAAAATTTTTCTTCATTTTATTGTCAATTTGTACTACAAAATTTGTTGTATCTTTTTGTCTCTGAATTTGTAAATTCAGTTTCCTGTGTTTCCTTGAAAACAAAAAGAAAATTGTTTGAAAAATTTTAATTAAATGCCATGTCATGGTAAAAGAACAACATGACCAAAACAAAATAAATTTTCTAATTTCTATAACCTAATTTTTTGCCATTTTTACTTACATATATTTCTCTTGTTTTTTCTTTCTCTCTCTCTCTCTCTCTTTTTGGTCCTAAGTCCCTTTTCAATTTGTTGCCTGCCAAGACAGCATAAAAATGGCCTAGGAAACACACACAAAAAAAACAGCAACAAGAGAAGAAGCCGGTAATAAAATATGGCCGGTATGATAAGATAAGTATATTTTTATGCCACAGCAAAAACAACAACAGCAACAATAAAAACAATAGATGGTAAAAATAGTAGAGCAGAGAAGAAAAAAATGCAAACAACGGACGGACCACGCATAAATCAAACAAAGTGCAATAAAAATAATAAAGAAATGTATTCAATAATAAAAAGGTAAATAAATGAATAGAAACTTAGAACAAAAATTAACAAACATTCCTATAGAACTTAGAAACTTTGATAGAATTCTATGCAAAAAGCAAATCCTAAGTAAACAATTCAGTCGTTGCTTTATATCATTTGATTGAATTTTTAAACAATAGGAAAACTTTTTTTAACGAAATTGGAACAATCTTCTAGAAATAGTATTAAAAGATTAAAAAAGAATAAAATCGTTTTAACATGTTTTTGAAAACTTATTTAAAATTCATATTTTAGTTCTTTGTGAATTTTTGTTTCCGAAAAACATTTGAAAAATACATTTTTAAAAGTTAAATTTTTTTTTAATTTGAGCTTTCTCTTAGCTTTAACTAAAATTAAACAAATTTTTCATTCAAAAAGTTCAACTAAATATATTAATAATGTTGTGGCTATAAAACTGATCAATGCCCGATTTTATCAATTTTTTTTTTTAAATGCCAAGTATATGACATAGAAAATTATTTAAGAGTTGATAGTTCTTGTACAGGGCATTGCTTTTAGCTGGATTGCTCATTTTGCTATTTTCTAGTTTTCTTAAATCAATTTTCATTCACTCATTGGCGATTCATTCATTCAACAAATCAAATGCTCAATCATGTAAGACATGGGCAATTAGCAGCATTAGATGTCCGCCCTTTGCCATTCCATCTTAACCAACCCGTTCACTTTCACTCCACTCCAGTTCCTTGCACTCCTCTTGACTCTCTTTCTATTTGTAAGGACTGCCATTTCCATTTTGCCTGTTGGGGTATATTGAATTTCAGTTTGGTAATTTACGTAATTGCGCAACAGAATTATGTTGCAGTATCTCAAGGGGCGGGAATAAGGGCGAGAACATAATTGCAATTATTATTAGTTGAGTTGCAGTTGCAAGTGTTGTAGTTGTTGTTGTTGTTGTTGTTGCTGCTGCTGTTGCTGTTATTGCTGCTGTTGTCAGCAACAGCATCATCATCATCGTGTGAACTGATGCAGTCGCCTCTCTCACATTGCAGACGAAACTAAATCAAATCAAATAAAGCCGCACCTTCGGTAGAAACTTTCGAAGTAAAGAAAATGCAAATGAAGTAAGTCACAATGTTGTATGTTCATTTCATTGGAAAATTTTCCAACTAGATAGACAAGCAATCAGTAATAATAATAATAATAATAATAGAAAACCGAATAACGAAATAAATTCAAGACAAATGGCAAACAAGCAAATAAATATTTATATATTGATAAAACCAAAAAAATATTCTTCATTTTAATTTTCTAATTGAAAACGTAGAAAATTATATACTTTTGAATATAAACAGAAAGAAGTAAACAATAAAGAGATTTAAAGGAGCTATTGATAGTTTAATTGCCATACTATTAATGCTGAAAATTACTTTTGTAGTCGAAGGACATTGCAAGCATGTAACATATACTTTGTCCAATTACATTTCATATTTTTTTTTTCCTTACAACTTTTACAATTACTAAACTTTTTAATTCTACTTTTGCAATTTTTACTTTGTATTATCAGAAATTCAAATACCATCTGTCACATCCGATAATTGCTTAATGAGACTTTCAAATCGTCTTTGCATCATTTACCCAATAAAAGAGCAATTTAAGCAAACTGAGAAACATGTGTAGAAGGCGCCGCAGGACATTTACAAATGTTGATGTCTACAATTTCTTTTTTGTTGGCCCCAGGACATGTTTCACTTTCATCTGAATCCTCCATTTGCAAAAGCATAAATATGTATGACTATGAATCTACGTTTGTGTTAGTGTGTGTGTGTGTGTATGCACTTATAGTATGTATTTTTACTGAAATCTAAAACTATATAATGCCAGTGGCTCTGCATTGAAACTGGAAACGTTGCACTTGGCGTTTGGGTAAGCCAACGATGAAGCGGTCACTGAATAGAATGGATAGATGGACGGATGGATGGATGGATGGATGGATGTCTGGTTGGCTGGAAGGAAGGAAAGAAGAAGTTGCAGACAGTCAGCCAGCAGCCAACCAATGGTCAGAGTTAGACAAAGGCAAAAACTTAAACCAGCCAGACTGACTGACTGACTGACCAGAGCCAGGGTAAGACCAGAAACAAGACCAGAGTCACAACACGAAAAGCATCTATTGTTTGCAGACGTAAGTAAGTGTACATAAAATTTATTCTGGCTCATGTGAATAGCAAAGAGGTTGGGGCAAAAATGACAGAAAATAAGTATGTACATATATAGTATACACATATACATATATATCTATCTATGTAGATGTCTATGCAGATGTGCCCAGTTTCTTCAGTTTGCCTTTTGTTTTGTAATAAATGTCTAAGATTTTTATATCACCAGTAACAAGAAAAGAAGCGAAAAAAAGAAAAGAAAAAGCAACAACCATAACGACAAACTACACAACGGTCTACATTTATGTCCTTTCAATATGAATGTATATATACAAGGGGAGGAAAAAAAATCGAAACAAATGCGCTGCAGTTAAGGAAATTCAATTTGTGTCGATGGGTGAAGTTTGATACAGACAAAAAGATTTAAAGCAAAGATTGAAATGTCGAATTTTAAATTCAACAGCAACAATAATCGGTATAATTTTACCTACATTAAACTAGTCACTAGCAACATTTGACTATAATGTTAAAAACAATTAAAAAGAGTTTCAAAACGGTTTTCGACTATATGGATTATTAACCATTTTCTGCCGGGTATCTAAATACTATAATTATACCCCTGTACCCATAGGGTAAAAGGGTATATTAAAGTCGCCAAAATGTATGTAACAGGCAGAAGGAAGCATTTCCAACCCCATAAAGTATATATATTCTTGATCAGCTTCACCAGCTGAGTTGATTGATCCGTCTCTCCATCTAGATCTCGGAAACTATAGCTAGAGCTACCAAATTTTGTGTCAACACGGATCTAATGCATAGACAGAGCAGGTTCATTTAAATACGCCCACTCCCGCCCCTGCAATTGAAAAAAAACAAATAACTAGAGCTGTATTAAAGATATCGTATTCTTATTCTTAATTATATAGCCCAACTGCATCAGCTGACCAAATTTTGTCCAAGTATTCATATGCGTTTTCTCCTAAAATGCCAAGGGCGACATTGGCTGTCAAGAGTGAGCCAGATAGCATGTGTTCGCTGTTGCTGCATGTAAAAGAGAATTTCGAAATTGATGGCTATTTCGAGGGTGTTTGACTCCATTTAATATAACTTAATGGTATAGGGTATACACTATTTTAATTTAAAGAAGTTAATCATTTAATTTCATATTTTTTTTAACTATATCGTTTCGTTAAGATAATACAAAAGTCTATACTTTAAACATATACAAAGAAATTTTTGTCTCCATCTCCATTATAAAATCGTATACTATGGATTATGTGATAGTCTAAAGCAAAATTATATTTGATACAACGAAATGACATAGTAAACCAGTTTAAACTAAAAGGCATTGGTATAATGTTACTACAAGTTGGTTAAGTACACTTTTTCTCCTTTAAAAACGCTGTTAAAAACTTGTTTAGAAAAATGTTATCTGGCTTTAGGTTTAACAGTCAATAATATTAACTCACAAAACACTTTATTAGCCTAAGAACCAGCAGCTAGTATTATCTAAATTACAAATCGAAATAAAAGATAATATTTCCTTTACACTCGCTCACTTTTTTATACCCTTGCAGAGGGTATTATAAAATTGGTCAGATGTTTGTAACGCATAGAAATATACGTTTCCGACCCCATAAAGTATATATATTCTTGATCAGCATCAATAGACGAGTCGATTGAGACATGTCCGTCTGTCCGTCTGTCTGTTTGAATCACGATGACAGCCTCAAATTTCAAGCTACATGGTTGAAACATAAAAAGTTAAGTTCCTTGATCTATGAAGTATGGTGGTATTGAAAATTAGTCGGATCGGATCACCGGAGCTATTAACTAAAACGTGGAGGTACCTCGAGTAAAATAAGCAATTTTCTTTGGCAGCAAAGAAACAAAAACAAATTCCAAGCAAGCACACACACACATACATATGCAAAAATTCAACCACCACGCGGTGTGTGAGAGAGACAGAAATATTTGTGTTGTGTTCTTACGCAAAACGAAATTGAAAGACCGAGATACAATGGGTTTACATATATGTCGAATTAGCTTACGTCAGCTATGAAAGGACGGTGGCGTAGTATGTAGAGATCGGTGCCACGATGGGCTCGGTGTTTGATGGTTCAATGCTCGCTCGGTGATGAAGTGAAGATTTTAAGATGTGTTTTTTTTTTTATTTTGTTAAACATTTATACCAATTATTTTGCTGCAAGGGTATACAAACTTCGGCAGAGCCGAAGTTAGCTTCTTTGATATTATTTTTATATAATTCCCATGCTATATATATATCTAAATATAAAACAAATTCAAAAACTTTAATAGTTTTTCTAAGAACTTCTTACTAATATATTTAAATTTAAATTTTCTGTTGCTATGTTGATGAATTGTTAACCATTTGTTGGCTTTAAAACTCTTTACATAAATATTTAAGGAGAAAAATTCAAAACGACTATTCATTTCACATGCCACAAATAAAGTCAAAGTGACTCTCACAGGATCTGTGTGCTTTGCTCTGGCTGCCGCTTGTCTTAGTTATCCGTGCAACATTGTCAACAACAAATCGCTGCCATCAGTTTTTAGAGCGCATTGTTTAAAGAGCATTTTAAAATTCAACAAATGGAAGCAGCAACGGCAAATTGGCTATATGTGTGTGGGTGTATATGTATGTGTGCTATGCTGTGCTCTGTATGTTGTGTGTCCTGGGTCCTGTCTGTATATTATTTCATACGCACGCTTCTTAAGCATAGCAATAAATTTTCGTGCAAAAATTTTCATATGCGTCGTTGTTGTCGTCGCGAAACAGAGAGGAAAAGCATAACCACGCCCATCATCTACCCACTCCGCCCTAGAGTCCTAGCTCGCGCTTTCCCTTTTTGGCCACATCACGCGCTCTTGTGGTTATTTTTCAAGGGGCCGATGGCGTGTGTTTGTCTCGTCTCGACTTGCCTCCTCCCGTTTTTGCCCGCTCTGTTTTTGTAATTTTCAATTTAAGCTTCACAACATGTTGCATGCCACATGGCTACTCCTACTGGCTGCCACCCAACTGGCCCCCCCATCCATTCTCTTATAAATTAAGTGCCCTTGTATGCGTGTTAATTTTCCTAAAAACAAAGAAACAGAAAAGAAAACTCAAAGCAAATTACGCATACGACGCGTGTTGCTGCTACCAAAGCTTAGTTGCAATTTATTAAACATTTTCATAAACAAATTGTTTATTTTGTTGCTCAACTCTGTGCATGTGTATGTGTCTCTGTATCTGTGTGCGTGTATGATTGTGTGAAAGGACTTTATGATCAAGTGTGTCGATTTATGTTGCCTTTTATGAGACATTTAGCCTGGTAAGTACCAGTATTTCCACACAATGTATAAGTAGTTGGTTGCGCAAATTTTATGATTGCGCGAAAAATGCATTATGACTTAATTTTTATGCCCAACCATGGCAGCATGTACTCGTAACATAACTTTTATGTAGTGCCAAAGAGATATACGGGCAACATTTGTGGGTTTCATAAAATATTTAATTATCGGACTTCAACTTGTTGCTGAATGGTGTTGGTCACGTTTTCAGAGTCCTTATCCATCACCTGCCAAGTCCTCTAACCCAACCTTGTCGCTTGCCACTTATCACTTACCACTTGTCACTTTGGTGGGTGGTATGGATGGATGATTGTGTTGGCATTTGAAGGAGCTGACAAAATACTTGGCCACACAGGTGGCTTGGATTGTCTGGGCCAACAGTTGCAATTGTCATTAAGGCCACTTAAGCCGCAAATTGCATTTGCTTTTGGTCGCTTAAGTACTTAAAGCACTAAAAATGAAAACAATACGAAAAGCAATTAATGTTGTGCCATATATTGGCCTCAAAGTTATCAGGGTAGAGTATTAAAAGAGGTTACAAGTATTTTTAAATGGTTAAAGACTTGAATAGAGTTAATAAAAATCTTCTAGCTTATCGAAATATACACTTGAATGTGTGCAATTGTTTAACTTTTAAACTGTGTCTTAAACTATTTTAGATTTTGTTAGTAACAAACCAACTGCAGCTATTTTTATAGTTTCAACTTTCTCATGCAAAAACATATAAAAAAGAAATTGTTAAATTTAAGGATAGTAATAATACTCAAACACTGGACATTCTTTGCTTTATGTGCTGATCGGTAAACAAACTTTTAAACGCTTCAGATGGTAGTAAATTTTTTAAAGTTACTAATTGTAAGTTTCTAAGTTCTTTTTGCCAAATTATTTACATTTCACCTTTCCTCACCATAACCTATCGATAATATTAGTTTCAAATCCAATTTCTTTATCTCTTGCAACACAAAAAAATCATACATGTCGTATACTTAATATTACTTATACGTCTTTATTCAGTTTGCTCTGGCCTTTTGTTGTTGGGCAACTTAGTTATGCAAATCACTGATGGAAAAACACAAACAAAGGGTAGGAGGGAAAATAAAATAATAAAAAAAACACACACACACACAAACTACAAGTAATAAAAAATGCTAATTTAATGTTATTGTTGCTTCTGTTGTTGCTGCTGCTGCTGCTGCTGGTGTTTTGTATTCGTCTTTGTTCTTGTTGGTTTTTGTCTTTGTTGTGTCATTTTTAGTTGCTACTTTTCTTGTATTTACTTTGCCAGAGCTTTTATCTTTTCTTGAACAGGAAATGATTTATGCAAACATTTTTCGAAAAAAAAACTTATAACCACACCCAAAAATGAGAGCATATACCCCAGCTTACAATTTTTTACTTTCGTTTTTTCATTTTTGTCCAGTCATTTGATTTGATATGCTGTCTTATCGCAGCCGGAAATTGAAATGGTACGAAATTTATGTTGCCTATCCCTTAGGCGCTTATTAGGTTAATTGCCTAATTGCAAATCGCATTATGGATATTCCCTGTCCAACAAAATTGTTTGTGGAAAACACACACACAAACACACAGAGATAGACTCATAGACCCGCATAGAGGCAATCAATTTGATTGTATTTGATGGCTTACCAACACACACAAAACTTTTAAAATAGAAAGAGAGAAGAAAAGAAAACAAAAAGTATGAGATGAAAGCAAAACCCATGAGCCATAAATCTTGAGCGCACTTCCCCTGACTGCCTGCCTGCCTCCCTGCCTGCTCATCGCCCAACGTCCATTGCCCATTGCAATTCGCTTGAGTGTCCTACCGAGTGTTTGGTATTCGACCGGGTACAATGTCCAAAACTGCACACTGCAAATAATACAAATACCTACACCCGACGAAACAAAAAAAGCCGCACTCGCAAAATTTTCACTTTTTTCAACTCAAGTGTAGAAAAAAGTATCAAAAAGAACAAAACCTTCCAATAAGTTAATTTTATATGGTTTTTGGGTTAATTTTCTAACATATGGTCGATAATTCCATGTTTTGACTTTGACTTAAACATTTTTTAAAATATTTTGAAAATTTTCCTCTATTTTTCGTCTTTTTTAGGTTATAACCGTGAAAAAAAAAAAATTTTTTATAAAATCGAAAAATAGTTTTATAATGTTAAAATGATTTTTTCCACTTTATTTATTAACAAATATTTGCTTTTAACATTTTTTTTTAAATTTTTTCGTCTCAAAAACTGTAAATTTTTTTTTTTATATTTCGTAGTACTCCACTTTGCCATTTTTTGTACTTTGGTCCTGTTGGGCACGAAAACAATCGAAATGACAAAATATTTGAATGAAATATCATTATAGCAAATATTTTTTATTATTCCTTTTCATTAAATCATTGTTTTTAGTTTTTTTTTCCAATTGCGCGACTTTTATGCCAAAAATTTATTTCAAAATTTTAGAGTCCTTGCAAGGAAAATCAAGGAAAACCACTTGAATTTCTAGAAAACTAAAACAAATTATACAGAATCTTAATGGTGATGAGTTCTCCTTTCAAAAAAGTCCAAGTTTAATCTTCCTGGACACAATGATATTGGGGGTGGGCGGCTCTGAACGAGATAAATGATTTTCGGAAAAGTGAAATTTACCCACTGACAGGGATTATCCTTATATTTTTGTTTGAGGATGCATTTTCGAATGCAAACCGAAGTCGAATCTAAGACTAGGTTTTGTTAATACTGGAAAATATAAATAAGTTTAACTTTTATACGCAGTTACCAAAATTTAAGGATAATCCCTGTCAGTGGGTAAATTTCACTTTTCCGAAAATCATTTATCTCGTTCAGAGCCGCCCACCCCCAATATCATTGTGTCCAGGAAGATTAAACTTGGACTTTTTTGAAAGGAGAACTCATCACCATTAAGATTCTGTATAATTTGTTTTAGTTTTCTAGAAATTCAAGTGGTTTTCCTTGATTTTCCTTGCAAGGACTCTAAAATTTTGAAATAAATTTTTGGCATAAAAGTCGCGCAATTGGAAAAAAAAACTAAAAACAATGATTTAATGAAAAGGAATAATAAAAAATATTTGCTATAATGATATTTCATTCAAATATTTTGTCATTTCGATTGTTTTCGTGCCCAACAGGACCAAAGTACAAAAAATGGCAAAGTGGAGTACTACGAAATTTAAAAAAAAAAATTTACAGTTTTTGAGACGAAAAAATTTAAAAAAAAATGTTAAAAGCAAATATTTGTTAATAAATAAAGTGGAAAAAATCATTTTAACATTATAAAACTATTTTTCGATTTTATAAAAAATTTTTTTTTTTTCACGGTTATAACCTAAAAAAGACGAAAAATAGAGGAAAATTTTCAAAATATTTTAAAAAATGTTTAAGTCAAAGTCAAAACATGGAATTATCGACCATATGTTAGAAAATTAACCCAAAAACCATATAAAATTAACTTATTGGAAGGTTTTGTTCTTTTTGATACTTTTTTCTACACTTGAGTTGAAAAAAGTGAAAATTTTGCGAGTGCGGCTTTTTTTGTTTCGTCGGGTGTAAATTGAAAAGAATAAGAAAATTGCTTTCCATTCAAATAGTGAAGATAGAATGCTCTCAGTTAATCAAAAGTATGAACAAAATGAACAGAAAATATATTACTAAGGTACATAAATGGTATTTTTATAAATTTGGATATATCTAATCTCGATTTAATTTTATTTTGCATAAATTTGAAACAGTTTAAAGTTTATTACAAATTATCACATTTCTCATATAAAAAACAAAAATTTCCATAAGCAAGACATAGCTACAGCAATCAGGAGTAGCAAGTTATTTTTTAGTTAAATAAAAGTTCTTACTTTGAACCAAAATAACTCAAAATTAATCAAAGTAACTAAGTTGGTATAAATTTAAGATATATGAATTCCAAATAATGAACATATTGGCACCATTTTCAAATAGAAGAGATACACACAAGAAATTTCTACTTACTATATATAGTTTCTTACTCTTTACCTTCTCAGGTAACCTCATAAAATCAGCCATGAATGGAATTCGTTTTTCTTTATGGTTAACATTTATTTTCAGCTTTTGCATTCATTATCTTTTTGGTTGTTCATTTTTCTTTTATTGTCTGTGATGGATGTGACTTTTATTTGCCTTCAACTTGTCATTCTTTCTTCCTTCTGTTTTCTGCTGTCACTCTTTCCATATCTTCTTTGCCTTCTGTTCATTATTCACAACTTTAACGCATAAATACCTCTCAATCTGGTTTTCCTTTTCGGATCTTTGTGCTTCTCAAGTAATTTATTTAAATACTTTATTCTTACAAGTTCCACTTAATGTCTGATAGTATTCCAAAATGTATTTTTATTTAATATTTGTTTTTCTTGATATCAATATGATTTTATCTTGTTAATATTCCCTTCTGATTTACTATAAAATAGCATAACCCTTAACATTATTATCGCATTTTTCTCAACACAATGCATACATCCTAATAAAGTCCAAAAATCTTCTTCTCTACTACAATAGAAAATGCAAGAAAAGGGGAAAAAAGCGAACCCCCGAAGAAAAATGTAGTAGTAAAAAGTAGAATAAACCAAAACTATAGGAAGAAAAAAAATTCAACTTGTGATGTTGTTTTCATCCTCCTTCCAACTTGCCACATGCCCCGTTTGCCACAGCCGCAACTGAGCTCTTGGCCATATTGCTTCGTTTCGGATACGAATCCGTTGGATGGGATGGAATGGGATGGGATGCCTGGATGCATTAAAAATAAACGACTGTGGCCAGTGCTCAATTTGGAATGAAATTGGCGCAAATACCAAAAATTTATACAATGGCAAATGCAGGCAAAAATGGGGAAAAAAAAAATGGAAAGCAGCGATGAAGAGGAGAGGAAAAAAAATGAGAGCAGCAGAGCACAAATTGAAAAGCCATACAAATCAAATTGCGTGGGCGGTATGAGCCAAGTTTATTTTAGCCACGTGTGTGTGTATGTATGATTGTATGTGTGTGTGGGTAAGTACTTATGTGTGTTTGTGGGGGTTTTATAATTTATAAGCGACCATCAGGCGGGCTCATTATGTGGCCACACAAAATAAGTAAGTGGCACTCGTTTATATACAAAGTAAACATCGTGGGAAAATGCATAAAAACTGACCAAACATTCGAGGGTCATAAATGAGCCCTGACGACCTCTTTTCATCACTTCTTTCCCATATGTATGGAAGGATAGATGGATGGATGGTATGGCACTTAAGTTTCGTGTGAGTTTCGTACATTTTTATGGCCCGTTTCTTTTGTCTTTTGCATCAAATTCGCCTTTCGCCAACACCTCCACCTACTCCTACTTCTACATCTTCGTCTCTTTTTTTTCCCCAGTCCTTTTCGTTCTACGCTCCTTGTTGTGTGTCGATAATGCAATCAATTTGGCCTTTTTGCCAGCTTGCCTTGTTGTTTGTCTCCTTTCTTTTTCTCTGAAGACTTCACAAACAATGCAGCCAAAGCATTCCACTGCAAACAAAAAAAAAAAAAAGGAACTTCATTGAGAAAAGCAAGAAGAAAAAAGGACCATTCATAGACGTAGCTGGATTAATTGGTTTACCAAGCCACTCACGGGAAAAAAAAAGATCTTATGGCACTGAAACAATTTCAAACAAATTTAGTATCAAATTTTTATAAACTAGTGAGCGAGTTTATTTGAAAAATATATTTTAGTTGGATTTATTGCTTTTAACATTATTTTTGAACTATTTTGTCCCTTTTTAATTAATCGAATTTCTTTTCATTTATCAAGTTTTGCTATTAGAGAGAGGTATTTAACTTCTAAAACAGATCAAATCTTCTATTTAAATTTCGAGCTACATCTACATGAGGGGAACCTGCTAGCTCTATGTGGTATCCACCAACTCAGCCAAACCAATCTCTGGTTTTGGGTTTGTATTTCCGAATGGTTTCTTCTTATGTTCTAGCTTTTTATGCGATTACAGATTCAGTTACTTTGGAAGCCTTAAAAATGGCATTAATACATTATTTCTTCTAAATTTATAAGGCCTGCGATTTACTGTCCCATGAACCAGTTTCGTATTTTGACTAGAAAACAGCTTACCAGTGCGAACTAGTTCTAGATGATTGTATTTATTCAGTTCTAGCTACTAATTGGTACCCCAATACAAACGTTAACTCCAACCATTAGTAAGCAAACTTTTAAAAGGAAAAGACAATTCGCCGGATTTTATATTTAAAGAAATTATTGCAGTGCTTGCCTCAGTTTGCTCTTTCTCGTCTCTGTCTTTCTCGTTTTCTTTTATCCTCTTTATATCTTCCTAAGGAATAGTCTCTTTAATTGTTATGCTAATAGATTTTTCACAATTTTTTTTTTATTCTTTTTTTGCTTAATGCAAATAATAGTGAGAAAACTCATTCGAAATCAAAGTAGAAAATGCATAGAATTTTTGCACAAAATTTAATTACTCGTCGACGAGCTGAACTGAACTCAAACTCAGACTGAACCCAAAAGGACCGAATCTGCTTCGAAAGATGCAAAAGAGACAATGGGTAAGGGAGAGAGGAGTTGGGGGGATAGCAGGCCGGTCCACTGAGTGCAAAAGTCAGTTCGTTTCATTTGTTTATGCATATTTTACGGACCAAGGCTGCAGCGTTAACAGAAAGCGAAGTAGGAACAGTTGTTAAAAGCGAAGAAGAAGAAGAAGGTGGAGATGAAGCAGAAGTCTACAGAAGTCAGAAGACAAGCTGTTGGCATTGTTGCTCTTGTTTTTATTGTTGTCGCTGTTGTTGTCGTCGTTTTTGCCTTTGCAAACAGTGTGAGAGCAGCGAGCTGGCTTCTCTATGCGTTTGCCTTAATGACCGTTCGACACTTGCCTCCGTTACATCATGACCCCCATTCCGCCTTTCGTTTACACTGGGGCAAGAGCATATACTGTTAACGGGAAAAGAACGCTTTCACTTTATTTATAACTTTGTTCAATTATCTTTCATTTTTTGCTGCTTTTCAATTTTCTACTTTGTGTTTGGGATTTATAAATGGACAAATGTTTTCTATTTAGTTCTTAGAGACTTGGAATCCTTATTGCCAACATGAAGTTCTTGAATATTTTTTATAGTATTATTTTTATTAAAATGTAAATTTAAGTGCAAAATTAAAATACAATTTTCTACCGTTACACTTTGTTAACATTTGCATCTTAATAACCACTGTGCACTAAGTTTTTACTGCCAACAGTGCCAGCATTTCACCCACACCATTCTTGACCTTATGCTGCGTTTTTAACGAACTTGAAGCTGTAGACCGTGGAAACCGTTTGCATATTCATTGGTCAGCATACCGTGGCTCAAACAGTCTAGTATTTTCCCTTTCTTTTTAATGATTTTCCCTCAGCCCCTCAATTAACTGTTGGTTGGGGAGGCGTGGCATTAGTAGCAGTCCACTTGCTTTGAGCGTAAATATTTTAAGTACTTTAAGCAATTCATTAATTTACATTTAGCTTTTTCTATGTTTAAAAAAAAATATTACTTATAATTTAGTACGCAACTTGAAGTACATTTACTCTCAATCTCCACTCTGCTTTCTCTCTCTCTCTCACTCTCTCTATATATATATGTATATATATTTATTTAGAGTTACAAATGTTTATTTGTCTGTGTTTACCTTAGAATTTTGTGTACTTTTATGCAAAAATGATGAAGTGAAGGCTACCGCAAAAACTTAATTTTAAATGCAATTTAAACACTGCATTTAAAGAAAGTTAATTTAAGCCGTAAGGAATGCAATAGTTCATTGAAATGGTAAAGTAACAAACGGAAAATCTTTAGCAGTAGCCATTTAGCCCGAAGGTATGCTACAATTTTTTAAAGAATTGTAGTTTTTGAATCAAATTATTTGCAAGCCAAAAACAATTGCTGAAAATCGTCTTCTATCTGTTCAACGGCTTCAACCAAAATTGTGTGTTCAGAACAAAACGTTCTCACATTTCTCGAATATGCAACAGTGGATAGAATTTTGCTAAAATTTTCGTGGCAATTTCATTTGCAAAAGGAGGTCAAATTCAGTCCACAAATACGCTACAATTCTGCAATTTCATATGCTATGAGATGTTTAGCAAATTAAGCACAGTAGAATAGAATTGAAATCCAAAGAGTTCATGGAGCTGATGCTGATGATGATGATGATGATGACCATGATTATGCTTCTCCTGATGGTGTTCTTCATTTTAAACTAAAATGCCCGGTAATTGCTAGCAAGAACAGCAATAACAACAACAAATGCTATAGAGAATATCTTTTCTTTATTTTCTGTCTCTTGGTCCCACTAGCTCTTTCATTCTCTTCCTCTCTCTCCCTCTATCTCGAACTATAGATATATCTGCACAGTTTTATCCATTTCTGCAGTGTTTAATGGAAAAATCAAGCCATCAGTATTCGAGATGCCCGCTGTGCTTATATTATGCTTCTACCACTCCTCTACGCTATCCGTCACCTTCATTTCTCCACATCGTACCACGCCTTCTTTGTTGCTGCCTCTGCTAATTGCAACAACAATTACAATGAACTAAACTGAATCTGAAAGCAAAAAAACTAGGCCACAAGCCTCTGATGCTGAGGGGATAACAAGCTGGGCGCATTTTACAAATTATAATCGTCATTTGTCATGGATGCTGCTTCTTCTTCATCTATTGCTGCTGCTCTCAGCATGGACACCCACAACATGGACCGACTTTCTCTGACTGACTGACAGACTGACTAGCTGGCTGACTATCTACTGCTGGGTCAGTAGTCCTTCACCCACATAGAAACAACATAGCTAGGGCACTTCTTCATTTAGTTGGTTTGGGTGAACAGATTTTTCTTCCTTTCTGATTTTTATTGACACATTGAAATGACAAGGGACAAAGCAGAGTAGCATCAGCAACAGCCTCAGTCGAAGACCAATGAGAAATTATGCAATAAAGTGAATTATAAAAACGGATAATTACTTGAGAAATCTTTTCAAAGAACACTTTTAACACCGAAATAAAGATACTATTTAAACATTTTCTTTAGAAGAAGAAATAAAGCAATACATATAAAATAACTTTTACTATTGAAAAACCCGATTATAGAAAACTTCTTACATATACCATAATCTATAGCGCCAACTCTATCTGTGGAAAATATTCGTTTAAACCTATGCAGATACGCAAATAGGGTAGACAAATTTTCGATCAGGTCCAATTAAAATTTGAAATCAAATTTTCTGTCAAATAATATTACTTTTACGATTAAATCAGTTTCAGTCTATTGTAAAATACGATTCAAAAACAAAATCCAGATTTGGGCGATGATCAAATTGTTACAGAAAGATTACCTTAAAGGAACACTTTGGTTAGCAATTTCAAAAACAGAATTTATGGACACCAATAGTATTCAACATTCGGGTTTCCTTTTCTTACTTCATTTTGTAAATACCACAAACTGTTTCTTGGAAATTTTAAAATTCAATAGAATATTATTCTACTTTAAGCATTTCAGTTACAGTATTTTATCACTATTCTAACATAAAGTTTTTCTCTTATTTTTTATCACATTTTTATACTTATATACATATAATTAACGTCTATTATTAGAGAGTGCCTTTTTTCTCTCAGTGTATGTGCGCTCAAGCTCGTCTTCGGCAACGTACACCAAACAACTCGAATCCGGGTCGACATTTTTGCATCGTATCCAATAGCGCACTGCCAAAGGCATTCCGCATGATAATGCTCAGGTCTTCAATGTTGCCAATGTCACAGTTGGCCATAAGCAACGGATTTTCCAGCAATTTTTCACATGTTGTACCACGAATCAGATTCTTATCGTATCTTAGTATAGCCACACAAAGACGTATCTGTTGGCGTTGAAATAACCAAGGTATAACCAATTTCCAATTCGCTCGACTTATATCCAAAGAATCATCTAATTGGGATAATAACAACTCATTGCTATCCCAGAATTGTTCATTATATGGTGGAAATTGACAACAAGAAGTATGCATATGGATAACGAAAACAACAAACACTTTTAGAAAGATATTTTTCATGATATAATTCTTATTCAATAAATTGAGTAATTTTATTTTAACTTTGCGCTACGAAGTTCGAAAACAAACTGAAAAAGCTTACCTTAAATATATAGATAAGTACGTGTTAAGTGTATATAGTTCTGTTTCACTTTGCTGACGTGTTAGGTGACACAATATTGTACGTATGTATATCGTATGCATATAGAAAATAGATCTGAGAAAAAGCTCAACTACATACTTATTATATTTATGAATCGAAAAGAAGGTAGCATAAACAATTGTAATGAAATTTCAATATTATTTTACAGTTTTACAAAGCTAAGTTCAACTATATAAAACTTGGATTTAATTCTCAGTTCACATTGTTTGGTCATCTGCAAAAATTTTAAAAATCATTTTTAAATATATTTTTAATGTTAAATGTGTAGCAATTTCCATGCAGCCAAACGAGAAACACTGCCCAATACATTTGACATATTTATAATATTCCAATTAATGCAAACTGACTCATCATGTACAAATTAATAAAGGTAATTTTCTGACTACTTTTTATTATTACTTTAATAAATATTACGTATATTCTCACAATTTCAAGTACGTAGTCATCCATGTAGAACGTCATTGATAGACGTAGTTTATTTTGCAGGCTTTCCTATCGGTTCTTTCGAATGTTTAAAAAAATAATCGTCATTTTAAAATGTTTAACAAGTTTCCATATTTGTTGTTTTTTTACTTTTTCTTCATTAACATGTAACATACGTGACTTTCGCTTGGTGTTGAAGGCAGCACGTGTCGGTTTCAGAGGTTGGGCAAACTTTTTTGTTTTTAAATCGTATTATTTCAATTTTAAGTAGCTTGATATGACGCCAAAGTGAGTCAATTTACACTGTTTTTTAAGCTTGGTTAAACTTTGTTTTCGCAGTAACGTCCAATGGAATTACATTGTGGTTAATATGATTGGTTTGGTAATTATTTTAATCGGCACTAACGGTGCATCAGTGCGTCACTACCGCAAGCAATGCACAAATATCGATATGCCGCAAGAGACCATCGGCTTAACATATCGGCAACACAAAGGACTACACTAAGCCTTTGGCCCAATTGAAAATGATTAATTAGTTAGTACAGTTACATGAGTTTACCTTTAACTTTTCAGATTGCATACATTTCTTGACCTTTTAAAATTTGTTTGACTAATACATATGTATGTATGTGTAGAGCGGATATTTGCTTATAAATGTTTACCGCTTAAGCATTTTTCCTTTTAAAGATTAAATTGTTTAAATGTTTCTTTTAAAGATTTGTGCTTATTAAGGCTTGTTGAAAAGAAAAAGAAATAAATTCACAAATTTGTCCACAAAAAATTGTAAGTTTGTAAGTTTTTTTTGCCAAACGTTTTTCATTGTTTACATTTCACCTTTACTCATCATAGCCTATCGATAATATTAGTTTTAAATCCAATTTTTTTATCTCTTGCAACACAAAAAAAAAAACATGCATGTCGTATTCTTAATATTACTTATACGTCTTTATTCAGTTTGCTCTGGCCTTTTGTTGTTGGGCAACTTAGTAATGCAAATCACTGATGGAAAAACACAAACAAAGGGTAGGAGGGAAAATAGCTCGATCTTCCAGAAAAACAAGGATCCTAGGCAAATCGAGCAAATCATTTAGGACAGTCTGTTGGATTATGCTTTATGGACACTGTATTCACCTCTAACCGGCTCAAACTTGAATATCTTTAAGTATTTTTAAAAAAATTTGGAGTGCAAATTCGAAAACACAATATTATTGTTGGTCCAATGCTGAAATAGAAGCTGCTGGAGGAATGGCCAAATAACACCGTGGAACAGGTTAAAAATTTAGCAGCTTTATTGCGCATATGCTTGTTACCGGTTATCGTTGCCCGTGGTATGCCAAAAAAATAAAAAAAATTTATATTGCATGCATAAATTGCATAAAATTTTCACATTTCCTATCTCATTAGATTTAAAACAAAACTGCATCATTACTTTTTTTGTAAATTCTTTAGATCGAATAAAACTTGCAAAAAAGGAGTCGTACTGAGAGTTTTGTCCGCAACTGTACATCTGGCAACGCTACAAGCTGTTGTTGACAACGATCAGGAGATTTGGTTAAGGCTTCACGCAAGCCTCGCCAGAAATACATACAGACAGAATAGTGCGTTTTCCCTATAATGTTGCCAATTTCTCTCAGCGTTTTTCCCCCATCAAACAGTTTAACGATGAAATTTCAGAATCCTGATTATCTTCTTTTGGATTGTTCCTTATTCTTGATAATTTTAAGTGAATGACAAAATTTGTCAAAACAATGGGACATTTGAAATGTATTAAAACTTTTAGAATCATTATCTGTTATTTAACGAGATCTTAAATTCCATACAAAGCCTAATTATTCGTTTTTTTTTTTTAAGTTTTTTAAATATAAACAAATAACTGTACATGCTAAGGAAGAAAATAACTTACAATAATTATTTATAAATAATGTGTTGGTTATTAATAACAATAATTTTGAAAATATTTTAATTAGTAGTATTATTTTTTCTGAGTTAATCTTTTGCATTGACTTTGAACGCATAATTGTTCTGGCAAGTGTAAGTGTAAAGGATATAAGGCTGTAAGAGAAATAAAGGACATTTTTATCTAAAAGTTTTTGCGCCTATAAGTAAGCCAAAAACTTTCTTGTGTGAAAATTTAAAACAGCATTTCATCTATATATATAAAAGAAAGTCGTGTTAGTTACACCACTTATAACTCAAGAACGGCAGAACAGATTTGGCTGAAAATTGGTAGGGAGGTAGCTTAGAGCCAGGAGATGGACATAGGATACTTTTTATCCCGTTCGACAGCGTTCCCGTGTGACTTCACATTAAGAAATAAATAAAATATTTTGGAACAAAGTTTGCCGGATTAGTTATGTCATCGATGAACTCAATTTGATATTTGTAAGAAATCAATATTAAAACTATTTCTATTAAATTAATAATTATACTTGGAATGCTTCGTCCAAGAATTTTCAAAGACGGAAGCAAGGTGATGCGGTTCTTGGGTATCCAGATGTGCGTTCTACTGATGCTCTTGGTCGTATGTATACAGTTCATCCAAAGAATGATGAATGTTTCTATTTGCGGTTGTTGCTGGTAAATGTGCGTGGGCCAACTTCATTTGAGACACTACGAACTGTTAATGGTGTAATATTCCCAACATATCGTGCTGCATGTGAAGAATTGATCTTATTAGAAAACGATACCCATTGGGATACGACAATCGCTGAAGCCATTATCTCTGCATCTCCAAGTCAGATACGCACATTATTCGCTATAATAATTTCGACATGTTTTCCATCAAACCCATGTAACCTGTGGCACAAATTCAAGGATAGTATGTCAGAAGATATTTTACATCAAAGTCGTGTCAGTTCCAGAAATCACGATATTGAGATGAATGAGGAGATACATAATCGTGTTTTACTCTTGATCGAAGATATGTGTTACCTCATGTGCGGTAATTTATTAATCAGGTTAGGAATGCCAGCGCCAAATCGTGAAATGAATGACGCATTTAATCGAGAATTGGAACGGGAACGTGAATATGATCACCAGGAATTAGATTTAGTAGTTCAAAGGAATGTACCCCTGTTGAATTACCAACAAAAGGAAGTTTATGATACTTTAATGAAGGCAATCGCTGATGAAAATGGTGGTTTATATTTCCTAGATGCCCCTGGTGGAACTGGCAAGACATTCCTTATGTCATTAGTTTTAGTAACTGTTCGGGCGAGATCCAACATAGCGGTTGCAGTTGCTTCTGGAATAGCAGCCACATTGTTAGAAGGATGCCGTACGGCTCATTCAGCATTCACATTGCCGTTAAATCTTCAAACTATTGAAGAACCAACGTGTAATATTGCAAAACACTCAGCAATGGCCAAAGTTTTAGCGGCATCGAAAATCATCATCTGGGACGAATGCACAATGGCGCATAAACGTGCATTAGAAGCATCGATCATATGACGCATTGCAATACCCACTGATGTTTTGGCAAGGAGAAGATGGATATTATTTTAATATTAAAATGATAAATCCATTGAATGGTAAAGTATCAGTATCTTAATAATGGTTAATGTCTGCATAACAACGTTTGCCGGGTTTTCTAGTAAATTATAGAAACAAAACTAAAAAATGTATTTCTCGAAAATAAGAATATAAATCATTTTTGTAATTCCTGTTATTTTTGTAAGTTTTTTTTGCTCATTTTAATGTTTTTAGGGCATACTTCAAACTATTATTTTAAGATTTTTAGAGCTTAAAATTATCCACTCTGAAAGATAATATTCACGAACTTTTATTTTTTTATTTTAGATGAAAAGGATCATCTTGTAATTGTTAATAATTGAACATTAACAAAAACCAAATCGTATTACAATTTTTCTTTATGGGACATGAAAAAAATTAAACTGAAACATTTGCCGACAGCTGCAAAATATTTGCATAGATGGAAAATACACTTTCTTCTTTTTGCTATATTTTTGTTTCCTTTTTGTTCGTTTTTTGGTATTTTTATTTTAACGCTGAGCCCATAAATCCTTGGCCAAAAAAAGTCAAACTAATAAATGTCAAAGGGACATAGCAGACACACTCAGCCATACACACAAACACACACACACGCACATTACACAACTAATTGGAGCTGGAATATGAAATACAAACCCTAGTAACAGCTGTTGCTCGGGTTAAACGTGCCCGGGTACAGTTCAACCAACAACAAAATAAAAAGAAGAGAAAAAAATACCAAGAGTACCATCATACATTCAGATATATTTACATATGTATGGATATATTTCTATGCCCGACCAAACATTTAAATTATAATTTTTTAACAATAAAACATACACGAAAGTTGGTAGATCGAGAGGCGTGTGACCAAGCGCCCACAAAATGTTGCAGAGGCGGCCATTTTGTCTGTTTTATTGTTGTTGTTCTTTTTGCCCGCTTTTTGGCCCGGAAACAAATTACGGCAAGCAATTTAAAAAATGTTTGCAAACAAACAAAACAGGAACGGGAACAGGAACAGTGAAGTAGCAAGAGGAAGAATGGAGAGACGGAAATGTTATCTAGGCAACGAGACAATTGGACGGATGGGACGGACCTACAATCGGACGGATGTAACAGTGGAACGGACGGAACAGTGGAAACTATTCAATAAGAAACTTATATTGCTGACGAAAGTGTTAACAAATTAAGGATTATAACTTAACAATGGGAAGTTGCTGATAATTAGCATTTTTAAGGGAAGGACCAAAGCAATAAATTAACGCTATACACTTAAAAATGTGTAACAAATATCAATAGCAATGCAAATTAAAATCCCCTTTGAATGTTACTTTAATAACATGTAAAGATTTCAAGTATGTACCCAAAAGTTTTGGACATGTTCTTATGGATTATAAGTATTATGAATATAAGTCCCAAAATCGCAAGTCTTATTACTAAATATTGCAGTAGGGATATACAAGATACAATGTTCTTCTTTTCTATAAAGTTTTCATACACTAAAATATATAAATAATATTTGCAATATCAAAATTATATCGTATCATTCAAATTACATTTCTCGATCTAAATTATATGACAATATCGACTTTAGCTGTCTGTTATGGTGTCGATCAAATTCTTCTATTAATATAATAAATTGATCATTTGCTTAGCGATTTCATTGCAATTTTATGATTTATGGTTTATTTTAGCTGGCATTCACTGTACAATAAAAATAGCCTGGACAAACAACGAGGCAACGCCAAAGATAAAAGCCTTTTCATTGCCAGAGAGTTTTTCCTGTTCCTTCTTCTTGGTGTTCGGCTCCTTCCTTTCGCTGCTGCTGCTTTTAACCTTTTCGTTTCACTTAGTTAAGCAAAAAATGAAATTTTTTATTGCCAAAATGCATAAATGAATAGAAAATAGTTACAGGACAAGACAACCACTGGACATGGCGGACAAAGCCAAAGAGAGATAGCAACATTGAGAGACAGAGAGAGAGAGAGAGAGAGACTTCTGCATATGCAGCACCTGTGCAAAAGGTGAGCAGATATACAAAAATGTTGAACTCAGCACAAAACTCAATTTGAAGTTTGTTTTGCAAGTGCATGGAAAATAAAGTAAACTTTTACCAAAACCCAAAAATAAAAAAAACAGTAAAATTTTCAAATTGTATGTTAAAAAGTTAACTAAAAGAAAATTAGACAAACGATAGTTGCATTTCTCTTTTGTATTATTCCATCATTAGAAACTGAAACATAAGCTTAACACATGGGACAAGTTTTTATTCTTGTTGTTGTTGATGCCGAGGGATATTGCTAGTGCCAACATATCAATTAACAAATAATAAACAAAAGCCCAGAAGGCAGGCAACATTAAAAAACTTGCTGCATAGCAACCAAAGTTGTTTCCAAAAGCAAATCAGAAAGTCATCATCCAAAAAGTCCCAAAGTACTAGACAAACCCATTTGCATTTCTAGCCAAAAACTAGTAGTAAAAGAAGAAGAAGAGGAAAGATGCCTCTTACTCTGCCACACTTTAAAAGTAATTTATCTTTTTTTTTTGTGTAGGATGGACCATCTACATACATTCTATTTCTCATTCTCATCATCATCATCATGATCATCGTCATCGTCATTATCCCAATCTCATGGGCAACTTACAATTTGCATAAAACTTGCATGTTGCCATTTTTCTGGTTTGTTCCTTTCGGCATAAAATCCACTTTGCTAGCAAGTGCATCAAAAAATTTTTGGTTTTTTTTTTGCCTCTCTTTCTTTTTTGTTAATTACGAGTAAGTTTTCAATAATGCGGAAAACTTGTTCGCAAGTAAAAATTTAATTTCAGTACGTTTTTTTCTTTTCTTCTTTTTGTCGTTTGTGCTTATCACTTTTCTAATGACTTTCCTTTGTTCTAAAAAACATGAGAGCTTGGAAAAAATGTGTCAATTGTTTGGTTTGAAAGTGGCATCTTAGTTAGGGCCAAGTTAGCGTGTAAAGCTTGTTAAGTATCTCAAGAGGAGACACAAAGCAACATGGGTGGATGACAATAAGTGCAGTGAAAGTTTCATGAATGCGGAAGAGAAGAAGTGAATTAACAAAACATATGGGTCAAGTTATCCTGGCTAATGCTTAGATAATTAGCTCTAAGAGTTAGAGTTTGATATTTCACTAAATTTTAGTTAACTTTCAAGTAAAAAGTAAATTTTTAAACTCTGTCACTAACAATGAAAAACTATGTTTCTATCACCAACTAATTCCAATTATTGCTTGCTATTTAATGTTTAGCAACAAATATGTATTTTCCATCTAACTATAATAGGCTTTCAAAAATATGAAATTTGCATTTTGAAAAATATAATTTTGCAATTATTTTCAATAAGATTAAAATCAAAAATTTCACATTATGTGGCAAACGTGTTTCTCTGTATCAACAAAGACACGGACACGGAGACCCATTTAGAAAAATTAGTCATTTGCGAAACGCAAAAACAAAAAATCAAATTCAATAAACATGCATTCATTTTTATACCTATTTACCTGATTTAATATATTTACCGTCACGCAACCGGAAATCAACAGCATTTCTTGTTTTTTTTCCGAATAATTTAGATGATTTTGCAAATTAAATGAAAACATTTTGAGGCGCTGATGCAAATAATTAAATACAAAGGCAACCGAGAGATGAATGGAGGTGTGAGTGAATGAATGATGGTGGATCGGTGACTGCGGGGAGAGGTAAGGCGGGAGATGAATATACAATTACAATTACAAAATACAAATTCAACAAATGGAGATAAATAAAAATTCCTAAAAGGCGGCAACATTTTAAGAAGAACGACGAATCGCGCGTGCAAAATGCCTGTTAATTATTTAAGGCACCCATCCCGTTGCCCGCTCTCTCTCTCTCTCTCTCTCTCTGGCCTGGCTGCATGTTTGTTCGCACTCGTTGAACACATTTTCAATTAACAGAAAAACACTCACATGGTAAGCACACCCCACCCCAAACACCACCTCTTAAACACTCACACAGACACACACACCCAACTTTGATTTGTTTAATTAAATTACACTCAGACAAAAGCCTTTCAATCATTCACAGTTTTCCAATCACTCATTGGCTCATTCACGCGCTGAACTTGGAACAAAAGCCAATATGCAGCCCATGTTCTACTTATACTACATGTATGTATGTTGTGAGTGTTAGTGTGTGTGTGTGTGTAAAAGAAACTACACACAATACATCATACATATTTAAGTACCATATACTACCCATGTCTGGATTATTTAGCGAAATTGCAATGCAAATCGTGCGTTAGAATGTGTTTGCTTCATTCTCTGGCTATTGATTGAGTGCGATTTAAAGGATGTGAATGTAACGAGCTGAAACGTAGAGGCGCAACGTTAATTAATTCCAACTAGACTCAAGATAAGCAAATGAATGCTATTTGGTTTTGTAAAGTCGAATATCAAGTGTTCTCACATACAAATACTGAAGTTTGTTTTCGCTAAATTGAACTGAATTAAGGCAGAAAGCTTTGTTTGGCGTGGGAAAATGTGTTTTCGATTATTTTATTTTCAATGTTTCCACTTTTAAGTTTTTAACTTCTCTTCAAGCCTTATGAATAGCAATGTTCCAAGGTAGTAGTATATTATTTCTTTTTGTATTTATAAATTGAGGTAATTTTGTAGTGAAAAAACTTTGATTGTCAAGTAGTTGGAACACTTAACTTTTTATCTTACAGCCAGCAGAAAAATTCCCCCTGTCAATCGCTTGTATACCCTGTAATGCTAAGGGTATACATATTCCCTTTGCGCATCGTTATACACATAAATTTTAAAGTACAGTTCTCTGAAAAGCTAAATACTAAAGGTGGAGTAGCCCAATTTAAAATATAAGCATATTAAATATATGAAGGAAATATAATACAAAAAACATACAATTTAACCACTTCTTTAAAAACATTGAGTGGAGGATATAGGCTTAAGTTTTTTGTAAATCAGTTGGAATATCAATGAATTAAATATATATTTACTTCAGTGATTATTTTGCATTAGTTAAATATAACAAAGTGATTGTAGGGCATATCTAACAAGTTAGTTTTATGTTCAATTTTATGTCTTTTTTCTTACAGGAACTAGTGAAAATCAAATGAAAATTGATTTTCGTATAAAACTTAAGCACTTTGAAAGAAAGTAATTAAATTTTAACGATGTTAGAGACTTTTTGTAATCGGATCAGAAATCGATAGGCAGAGATAAGGCGACACAGATCAGTTGGTAAGATGGGACATTTTTAGGTCGATGCCACTTTAAAGTCATTATATCTACTTTCTATTTTCCTCGCAAAAATTTTGCTGACTCCAGCATGATTTTTGAATATCGCGTTTATTTCCTGCTGTTAAGTGCAACCTTCTTAGAGCATATGTTAGTGGCAGCGAACTATTTATAACAAGTTTTTTACAAGGTCACGCTGTTGTAGCTTCATTCGCTATATATTGTCTTTGGCCATCTCCTTTTTTTCCAATGTCCTTTCCTTCTCTCTAACACCCACGACTTTCAACGTTTTGACGCCATTTTTGTTTTCAAATGCAACTGTCATTAGTTTGCACAAAAACGTCATGAAATAGGAAACAAGGAGAGGCAAACGGAAGGAAGGAAGGAAATGAAATGAAATTGCTTTTTTGCTCTATTCCATTTTGTTGTTGCATTTTTAAATAGTTTTAAATTGTTCTATTTACTCTTAGCCAGTTTCAAGGCCACACGAAAAATGTTATTTTTAAGCCAAATTTATGGCGAAATATAATGTTTTGTTGTTTGAGGATGAATACATATTTATGGTTTTAGTTTATTCTGCTAACTTATTAATGCATTTTAATTACGCCATTAATGTTAAGCGGTTAAAGTTTCAAGGTTTCACCGATATACAATTTATTGCATTTTTTTTTAAATTGTTTTGCATATTTGAAAGGGGAAATCGAAAATTTGCCGAAACATAACAAAACATAACAAAAAAAAAAAAATTATAGAATATGTTTTCAATCTCGGCGTTTAGTGAATTTTTCATATCAAAATTGCTTTTGAAACTTAATTAAAGCTTTGCCTTCATAACCTTCTATGGTTCTGATAGGTTCAACTTTTCTACCCCTTTAATTTTCTATTCGTAAAAAGACAAAAACTATTGACAGCTTATCGCCAAACAATGGACCATTGAATAAATATCAAAAGCAAATAGCCATAAATATTTTTTCCCCACTTTCCTTTTTGTTGTCTTTTATTAGATTTGCTGCGCAGCTTTGCACATGGCGGAAAAAATATTTTTAGGTACAAAATCAAAAAAAAAATATATATATTCGTTCATTTATGCCGCTTTAAAAGCCACAAATGGGCATCAGGACCAGAGTGAGGCCACATGGTTTTCATCTAGGGATTTGCACGGGGGCAAAAGAGATGACAAGCGTTCCATATACACCATAACGTTATAACGGTAACAGTAACGGTAGACGGTTGTCGTCCTCAACGACGATGACGACGTTTTACGGCCAAGCTTTACGATGCCCGCATCATTTGATTTTATTGCCAAGTGTCAAAAAAAAAAGAATAATAACAAAACAAAAAAAGTGAAAGAGAGAAAGAAAGGAGGAAAAAGGCAAGTTTCTTCAAATGTATCGATGTGTCCTTGAGCCAGTTGCTGTTGCCACTCTGTTTTTGTCTTGTGATTAATACCATCCGTTCGTCACTGAGGATGCACAAAATGCAAATGCACCCGCCGGTATAATCAAATCGAAAATGGCATCAAAGTTCGCCGTCGACGATAACTACGGAAACTGCAATACAAAAGCGGCATGGCCCATGGACCAAGGACAACACCGAGGGGTGTAGTTTGGCCTGACAAGGCCAAAGACTAAAATCAATTAATTTATGAACTTTGTTTTTTATTCCATTTGTTGACAGTTTTGCAGTCAATCGTCAGACCTGCAGGCGTACCAAACATTTTCATGTTTTGCTTACAAACATTGTGACATTTGCGTTTGCTTTTATACTTTGCCAATGAGCGGGTACATTGATTAAGGTAACAGCAAGAAGATATCATTATAATCTGTAAGGTTTACTTCTAATGGAATTGTACAAGTCGGTCGTTCTTGTTCTGGGAATAATCGAATGCCTAAAAAGTCCACATTATCCAAAAATGTGTTATTTGAATAAGTAGTTTAAAAATTATTTTATATTTGTGCTTTTCAAAAAGTACTTGTTTCGGTGCCCAGTTTTATACAAATTTCTCTTCTACTTATTGCATAAGACAAAGTCGTAAGTATCGAATTAAGGGTATAGACACAGTGTCATAGCTCAACTTGGCCTTAACCCTTATCCTCACTTATTTTTCTTTTGTTTACTTATTTTATTGACATTTTCCATTTACTGCCAAAAGTCCAGGGATTTCAGATTTCAAATATATATAAAAAAGTATAGCAACGTATGACAGTTCATTTTTAGGGTAAGTTTTGCATGGCATGACACCCTGTTATTTGAATCCTTTTTTTAGCAAATAGAAAGGAATTGAAAAAGTGCATTCACATTGGTGAAAGGAGAAAGGAAACAGACAAGCAATAATTTGTTTCTGAAAGTTTTTGAACAGCTAAAGGGGAGCAAAATGGGCAGACTTTCTTTAAACGATGAGTTTAAACCGATATTGCTAAGGGAAATATATAATTGTAATTGGAATATAGTATAAGAGTCGATTTGGAATATAGATAAAAAGCTTATTTTTAACTAACCATGAACCCAATTTGCAAAATCCTTAATATTGGTTTTTTGATTTACTTAATAGTCAGCCAATGTACTATAAACATTTTCTTTTAAAATTTAAAAAAAATGTAATTTATCCATCATTTATTCGTTTTATAACCCTGATATGGTATAAACTAACCAACGAAAAGTCTTCCAAAATGCCTAACAGGTAGTCCTATCTAAAATTATTTGAATTTACGTGTAGAGCTCTATTGGATAGATAAATACGAATTGTATGAATTTTTTTATACAACATCAGCGACTAAGGCCAAATATCAAAAATATTTTTAAATGTTCGAATATTTTAGAATTAAAATAAAACATTTTTATACCCTGTACCCATAGGGTAAAAGGGTATATTAAAGTCGCTAAATGTATATATAAGTATATATATTCTTGATCAGTATCAACAGCCGAGTTGATTGAGACATGTCCGTCTGTCCGTCCGTCCGTCCGTCTGTCCGTCTGTCCATATGAACACCTAGATCTCGGAGACTATAAGAGCTAGAGCTACCAAATTTGGTGTGAACATCCGTCTTATGCCTAGGCAGATCAAGTTTGTTTCAAACAAAAAAGAAAATTTTAAAATGAATTTACTAGAGCTGTATTAAAGATATCGATTTGATTGCGAATTCGAGAGTATTTGAACTTTTGTTTAGTGTTTAAAGTTTAAAATTTTTGCCACGCCCACTTCCGCCCCCGCAATTTAGAAAAAACGAATTACTAGAGCAGTTTTAAAGGAATCACATTTTTATTTGGCACATCTAATAATGTGGCCAAAATGCAACATCTGACCAAATTTAGTCGAAATCGGACAATAAATATAGGAGATATACGAATGTGCGTTTTGTACTGAACCAACAAGTGCGAGATTAGCTGTGCCAGTTGTGAGCGAGATAGCATGCATTCGATGAAAATTTTGAATTAAATCAAAGGAGATCACGAAAGTGTTCGACTTCATTTAATATAACTAGTTGGTACAGGATATACTCAATGTCGGCAGGGACGACTTGCTTGCTTCATTAAATAATAATAATAAACAAATAATAATAACAAAAATTAATATAAATTTCCTAGTTAAAAAATTAGCTCAAGATCTGCATTGTAAGAGATGAATCGTTAGCTCTGATTGAACAAAAACTAATTAAGTAAATAACATCAACTACTAAAATTAAACTTCTGAACAGTCACACACATTAAACGCAATAAAAAGTGCATTAAGCACTTTAATTGCTATTGTTTCTTTCATTTAGAACTATTCATCATATTTAAACAGTCACTTAAAAGGGACTTAAGTCTTTATTTAAGAAACAACAATCAAATTCTGGCTGGCAGTTAATGCTAGACACGCAGGTGGCCAAGATCGTTGTTTGATTATCATGAACGACCAAAATACATTTAGTTTCATGCAACAAGGCGGCAAACCCGCTGATATCTATGAATCTATGCTATCCTGGCTAAGTGATCCAAATTTGACGGTAGCGGATCTGAAGCAGCGGCAAATGTTGCTTCAGTTGCGTCTACTGATGCTGGACAAGATGGATGAGGAGCTTTATATTAAACGCTACATAAAGCTACGCACACGTTGAAAGACATTGCTAATGGAATCGTTTTTTAAATGGTTATGTTATATTTTAATCACTTTTGTTTGAAATTTGGTTTTCTTTTCATGCATGTGATTTTCGTTTCGTTATAGTTATCATATTAATAATCCGTACAATAAAACATAATACATTATAGTTATTTTTCTCTTTCTCTCCAATATAAAGTTAATACATAATATATTATATATATAGAATATGGTATATATACTTTAAATAAATTGCCTTTATCAAAAAGAAAAAAAATTAATAAGAATCCTTGCTATGTCAAAAAAAAAAAGTAGTTTGGCTTGTTAAAAACGAAATTTAGATGGCGAAAATTCAAAACGAAATTTTTGATTCAAAATGTGGAATTAGATTATAGTCGAAAGATACTTTATCTTGAAATGAATTTGAAGTTAATAAATGAATAATTTTGCAAAATAAGTTACAGTTCAATTATAATTCAACTGAAACTGAAATTCAAACTCGAAGAAATTAGTTATTCACATTGGTGAAGGGAGAAATCTTTAAACTTTAGAAATACGAATATTATGCATGAATGTTTCAGACGATTAATTAATTTTGTAAATTCACTTAACATTTAGATTGAAACTACTTGGACAAATAGGAATTTGATTAGGTATCTTTTGCATTGTGTAGGAATAGTCAAAAAGTAAAAATCTTCAGTTACTATCTTCGAAATAATAGATATTTGTAGTTTTTGAAAATTTAAGATTTAGATTTCGTAATAAACTAAAAACTTTACAAATCATGAATTTCAAGTAGTATCTAGAGTTTCTTTTTACCAAAAATTTAAAGTAGTTTTTACGGGAATTTGAAAATTTATATAATCTTTCTGCAGTTTATTTTAGAAAACAAAGTTCTTTAATTTCTTTCAATTCATCATTTTTTTTTTTTAGAGGCAAACTAAAGCAACTCAAGTAGTTAAGGATATTTCTTTCAAGGATGTTTGTTTGGTTTTTGACGGTTTTACCGCTGCTGCTGATAGATAGGAATGTTATTCGGCATGACGTCGTTTTGCATTGGATAACCAGGTGCCATTTGCTGATGTAGTTGACTGAATGATATGGATTGCGGTGGTGGCTGATGCTGCTGGGGATGGGCATGAGGATGGGAAATTGGTGGCATATAACTCTGTGGATTAACGCCTGGAGCTGGCGCTCCCACTGATGCCGGTGGCGGTGGACCGTTTGGAGCATAGAGCTGAGGTTGAGGGGCTGCTGTCGGCGGTTGCTGTTGGTGCTGCTGTTGGGGTCCAGGCTGATAGCCCTGTGGCGGTCCTTGAGAATGTTGCTGATGTTGCGGTGACATATATGGATGCGGTTGTTGCTGTTGGTTTGGTGGCAACTGGGTAGCTGTGGGTGGAGCTGAAGTAAATTGAGGCGGATGTTGCTGTTGCTGCTGTTGTTGTTGTTGTTGTTGCTCTAGATGGTAACCTGGCTGTGGTTGTTGTTGCGGAAGTGGATGCTGCTGTTGGGGATTGGTTTGGTTGGTATTATAAATGGTTTGGGCATGTCCTGGAGGCACTGCAGCATGAGGGGGCAAAGCTGAAAATCGAAATGACAAATAAAATGAGAAAATTGTTTGCTTTTTTTTTTACTACTTTGCACTTACCGTGTCCATTTTGATACGGCAATGGTATTTGACCCGGCTGACCCATATAACCAGCTGGAACTGGCCCTGGTCCAGGTTGTTGACTAACAGATGGAACAGAAGTTGGTCCATATGGCAAAGAATGCATTCCTGCATAACTTTGCGTTTGGGGAAAACCAACAGCACTCGGGTAACCTGGAGCTCCATACAGTGCTGCACCGGGAAAATTTGCGGGCAATCCTGGCATAAAACTACTTGCGGCAAACTGACCGGCTGCAGCTCGATCATCTCGCATCAGAGTGTGATATAGATTAATGGCGTCAACCAGATCACTGGACAATTGCGTCAACTGAGCATGCTTGCGATCTACCCGCTCCAGTTCGGCATCAATTAATGGACCCATTTGATGCACTTCTTGTTCCAAACGTAACATTTCTTCGGTATCCTGAGAGGGATCTTCGGGATTGGCTTCATGCAGCAAATGCAAAAGACGGTCAACCTTGCCCTCGTCAACCTCAACTGGCTGGACAGCAGCTGCTGCACCGGCATTTGCTTCAGTCTTTTGTGGTTCATCGTTTTGTGATAATCCTGTTCCGGCTGCCGTTTTATGCTGCTGATTGATATCCAAACGCTCAGGATCCACAGAAAGATCGGCAGTGACAAAATTTGATGGAAATAATCCCTCGCCACGTTGATTGAAACCCTTCCACCAATTCGGATCAGTATCGTCCATAACGTGAATGATTTCACCAGCAAAGAAAGTTAATTCATTTTCTTCGGCTGCCTCAAAATCGTACAAGGCTCGCACCTTACGAGGCTCGGGAGCAGCGGCTGGAGCCGCTGCATTAGATTGTCCTGCTTCCGTAGAATTTGGTGCAGAACTGAAGGATGGATATAGCGATGGATACGCACCACCGCCCGAAGTGGCTTGACTTGTTGTTGCAACTTTCGGACTGCTTCCGCTAGATGTTTTACTATCCTTGAGAGATAACTCAATGGCCTTGGCGATGTCATCCTCCTCTTGCTGACTGCTAACTACATTCGGATCTTTGGGCAAACTTGCTGCTTTCTCAAGAACCGACTTACTACCACTTTTCTCATTTAAATTCTTAAAATCATAGCCTTCCTCACGAAGTTTATTATATAGACCGGGTATTAGGTTTAATTCGCGGTCATTTTTAAAATCATTCTCAGCCCAGTTCTTAAGAACTTGGCACATTTTCTGCAATTAAATGAATGAATATTAAATTTTTGCATTTTTTTTTTTTAAGTATTATTTGATTTATTACTTACCAATGAGACCTTTGGTTGAGCTTTACGCAACAAACGACGAAATTCCGTTTCAAATTCTCTCGATGCCACCTCCAAGTGGAAGGATTTGCCACAATTATTGGCCAAGGCATCTAATAAGGTGATGGCCTGCATTACCACATGGGGATCATTGTGGCCCATGCGTCGCATCACAGCCTTAAGGCAATCCTTGGCCAAGCGTGGATTCGTCGACACCTTATCGCAGACATCCAGGATCAAAGACCAATCATCATTTGTATTTGTCTCGCTGGTGGCCTTTTCTGTCAATTCGTATAATAAATATGCAAACAAAAAGCCAATTGATATTAATTTGCTTATCAAAACGAATCAAAAATCAAAATGAACCCATGGAATGACTCATAAGAAAAAATTAAAATGGTCATGCTAGATAAGGCAAGTTGAATAGATTCAAACAAAACAAAAAAAAAACAACAACAACAACGAAAATCAATACTTGTACAATGCTTTCTTCTGTATTTGTGTGTGTGACAAATTGCATTAAAATGAGACAACAAGGCAAAGGCAAAGTCAAAATCGCAGCAGATAAGTATCGAATATCGTTAATATTAGCAATTATTTAAGAAGCTAACCACACCTCTTTTGAACTCTCTCTTTCTCCCTGTCTCTATGCCCATCCATAATGACCAAGGCAAGGCTTTCTCTGTTGAGATTATCTCGGAAAGAACCCGTACAACATTCTTACTTATTCTAGTTGATAAGAAGTTCTATCTATAGCGCGGACGACAGTTGTAAGATTACAGTTATGCGGGAACTGTATGTGGGTGTGGATCTAGTAATGCCGACTTCTGATGGTGAAAGTGTTCACTCCTTCCACCCTGTACACATGACTCAAGGTCAAGGAAACTTCCAAAATTAGAAAGAAAGTTCATTGAACCAACTTAACAACGAAAACCTGCGCAGCATCTTAATAAAATCAACCACATGACTGTTGTTTGCCTTCTTTGTTGTCTGGGCAAAGGCATGTTAAACTTAGTGGGGCGGTCTGAGGGGACGCCGACACCTACTAAAGATTCTGACTAAAGTGCATTCAGTTCTAGTTTGTGTTGTTTTTGCTGTTGCTATTGTTTTTGTCCAATTGGAACTTACCCACATCGACGTCAAAAGGCGACGACTGCCCAAATAGACCCATTTCGTTGACCAAATGCACACTTGGCTGTCTGCTAAATAGTTGTGCAATTATTTTATAGTAACTATATAGCCAACCCTACAATATTCGTTTGGTATGTCGCCTTTGTTTTATGTTTTTCCCGTTTTTTCCTTTTCTTTTTGCCTGCTACGCAATCGATTTTCAAACAAAGGGAAACCACTGAATCGCCTTTCGCTGGTAATTGTTGGGCTATTCTCTTAACTGCTTTGATTGATAAGCATTTAAAATTTGGTTAAATCGGTTTAACTATGGTCGAAATTGCTTTTAAATTAGCTTAATCTCGAATTTGCAACGATTTATTGTGTAAAAAATAGTGACTAATGTTGAATGTGACCAAAGACCTCAGGAACCAAAAATGCCAAACATAATTGTGTACTAAAAGTATCGATGACAACAAGAAAATTTTGATTAACGACAGCGTTTGCCAACACTGCTGACGTGCCAAGGTAAACTTTCAAACGATTTGAAAATTACCGTTTCAAAGCTGCCCGTTTATATATTGAAGTTGTCGTAGATATGAATCCAGTCAAGGCGAAATATTGGCTGGGCCGTAAAACCTTGACAGGTGCTCAAAAAACTAAACAAAAGGACAATTACCCAATAGCCAAATTAAAAACATCCGCAAAGCGTCCATAACAGGCGTTTGTGGTATTACTACTGGTGGTTACCCACCACTAATGTTAAAACCGGTGCCATCACTAATGTAATGTAAAAAACCAGGACCAGCTGGCCAGAGAAAAACTGGCAAGGTCGATGACAAAAATTAAAATATAAACAAATTTATGGAGAGTAAAGCATAAACAAAAGACCCAAACCAAAGCATCAGAGGCACTAGGTCTGGCGAGGTATTTCCACCCTGCGTATGGGAACAAAAAAGTAAGTGGAGTACAGATATCGTCAAAATACAAACTCGTGGACTTTGGACTTCTCTCACTGCCGGCAAAAATAAGGTAAATTATAATCAATTCATAACCTGAAGCGGCACGGTACAAAGCGTTGGCTAGAGAAATTGTAATGAGCGAGAGTATGAGAAGGCTTCTCTTTAAATGTCAAAATTCAGTGCTGATAACAAAATCAAACCCGTTCATTTTGCCTTATTCACAGGGTGTATACATTTACTCTCATATTTAATAGCAATCAGTAGACGCTGCGTTCTACTGGCAGCAACAGGTTCTCCAGAAACTCGGCCACATCGATAGCTCGTTTCTTGTTGGTCCAGCAGGTGAGAAGCTGAGAGATGGTGATAATACATAAAAGTGATAAAGATTCATATAAAGAGTTTTTATTGATAGATATTTTATTCATTGGTGGCGTAACGCAGACATAAGGTTTAGAGGGCACTAGAGATTAGGTCAAGATTATCAACCAAAAGGTGCAAATTCCAAAACAATGCTTTTCGTTCCACTTCAAAATGTAATCATCGAGACTCTAAAACTATTTCCTATTTTCTAGACTCCTCACAAAACATTATGGCATCCGTTGATAAAGTTGAAAACAAACCTGCAGAACGCAAGGCCAACCCTCTTAAATCCTTTATAACTGGAGGATTTGGTGGCATTTGCAATGTATTGTCTGGTCATCCACTGGACACCATAAAGGTGAGGACTTGTAATGAAATTCAAATAAAAAGAAATAAATTTCTAATCATTTAACAACATGTGGTCATAGGTGCGCCTGCAAACTATGCCAAGACCTCCTCCAGGCGAACAGCCCATGTATCGTGGCACTTTCGATTGTGCAGCCAAAACTATCAAAAATGAGGGTGTTCGTGGTCTATACAAGGGTATGTCGGCACCCCTTACCGGTGTGGCTCCCATATTCGCCATGTGTTTTGCTGGTTATGCGTTGGGCAAACGTCTCCAGCAGCGCGGTGAAGATGCCAAACTCACCTATTCACAAATATTTGTGGCTGGTTCATTTTCGGGTCTATTTTCAACCTTAATTATGGCTCCTGGTGAACGCATCAAAGTTTTACTACAAACCCAACAGGGTCAAGGTGGTCAAAAGAAATATAATGGTATGATCGATTGCGCTGCAAAGCTATACAAAGAGGGCGGACTTCGCAGTGTATTTAAGGGCAGTTGCGCTACAATGCTAAGGGGTAAGTGCGTGCTCATAGAAACTAAAACTTTCTATTGTTTTCAAAGAAAAGGAAATTTAAGTTATTTTAAATTCCTCATTGCTAAATTGTCTTCAAAATTGGATTTGCTTTTGAGAAATATTTCCTGTTACAAAAGTGTTTTTATTTTATGTAATGTTCTTTTAAAATGCCCCTTTAAATTCTTCGATAAGATTATAATTAAGTTTTCAGTCTAAAAATTAATAACTTTATATTTATTATTTCTAATCATAATCATATTGATTTTTTAGTCTATTTTGTAAGTTAAATTTGATTTAAATCTCATTAGATAATTCCAATGATTGAGAATCCTCTTTGGATTGCTTTATCTGCGGTTGCTGTCTCAGGACAAAATCTAAATTATTACGTTGGCTCTTACGGGATTTGTGTTGTCTTCTTTTGGGTGCAGCTGTATGCTTGGCATTTCCTTGCCCCTGTCCTTGTTGCAACTCGAGCTTGCGCCAGTGTGGCAGACCACGTGTCTTACTACTACGACTTGATGATGTTAAAATTTCCATTGCTCCGCAATGGAGTTGTTTGCGGAGTACATAGTAAACACTTCGTCCATTGTAGTTGGCACAACGCGGCACTAGACTTTTGTCCATTTCAAATGAAGTTACATGTTTGCATGAGATGGGATCACCATTTATATCCTTGACACATCTTTCGACACTGGGACCACGCACTCTGTTTGTCAGTCTTTGCAACCAGTTGCTCATCTGACAACTGCATTCCCACGGATTCTGATCAAGACGCGCCACTCGTAAACGTGGCTGATGAAAGAAAGTTTTAGGCAATATTTTCAATTGATTTCCTTGAAGTTGCACCTCCTCCAGTTGCAGTTGTTCATCCAAAAGTCCAGGCGGTATATTTTTTAAATTATTATTAGCCAATTTTAAGATTTCCAAACGCTGGACACCCATTAGGGCATCCATAGATAACTCTAAAATACCACAGTGACTTAAATCAAGTTCACGTAATTGATCCATGCCGGCAAATGCATCAAATTGAATGCTTGTAATGGTACCACGTAAGGTCAAGATTTCCAAAGCATTGAGTCCCTGAATGGTAAATAAGATAAATTAATGAATCGATTTTGAATACTGATAAAAGATCAAAATAGTTCTTACCTTGAACACACCCTGCTCCAAGTTCAATACGGTTACATTGCTCAAACTCAATGTCCGTAACTGGCGAAGTGAATCAAATTGTCCATAATTGTTCCAAGCATGTAGCTCCAAAGCGGCCTGATCGCTACCCATTTGCAATTCTCTTGTGTCATTCATTACCCAGAATGTTGCTGGATAAATGTTTTTCACTGGATTCTTACGCAAATCCATCTTCTTTAACTTGGGTAGAGGTGGAAAACTTGATTCGCTCAGACGTTCCAACAAATTTTCGGCTAAATCTAGACTCTCAAGTTCAAGTAATCCGGCTAAGCCCAGGTAATGCAATCGTCCAATTGAGTTGTGGGCCAAGGAGAGACTCCTCAGATGCAATGCCCCAGCAAAAGCAAATGGTGGCACTTCAACAATAGCATTCCTCTCCAGACTGAGATGTCTTAATTGTTGTAATCCATCAAACGATTGCCAATGTAATTCCTCCATATGGCAATCTTGTATGCGCAAAACCTCCAATCTTGTCCATCCAAAGAAACTGGGCATACGGGTTAGTTTAAGCTTTTTTATATGCTGTTCATACGATAGGATCTCAGTTAGAACCACTTCCTCAAATTGTAATGGAGTCTTTGAGTCATATTCATTCGCCGGAAGCAGTTCACTCGGTGGTTTATATTCATAGTTATCGCTGGGTAGTTTGGAATACTTTGGTCTCTGCAGGCGTTCGCTAGCTTGCAATCTGATTTGTTCAAAGTTGGCATGTTGTAGAAATTCCAATGGTTCATCTATAATCAGAGTGGCTCCTGTGCCACGTATTTCCAAAGTTGTCAGTTGATTAAGAGGTTTTAAACTGCTGGTATTCACTGGGAGAGGTTCAAGAAATATTTTTAATTGGACATAGTAAAACTAAAACACTGTCAAAGAGATTACTCATTAAGATTAGAACACTTACCCATGACTTGACTATCCTTACTGCCGGTATGCAGCAAAATTAAGGCTTGTAAATCCATTGGCAAACTGGACAATAATCCCTCTGTTTCACTAGAATCCTGCAGCAGGCAAGTGGCCAATTTAGTGTGCAATGGCACAAATAATCCATCACTATTATCACCGTCTATCATATGATTAACCCAACGAGCAATTGGCAACTCATTGAAGGCAGCATATTGGCAGACACAATTTGTGGGACAATTGAGTACATCTAATTCCGGTTCCGGTTGCGATTGTGATTGCTGTTCCAACTCTGTATCGAACGAAAATTCCTGTGGCATACCAAATCCATCTTTGGACTAAAAGTATGCAAAAATTAGGAACTTTTATCATTTACATATGGGGAAATGTGAACTTACAATCGATAGTAAAATCATTATTATCAGTATCATTATCGTTGACCTGAACATTTTACACCTAAATGATGTTCCAAGCGTCATGCTTCCCATGAATGCCATTCAGAAACTAAGACCCATTTTAATAAAACAGCCTCAAGTTATCCATATTCTGAACTCTCGCCGCTTTGCTTTTGTATAGTCAGGGAGTACATTTAAGAAGTATGGAGACTTTGAAATACTCTTTTCTAAAGATTATGGGCAACTCTTGAAAACCTTATAAAACACTCTTTGTTAATAATCTTTTAATTGACAAATATTTTTACATATTAATTGAAAACTTAGTGGAATTTTATAGTTTAACTCATTTTTCAACACAAACAAATCTTAAGATCGTTTCTTTTCATATTGTTCTTAGTTTTTAAAATACTCTGTTTGTAGTGTAAGAATTCATTCTTTTTCTGTTGCTAAAGGAGGAAACCCGATATCCACATCCCGTTGATAAATTTGTTTTGTATTGCTGATATACAGACATGTGTATATAAGTATTTTTATATACATACATACATACTTATATTACTGCAATGGGCGTAGTTTGAGAAGTTTGGTCCATCCATGATCCATTGGGCACAAGGTCAGACTTTGAATAAAGGCAAAGTTTCATAGCTGCCCTCATAGCGTGAGAAACTATGGATCATGAAATTTAAGATATATGTATTATATAAATTATATAATTTATTTAGTTAACTATTTTTGTTTTTTTTGGAATTTAAGATTCAGCTCTGTGAATTGTTCTCAATGAAAAATTCATTGAGCACCAGTAAACTCAATGAAATTCCAACGAAAACTGATTATTACCCCTTTTTTTTGGCTTATTTTACAAAACAACCGATTCCTTCTATATATGTATATTGTTGTGTAGATTCAAAACAATTTTTATTAAATATATCAAAAATAAGTTGCAATTCCAAACGATAAATTGCACAATTTGTGTCTTTCAATCCCATTGTGACTTGTTTTTATATATACTAGTTATATACTATTAATATGTATGTGAAATTATGATATCAAATAGTTCATTTGGTCTCACTATTGGCGCCGTTGGTTTGTTGTTTGTTTGCCTTTTTCTAAATTATAATCAATTGTATAACAAAAAGTTCATATCTGGAAAATGCTAACTTTGTAAAACTCAAGAATCTCAATCAATATTAACTTATATAGATGTAAGTAAAATTAATATATATTTAAGCTTACAGTTGTAGTATAAGAGTAGAATTTATTTAAAGAATAATATTTGCAACTTGAATGATTAACAGATCTGCCGGCAAATGGTTTATACTTCCTGGTTTATGAGTATATTCAAGATGTAGCCAAATCAAAATCGGAAACCGGTCAGATTAATACGGCCTCAACGATTTTTGCTGGCGGTGCTGCTGGCATGGCCTATTGGATCTTGGGCATGCCAGCGGATGTTCTCAAGAGTCGTCTGCAATCAGGTACGAACTTTCAGCTGACCAAATGGATACGATTCTTTAACGATGCTCTATTAATTTTAGCTCCCGAGGGCACCTATAAGCATGGTGTACGTAGTGTGTTCAAGGATCTGATTGTTAAGGATGGCCCATTAGCCTTGTATCGTGGTGTTACACCCATTATGATACGTGCCTTCCCAGCCAATGCTGCCTGTTTCTTTGGCATTGAGCTGGCCAATAATTTCTTTAAGATTGTCGCCCCGAATTTCTAAGTGCAATTACACTAATTGTTTGTTTTATTTAACCTCTGGGACTTGTTAACTCAAAGAGATTGTTCAATTAAGTGCAAAAGTCGTCGCGTTAAATAAAAAATGTATATAATTTTTTAATAATTAGTTATTGTGTTTTAATCTACAGTGCTTCGCAAACTGTTCCTTTTACTATTTGCGAACTAATTGAGTTCAAAGTTAATTGCTCTTGCGAAATTGTGTAATCTTGATGTAATCGACTACGACAATTAACACATTTTATAATCGCCAATTATATTAGCTAATCCCTTCATGATTTACATAAGTTCATATACATATATATAATTTCCACTTCACAGACTTGCCCGCTAACGGATTATATTTTCTTAGCTATGAAATATTGACAACTGAATACATGCGTCGTTATAATAGACCGAATGTGGATTTAATTCCAGCCATTTTAGCCGGAGGAACAGCGGGCATATTTTATTGGATTGGTGGTATGCCGGCCGATGTGCTAAAGAGTCGTTTGCAGTCGGGCAAGTTATCAAATTATGTTATATTCGGTGATGAATGTTAAATGTTTTAATCATTTCTTTATTTTATCAGCACCCGAGGGAACCTACAAGAACGGCATTCGAAGCGTTTTCGTGGACCTGATGAAGAATGAGGGGCCCCTTGCTCTATATAAGGGGATCACTCCAGTAATGCTTAGAGCATTTCCTGCCAATGCAGCCACTTTCTTTGGCATTGAACTGGCTAATTGGTTCTTTCGCATTGTGGCCCCCGGTTTTTAGGAATTTGTTTGACAAAGTTATTTATCTAAATTAGTATTTTAAAGTTTCTATGTAAAATATTGGAATATTTTGCTGACATGTAGTAAATCTCTTAGGAATTTGTGTATTTAAATTTTTAAATGTGTTTACAAAACAATTTGTTTGAGTTGAACCAAAAACAGCGGCTAAATGCCAAATAATGTGAAAAAGTTTACAATACTTTGCTTAAAACTAAAAAAAAATAGTACAAAATATATATATATATAAATGATAGTAAATCGTGTAACAATTTATAAAAAAAAATTTAATATAAGAGAATGCGCTTAAAAACCAAAAAAAATATATATATATATCCAAAGAGTTGTTAATCATCAATTAATATAAGGGCTCTCCGGGAGCATATAAGGAAGATCATATTACAATTATCTATCTCTCTTTCTCTTTGTCTCTACATTAGTTTAGTAAGAATTTAGAATATTTTCATTAATATGAATATTAGCATTTAGGCAATTTTGCGATCATGATTATCAAAATTAAACAACTGACGTTTCATGTTCTCATGTTTAGACAGCGTATAAGGCGATAACAACATTGGTAGAACGTTGTGGGACTTTAATTCAGGCAAGCGTATGTTAAGTATATTTTGCCTTGGCTGATCCGATTGATTACTCCATATGGGATCTATCCAGAAAGGTAGTTTCTGTAATAAAAGAACAAGATATTAACCGTACTTAGGTGGATTACAAAAACTTACTTCTGTTGGTGGAGTATCCGGTTTGGGTGGCTCATAGATGGAGCTAATGGGTGCCACATTGCAGCTAACCAAATCATAGATATCTCCAGATGCATCTACAGTATGCGGGATCATTGAGGATGGTAGAATTGAATGTTGCGATTGTTGTTGTTTCTGATAGAAACTGGAATGACGACGTTGCCAAAGTTTACCAGCATTTCCATACGGTGTAATGCCAGTACTGGATGCAATGCTCGCTAAGTCACCGGCACCCAGGCTAGCATTAAGCTCACTGGTTGAGTTGAAGGAACTATTAAAGAACTGCAATGAGGAATTCAAGGAGTTTTCCTTGTTGCAGCAGCTGCTGCAGAGGCTTAAATTGCCAGAACCTGATCCCGAGCTGTTAAGCAATGTGGAGGACATAACCGAAGAGTTGGCACTTGGTGGGGAACATTTGGAAGCGACTGGTGGTGGTGGCGGAAACTGTTCCTGATACGATTGGAAACTGCTGCTATTGTTGCCATTGACCTGCGGCTTAAAGGAGGCATTGGATCCACTTGCCACACTAGCGGCATACTCATTGGCAATTGCTCGGGTCTTGTGCGGTGGCGCAGCCTGCGCTGGCGGTGGACGATTATGTTCTCCCAAAGGAGTGCGGCTGCTACGCTGGGCCTTATGCTTCGCATAGGGCAATTTCAGAGACCCAAACAAATGGTGGTGACTTGCTCCGGAATTTAGACGTACTAGAAAAAGTAAATCAGATAAGTTGCTTAGATGGCATGACCATATCTTGGATCTACTTACATTCACAATTTACATTAAGAGAAATATCGCTCCTCTCCTGGGTAGGCCCATTGTTAACAGTAAAGATATCATCATGGGCCGTTATCACCGAATATAATGTTGGATAACCGAATTCAAAGGTGGTTGAAAGAGTACAATCCAAACCAGTCTTGATCTCATGAAGGTACATATTGGGTCTCTGCTCCAGCAGTCGAACAATGGACACCAAAAAGCGCATAAAGCTTGTTAGGCGCACACAGGACTCGTCGTCCTCCTGGTAAATCTTGTTAGGGAAAAAGGTTCGCAAATTGAAACTGTATAAGAGATATGTAATCAGCTCACCTCAATGGCATGGCGCATGGCTAATAAGGCGGATTCAGTTAGCTGTACCTTGTGCTTAGCATTAAACTCGGTTAAAAATGTACTTTTCGATTGAGGCTCTTGAGTGGGCATAGGAGTTGTTGTAGCATCCGATTTTGATGTGGAAGAGGTCGTGGGACTCTCCTTTTGGGTGGTTTCTTTTTGCAAAAGTTGCTTACAGGCGCGATAGCACAATTTACGGAACTCCACATCATCATTGTGACAGGTCAACCATGTGGCCTGATCCTTATATTGGACCTCCACATAGGGCAACAGTTCGATGGCTTCACTAATTTCAGTTACCCCCAGTGTGTGGGGTTGTATTTGATAGCCATATTTTTTCTTATGCAACTTGAGCACCTGCTCCAATTTCATGCAATTTGTCGAGTTGCCAGTGGAATTTCTTATTAAATCCTCACACTGCATGGCAAAGACTCGCCTGGCCACTTTGGGAGACAGCAAAATCTTCTTATCCTCATCATTGTTTACCTCAATCTCGACTACACCGTGAATGGCATCCATTAGATCGGCCAATTTGAGGAATCCATAATCACTTAGGCGGCATTGAAAGGCAAAGTGATAGTGGTAAGAACGGACGAACTTCTGGAACAGGATTGTATATTGCAAAGCATTTTGGAAGAGTTCAACCATCTCGCCGGCGAAGACACATGTTTTCTCGAGTTCATTATTGGTTTGCTTACGCTTGGGCATGGAGATCAAAATATCCTTGCCCTGCTGCACAGTGCTAAGGACCACAATATTGGAGTTGACCAGGCCATCAAGAATATCGACCAAGTCGCAAACACCATAATCGGTGACATCGAAATTACGATTCTGGGACTGAGCCAATATGCTCGGCAATTGGGAGAGTAACACGGAGTTGTTGCCATGGGCTCTCAGCACCCTAAGCAAATCTGAGGTGAAACGTCTAATTTGAGTGCGATGTGTTAGAGTAATCTGACGATTCTCGCCATCGCCCATGATCTGGACCACCGATGAAAGGGCCTCGAATAACTCAATCAACTTTGTATAACCATAATCGGCCACCCGGCATTGTTTACCAAAATGATTATGATAGGCCGGTATGAACCTATTGAATTTCATTGTTGATTTAGGTGACATTTTCACCAGTTCAATCACCTCTCGAGAGATCTGATATAGAGGATCAGCTGCAGAGTTCTTAAAATATCCATTACTACCACCATTCCCATTGCCATTACTAGAGCGTTCCGTGGAATTCAAACTTAAATTGGAACCTGACTTGTTTGAGGCTGACAAGTCCTTATTCAGTTCCAGCCAACCGAGTATTTTGATACCAAAATTGTTCACCTGTATCTGTATGCCTTGGACACAGCATACCAAATGCTCCAAGTTAACGCCACTCTCATTGGCATCGACTTGCACATTTAATTGACCTTCGATGCAGTGGAGCAGAGTTGCGACTGGTATATCACCAGGATGATGCTTCAACAGAGGATAAATAAGTTTTTGTATCTCAGCTATGGACATGCAGACATTTGGCAATGGTTCTATATCCTGTTCGGCCCAACCCTTATGTTGTTCTCGCTTAAAGTGCACCGTGCAATATGGAACGCTATGCTGAAGGCCCTCCATCAGGGGTGAACTCTCCAGTGTGTTCACTAGCTCTGGTTGCAGGCTAATGAATTTATCCTCGTTATTATCAGAATTGATAGTACAGATATCTTGCATTTTATATAAATCCAGGACACTGATTGAGGTTTTAAAACGCGACTGGAAGAGCTCACGGAACTTATACATGGGCAGTGTATAATACGGAACATCCTAAAAAACAATACAAAGATAATAAAAGGATATTCTTTTTTATCTGTACTCACCTTTAGCAACCCGGCGACCTGACAACGCAGTGTATTGACCTCGGTCAGGGAAGAGTCGCGCGTATAGCTGACCAACATACGTTTGTGTCCAATCTTCTTACGATGCAAATTGGACACCACTTGCTTGGCGAACTGGAATTACATAACATTATGTATATTTAGTCAGCCCAAATCTTATTTACTTACATAAAGATCTGGTACAGTAACCTTGGCATAGGAACTTCCCTCAAATATCAACGATACCACCGGTGTAATAGGTTTCAATTGGTTCATAAGAAAATTACGCAAACTGGTCTCATCCAGGGAATAATCCAAATTGGTTATTTGTAAAGTAACAGCATCACTAGGATCGGTTACACTGGCATAAGTATGTCCAGAGCTGGCAGAAGTGGTGGAAGTGGAAGTCTCTCCACTATTGCTGCTACTAGTTGCAACGGTGGTTGTGGCTGCCGAACAAGTTGCCACACTGGAAGTTAGGGTATTCGAATAGGAAAATTCGGAGACACTACTGGCCGGAATGCTGACACTTGGAGTAACTGGAGCAGCTGCTGTATTCACACTGCCAATACTGCTTACAGTGGCTGGTGGCAATGATGGAGTCACCAGGCTTGATTGATTCAATGAGCACATGCTCGTCTGTTGATAGATTGGAGCATAGCCGGAGTATGCTTGATAGCCAGCACTGGAGGCACATGCCAAAGACATGGCAGCGGCAACAGTAGCCTGTGTCTGTTGCTGTTGGAGTGTCTGCTGCTGCTGTTGCTGTTGCTGATGATGATGCTGATGATTGACCAACGGATGACCATTAATGGCAGCCACTGCCGCAGCCGCAGCACAATTCCGATTATGGTTATAGGGCATATAACGATTGCGATTATAACACGATGCACTACCATTGGCGTGAGCATATTGGCATACATCGACTTGATTGGCCATTCCAGTGACCGGTGTATACTTTGAGGGCAACAATGATGGATTATAACCCAACAAACCATTAGCATTGAAATAGCGCAGTCCGTTTGCCAGACCTATTCCCGAATTATTATTAAAATCGGCACAGAGACCACTGGGAGGAAGTGTTGTGGGTTGACCATAGAGTTGGGATTGCGCCGCTTGGGCATAATAGGCAGCTGCTGCTGCCTTATCGGCGCCTTCATAAGGCCAACTGCCAAAATGGAAAAAGGAAAATTTTGAAAATGCAATCAAGTATAATGAGATATTTTGAATTGGTATATAAAAGGTTGTTTCTATTCCATGAAACTTCTTTAAGGATCAATAAAATTTAGAAAATTATTCTTTAATTCACTTCTAGCAAAAATTTAAAAAAAATTCAATTCGAACTTGAAATTTAAAATTTGAACATAGCAACTTATTTTCTTAGATCACTTTCATTAGTTAACACGAGATTAAAATGATGATATGGAGAAAGAGGGGAGGGAATATATATTGTTTTTAGAGATATTGCTTGATTTGCAAATTGATTGCACAACCAAATACAGAAGAGAATATTTTATGGCTTGTTTATAAAGATTTAAACAATAACTATGTATGTATATAAATGCAATAGAATAACTCACCTGTATAAACGATCGGTCATACTGTACTATAGTGCACAATAGTTGTTGTTGTTGGTATTACTAGTGTTGTTGGTGCTATTGGTGTTATTGGCTTTATGCTGCCCACGACAACTCACGTGTTGCTATCGGTGCTTGGCACCTACTTTGACAAGACAACTACTTATTTGCGGTTTCTCTGGAATGCATAGAAATGAGGCAGACGAAAACAAGAAAATAAAAAAAACCCATATTAATGGATTAGTGGAATAGTCGTTACTATTTTGTCAGTTGCACTACATTTGCAATTGCAAAAAAAAAAAAATAATAAAAATTCGTAAACATCATGATTATTTAAATTATTAATTAATTGTCTCTTGACTTTCGTTGTAAAACTGTTAACATGAAACGATTTGCATTGGCACATCAATTAAAAATGTTAAAATGTATACATAAAAATTAAATTCAATTCAAGCTCAGTGCAAATGAAAAATAGCTTGCCCCACTGTGTTAATGATAATGTCATGTCAACGAGATGAAGAGAAAGAGTAAGAAAGAGACGATGAGGCTTGAGAGAGGAACTTGTGGGAGAGCTTCCCGCGCAAATTAATGCAACTCGAATATTGAGTGACATTTTATATTTTACATTTAACTGTTTATTATACAGTTACATGCACAGTGGGCTTTGTGCCACATTAAACCTGTCTCTAAGCTGGAATTATATTAATTGAATTCACAGAGCCGGCACATTAAATTGTTATTGCCTACCAAAATAAATATTAATTACTAATAATAAGTCGTAAAATGCACAGTGGTCTTTATATTTATATCATATATAAATGTAAATGAAATTTATATATTTGCATTATAATAATTTTTCATTGAGTCAGGTAAGGTTTAGCTGGAATTTTATACTAATTAAATGCACATATCAACTAAAACTACATATTAATCTCTTCAATATATTTGAGTTTTTCTGCGATCATAAAATACAAAATACACATAAATTGGAATTAAGTTATTATCTACATATGTACACTTGTGTGTAACTACATTTGTAACCACTGTACCACAAAAATACTCACTTTAATTCCACAATTTGAAGATTTCTTCTGACCACAAACAGGAACAATTAATATTAACTTTTTAATTTAATGTTTTTTTTTCAACAAAATTAAATTTGTTATAGTTAGATTAGGCGAATTGTAATAAGATTATAAACATATACAATTAAAATGAAAATCTCATTACTTTTCTTTGTACTTAGTTTAATGAGAAACGCGTAAATTTTCAGTAAAAAAAAAAAATAATATATATTTAAAAGATATGCGAAGAAACAGGAAGATATTTTAAGCGAATAAAAGATGCCGCGTGTTTTTTTTCTTAAATTCAGTTAAAAAAAAAAAATAACACTGAGAAAGGACAAACAAAATTTCCAACTCTGATCCACACTTCAATAAGACTGAGCTTGGACTAAGGAGAAGGAAGGGGTAAAAGGTAAACGAAGAAGTTGGCTTTGGCGCCAATTGCTATGTGGAGACTGGAGGCACGTGTGATTGGAGGCTGGAAAGGTGTTGCCAGATTGTAGGCGGCACCTTGACCTTCGTGTGATCGAATGATCACGTCACACGATCATTGCCCTTAATTAATGTAATCAGTTCAGTTGTGCCTTTTACTTTTGGACTATGTGGAAGCCCTACACAAAAAGTGGAAGTGCGGAAGTGTCAGCCTGTCAGCAAGTGAACGATGTCTGAGATCTGTAAAGTCCCTTCACTTGTACTTCAATTTGCGTCATCTCCATCTTTTCCCGATGCCATTTTCTCATTTCTTAATTACAACATATCGACACAGAAACACTTTGACTTGCTTTAATTATGGGTTATTGGTACAAAACTATTTAAATATCATGTATGGCGGTAATAGCTGCTGTCAACTTATACAATATATCGAATGAAGCTATTGGAATTTCGTATGCGCAAAATATAGGAAAGGAATAAAGTTATATTGTTTACAATATGATTACCAGAACAAGTTCATCTAAAAGTAATTTGAATACGTGCTAATGAGACATCTAACCCAGTAATTAAATGTAATAAAAATCTAATCAAAAACCATTATGGGCGTGATTGTAATAGAGATTAAGTTCTGCTACAAAATTCTACTACTTCTATCGTACTGTGATGCAAGTTGTCTTTCAAATAGTTTTACATTTTTTTTCTTTTCATTTTTTTTTTTTATCAATCTTGTCGGTCATATGACAGCCAGATGTTTCTTGTTGGTTGGTCTTAAGAGTTAAGTACAAAGAATCATTTCGTATGTGCGTTTCTTTGGCATCCGTTTTCTACTGATAAATATATTATAGTATGAAAAGTTAAAGTTGTAGATACTGGATTCATATGTAGTGTATAGTTTATGTTACTATGAGCCTTTGGCTTTCAGACCTATGATTTATAACAAGTTTTCTCGAGTTTTCTATTTTCTATATATATTTTTAAACTAAGTAGCTAGAAAGAACATTTGAAAGTCGACCTATGCGCTCTCTCTAAAAATCTTCTTCTCTGATCAAATGATAATCTAATTTCATTAAAGTGATTTTCTTCTGTTTCTCTTTATTATTTATTTTTATAAGGGTATTCGATTGTTTTATATAACCCCATCATACATAGTTATCTCGGCATAGTTTGTTCTCCAAAGTACAGTTCTTTAATATGCTTATGGAAGAAAAAACTATAGTTTCTCTTTTTGGATCATTCCTCTTATTGTTCACATTTGCCCTTTTCCTTTTGTTTCCGCGCTGTCGTCGTCGTTCAACGACTTCAACTAGTTTGCTTTTTGTTATATTATTTTTATTTTGATTAAACAATTCTTTGAATATTTTTTGTGTCACCCCCAAGTTAGACGGTTGTCGACGGTTGCGTGTGCGTTAAAAAATAATAATATAAAATAAAATAAAATCCAATACATAATTGTATTGTATATATAGAAATCAAGAAACTAGTGTTAATATAATAGGGGAAATCAATAAAAAGATAATGAGTTCATGGCTCTTGAGTAATTGGGCCTATGACTTGAGAGTATGACAGACATAAATAAAAGTGCAATAAGCTGATTAAAAATACGTATAAACGGGTAGTAATAGTATTACAAGTGACCCACTTAATCAAGCAGCTGTTCTATTGACTGGGCTATCCTAAAGCTTTTATTTTACTTACCTTTAACTGTCTACAGATAATGTCTAATTGTCACTTTGTCGGTTTGTCCGTTTGTCTGATCTCTGGCTCTCGGTTGGGTATTTTTTTTTTTAAATTATTTTGATAAGCTGCACTGCCTGATGTTCCCATTCGATGCTCGAAAAGCTTTAGATTGTGTCTCTCTTCTTTTTATTTTTAATATATATATATATTATTTAGTATTTTTATATATATATTTTAAATATATTCATCTCAGTCTGACTTTAAGGAATGACAGCAACAACAAAATTATATTAAAAACATATCAATCATTCAGGAAATTGAATTCATTTGATTGCCGACTTGTATTTGGCATGGTTGCGGGGTAGAAATCTTTGATCTGGCTATGCCTTTTTAGGATTTACAAAAATAAACCTGAATATTGTGTGTGAAGTGCATAAAAGGAGGAACAAATAAACTCAAAATAGAATCTAAAAAATATTCATAAAAAAAAAAAAAAAAAAACAAAAAGTTTAGCTTACAAATTCAAGTGTTTAATAAGTGCGCAAAGTCGAAAAGTGCTAACAATATGTTTACAATACAAAAAAGTAAGTACTCAAATCTAATCAAAAAAATTTATACAAACCAATTTGTTTATTTTTTTATATGTACATACATACATACATACTACATACATAAATTTTGTATATGGCTTAAATTTAAATGTTTTTTATAGTAAAGTAATTTAATGTAGACAAGTTTGGAAAAGTGCTAATTATGTTAAAATTATTAATTGTTAAAATTCATAAAATGAAAGAAAAGATTAAATCAGTCTTATGAAAAATAATGCCAGTGATCTACATAGAGAATTATACGATCTAAAGTTAATCTTTGTCAAAAATAATGTTTTATAAATAATAATCGCATCCTGCTAACGAGCTTTCCTAATCGAGTTCTATATCAAATATTTTATTAGGCATTTCTCTGGTTTGTTTTGCAGTGTAAGGAGTAATGGATACCCTACTGAAAATAATAGTTAAATATTCCACGAATCTTAAAAAATTGTTTAATATCTTTAAGCATGTTAACTGGCGCCACCTAGTGTAAAATTTTCACTCTTCCTTTTCTTCCATAAAAGTTTTTACACTTTACTTTGTTATTATTCAAGTGAATTTAAAGAAACTTAGTGAAATGATAGATATGTGATGTGAGAAGAAAACAAGGTAGAATACAAAAGTTAAATTACACTTGATCTATCCAAATATACATATATATATATATATACGGAAATTACATACACTGCGCGACAACCGATTAGCACACCCAATGCTTCCTACATTTGAGGCTTAATATCAGCCAATTGCATTATGCTTTCGGCATGAATTTTTTAGTCATTAAAAGTTTACATATTTGTGAACAAAAAGAAATGATAGTTAGGATATTAAGTTTATTAATAACGTTTTAACAGATTTTTATATAAACTAATATAAGAAATTGACTCAAATTTTTGCGACAGCCGATTAGCACACTCATTCGAAAATGACGAAATATGTAAAAAAATGGGCTCCGAAGCCCATATTAAAAATTTTTTTTGTTTCTTCAATCTTTTTCAACTTATTAAAAAACAAATTTAATAATGTGTCGTGCCACCATGATTAAGTATGACCTCGTACATCCTTTAGGGTAAAGAGTCATATAACTGCTGTATAAAGGATAGTGAAATGGTGCTTCAAGCATTTTTAATTACTTCCATTAGCTCTGTTTCAGTTATGTAAGCCTTCCTGACTCTTATACTTTGCGTGCCAGCTATCCCCAAACATTTTCAATAATATTCAGATGAGGCAAGTATGGGGACCAAGATAGCAAAGGTACGTTTTGACGTCCAATTCAGGACTTTACGACCTTGGACGTTTGAATAGGAGCGTTATCCTGCTGGAAATTTCACTTCAAGGCTGCAAAAATTTCTTTAATTGCAGGAAAAGCCGTTTGCAATACCCCATTGTATGCTGAGGCATTCATTCGACTTGTCAGAAATTGAAGTTCTATTGGTCCATAATAGGTAATTGCTCCCCAGACCATGACACCACCGGCACAGCTGTGTCAATCTAAATCAATCGATCTAAAATCAGCTCTTCCTTTCTAAGATCGTAAAAGTAGTACGAAAAGCCATCCGGACCCTCTAAATTAAATTTTTTTCATCTGAAATGACTACATATTGCCACCCCTTAGTCCAGGTTATATTCGATCGGCAGAATTCGAGCCGTTGCATCTTTCTGTTTGCGTTTGGAAGCTTTTTTTTTTTAATTTAAGGCGTTTAATGTGTTTTGCATTTTTAACAACGCGTTGCACAGTGTGCACACTCGATTTAACACCTGATTTGTCTTTGATTTTAGCCGTAGAGTACCGTGAGTTAGACGGGTTCCTCTATATAAGTCGCTTGTCAGCCCTTGTTATCACTGAAGAGGACCGTCCTTTCATGTTTTTTCCATAGGTAGGCTTGTTTTCCAAAGATTAGGAAATGACTTTACGGCTGCGCCTAATATTTTTGGATATTTGAGTGACTGAGAGCCCACACTCTATGTAAGCCATTATTCTGCCTTTTTCAATATCATCTAGCTGCTTTAATTTTCGCATAGTTTAGTAAATTAGGCTTTTTTAAATTTAAAAATAATCAAATTAAAAAAAAAATAACTTTAATTGGTCAGATTCGACAGCTTTCACACAAAAATCAAAACTAAATGCGAAATGTGCTAATCGGCTGTCGCAAAAAAATAGCATGATTTTTTCCATTGCTTCAAAGAAAAAATTTTAACTAATTAACAATTAACTTCCAGAGCAAGATTTTTGTTTTTATAATAAGTATAAGTGCAAAAGAAGGATAGAAAAATATAAAGAGCATGATAGAGTTTTACAGCTACTTGTTATTTGTATTTAAAATGAGAGGTAACAGGGTGTGCTAATCGGTTGTCGCGCAGTGTATATACATAAGTGCTATAATATATGTATGTATGTAGGTGATTGCTTACTCTCGATGTGAAAAAATTCCCCCTACCTTGATTTAAAAAACTTCCCAAATATAGTTCTTTCTATCTCTGTCTCTCTTATATTCTTATATCAGCATCCGCCTAAGTTATTGCATTTAACACCATTCTAAGAAGGGAAATCAATATTGACATAATTTAAAGCTAAATTTTTGGTCAGATCATGCATAATGATTTCTCTATTCAGTTACGATAAATGTTTAGGTAAACGTAATGCCGACATATGTACATATTTTGCGATAGATCAGTTATGTATTATCTGCTCATGCAATTATGTTTGTATGTATATATATTTAAAATGCTTAGTATGTACTTTGAAATTAATAATTATAATATAATTGTTATGAGTTGGGATCATGAACTTTAAAATAGAATTTAATATTTCTTGATATTTATATTCTCTGAGTTCATTTGGGTGAATTTTGATTGCCGTTATACAATTTGCCTGCGCAAGATACGTTCATTATTTTTGCCGTTTTCTCTGCGATTATGCCAGAGATCAATGCACTAACAACAAAAAAAAAATAAAATAAAGGCAATTCAATTTGCAACGCAGGCGGAAATTACATAGATTGATTGTGCTCTAGATTTGCATTTTGGTATAAAGAATTTTTTAAATTTACTAGATTGTATTAATTGCAATTAAAAAAGAAATAAAAGATTGACAGAGTCGATGAACCTTTGCTCTTCCTTATCAAAATATATACATATTGAATGCTATTCAAGGAGAATGATTTTATTAAATCTAATATCAATTCAAATTCAAAGGCTCTTATAATAAAACATGTTTTATTATCTTTAAAAAGATTAAAAATAATTAGATTAAAAACAAAACGTTTAGATCTATCGTTTTTACAACATTTCACAGTTTGTTTCTGTAAACCAAAAGTCAGTAATATATATATTTTGGTTATATCAAATAAAAAAGTATCGAATATCAAAACTATGAACTAATGAATGTCTATATAATAAAGTTTTTCATATAATGAATACAAAGATACAACTTATTCTCGTTCTTATCAGAATTTCTAAGAAGCTTATGTATAATAAAGATTCTTAATAGTTTCAAACAAATTCATTATAGGATAGTTCGACTGTATCAATGAATTTAAACTAATCTTTCAGTTTTACAGTTACCGAGCTTATATGCAGGCATTCATCATTTGCACGCTATGTCCGTAGCTAACGGATTGATCGACAGATTTGTTTGATCGATTTCAATTAATAATTAATTTGAAGATTAACATCATTATTGTATCTCAAGCTATTGTCTGTTCAAAGAGAAAGAAAGAGAGGGATATATTTTATTTCAATTTTAGTTTTGATAACGTGTTGCATGATAGGCGGCTGTGCCCCTTAAACGTTAGGAAGGGAAGTGAGGTTGTTGCAATTCGTGCTAAAAAAGTTAAGGAAATAGGAAATTGGTAATTTTTGTATACTTTTTTAAACGACTATGTCAAGTTTGATAAAATCGATTAGTTAATAAGCATCCATAGAAACTTCTACTTAACAAAAAAGAAACATATATTAATCAACTATTAATATGGTATTAATAAATTTTATTACGTTATTTAAGTAAAAATATTAAACTTGGTGTGCGGTATATGGGTACAATTTAAATTAAAACGCAACGAAAAAAAAAAAACAAATTAACTTAAATTTCTTTATTGCGGTGATAAGAATCGGATGAGGTCCATGTGTTTGTATGGCTGTTTTTTTTAATTTGTTTTTGTTTCTTTGCTGCCAAAGAAAATTGCTTATTTTACATGAAATACCAACACGTTTTATTGAATAACTCCGGTGAGAATTATCTGATCATTCTGATTTTCAAACTTGATCTGCGTAATCCTTTAAGGAACTAAACATTTCATGTTTCAACTATGTAGCTTGAAATTTGCGGTCTACCAAATGATAGAAACAGACAGACGAACATGGCTAGATCTACTCGGCTGTTGATGCTGATCAAGAATATATAGTTTTATTACCATTCAGTTCATCTTTGAAAGATATTAAACATATACTCTTTGCACTCAAAATCATGAACGAAATATTGAAAATATTTTAATTATATAATTTTAAATTATTAAACAAGTTTTCTTTGTTTGCATAAAAAAAGGGAAGCCAAAATGTACTTACATTTGACTATGGTTTACTGCCATAAATCTTTATATAACATCTATAAGATTATTGTTATACTCTAGTAGTACAGGGTATTATCTCTATGATATTGTTAATACTTTTGAATATTTAAAATTAGTTATAGCTGATTTTACTTTGTATAGAACGAGAATGGTAATTATAAATAATAATCAGCTCGCTTATTTCATATTATAAAATTTCACACATCCCATTCGTCACACATTTTCGATCCCCGAGGGTCCCCTGCCCCCCTGCTGAATGGAGTGTTAATTAAATTTCCATCTCAATTTGTTTGACTAAATTGTTATTTAAGATTTAAGGCTTCTGACGTGCCAGCAGTTATAATATATAATTAGAGCAAGTCATTTAAATATATATATAAATAATATGCACGTATGTATGTGTGTGAAGTTTATGGTTATTTTTATGAGCGGCTACAACAAGTTAAATGTCTTCATTATGTGTTAAGCTTTTTGTTTATAATTTACTCATTTATTTTTTTAAATTATAATACACGGTTAAGGGGTTTTAATGGTTTTTTAAATGCTTGTAATTTTGATTGTCGCCATAATTGATGAAATATGTTAGCTGGATCGCATGTACTTGAGATTCCATGTGCCTGAACTTGAACTTGATTTGAGGCTGGGACACATATAAGCACTGATAATACCCCCCCAAATCACAAACCCATTTGTACATTTGTAAGTAATATATTTAGTTTGTTTTCGAATGAAAAATGCCTTCACAACGAATATGTTACAAGGGCAGAAACACTCTGTTGCCGACATATGATATGTATATATCTTTCTTTATAAGACTATATCATATTCCACAACTAAAAATTTAGGAAAAAAAAAATATATATGAGCCCTGATTACTTGAAATTTTGCGTCGCAGTTTTAATTAATTCATAAATTGTTGTTTTTTTTTTGTTTTTTTTTTTTTAATAAAAAAAAACCAGTAGCTGAAGCTGACCCGAAAACATTTTTATTTTTGTGGGAAAAATGTAAGATTCGCCGATAATTTTTGTGCAAATTCATGATTAGCCAACTAAAATGAGTGAACACAAAAGCGGCTTTCGTTTTTATGGATCTTGAGAAATACGTAATTTGTTTTGATTGTTGAACCGAGTATCGAATATGATTCGTTCTATACTACTCATTCTCATCGTTCCAATATATTATGTATTCATTTTTATACCCTGTACGCATAGGGTAAAAGGGTATATTAAAGTCGATAAAATGTATGTAACAGGCAGAAATATACATTTCTGACCCCATAAAGTATATATATTCTTGATCAGCATCGTTAGCCGAGTCGATTGAGCCATGTCCGTCTGTCCGTCCGTCCGTATGAACACCTGGATCTCGGAGACTATAAGAGCTAGGGCTACCAAATTTGGTGGGAATATCCGTCTAGTGTCTACACAGGTCAAGTTTGTTTCAAATTTTAGCCACGCCCCCTTCCGCCCCCGGAATTCGAAAAAAATGAATACTAGAGGTGTATTAAAGATATCGTATTATTATTTAGCACACCTAACTATATAGCTGATCTGCACCAGCTGACCAAATTTGGTCGAAATCGGACATTAAATATCGGAGATATATATGCATATGCATCTTGTACTGAAACGCCAAGGCGACATTGGCTGGCAAGAGTGAGGGAGATAGCATGCGTCCGCTGTTGCTGCATGTTAAAGAGAATTTTGCATGAAATTGATGGAGATTTTGAGGATATTCTATTTTATTTAATATAACTAGTTGGTACAGGGTAAACTCAATGTCGGCAGGGACGACTTGCTTGCTTCATTTTTTTCTTTTTATTCATCATGCTTGTTAAGGGAATTCGCTGATAAATCTATTCTCTTGTTAGATGTCATTGGACATGGTCAAAGTGCAGTGAATGTACGAATCATAGTATTCGATATAAACTCAAGTTCTAAGATTTTCGATCAATGTACTTTTAAGATCATTTTAAAAAATTATTTGTAAAAATTAAAATTTAATTAGGAAATCGGAAACCTATGTATGTATATTTCTAGTTGTTTAACCTATAAGTTGATAGTTAAAGAAATTATAATGGGTATAAAAAGAGATTTTATTAAAGTTTAAGGAAATCATTTTCAACTTATAAAACAAATTAAAGTGTTTCAAATAGTACTGTATATGCAGTAGACTAGAAAAGAATGTTTACAAGAAAAAAAAACACTTTAGTTAAAGGTTTTTAAAGGATATTTGAAATCTTTTACTAAAATGCTGCCACTTTCAGATTTTATAATAGTTTCTATGCTATGTCTTTTGATTTTTTGATTAGTTTAACCTTTAAAAGAGCATTCAAATATCGTTATTTCTCAAATGTAATGTTTTTTTTTTTTTTTTAAATCGTCACATTTGGCGCTTGTTTATTAATTTTTTATGGCAATAAGTCAAAGTTCTTTGCACACTTTGCTACTTATAAAATTGAAAAAGAACACGATCCATTCCTATGAGAGAGTCCAAACACTGTCAAATGAGTTACGAATAGAAGAAGAAATTGCTGACTCAAGGTACACAAAAGCTATGACGAAATTTCTCGGTAACAAAATGAGATAGAGGCCCGACCCCGTCCAGAACCTCAACAAAAAAAAAACAAGTTTCATTCGCGAATTTTGTTTAAATTGTGAAATTCCATTGCAATTCCCTTTTTTTTTTGTTCTTATTGGTTTTTTGCGTGTGTGTTTTGTATTTGTTGTTGTTGTTGTTTGACATAAGACTATAATTAAGTATTGTGTTAAATATTCATAAAGTTAACTTTTAATCACTGTTGTCTGGGAATACGAAATTCGGGTTTCTTCGATAGCATGACTGGGCAGAAAATCGACAAAATTATAAAAATGACTTTGATCTTGACCATGTGGGGTAATTAAATTAAGAGAAGAGGACATGGATGGATATATGTACAAAGATACCTATGAAGGTTTCCACGTGGAACAAGGCTGACTAATTACTCGAGAATTAGATGTTGGCTATGACGGAGTCTGTGACGGGGGAATTCCGCTAACATGCGTTTACGCATAAACATCACGTTGTCGAGTTGTAAACCCATACATTAAAAACTATAAAGACACACACACACATACACATAAACAACCGGAACAAGTCAAAGCCCTGTCTATTACCAGTATTATTAATACACAGTACTAAAAAAAAAACAAAAAAAAACTCTTTTAACGATCGGCACTCGACGCTCGTCACTTCAATCGTTTTTTTTTTTTTTTTTATTTAATTACCGCCCTGTTTGCACTTGAAGAAATCAAGAATCGATCCAGAAACAATGTTAATTGATAATTGCTTAGTTTATAATTGGCAGCACATTAGCAGCACATGCTGCTGATGTTGGTTCAAAGTTTAAACCAAGATCAAATGCCAGCGCATAACCACAAATTTGGATATATGGAGGAGAAAATAAATTTGCATTTTGCCCATACAAATTGAATGCAAAGTTTCAAGTTTACTGCACTTACACTTTGATTTGATAGACATATGTACATATGTATGTATCATCATCATCTTGATCATCATTGTCATTATCAGATGAGATGGGACAGGGGTTGGGTCATCAATCATGCAAGCTAAAGCGAAACGCATAGAAACAAGTTCCTTTTTGACTGATCGCTTAGTCAGATTTAGAAATAGCGCCAGAGACAGACAGCGCAATCGAGAGATAAATGGTTATGGACAGTGAGAGCTAATGATCGACAAATGTTTAAGGGAAACGAACAAATTGCTTGTCAACAAAACGTGAGGGGAGGCGTAGTTATTTAGTTGATATCTAGTTAGAGATATTAGCTAATACAGATGACCTTGCATTCAATTCTATACAAAGTAAAGTACAGTTGTGTAGAACAAGAGTATATGAATTTAAAAAACATATTTCACTTTCTCTTGATTAACCTGAATAATGATGCAATTCCAGTTTATATTAAAAGATTTACAATTTTGTCATTGCTACTAAAGTATTAAGTTTGGATTTGTATTGGTTTAACTTTATTAAGTATCTGTGCAAAACGTATCTAAGGGATATAAAATAAGATGATCAATTATTGGAAACTAAGAAGTAAATTGTACAAAAAGGATGCATCATATAATACAAACAAAATTGAAAGGCATCTTTTGTGAATAGAGCATATACAGGTCAAAGACTAATCGTAAGATGGACATACAACTAGTTCACAAGAAGAAAGTGACCAAAAAATATAACAAGAAGGAATAAACAGGAAATCGGGACTAATTAACATTTTTAAAATGAACATAATATAAGGAGAAACATAAAAGAACAGGAAGCGGAATTTGGAAATGGGAAACACCACATACAACAAACGAACCACAGAAATTGGCACAGGACGACACAGAAAAAAGACAGACCAGCTGTTTGAAAGAAAGTTTGGCGCGAACAATCGATAACAAGTATCAATAGGTTATGTCCTTTCGACTATTCGATTGATTGTAAATAATTATTTTTCTATACTGAATAAAAACTAAGGAAAATTTGAAACAACGAACAAGCGGAAATATTAACGATAGGAAAAAAGTATGATGTGAATAATAAAAAAAGGGGGAACTTAATGAAAATATAAGTCGACTTTAACCTGACATGGATACAGGTAGAGAATCATTAATTTAATTCACATTCCTATATCCAGTTTGGATAGGTATTAATACCCAATTCTGAATTTCCAACTCTTGCCAATTGGCACTAAAATAATATGAAAAATTGCATTTTGTCATTGAACTTCGAGTTGCAGTTTTTTTTTTAATTGATACTTAAATTGTTCTAATAAAAAGGGTAAAAAAATTTTTATATATTGAAAAATAAAAATGTTAATAAATTTGTATTTCTTATTCGAACAATTTCCGCGTTGACATTTCATTTGCCGTTTATCTTTGACTCATAGATTCAACAACAACAACAAAAACAACCACAATAGTAGACCTAAAGAGGTATCAATCTATTTTATTGTTGCTCTCCCAAAAAATGAAACAATTTGACCTTCCTTAAGACCATTGAACTCAAACACTTTGACATCACAAGAAACCAGACAAAAAAATTGATATATTCAAATTTTGACAAAGATTTGCTCTTTTTTCTTTTTGCATTATTTTTTTCTTTTTTATTTATTTATTTTGGTTTTTTTTTTGGAGCGCGTGTGTCATTTGATTTGAGCTCCCATTGAAGATAGTTAGATATATAGAGATTCGATCGGAAAACGTGATGTTTTAATTATAATAATAGTTTGTTTTTATTAGATTTTTAAAGGCATATTTCCTAGAATTATTTAATAAATTGGCAGAGTAATTTGCCGAGTTGAGAGTATTATCTGACTGCCCATATATACATATATGGATATACGTACATATATGCATATATTCCATGTCCGAGCGAGGGCAGACTTAAAAGTTATTAAGCAGGAGATAAAGTACATTTGTCATAACATAAAGTGTGAACATTTAAAAGAAGTTTTAGAAAATTTGCTGATGAATTTTCATTAAACCAAAACGAAAGAAATAAACGAAAACCTAGTCATGTTGGAATATAGCAAGTAAAGTAGGCACATTTTTTGTTTATAGAATAAATGTAATTTTTTTTAAATAAAGACAATCACACTGAAGAATTTTGGGTAAAAATTGTTACTCTCCGTATTATATTTCCTCTATTTTCATGGTAATTGCTTGTTTTAAAAATATTTCAATCAAATAAGTCAAATTTTACATCAGTCATTCAATTAGTTAATTTACCTTTATTATTTTATATAGACTTAAATTGTTTCATGGACAATATAAATGAATATTTATTTCATAGATTGATTCCTATTTAGCCAACTTTTGATCCTTCTCTCTTATTTACTACTATGTGGGCAGTCATTAGTGCCATATTGGAAAATTAAAAGAGACAAGTGGCAAATTGTGTTTAGATTAAAATAAGATTCGACTTATCTCACATCATTATGAAATTTAATAATATTATTTAATCAGTTGAATATTATATAGAAAGTGAAGAAGATTTTTAAACACAATTTAGTTTTAAAAAAATTATTTAATTAAAAAACCCTTAAACAATATAATAGTTAATGTGTATACCCAGTGTTAATACGAGGTATGCGAAAAATGAAATGTATTATTGATATTGGCGTTAATTGCGTTTTTGTCCATTTTGATTGCATTGCGGGAAATTATTTCATCATTGATTCGGGCTCAAATCGGCCATATGCCATATTATACTGCCAGATCATTCTCTAATTAGACCACTTTACTGGCTAGTTCTCACTTGCTAATCATAGGTTGGCAATCCAAAATCAAATCCATGTTACTTTAAGTCTCAATTTCAGTTTTCGCATTGATTAATTAGTAACTATAATTTGCCTGCACGGAATGCTACCTACTGCATTACAATAAAGGGTTCAATGGGGTCAGAAGTTATTATACGATCTGTAGACTTTAGATGATCATTACTTCTGACGTCATTCCGCTTGCCCTAGAATGATTTAGTAGCATAGATTAGATATTACCTCTCTCTCTATATTTAAGTGCTGACGTCCAAAAAATGGCGATCACGTTCGCATTGCTTGGCTCATGTTTTATTTAATTGCCATTTCTGTGCGGACTACAAAAAGAAATAACAAGACTTTGCCATTTAATGAAATAGTTACTGCAATCACAAAACAACAGGAACAACAATTAAAAACCTAAACAAATTTCACCCAAATGAAAATTTACATTAGATTTTTTTTTAGAACAAAATAGACAAAAGTTCAATTGAAAATGTTAAGCAGCCAAGTGCAATGTAAATTGGGACACAAAATAGCCGAAAAAAATCAAAAACAAATACAAATAAATAAACAAATGAAGCGAAAGAGAAGGCTTGCTATAGAAACAGGCGTAAAGTGAAAGAAAGTCGAGTGTCGACACCTCAAGAGACCTGGGAAGTACCGTCTCAATCAATAGAGAAAGTAACTGGAACACAAATACATATATTGAATAATGAAGTCATTAGAAAATTTATGTCTAATAACTTTGTAAATAGATTAAGTTATTTAGAATAAATTAATTATGTCATAATATGTCATAATACTTTTATTTGTTACCATAAAGAAGACTGAAATAAAAAACCAAGTTTTGTTATAAAAAAGAAATTCCTTTAAAAAAAATCCAAGTTTGGGAAACATTCTTTTCGAGATAGTGATACTAAACAAGAATGTTTACACAAGCTCTATCTCCTTTAGTATTCAAGATCTAGGTAAAACAGACAAAGGGAAATGTCTTAATCGACTCGGATCATGAAAATTTATGTTTTATGAAATGTTTCATACTTTTGGAAATGGTTTCTATTACCTGATACATACATTTTAGTGGCTTTCATATACCCTTTTACCTTTTAGGTACAGGGTAGAAAAGTATGACAAATTCTTTATTTAAATAGTAACTTGAAATACTTTGAAAAGTTTTATGAGTATATGCCTCGAATTAATAAAGAGTTTTTCCACAAAGTTAATATTATATTACAATATTATGGAATATTATCTTAATAATAAAATATTTTATTTTGCAAAATGTAAATGTAAATCTATAAAAAAAACGATTTTTACATCGATTCTCGATCAGCATCTACTCGTTTAACTCTAAGAAGTTTTCAAAATATTTTTTGATATTTTTTGAGATTTCTGCTTTCAGGCTTATATTGTATTTGATTTTTATATAAGAAGATCTCCATCGGGTTCCATTTTGTAATAAAAATTTAGTTGTTTTTGATGCATTGACAATATAGAAAGGTTTTATAGGATTTTGATCACTTTAAATTCTCTTCAAAACAAGCAACGAAAACGTTTCCTGTATATCCCATAGATACAGTCGTCAAAGAACTGCATCTTAAAATTCATTCTTAGTGAGTTTATTGTTATATTATTGATCTTAACGAGTTCATTATTAACAAATTAATCTTACTACATTCACTAAGAATGAATTGCAGATAAAGTTCAGGTTAAGCTTTTTATTTAACAATAAGAATGATATAATTAATCAATATACTAAAGTATTTTACCCATACAAGGGACTTTACTGATTTAAAGTGGATTAACTGACTATTTTCATTAGTTATGCAACTACATATGTGAATAATTAATTGAAGTATTATTTATGTTAATAATATTTTGAAATCGTTGACCCATGTCTATTCGATAGATATAGAAACGAACATGATTTTTTTTTTTTTTTTTTTTGTTTATTGCTTTCGAAATCAAACAAAATGAATGGTTAGTTTTCCAGCAATTCCCAAATTTCTGCAACTTCTCTCCAGAAACCAGCTAACGTCAAAAGGCAATCAAATGAAAAACAAAAACAACTTTGCTCCCCCCATAATCAAATTATCCACTTAACTATTACCACACAGAGCGTCGTTATTAAGATGGGCGTGATCGAAACTAATTCGATAATATTCGGAACGTTGATTACAAAATCGATAACAAACAACAACAACAACAATACTTATAATGGCAACAAGCAATTGATAATTCGCGAAATTTCTAAATCTTTTAAATCAAAACATAAACGGAAGACAAGATGCAAGAATTGAAGGTGATTGGGTTTCTTTATTATTTAAGACAAACAAAAAAAAATGTTATGGAAAAAAAAATATATAAGTGAATTGTTTTTTAAAAACCGTTCATGTACAGACGAACGCGTAAAAACTTGATTCGAAATTGCGACGCGACGATCGTTAAATCTTGTTAAATTGTATGTAAATGCCGAAAAGTAGTTTTCCATACTGACCACACGTCGAATGAGTAATGTGGCATCATCCGTCGAGCACATGGAAGCCAAATCGTATGGTATTTCCCCAAACCAAAAACCAACGTAGCAAAGGGGGCGAAGACATCCGAAATAACCAAAAGCAACACCAACAACAACAACAAAAAAAAGGCGACAAACTGGTTAAAAAACGTTAATTTTTTTGCGTTTTTTTTTTTATTTTTGGCTTAGATCAGAAGACCGGCTCAAAACAAAGCAAAACAGCTGAGCGCGAAGACAGCGCCAACGGCGACAGCGACGTTAGCAGCAGCAGCAGCGACAACTACGTAAAACGTCTGCGCCTCGATAACGTAAGAAAAGAGAAGTGACAAGTCGCTGCTGTTGCTGCTGCTGCTGCTTCTGTTTTGCTGCTGCCGCTACTCTCCCACACTCACACACTCTCGCTCTGTAAATGATCTGACTAAAAATCGAAAACTAAAACCCGTAAGTTTACCTGTTCGATCATTTCACGTCCGTGTTTTCATTCATAAGCGAGCTAAGCTGGCGATCGGACGCAAACGCGCTACAATTTATACTTAGATTAACTATCTTTAAGATTCAGATTCAGTGATCAACAAATATATCTAAACATATGTAATTCAAAGAAGAAAAAAAAGGAGCTGTAGTAGCAAAAACCCCAAAGAGACGACAAGTTTTTTAATGCAGCAGCCAAATACAAGAAAAGAAATAAAGAAACAATAAAAATAAATGTGCAAAAGTGTATAAACAATCTCTCAAAAAAACATAAAATTTTCGTATATTTCAATTTTTTATGTGTTTTTAAAACTGCAATTATGAAGGACTTTGGCAAAATGTTTGCTCGACGTTATAGTGCAGTCTGTGTTAGCGATGAGGAGGCAGGCCAACAGCATAATCCCAAGACGGAAAGCATGTCCATGCCAGATGCTGATCCTTTGGCGGCCTCCGCTGCATTGGCAGCCTTGCAGCGTGTCCAAAGGCGAAAGAGTCTCAAGGCAAATAGATCAATGAAATCGATGAATATATTGGGCAGTTTCTTCAATGAGCCCGATCAAGGCAAACATAATCGCGTACCTACACGTAAGTCTCGTCCTTAGGCTAACAAAGAACACAATAGTTAAACAGTGTGCATATGTGTGCGTGTGTGTGTGTGAGTGATTTTCTAGAGATTTCCAAAACTTAAATCAATCATTTTTTGTCTCATCTGGTTTTTTGAATTCGGCTTGCCTCTGTCTTTTCTTAAACTTGGTTGTTTATGAATTTCAAATTGAATTTCAAATTACTGCATTAATTATGAAAATTTAACTCTTTTTTTGCCGCGCATTCACGGAACAAACACAAAATAAAAAATTAAAATAGCAAAGACAAAATAAAATAAAAATAATAATGAAAAAACCAATAGTCGGCTGTTTAGCATAGCACTTTATGTTTGTTGTTGGTGATTTGATTAGCCAAAAAATGACAAAAACCAAATACAAGAAAGAAAAAAAAAACGAAAAAACAATCAATTTGACAATGACATAGTTTAGCTAAAAGTCTTCTCGAATCATCTAAAGATGCCAATAAATAAATATTTGTATTGAAAACCGTTAACATTTCAATACTTGTTACTTGTTCCGATAGTCACCCTGAACTTGACCATTATTATCAAATTCATTTCCACATTTCCATTTCTGGCCTTTAAAGCCTAACAAGTTTGTCGCCCCCTGCCCCTCCAACAAATAGCTAAAACTGCATTGAAACTATATTAAAGCGGCAGCAACTAAAACATGAAACTTTCGGGGGCTGACCTTTAGTTAATGTTGTTTTTCATTTACTTTCATTAACACCTCGCGAGATATCTGTCTCTCGATCTGACCATATACTCTCGTACTCGAGACAACAAAATTTCATACAAAAAAGGCACGCAACGTTTCTTTTCGCTCAAAAGAATTCAAGAACATTACGAAATTCGCACATTTTCAACGTTTTAACAAATTTCAAGAAAAAAGCGAGAGAACGAGAACATATCAAAAATCAACAAAGAATAACACAAAAAAAAGAATTGTATAGATAAATATATGAAGAAAAAAAAAAAGAAGAAAAAGAAAAGATTATAAATTGTTGTGTATTTGATATTATGCGAGAGTCGTCAAACATTTGTCTGAAAGCAATTAGCTCAAAATGCCTCAAGTACTTCCTTATATACATATATACAAAAAAAAAAAAAAAACAAATATTGTTTGCCTATTAAAAATTATTGAAAATGTGCAGAAAAAAATAACAACAACAACAATAACGACAATATATAAACCTAAAGACAATAAATACATATAAATAGTTAATAATCATTTGCATGGATCATTATGAAAATAGAGAATAGCTAATTTAATTTAAAAATTCTAAAAATAGCCAAGGCATAGTTTAAGTTTTTTTTTCTCTTTTTTATGTTTTAATAAATATTTTATCACAGGCAAGAAAAATACTTTTTTTTTATTAGAGGGCAGGCTAAAAAGTAAAAAAAAGTTGACTAAAATGTAAAGAAATCTTTTAATTTGTTTGTTTATGAAAAATGTTCTATGAACTTTTGGCTGTAGAAAACATAAATTTTGTATTAATTTTTATTTTATGTGAAAAATGAAGCAAGCAAGTCGTCCCTGCCGACATTGAGTATACCCTGTACCAACTAGTTATATTAAATGAAATAGAATATCCTCGAAATGGCCATTAATTTCATGCAAAATTCACTTTAACATGCAGCAACAGCAAACGCATGCTGTCTCGCTCACTCTTGCCAGCCAATGTCGCCTTGGCAATTCAGTGCAAAACTCATATAGGTATATCTCCGATATTTATTGCCCGATTTCGACAAAATTTGATCAGCTGGTCCAGTTTGGGTATATAATTAGGTGTGCCAAGTAAGAATATGATATCTTTAATACAGCTCTAGTAATACGTTTTCCCGATTTGCGGGGGCGGAAGTGGGCGTGGCAAAAATTTGAAACAAACTTGATCTGTCTGCACACTAGACGGATCTACAAACCAAATTTGGTAGCTCTAGCTCTTATAGTCTCCGAGATCTAGGTGTTCATACAGACGGACGGACAGACGGACGGACGGACAGACGGACAGACGGACGGACAGACGGACGGACAGACGGACGGACAGACGGACATGGCTCAATCGACTCGGCTAGCGATGCTGATCAAGAATATATATACTTTATGGGGTCAGAAATGTATATTTCTGCCTGTTACATACATTTTAGCGACTTTAATATACCCTTTTACCCTATGGGTACAGGGTATAAAAAGATGATGAGTTCATCAACATTTTAAACGGGAATTGCTGTGATTTGCTATTTTGATATGAAAGAATGTTGAGCAATAGAAACAATAGAAAGTTGAAATTTGATTTAAATTTAATTCGGCAAACTGTATTAAATAAAGTATATATTTTTGTTAATTAATAAATTTTTATTTTTTAATGCCCACACAATATATTGGCGGCACCCAACCAGCAAAATTTCATAAAATGAATAATAATTGGCAAAAAAAAAACGGAGTTCAGTATTCTTCCTACATAAATCAACAGTTAACAATATCGTATAAAAAATAAAAATATTTATTGTTTTTTTAAACAATCAAATCAAACTTTACCCTTATAACAAATACATACGTCAATGTCTGTGTCTGTAACAATTAGCCAGAAATTGCAATTTAGATTGTTTACTCTAGTCAAGGGCTCTAATTAAAATCTATTAATCGACTGAGCACCTGCCATAGGTGCTGGGAAATCACACTATATTTAATAGATAGATAGATGATAGATACACATTAGAGGTGAAAGTTCAATTTCAAGGAATAAAATTATAGCTTTGCAAATTGTTGTTTATGCCATTATTATTGAGTAATATGTGAAGTTTATTCACTTATGCATTTGTTGTAGAATATTGATATTATGGAAACATACAATAAGAGTAAAATTATCTAATTTATTTTATGATGTTACTCTATTAACGAGTTGCCAAAACAGGTTAACTTAAATATAGCCTAAGGAATTTTATGAATCAGAATCAAAAATTAAAAAATTTAAAGACTTTCTTAAACAATATTTGTGCTTGTGCCTGAATATTAATATACTCGTATATATGTATGTATGCATATTGAATCGTATATACTTATGTTTGACTAGACAGCCGATTAATTGCCACAAATTATAACCAAGTGCAATGTCTTGGCTTAGTGTTCTCATTAATAAATCGCTCAACTTAACACAAAAGACAAACAGAAAAGGAAACAAAGCAATAGAATAAAAAAAAAAAAAACTTGCTCACAAAAGTGGCAACAAATTTTTTATTGAATGCAAAAGAATCGGATCGCATATCGCTCACAGTTATTCATTAGGGGCGGTATCCATAAAATAAACACAATGGCGAAACAAATTCTATTTGTTTTTTCTTTTTTGAAAAACTGAACAAGTTTGAGCATTGCTGCTCGCATAAATTGCCTCAGATTTCAAAAGTGGCCTGGAGGTTATCAAAAAACATTTGCTACGAGATAAATAATTACAATAAAAAGTGCCTGTTCATGGTCAAACAGGATTGCCGACAGATTGGCTTGTGTGTGTTTTAAAATACAAATTTGCAAAAAAAATAATAAAATAAAAAAAAAAAATTATTTATGCAAAAAAGCAGACCATAGATAATACGCACACTCACAAAAAAAAAAAAAAAGAATTAAACAAGGCAAAACCAAAAAAAGATGAGATTCAAAAATAGAAGTTTGAGACATTCTACTTACGAGGGCAGATTTAAAAGTAATGATGCATCTTAGCTTAATAAGCAATTAGAGGCTTAATACTTAAGGCAGATGATTTCTTAACTAAAACATTCAAGTTTAAACATTATTTGTTTAAAATGCTTTAATGCCTTTTCGGTTCCCTTACTTACTTTTATGCCACACCTCGCACATATTGATTGAAACGCATCAATTTATGTGTAGACGCAAAAGGTGCTGCCAGGGGATAGGGGTGACTGTGTGAGAGGTTTATTGGATAGCCAAACTTTATTGTAAAGGCGTATTGATATATGCTGATCGGTGGGTTTATAAGTGCCAAAACAAGTTTAACACATCATTTTTTATTTGGCTTGTTGTAGGAATTCTAGTTCGCAATTTTGCGAATAAAAAATTAAAAGGCAAAAAAAATACCCAAAAAAACATGACAAAACCGTAAAACGAAACTGAATCTGGCTATTGCCACATGCGCCAGGCATCTGCAAAAAAGGGGCGTCAGACTAAAAAATTTTCTCTTTCGAAAGCATAAAGCAACGCAAAAACAAATAAAACTCATTAAAAATGTTTGCTTGCAGTTTAGTTATTGCCAAAGCTGTATGCAACATGTTGCAGCAGCATGTTGCAATCGATGCAGCAGGAGTAAAGCTGGCGCTGCCTAATTGTTCAGCTGTCTCCGACGCGACGTAATAAATTTACGTCAGCTTTATTTACCGGCAAGCAAGACACAAACAAGGGTTCCAAAAGACCTCAGACTCTTCTATCAGCCTTACCCCTCCTCGGGTAATTCCCTGTAGTAAAAAGTTGCCAAATCACGTTAAAGTAAATAAAAGTAAAAAAAAAAACAAAATGTTGATGCTTGACGATGATGCTGGATCATGATGATATCTAAAGTATGTGTATGGAAAGTGATTCATGTCTTAAGTACACAGAAACAAATGCGATTGAAAAGTCCAAACATGTGTGTGTCTGTGTGTGTGAGTGTGTGTGAGAAATGTTGTGTGGTTGTTTTGGCCAAGTAAATAGGTTAAGCTGAAACCAGTGACAGCATCAAAACATATAAGAAGATAGGAGGTTTGGAATGACTGGACTAGCTTTAATTGTGAAACATTTGAAAGGACTTGTAAATCTACATAGCTTAATACAGGTCACAGTGTTAAGGTGTAAAAAAAAACCGATTATAAGATTTAAAAGAGTAATTTTCATTCATTTAAAATGTTTTCCATTTGTGAATGAATAAAAGAGATCACTAGAAACTCTCACTGAAAGAAGTCCAAATGATTAACTACTTTCTATTGACCTTCATTTATTTGTTTTTTTTTTCTTCTATTTTAAATAAAAATGACTCAAATATCAATGGTTGACTGACCTTTCGAACTTTGAACATAAACAACTCTGACGTCATGACGTGACAAGGGAAATCAAATTGCGATTTAAATAGCCGGTTTCTTTTAATTTTCGTTCTTCTTTGAAGTTCTAAACAAATCGAATTGACTATAAATCATTCAATATGTTCAGGAAAACCTTTTTGATTAGACTATACAAAACATTAAAAAAATATTTTGTAATCTTAATTAAAAATCAAAAGCAAAATTCAAATGACGGCGGCGGCGGCTGCGGCTATCGTTTAAACGGTAGTCGATTTAAACAATGAATCAATGAATTGATGACGACAACAATTTGAGGGCCAAACAAAGGCAACGTACCAGCCCTTAAAAGCAGATCTCGTTTTATCTCTCTCTCTCTCTCTCTCTCTCTCTCTGTCTCTGTCTCTCTTTCTTTATGTACATAAATTTTTATTTTGTTTACAACTGTCCAAACAAAAGACTTAAGGCACAAACTTGACAGAGGTAAACACCTAGTTTTTCGACCGCCCCACCTATACCCCCTCCTTTCCATTCGCCACTATTTGCTGTTCGCGTGCTTGTCGTGCGTTGATTGCAAATAAAGTTGAGCATTCCCACGAGCTTTAAATTCCAGAGGTACAAAAAAAAAACAAAATAATGAAAAGAAAGAAAACTCTGTGGGTGGTATTTACCCCGGGGAAACGTGCCTTGAAACTCCAATAAGAACAAAATATATATATTTTGGTCTGATATTGGATATTTTGGCAAAACAAACAAAGCAATTAAACACTAACAATAGAAGAAGCAAAAACAATATCAAGAAGAGGAAAAAAAAACAAGATATCAAAAAAGAAAAAACATAGCATAATTTGCATTTTGCATTTGCGACTTTCAATTGGGGGTACAATCGATTTATTTATATGAATATATATATTTATACATATATTGTATATTTGTATAATTTAAATATAGCCCGGATTCTTTGTTCATCAAAAATTTTGACGTTTTGCACCTAACCAACAAAATACGCCAAATTATTTGTAATGCATACAAAGTGATTAATTAAACTGTGCAAATATAGATATCAAAGAAGAGACAATGAAACATATCGAACAAGAGATACTCTACAAAAACTGTTACAAGGCTTGAAGCAATGACAACTACTAGAAAATATATTACATTGATCTATTTAATGAACAGGTCCCTTTACTGAAGGACTTAATCTTTTTTATAACTTCAAAAGAATTAACTTTAACAAACTCTCAAATGAATAATGATTGCTTTACTATATTTCAAATGATTTTATATATATGTATACCCTTTATACCCTTTTCAATTCAAGTTAAAACATTAAAGCTCGTTGTGATTCAAATGAAAGTAGGTACGAGGGTGCGAGGGTACATCGCGCCGTTGACGAGACCTCAACTTTTCAGTTTGACTTTGACTTTGTGGCGACAACATCTAATAGATTAGCTAAAAGTGACAACCAAAAATCAATATATATATAGAAATATATATCAATAACAAGTGTTCGATTTACTTTGCCCATCGCTCAACATATTGTATTCATAATTATTTTTCATTATGACCGTGGTACGTCGTCGTTTGCGTCGCCAATCGCTGAAGGATTTTCTAGGTGCCCTCTATTCGCAGCGTCGTTTTTCCCTGGAAAAGTTGCGGCATTTTCAACAATTGCGCAATCGTCGACAAGTGATATGTAAGCCTCGATTGCAGATTGTTGTCTCATCTGCGGTTAGCCTAAAAACAAATTCTAGTCCCAATAATTACACATAGATCGTCAACTCACTCTATATATAGAAGACAATAAAACAAGATGGAGAGTGCAGAATGCAGCTGCTTTTGTTGAAAGGAAAATTCCGTCAAAAGAACTGGTTGCTGAAGGCATAAAAAATTTAAAAAAAAAGAAGCCAACAGCAGGATGCCAAAGAAGATGAGCAAGATAGAAGAACAAGTTCAAAGTCAATGTCATTACCGCAAAAACGAAATCGAAAAGAAAAGAACAAAAGTGAAAAGATTGGCCGCATGACGGGGCCATAACGAATACGATATGCAACCATGCGGTTATAGCCGATGATCGAGGTGATCCACAATGACTCATCATCGGTTTAATTCTAAGCAGGCATGAAATGAGAGAGTATATGTATGAGTAAAGTAAAGAGATTATCTGTAGAGTGACAAGTTGAGTTTCCAGTTAATTAAAGTTCCTTTACATGAAAGTGAGAAATGAACCAAACCAAGGATAACACTTAAAATCATAAAGCAAACTCTGAAAGATCAAGTTTCACTCTACTCAGTTGCCTGTGGATAGTATCTAAATATAGACGAAAGAATTCTTTGAGAGACACACCCCTAATAGATTTTATAGAGTGGTTTTCCAACCGAAGCTCTTGTAGTAACTTCTTCTGACCAATTTAAAGAACAATGAACGAAGAAAAAAAAACAAAAGTCCAAAGGAATAAATAAAAGGTAGTCCCAGCATGACAATTTAAATGTTGATGGCTTGAAATGATAATCAGTAACCAGTTCAGGTTTCTCTCACCAACAGTGGTTGGAGAACATAATGGTTCTCTAGCATCATCATTGTGGTGGCGTGATTTGAATGCACGTGTCTCGGCCACGCATCGCGAGATTATTTTTTTTTTTTTTTTGCTCATATCATTAGAGGGGCACTGTGAGGGCTTAAGTGAAGGGACTAGGAGGTGTGAGGGAGGGAGGCTTTTTAACGAGAGACAAGTTCTTGACCAAATGCAACTTGGACAACGGGAAAAACAAGTTGCCTGACTAACCATAAAGACTTTTGTTTTGCCGATTTAATGAAGATATTTATATGCACGCATACACAAACATTCTATATCTATATATATATACATATATGTATGTATATCGGGGCGGTGGCTATGTCATATACCCGGCTCTCAGTCAGTATTTTTTTCATAGTAAATAAAATTTACAAAGTGCATTACGAATTATTTAAGTTGCTTACATATTGTATATATAAAATCATCTGATTGACTATCCGATCAGCTGTCTACAAACTGTCTACAGTTGTCTGGACTTCTGTCATGTTCAGACATAATGCCTCTCTCATAGCCAATTAACATAATTCCAAGTGTCAGTCAAGGCACAGTCGAAAGTGTCAACAGACTGTGTCCACACATTTTACACTCTTTGCTACTGAATCCGAAAAAATCAAGGTCGATTTTTTTTCGAAATGGAATGTAGTATCACTACATGGAATATCTACATCTACAGATGTGACTATACATACAATGCATACAACTGAGGATATATATATTAAATATACAATACAATTGTTTAGATCATACAAAATGATATGAACATAAAAGACTACAAAAATTTATTTTCAAATAGAGATGTACCGAAGAGAAACAAGCGAAAAATGGTTTCCTTTACCAACAAAAAACAAAAAATGTTAATTATATAAATTCCTACCAAGTTTACTGACTTTACCAACTTAATTTTTTAAATGGTATGCAAAAATATAAATGGGAATTAAGATAAGTTTTAAAGTTAAGTAATTTAGATCGAAATGCTTAATACATATGTATGTAGATATATTCTTTGATATATCGAAATGTTCCTAATTTACATCTTGTTCAAGGACAGATTATGAATGCAAATAAATTGGATACATTTACATCTAGAGTCTTCTTGGACTTTTGTGACGTCAGCAAGAATCGACGCGTGTGTGGAAAAAAGAACAGAAAATACATTTACTTATTAGATTATGACAATGATTAACATATTTTCATGCAAATTTCATAACCATATTTTTAAAGTTTATTTTTTTTTTTTTATTTAACTATTTAAGAGTTTTTCTTTCTTTTTTTTTTTTGTGTATTGCGAGAGCGCGCGTGTGTCTATCACACGTGCTTACCTATTTATGTATGCATAATTAAATTGTGTTTTAATGAACTTAATGAGGAAATTTATATGTACTCAGCGATTGATCTCTGTGCCTTCTTATTTTTTGATATTTGCAGGCGCCTTTTTGTTACTGGCCATCGGATTTTTGGCTATAACAACAGCGGTGCTGGTTAAAGTATTTCAACCCTACGATTTGATATTCAAATGGGTAAGTCCAAGACCAAATTGACATCCACAAGTGTTTTGCATTTAACGGCCGTCCTTAGCCTTTTCATCAAATTGGTTTTTGGCCAATTATGCGTTCTAAGGTCTAATACATAGGCACGTACATATGTACCTACATACATATATAAACAAACATACGGACCATTTAGGTGCATTCCATTGAAATCGATTTATAGTCCAAATACAATTTGACCAATATTCTCATTTTTCCGTCTCTTTTCAATTTGACAGAAATTGATTATGGCTGATAACGGTGAAATTTTCAATCTTTGGGCCAAACCACCAGTCGATTTGTATATTAAAATTTATTTGTTTAATATTACCAATGCGGAGGCATTTCTAGCAGGCCGCGAAAGGTTAAACGTGGAACAAGTTGGTCCTTACGTGTACAAGTGAGTAATTTTAAATTAGTTTAAAGAAATCAGAAAAATAAATAAATAATTTTCATAATTTTAGGGAAATAATGACTCATGAGAATATCACATTTAATGAGAATAATACCATGTCCACGACTCCAAGTCATCCTTTGGTCTGGCAAGAGCACATGTCCGAGGGACGCCGGGAAGATGATCAAGTTGTCATGTTGAATATTGCCATGCTGGTAAGTTAATTAAACGAATTTGTTATTGATAAAATATGTTTAGTTTTCAACTAAGTAAAATATAATCAAACATAAGATTCCCAAAATGTATCTAGAGAAATTTTTAATCGTTTAGATTTTACAAACAATCTCAGGACTGAACTTTGAACATTTTATATATTTTTTTTAGTTAGTCGATGATCAAACTTAATTTCTGTTTCTAAAAAAAAAAAAAAACAAGATCTATAAAAATACAAGGTTTAATAAAAAATAGAAATTTTGCACTTATATTAAAATTTTACAAATTTCACTATGTAATAAATACTTGAATTATTCACATAAACAAGATAATAATAACAACAATATTTGTTTGCCTTGCAATAATTGGGAACGCCCATTCAAAAACTTCCTGACATAAAATGAGCATCATTTCTCATTCTACTTTCGAACTTTCCTAGAACGGTAATAAGTGCCCATTATAATGTAATTCAAATTATAACTGACTGCTGAAATTACTGACAGCTTATTTGTCAATATCGATAGACAGTAATTACTGCCTATCGATAGCTTATTATGCAAATTAACAGTTATACCGCTATATACTATTGGCAAAACAATGGCAACAAATGGCCCGAGGCAATCGCGTGCCATGCACATGATGAAAAACAATAATAATTTCCGCTGTGAAAATAAAACAAGTCAGAGTATGTGTGAAGGGGAAAAAATATATATATATATGTATGAACATATACATATGTATTTAGAGAGAGTGGGATGGAATCAACTCACGTTTAGGTCAATAAACGTTACAAATAACAAAAGCAATAATATATTATATAGAATAAAGTTATAACGTAATTACAATACCCTTAAAAACTTGTGGTTTTTTAAACCAGATCAATGTTATGTAACCTGTGGCATATAATTAGTTGAAGCTGTTATGAATTGTACATATAAGTACATATATTAAAAAGTGGTTACTATTATGTTTGTTAGTTTGTTAATTTATTTATTATTCCCCTTTAACTTTTTTAGCTTTTTTAAATTTTACATGTATCTTTTTATTGCTAGAGTATAATTTGTTTGATGTGCCAATTAAAAGGAGCGAGACATACCCTTGTTATCTAGAGCCATCCCACTCTTTCGCCATTTCTTAATTGCAATTTAATGTTTTTGTTTGTTTAGTACATACATTTATATATTATTATACATATATGTATATATATTTGCTTTGTATTTGTGGGCGTGTTTGTTATTGTCAAACGACTGGCAGTAATTTTTATTGATTAATGTAAGCATTTCCCCATTTGAAATCGTAAACAATTTCAAAGTATTAAAACAGAGAGTAAGCACAATTTTAAACAATAATTAATAGTTGATTTTATGATATTTCAATTAAAAGCATTTCAAATTAGCATATAGCTGTAGCGATTTATTTTTTTTTTTTTTTTAATTTATGAAAGAAAAAAATATATAATTGAATCACAGACCGATTTCCAAGTTCTGGTGAGGAAGCATTAGTAGATTATACGTATATATAGTATAGCAGACATATTTTTGTTTGATCCGGGTCCAATCAAAAATACGTTGAATAATGCATTGTGTCTAGTTTGTCAGTCTATCGCAGGAAATACGTAATTAGTGTTAATTAAATGTTATATTTATTAACTGTAATGGGCGGGCAAAACGAGCTACTAAACAGCAAACTTAAATTCAGTTAATACTATAAAGAAAATGAACTTCTTAGCCAACAACAAAAAAGAAACTTCGAGTAATCTCTGTCCTAACTCAAAATTAATTTATGTTTAATCTTGTTTTCCTGTAGGCCATTTCCCATTTGACTGCCCAACATCCATTCTTCGTACGCATGGCTCTTAAGGGACTCTTTGTGAGCACCAATTCAGAGCCATTGGTTCGCATGACTGCCAAGGAGTTCATGTTCGGTTTTCCATCAGCTTTAGCCACATTGGGAAACACTTTTCTGCCCAATTGGATATCCTTTGAGAAAGTTGGCCTTATCGATCGCATGTATGATTTCTCTACGGACTATGAAACCTTCTATACTGGTGTACCAAATCCAGCATTATCGGGTCTATATGCCACTTATCGTGGTGAGACAACATTACCTCAATGGGAAGGTGATCACTGCAGTAACATTGAGTATGCATCGGATGGTACAAAATTTAGAAGTTTCATACAACCCAATGAGACGGTGAAGTTCTTTAGAAAGAGCATGTGTAGACCAATCAATTTGGTAAGTTGAACAAATGTAGTTAAAATAAAGGAAAATATTTTAATTATTTATCCATTTACAGTATCGTGTGGGTGAGGAGAGAACCTTTGGCAGCCTAAAGGGATACAATTATGTCTTCGAAGATAATGCTTTTGATAATGGGGCTGTCAATGAGGCCAATAAATGTTTCTGCCGGAAGGGTAAGTAAAACTTATTCACAAAAATTTCACAATTTAAGGAAAGAAAGAAAGTTTTCTTTTGCTAAAAACCGGTTGTAACTTTGTTTCTTGATTAGAAGATCTAGAAATTTCGAAATAATTAAACAAATACAGCATCATTAGTTAACAATGAATCGAAGTTTAAAATTTGAATATTAATTTATTCTTTTTTTTTTTTTGTTTTAGTCTAGACAATGTTAGTTGTGCAAAAACCATGTGATTTTAGTTCTCAAGATCTAACTTAGTAATCTATAGACGGAAAACTAGTTCCAAATAAATCTTTAAATATTAATTATTAACTAATATATAGATTTTAGACTTTCTATAAATAAAGATATAATTAAACCAGTTTCGAGTAAATACAAATTTTTTTTAAATGCAATTCTCGTAATTTCTCTTATCTATATAGACATATTGTCAGCATTTACAACTTAACTCTCTAAGTCGGTTAGTTTATGATCAAGCTTCGAATCATTTTAATTGCTTAGTGCAAAGCGCAAAAAATTCTTGTTTTTCCATTCGATACTGTTGTCGAGCGTGTCGGCTCATTGTTGGCCCGCTGGTTGATGCTGGCTATTGGCTGCTGGCCGTTGGCCCGGGCCTCAGGTTGTAGAGTTAATTGATCCCCACATAGTTTCCAATGTTTACGGAAAGTTTTGGTTTTCTGCCACTAGAATAAAAATTTTAAAAATATTCCATTACATTAAACTTGTGACGCAGACACACATGCGTGTATCACGTTTCTTTATTTTTTTTTGTTTTGTTTTTATTTTTTTGCAATTTAAATTAGAGTTTACGAAAATCTGTATTACCAGTATTTGTACTATATTATCTTAATCATCGTCATGGACAGCAAAACAGAAGGCCTTGCCTCATGACAATGTCATATGGCAGTTTCCTATGTACTTGCGAATACATTATTGTTGAGTCATACCTGAATGATACTTATATTCATTCTCTCTCTCTCTCTCTCTCTCTTGCCATTTATACAGGTGATTGCCAACCGGTGGGACTGATTGACGTCACTGATTGTTATTATGGCTTTCCAATCTCGCTAAGTTTCCCCCATTTCATGAATGGCGATGTGGGTCTACAGGAGAATGTAACTGGCATGAATCCAGATCCTGAACAGCATTCAACAGCATTTGTCATACAACCGGTAAGTGTCCTTGGCGGTGGCCACAACGAGATAAAAACAATGCAATTAAATGCAATGAAAATTAGTAAAGGCAACACGAAGATTCTATACTCTACAAGTTAATAAGTGAAGCAAACCTATCTTACAGAAATGGAGCAATTTCTTGCAAAACTATATACTGTTTCTAAATATACTTCAACAACTATTAACTTGTTTAGATATAGATATAGTGTTAGATTTCGTATTTCATGTAGTTCCCATTATACATATAAGAAGATTAGTTTCGGATACTTTAACCAATTGGCCTGTAAAAATAGTAAGATATATAATATAGTCTTATATTCAATGTAATTACTGTAAACTTAAGTTCGAAAATGAAATTTAATCCGGGAAACTCACACCGAATAATCTGTAGATACAATCCTAGATGATATAGTAATTTTTTCAATTTTACTTGAAAGAAGTCTTATAAAGAAAGTTTTATACAGGAAACTATATTTAAAAGATGAGAGGTGAAGATCAATAATATATAGGTAATAAATACTTTAGAAAAGTCAGAAGGATAATCTACTTTAACCAAAATATTATCAAAATCAGAATACCCATAGCAAGTGTATTTAAATGTTTTTGTTGTTCTTCTCAATTTTCCATTAAAAGCCGGCAACTTTCAAAGTGTCAATCAAGAACCGTTAAAAAACATAGCATCAGCAACAAAAACAGCAATAGCAACAACAACATCAACATAAAAAAATCACAAAATTCTAGGCAATTTTTCATCAAGTATGCATATTAAATGTTATAATTATAAATTTTTGCGTTTAAAACATGCAATAGTTGTTGTTGTTGTTTCATCTGTCACTAAACACCGCTGGGTGCCAATCTCCCCTTTGCCTTTGCCTCTCCTCTTCGCTTCTGGATTGGCAATTTTCAGTTGAATTTAGTAAAATTGATTTTATTATTGTTTCGTTACTGTTTCGCAATACATTTACATTTCCGGCTAATTAAGTTAACCGTTAAAACTGGTCACTAGTCACGCTCTGGTCAAAATCTGGAACAGGAAATCAAATCTATAAATTTAAAGCACCTACGACGATAAAACTAAATAATTATTTGTTAAGATTAGCACTCAATTGTCAGACATAAATCAGTAGCAAATTTATGTTAATACTTTTCTACTTGCTTCCGTTGTACTTAGTTATTATCTATTTTGAACCGGAAATAAACGAAACTGATTGACAGGTACTTTATACACTAAACTTTCAAGATTTGAAGGAATCTTACTTTTAATTCTTAATTAACCGTTATCGTATCCCATAATTTATCGGTGAACCAGTTCTCAAGAACAATGAAAGAACCGTAACAATTCAGTGTTGAAAACAAACACCCTTTTGCGACCCCTTTAAACATGTGAAACATCTTATTTGGTGTACATGTTTTTGAGGTGATTAAACATTTTTTAACAATTTTCACACTTCTCCCATATCAAAAATTGCAATCAATCAATATGGACAGTCATTAAATAGCAATTTCGCCTTAAGTGTTACCGGTTTTCACCATTGAAACCAGGCAACAGCAACGTCGAAAATAAACGTATATAAATCACAAAGGACAACAACTTAGCCAGGCCTATATTTAAGCCCCAATTAAATGAAAATTAGGCCAAGTTTAACCAAAATGATGTCGTACTTGGTTAACAACAATTTACTAACTAATTGGTTTTTATTGCTTTGTAGGAATCCGGTCTGCCGCTCTCGTTATCCGTAAAAGTACAAATCAACATGCATTTCAAGGACCTTAGCAATTATCCGCAAGTCTCCAAGTTCAGTCACCTGACCGCCCCCATGCTCTGGTTTGAAATCGTAAGTACTTAAGGAAGATAATTACAAGAAAGAATTTATATAATAATTTATACAAAATGTTTTCGATTTGTTTAGATGATGCCCAAATTACCTGATTCCCTGGACACACGTTTCAATTTCTATTTAAATCTCTTGCCGTTGGTCAATCCCCTTGGTTTCTGGGGCGCTTTGCTCTTGGGTATTGCCCTTTTGGGTTATGCCATCACTCGTGCCACTCTACATATGTCTAGTTATGCCCGTCAGGCTTCAAATATCTCCGATGGCAAATATGCTCGAGCGAATCTTCTACAGAATCTAACTGGTGTTGGATCAGGCGCTGGCAACAATCAGGTCTACAATCCCTGTGAACTAAAGTTACTCGATGATATGCCAGGTGGCAAAAAACATGTAATCATTCGATCAGATAATGAAGATCAGGAACACTTGCAAGAGCGTCGTCGTCAATCCGCATATGCTTTGGAATTGGAACCAGCTCTATCAGATGAGGAGGAGGCAATTAGTGGCGCTTGCAGCAGCGATGAGGGTAACGAGTGCGATACAATCACACTAAGTCGCAACTCCACCACATCCAGTTCGTGCATAGAAGTGGAGCATTGTGGCGATGATGATGATATATGCATTGACTGTTTCGATGATCAGGATTTGGATGCAGAGCGGCATAGCATAAAAGGAGAGTCGGCGGGGGCCAAGCAACAAGTAAGTGGCAATTAGTGATGCAAGTTTGAAGTGTTTCAAGTCAAATTTAGATAGTTTTTAGAGGAATAATTTTTGATCGCTTTTTCGATTTATAGTTCCCTTTAAGAGCTTTCTATTGTTATAAACACTTTATTAAGATCAAAAATTCGTAAAAAGAAGTTCTCACTTAAGCACATGGCAAAGTTTTGACAAACTTGCATATTTGATATCATTCAAAATCTAAAGTGCTTTCAGATATTTCCTAGTAAATATATATTTTATAGATTTCTTGTGAACCATTTCGTTCATCTCTGAAACCGTAAGCCAAGTTATGTCATTTATATATGTAGGTGAGATCTAATTTTAAAACCTCCCGCCTTGTAAGGAAATCAAAGCGCCAAGCTGTCTAACGTGTCTGTAGCTGCGACTGCGCCGAGAGTGGTTGTTTATAGCCAAATTTACGAAGGCATTAAACAAAATTCATTAAGCCTTGGCAACAGTAAATAAAAAAAAAAATAATAATATAGAGAAGAAAGCAAACCACAAGCCGAACTCGTTTTTGGTTTGCCAAATAATCTGCACGCGTTGGATTTATTCGCTCACATGTTTTAAACAAAAAAAAAAAAATACAAAAAAAAAACCCCATAGAAAGAAAAATTCTGGGTGGGGAATTTGACTTGAAACCGAATTTGATAACAATAATATGTTAATTAATCGCTAAACTCTTCGCCTTGCTTTCTTTTCTTTTTAGTTGGCCGTCAGCTTTGCCAGCAGCGGATTTGCCAGTTCACCTGCCTCAGCCCAAAGTTCCAGCTCTCAAGTGAATGTGGACAGCACAAAGAGTTGGATGCCCTACGCCCATCCCGAACAATTTGGCGGGACAATGAGCAAACATGTTTAGAATCAAGAATTTCTATAAGTTTAGCTTAGCTTATAGTTTCTTCTAGGTTGTCGGTTAAAGTTAGACAATTAGTTTAAGCTGAATAGTTTAGTTCGGGTATCTAGTTCTTCTCTATTTTCGGGTGGGCAACATCAACGCTGCTTTTTTAAATTTTTTTTTTTTTTTTGGTTTTATACAGCAATTTATGTTAGTGTAAATAATATGAAAACCAAATTTTCTGGTTTTATTACTGTGATAGCTTTAGAAAACAACAGGAAGAAAGAAAGAAAGAAAGAAACGTTTACAGTTGTCCCAACAGAACAACGGAACAAGAAAATAATAAACAGACCCGTACATACTATATCCTTTGTATATAGCAGAACACTATCATTTTAAATAATGATATTAAGTAAACTTTATATGGCCTTATTTATATGCAAGTATATATCGAAGTCGATATACAGTTTAAGTTAGTTTGTAAGTTTCGTTCGCATGCCGCCTCCATGAGGCATTAATCAAAACGAAAAAAAAAGAACAAAACATAATTTGAATTTAACTATGAATTAAAGCAAGTTATTTATATAAAAGAAAACAAAAATAAGAAAATTGCAACGAAATGTGGTACAAGTTGCTAAGAATTGCTGTGATTTTGTATTGAAAGAGAATTTAATCGTGCAACATGCACTAAGAATTTGCACTGAGAAATTCATTATTATCTTAGCCTTAGCAAATAAAAGCGATATTTTAATTAAAAACTTAAAACTGTTTTGATTTAATGACACAATAGTGTTATGGGATCCTTTCGAATCCACTGTTGAATCAAAAAAGGACGTTTTTAGAACAAACACTATTGGATTTAAACGGATTTTCATTTATTTACTAATGGAGAATATTATATAAAATCTAGAAATATTGATGGGGGTATAGTAATTTTACCTGTGACGACTGATAATTAAATTCACAATTCAAATTAGAAACATAATTTCAAGCCCATTTGTTTGGGATATCTTTTTTTTACCAACAATAAAGCCATAAACAATAAAGTATTGTTACAATAAAGTATTGTTTCTGGCTTTAATGTTGGTAATATAAAAGGGAATGCGCATGGAACTCAATATTTTAGATTTATACGATAATTAGAACTTTTGATTTATTAAACTCTAGTAGGACTTCCCGTTTGTAACCATTATCAAGTGAAATCACTCCAATCCCTACAATCCTATTATGGAAATAATAAGAATAAAATTTTTGGAATCCACATCGATACTGTAATCTTTATTAGCCTTTAAATATATAACTAATATTTTATTAAACAACTATAATTATTTAATCGTCGTTAGTAGCGTTAATATTTTTTGTTTTTTTTTTCAAATTTAAAAAGAAATGAGAATTTCAAACAAAGGTTTATAGTTGAAAATTAAACGAAGTTTTATATTTAATAAGCAAAAAATGAGATACGATACGTTGATCTTAGCCATAAGTAATAGAAAACTAAAATTTGTAACAGAATAAGAAACAGAAAGTTTAAATTTATTTCGCGGATGCGAATCGATCATTTTTTTTAACCGATAACTATCGATTACTTGAAACTTGAATACGCTTCTATTATATGAGCAGGTATGTGTGGAACCTTAATTTGCTCATCTTATATGAACTCTTGCAAGGTGTGAAACTTAAATTTGCCCCTCTTAGATGGACATTGTGTGACTTTGTTCTGTAAATTGTTGCAATTATTAAGAATCTTAGATTTAAGGAAGTTTGTTTTTGTGTTCCATGTCGTGACAGTGCTAATTTTGCAAGTTTTTGAAACCAAATTAAGACGTTTATTGGATCAGTCGGCAATTTAAATGAATTCATTCTGTACACATCAACTGAGATCCCTTACTTTTTAAACAAAAGTAATGCCTTACTTTTTCTCATGAATTCCAATTGGGTTGCCACAAGATAAATGCCAAATGCAACAATTGGTCCAAATATTTTCATGTGGCTAGAGAAATATTCCCTCGGTAATAAATGTCATTTAAAAATTGTACAGAAATAGTAATGAAATATTTAACGTAGCCAGAAAAAGCCTTTGAATATCAGAACGGCGCAGGGGCGGCACAAAGACAGTGAGCAAGAGAGAGGGAATCTAGTGTAAACAATTTCAGAAACCTTTGGACTGTGTTGTGTGAGTGTTTTTGTTGTTGTTCCTGTGTTTTGACTTTTACGCTCTCACTTTCAAAGCCAGCGTCAACGTTGACGCCAGCAGCACAGCCGGCCGAATGGGTCGTTTACAGACCTCCAGCTCCACACTTTTAAAAATTCAGTTAAGAAACCGAAAACCGGTCGCTTAAAAACAGTTAACGTTGCTCTCTTTGTTAATGCACTTCTGTCTACGTGGACCCAAACAATTTTGATAATTGTTTTGCCTGCTTTCAATTTAGTTGATTGCCAATTGTGAGTGGAGCCCAAGCTCCAGTGCCCACTGCTTCTGCCGGCGTTAATCTTGAGGCAATTTTGTTTTTTGTTTATCGCTTTCTAGTTGAGATTATGTACAAATATCAAAGGTGAAAAACCCCCTATACACAAACACCTGCATGGACTAAACCCATTTGTTGCTTCAAATCTCTTTTATTTTCTAGCTCACCCATCGATTTTACCCAGATTGAGCAACCCAACGTTGAGATGAGATTCCTTAGCCAAGGTCGGATTTTCTGGAATTTAGTAAGACTTTTTAACACGCATCTTCTCTGTTCCATTTAGTTAATATTGTTTTGCTCTAGACCAGGAATTCCGTTGCACATCAATCACCCAATGCCGCTGGCAAGCTACATCCCGCCAGCTATAGTAGTAGCAAATCATCAGATCCTCCAGCAGAACCCAGGGATAAGAAGCAAAGTTTATTAACCTATCATGTGTTGCCATTAAAGGAGACAATGGATAAATTTACGGCAACCGTTGAGCCTTTGCTAACTCCTGTGGAATTTGAGCAGCAAAAGAAAATCAATGAGGAGTTCCTTTGCACCGAGGGCGATAAACTGCAAAAACTTTTGGAAGCTGCCGGTGCTAAGGAGAAAAACTGGTTAGCCCATCGTTGGTTGAAGGCTGCCTATTTGCAATATCGTGATCCAGTAACAGTCTTTATTAGTCCTGGCATGACTTTTCCACGACAAGAATTCAAGGACATCAACGCCTTTTTGGATTACTCATCCAAAGTGGTATATGGTCTGGGTGAATTCAATGATCTTGTCAAATGTGGCAAGATTCCAGTTGTGAAAATGGGCAAAAATGAACTTGATAATGGGCAATTTGGCAAAGTATTTGGAACTTGTCGCATACCGAAAAAAGTCACCGATGAAATAGTTTATAATCCTAGATCCGATTACGTGGTGGTCATCTATAAGAATCATGTAAGTTTGTATAGAAAAAAGCATAGATTGATCTATAGATACTATTTTTCGGATTGTTATGCAGTTCTACAAGCTGCGTATCTATAATAACGATGGTGAACTACTATCTGCTGCCTGTTTGCGTGATCAGCTGCAAAAGATTATGCAAAGCGAAAAGGAACATGGTGTACCCTGGGGTATTCTAACCACTGATAATCGCGATAATTGGGCAGAATCGTATGAGCAAATTTGCAAACAGTCCGGCAATAAGGAGTCTTGCGCAACAATTCAAGGAGCCCTCTTTACTGTCTCCCTGGATGAGTGCACAAGTCTACCAAAGGGCGAGGAGGCAAATCAATTGATTTTAGGTCTTATTCATGGCGGTGGTAGCAAAATTAATAGTGGCAACCGTTGGATGGATAAAACCATACAGCTGGTGATTAATCCCAACGGAAATGTAGGTTTCACCTATGAACATTCACCGGCTGAGGGTCAACCCATAGCCATGATGATGGATTATGTCGTTAAGAAGATGTAAGTTGGAATCCAGTTAAAATTCGCTAAATGTTGCATTTATTTATGTATTTTCATCTATCAGGAAAGAGGATCCCAATTTTGGTAAAAGCGGTGCCGCAAAAACTGATGAAGAGGCCAAAAAACTTAAGTTCTCTGCCCCAGATGAAAGTCTTCAAAAATCTATATCTACAGCATCTGTAAATGTTGATAAATTGGTTGACAAATTGCAATTGAAGGTCCTTTACTTTAAGGCCTATGGCAAAGGGTTTATCAAGAAGCAACGCCTGGGACCAGATAGCTTTGTCCAAATGGCTCTTCAGTTGGCTTTCTATAGGTATTTATATACTAATCAGTTCAGAAAACATAACATTTATATACTTTTTATTTTATAGATTGCATAATGAGCCCGCTGCCCAATATGAATCTGCACATTTACGCATCTTTGAAGACGGACGAACTGAAACCATACGCTCTTGCTCCAACGAGTCATTGAAATTCTGCAAAACCATGGTGGATTCAAAGGCAACTGCTCAAGAAAAGGCTGACTCACTGCGTGCTGCTGTGTCCGGTCATCAGGCTTATGCAAGATTAGCTCTGCAGGGCCGTGGTGTTGATCGTCATTTGCTGGGCCTAAAACTAATGGCCATTGAAAACAGTCAGCCAATCCCGAAGTTCTATTCATCTCCTGGTTTTGTCAAATCGGCAAACTTCCGCGTCTCCACCTCCCAAGTGGCAACTATATACGATGCCTTTATGGGGTATGGTCCAGCTGTTGATGATGGTTATGCCTGTTGTTATAATCCACGCGAAGATGATATGATTTTGGCCATCTCCAATTGGCGTTTCAGCGTAACGGATCCAATAAAGTATGCCCAAAGCCTGGAGAGCTCGCTCTGCATGATGAGAGATGTGTTGGAGCAAGCAAAGCCTCCTCAGCCAGCCCCTGCAAAGTCAAAGTTGTAAGAGCTGCAGTCGAAGTATTTGTTCCGGACCCAGTTGTTACAGAGATTAGACACCGTTTTATAAATTTACTCATTTTTTAAATCATGTACATAATGTGAGAAGAATAAAATTCAAGATAAAAACTAGAAGGATGGTCTAACTTCAGCCGTGCCGAAGTTCTTATACCCTTGCAAACTGTAATTATAAAGCATATAAAACATGTTAAACTAATATTGAAAGTTTGAACCTTGAGGAGAAATTCAACAAAAAAATTTTTTGCTCTGATTGTTCCTATGGGAGCTATAGCATATAGTCAACCGATTTGGCTGAAACTTAGCACAGACATTTTTAGATATACTAAACTTCCAAATTTCATGACAATCGCAAAAATCGAAAAATAACCAAGTGCAAAATTTCGGCTCTGTAGCTTTAAGTGTCTCGGTGGAGATGCTGTTGATCCAGACAGACGTAGAAAGCTTAACTCAGCTCATTGTGCTGATCAAGAATATATATACTTGATATAGTCGGAAATGCTTCCTTCTATGCGTTGAAAACTTCTGAACAAAATTAATATACCCTTGCAAGGGTATAAAAATGCTTACAAACTGACGAATGGGATCAAACAACTGGGCTAAAGATGCTGATCGAGAATATTGTATATATATTGCTGGTTTTAGAATAAACACAGCTACCTTTTTTTAAAAAACTGTAGTTTGGAATGCAATAATTGTTCCATAAATTTATTTGATCACACTTTGAAACTTCTTTAAAAAACGTCAGCATTTTCGAATATATAATTGTATATTGGAAAACTCTAAAAATGTCTATGCTATCAAGTGGATTGAAATAGATGTCCAAGGCCATCTAAAACCAAGCTTCCTACCTACTTTTGGTTTTATCTCTTGGGTTTTATATTTGATCAATTATTTCAAGTCAAAAATATAAGAACTATTTTTTAATTGAAACAGGTTTATTTTCATGCAAATTACAACGTATGGGTCGATTCTTAAACGTTTGAACTTCCCTTTTTTGACTGGCCTTGCCCCAGTCCTAGGGTAACTCCGCCACTGATAAATGAACTTGACGTTTCTAAGTCCTAAAGTTAAGTAAGTAATAATTTTCGAGCAAAGTGTGAGAAAAAAAATGAGAAAGGATTCTGTATTGAGCTTAGACTAAAGACCCAATGGTTTTCGAATCGAAAGATTCCCAATCAGATAAAAAATTTAGTTCCAGAACAGATATTTAGAAGATCCGGAGGCATATAGAAAACACAATTACTAACAAAAATGATGTTAAAAATATTGAATTAACTACAGCAAAAGTATTCATTTTGTTAACAGTGTATTTGTCAAAAGAAAAGTGGCTCAGGCATACATTATTTTCTTTTTATCTCATTAATTTATGATAGTTCCAGTCAAGTCTTAGTCCTTTTTGCAATGATAACAGCCACAGGATGTGGCACTCTTGAATGTGACATTTCGCAAGCCTTCAATGCATAAAACTCGCCGCTGAATCTGAAAGAAGAAAGAAGTTTACATAATAACCAATTTATATATATTATAGTAGATTCCTATTACCTCTTCGGATTTCATCATGTTGCAACATTGACCAACGCTGACCACTGGTTTGGGTGTTCTAAAGAGGCCTGTTAAAGAAGCTCCTTGCCATGGCACCGAGGGCACAGCATAAGATTCACAAAATCCTCGACAAGCATTGGTTGTAATGGCAAATTCTACACAATCGGGTATGGATATTTTGCGAGTATGGCCAACTTTGTGACAACCAGGACGTAACCAGACATCTTTCAAAGTCGATTCAGTGGGTATTAGAAACCAAGAACAGCAGCCGAGCAACAAAAGCAACAACTGAGACGGCCTCATCTTGTCTAACTATTGGCTGACAAAGGATGTGCCATGGGTTTTTATACTATGCGGCGGGTGGTGATTCGTCGACTGCGCAGAGTTTAAACCAAGGAGGGATTAACTCAATGGGCTGCATCTAATGGGGAGCAGTATTCGGTATGGAGTTACCTTAAATATTCATGCATTTTTAACGGATTAATGGTATGGAAAAGAAAAAACCCTTTTAAAAGATTTCTAAAAATACAAATTTTTGTTGGTGCTATTAAGATGTACATTTAAACGTGATGAGGTTTTTATTTATTCCATTTCGTAATAAATATTGTTAAATAAATACTTTTTTCTTGAGAGGAAACATAGATTTGGGAATTTATCTACTAAGTTGACAAAACAAGATTTAAAAGTTATTTTGAATTAACGCCTTTTAGATTTGCCTAAAAGATGGCAAACATTTACATAAATTGAACTGGTTCGATTTTGAACCTCAATTTTATCTAATTTTGCAGAAAAGAAGTTTAATTTTTGAGATTAAATTGCTAATTTTTGCTTAACTATTTCAAAATCTGGAAAAAACATTCACCGAAAATTCGTTCTGTTACTGTTCTGTATGACATTTGGGTACAAAAATCCAAATTATTCGAATAGAACTGGTTCAATTCTCAAAAATTTGATTTTTATCTAAGTGGGCGCATCGTTTTCGGTTAAGTATTATTAAATTCGGGCTCAGTAGCCCTATTTCGTTTGTTACGAGAAGTGTCTCGTTGTTGTTGATTAATTATCGAACATTATTCCTATTCCAATAGTTGAATACGGAGACCTCTCCTCCACATAAATATACAAAATATCAAAAAAACGCGTTTCAATTGGTGGGATTGCTGATCGGCACATAGATTGGATGGCCATCATCTAGCCTAATAACTAATCCACAAGCTCTTTTATTAGACAAGGACCAGGAGAATCAAAAGACCCAACCCGATTCTCGCAATGAATCGGAATATAGGCAACGCCAATAACAATCATGCTAATCATTTGCATGGCGTAAACGAGGGCGGTCTATTGGTGGCCCTAGCACCGGAACTCTCGATTGAAACAATGGATGTAGATCTCATAGATGCATCATATCAAGGAGATGAACTCGCCACCATTAGTTGTAATCCAGCGCTAAAATCTTCCACCAAATCATTGGCACCCACTGTGAGCGATCAGGCCCTAAATACGCTCAATGAATTACGGGAAGCGAATCTTTTGTGCGATGCACAGATTTCAGTGGGTGAACAGGCATTTAATGTACATCGCGCCATAATGTGCTCATGCAGTTCGTATTTTCGGTGAGTTGGCCTTGGGTTAGAATCTCCCAATGGCTAATAGGATACAGCTGGAAACTGTAAAATTCCAGTTAGAGTTTAAGCATCAAATATTTGATGCAATTACAGTTAATAGATTAAATATGGATACGTTTATTTCGCGATCTTTGGAGTAGATAGATTGTGTGAAAAAAGAGAAAAGCATGTCTATATATGCATGATTCTGTCCTATAATGTTGCCTATAATGAATCTGTAACCTAACTAGTCGGAAGTCTATGTTAAATAGCTTCTGTAGAGTGGAATAGTTGCGACATTTCATCATTCACTCATTAAGCAATCTAAAAGTATGCAAATAATACAAACTTTGGAACGTTCAAAGTTAATACAACATTTGGATATAGAAATAAGATAAATATTCACATCTTTAATATATACACCTACCATTGTAGTTTAGTACTTTTCTTATATTTCATTTAACTTAAAACTTTTGCTTAGCGCACAGTTCACAGGTTTCAATGCGGTTAGTCGTGGTGCCGGCGCCGCTGGCAACGAAGAGAATCGAATCGTTCATATACCCGGCATTAGTGCGGCCATCATGAACTGTGTCATCCAATATGCATATCTACGAAAGACCAACATATGCGATGACAACGTGCACGAGCTGCTCATTTGTGCGGACTATGTGGGCATGGTGGGGCTAGTTAAACAGTGCAAGGACTACCTAAGTCGAACTCTAACGCCAGAGAACTGTGTCAGCATCATGGGATTTGCACGGTGAGTGTGTGTGTGTGTGTGTGTGTGTGCACATTTGAGTGGGTGGTTAAATCCCCTTCTAATTGATTGTTAACGTAAATCTGAAATCCATTTTTAATTGGCGTGTAATTTTATCCCACTTATTGATATATATTTATGCACAGCTTCCGTTTTCTCGAAGACTTGTATGAGAAAGCGCGCAACTTTACCCTGCGGTTTTTCACGGAGGTGGCAGCCCGAAATACGGATATATTGGACATGAATATCAAGGATTTTTATGACATCATTAGTGACGATGAGCTAAATACACGCGAAGAGGATTATGTATGGAAATTGTGTGTCAAGTGGATCGACCGAGATCCCAAAAATCGCAAGCAGCATGTAGCCCATTTAATGACAGGTGTTCGCTTGGGGCTAATGACTCCAAAGGTAAGTCTACTTAAAGTAATTGTTGTAAAACTTCAAACATGATAGGTTAAATCTAAGCAAAGGCTTTTGGTTTATCAAATGTTTAAAAAGTTTTACCCTTAATAATATATGTACATTGTTTAAAAGCATTATAACATTCAAATCAATTCTAAAATATTTGTTTCATCTAATGATTTCAAATGGTATTAAGTTGAAAGCTATCAAATTATAAATTTAGTAGGAAACACAATATTTCTAAATGATTTTTCTTCTCTTTTTAAAGTTTTAATATAAGCTTAGGTTATATAGCATTTAGCATGCTACCAAAAATCGATAGATCTTGATTTTCATAATACATACAATAATGTTTCAATTATCCGCAAGTCCAATTTAGCAGATTTTTGTTTAATTATTCTTTAATTATTCTTTAAAAGTTGAATTAGAATTTCTTGTCGTGATGGCAGCCAAAAGGCAAATTTTTTTCAAAATGGATGATAAAAATGTTACAGTTGAATTACTTTATTCTATTAAGTTACAAATTAATTGATTCTTGATTTATTGCCCGATTAAAAAAAAAAAAAGATTTTTAAATCCTTATTGATTTCTTAAATTCCGTCCGGTCCCAATTAATCTGGATAAATGGAGTTCGATTCCTCTATGTGAAAAGCTCTGCAAAAGTCATTTGTGAACCGTTTCTTAATAATAATTAATAATAAATTAACAATGAGTGTATGTGTATCGCTCTCTGTTTTCGTATTAATTCCGGCATTTGACTTGAATAATTTCATATGGTTTCATTTAATGACAGAAATATATTAATGCATGTCTAAATTAAACAAAATTTTAAAGTATTAAACAGTTTTGGATTGCCCATTTTTGCAGCTTACATAAAACTATATTTTTGAAACTGTTTTTGCGAGCATTTATAAAGAAAAATTTTATTTATTATTGTGCTAGTTTTTCAATTCTAAAACTGTTTAAACTGGTTTGTTTTGTGTAGAAGATTAAAGGGTATCTAAAAAACACAATTCATAATATATGTACATATATTTAATATATGCAAAAATCATTTCTGAATCGGCAGGATCAAGGTACTTTATTGTACGGACTTCTAGGCTCGAGATTAGACTAAAATATATGTCTAAGTATTTGGAACCAATTTATTCCTTAAATTTTTATATAAATTATTATTATATTTGTTCCAAATATGTTTACCTTTTCATATGGCTGTGTGTTCTGAACAATATGATATTTATATATTCATGTATTTTATACATGTATACAAATATCTCATTTAAATATTTGATCTCAAATATAATAAACAAAATAACATTTATTTTTATTCACCTGGTGATGACTCAGCGAAATCCAAATTCGCTCGTTCTATTTTTGGCGGAAAATGGAGCTCTTTATATGGGATTAACATAGTGCTGCAAAACACCTTGGAAAACCAGAAGTGTTAAAAAGCGTTGCCAATTCAGTTTTGTCAAATTCGGACAGGCAGTGTGAATCCATCTGATAAGTTAACATTCCAAACCTCTGTTAACTTCTCAAGCCGCTGTAAAGTTGTTGGAATTATTGTGGAGCAATGTTAAAATTTAAAATTTAAAATTTCGCTATTAACGGGCAGAAATTTTAACATTGCTGAAACTAAACAGAGGCTTGGAAAGTTCAAGGAGGCTTTGAATGTAAACTTATAATATAAAGAGTCCCATTTTGGAGCCAAAATTCAGTCAGAGACTCATTTCTTAGATATTCTTATATGATTGATTTGATTGATGATATGAGTTTAATTTTTTTCTTACAACTTAAGGAAAATATATTTTCAAACTCTTGTTTTTAGTGCTTCATGGAGGAAGTCAAGGAGCATCCGTATGTGATACAGTGCGAGGCTGCCAAACCGCTAATAGTGGACACTTTCAAATTCATGTATGACCTGGACTTTCTTAATCCACAAGCTGACGAGGTAATGAACACTTCTTTATTTCCCATTTTTTCCCCTGCAGCACCAATTTATACGTGCCCTTTGATTTGCCCTTTCAACCCAAGCTAACCACACCGCCATTGGCCATGCCCCGACTGCCACATGAGGTGATTTTCGCCATAGGGGGTTGGAGTGGTGGCACTTCAAAGGGTTGCATTGAGACCTACGACACACGAGCAGATCGCTGGGTGAACATCAATGCCGAGGATCCAGCCGGACCGAGAGCGTATCATGGAACAGCAGTGCTCGGCTTCAAAATATACTCGATTGGTGGCTACGATGGCGTTGAATATTTCAATACATGCCGCGTCTTTGATGCCGTCAAGAAAAAGTGGAGCGAAATTGCACCGATGCACTGCCGCCGCTGCTATGTAAGTGTGGCGGAATTGAATGGAATGATCTATGCCATCGGTGGTTACGATGGTCACAATCGCTTGAACACTGTGGAACGCTATAACCCAAGGACCAATCAATGGAGCATAATGCCACCAATGAATATGCAACGTTCCGATGCCAGTGCATGTACCCTGCACGGACGAATCTATGCTACTGGCGGATTTAATGGTCAGGAGTGTCTGGATAGCGCCGAATTTTATGATCCAATGACAAATGTATGGACACGCATCGCCAATATGAATCATCGAAGATCCGGTGTGAGCTGTGTGGCATTCCGGGATCAACTGTATGTGATTGGCGGTTTTAATGGAACTGCTCGTTTGTCCACCGGCGAGAGATTCGATCCCGATTCGCAGACATGGCACTTCATACGAGAAATGAATCATTCGCGTAGCAATTTCGGTCTGGAGATCATCGATGATATGATCTTTGCCATTGGCGGCTTCAATGGTGTCTCAACGATCTCACATACCGAATGCTATGTGGCCGAAACGGATGAATGGATGGAGGCCACCGATATGAACATTGTGCGATCGGCATTATCTGCAAATAATGTTGCCGGTTTGCCCAACAAACGCGACTATATCCACAAGGAGCGGGATCGGCTCATGGAGGAGCGTCGACAGCGTTTAATGGCAACAGCCATGGCAAGGGAGGATATTGGTAATGGAAATCCCTCGGCTTCTCTTATGGACACAAATGATGCTGCCATCGATGACTATGATAGCCCCAATGAAGATGATGATTTAACCGAGGAGCAGCAGCAAGAGCAGCAGCAGGAGCAGCCACAGCAGGCGGCACAAGAACCTTTGCCATTGGCATTGCCATTACCACCGGTCCCCGGTGCCGTTCCAGGAGCACCTGCTCCGGCCCAGGCAGTAGCACAGCCCCCAGTGCATCTCAATCGACTGGGCGAGGAACGTGGACCGGAGAATAATCGGCGCTTTCGCGTTCAGCTGCGCAATCAGCGCTACGGTTCGCATCATGAAATACGTCGTCGTGCCTAATTGTTGCCGCCGGCAACGTCCTAGCACTTCCCGGACTTGACCCTAAATCTCTCCCCTGCCATTAAACCGTGCACACATTAGAAGAAGCGTTAGCGTGGGCCCCAGGTATTTCATTAACAATCACGCAGCGAAGCCCATGTCCGATTAGAAACCGTTTTGCGATAAAAAACTAAACACTATAACACTACATAATACACGAAAAAAAACAATCCGTTAACCCCCCTTTTTGGCCACAACTAACCATAATTCAGGAGTAATTCAAATATTTGGGCAAACAAAAAATTGGCAACATGGAAAAGCCATTTTTCGCAAAATTTTCAGTTTACTAAATTTTTACAATCCTTTTACCAAATTTCTCGCAGTTTTCAAGAGTTTCACAATCAAAACAAAGGAAAAAAAAAAATGTAAACCCAAAAATAAAAAAAAAAAAACGCTGCATTTTAATAGTAGTAAATGAAACGATTAAAAATTTTAATTATTGAAGTCCCTTGAAACATATGGAAAAGAAAAATTATCAACTTTATTTTTAGCCAAAGGATGAGCGCAGACGCTGCAAGATGCAAGCACTTGGCATATAAATAGTAGAAGTTATGTCTCTGCCTCATTCAGAATGCCATCGACAGCGAGGCATGCAACATCATAAAAAGTTCTTTGTCAAGCTATATCAATTCCAAGTCGTGATAGAATTATAACATCCTTTATAGAATATAGAAAAATCTGTTCTCTATAATGGCAGCAATGGCGAATTCGCTTTCGTTGGGACTGTTGCTACTATTCGTGACGTTATCCTTGCAACATCTGAATGCGGCCCAATTGGTGGAGCTTGAACCTATAACCAGTGGTCCAACTGTTGCTCCTTTGGGCTGTCACCGACGCGTCTACACGTACAAGGTAAATGTGAATGTTTTTTTAAGACATGTGAATTAAGTTAACAATTGTTGCTTGTTAACCCAAAACTTAGTAGTACCTTGATATTGAATTAATTTCTTAAAAATATAAGATAAGATAATGAAAAAATATTTAAAATTTAATATACGTAAAAAAATAACTTTTAATTTGTTTTCTCAAATATTGAATAGAGCAAGTTAGGCCAAGATTCTCTCTTAAGAAAAATTACCACTCAGACAGCATGCAAATCTATTTTCTTTTTTAACCAACTATACGAGTTTAAAGTTTTTATATACTTGTGTTAAATACATACATATATTGATTATAAATCTACATTTGTTATAATTTATTTATTATTCATTTATATTTATTATTTTATTTATTTTAATAATTTTTCTTAAAGACAAGATAAGAGTAGATTTAATCAGATTTTTACAAGGGGAGGTTGGCCATTTGTATTATACGACAATTTATTTCAATTATCAGTTTATATAATTATATTTTTTTTTTACATTTTATTTAATTGTTCAAAAGGTGATTTAGGCATTTTAAAAACAAATAATGGGCATCCAAATTATGAATTTTTAAACTTAATTTTTATTAACAAAAAAGTAAAGAAAAAGTAGAAACTACCTTTAAATGTTTTTGGTTACTTTGCCTAAAAAATTTTAAAAAGTTAAAAAATTCATAACTATTTTTTAAATGAACCAATCCAATAAACCAAAAAAGTGAATGGGTTACTAAGTTCAAGTTAATTGTTATTTTAACATCGGTTTAAAGATCGAGGGTTTTAAAACAAAAGTTGAAGTGTGGGTATCATAATATTAAAACAATTAATTAAAAACTTAACTTAAAAAATAATTGTTGTTACACACTTTAAATCAAAAAACGTAATTTTTTAACAATATTATTCCCTGCTATTTCAACTTACTACAAAAAATGATTTTCTTTTCTTTGCAATCAAAAGAAGAACGTTCTTAAGGATACATCCATAAAAGTAACTTGTAATTTTCTTATAACATTCGGTTGCCGGATATTCGAATATTTATACAATATATATATATATATATACATCTCAGTTCTCCAAACATTTTATGTGTTACTATACGAAAGCTTCTGAAGAGCAACCAACCATTTTCAAATCCTTAAATACACCTTTTTTATTAATTATTGTTATAAACCTACTACTGCTAAAATTTGAAAAGGGTTTTTAATTTCAAAATTAAATCTAATTTTAGGTTACCCAAACCGATTTAGAGGGTCGAGTATGTTGGGATTTTGTAAGCGTTTGGTCTTGCTGGGGACGTTGTGACTCGAGTGAAATATCGGATTGGAAATTTCCATATAAACGTTCATTTCACCCAGTTTGTGTGCACGCCAAGCGACAGCCAGCTGTTGCCATACTTAAAAACTGTCATCCAGAGGCAGATGAGACCATTAGCCAATACAAGTATATGGAGGCAGTGAATTGTCATTGTCATACTTGCTCCACACAGGACACCAGTTGCGAGGCCCCAGCCAATAATGATCTAGATGAGAGCAGTCAATCGATCCAAGTTCTGGCTATCACTGGAGATACCGCCCAAGATTTGGATTATTAAATAATGAACACATTTTAAACAGATTGTAGCACAGTGTGAAATATGACGTCTCCTTTTTCTATTACAATAAAGCACATATTCTACGGCAAGTTGCATACCAAATCATTTTAGTTTCCATTTTTCAGTTTCTCTTTTTTGTTTTGTACAGAATTGTTAAAGGTTTTTGCTACACGTGATATACAAATTTGGTATACTTAAAAACTAAAGCCTGATTGAACATAAAAGGATTTACGATCGTCTGGGTAACCCTAAGATATAGACATATGTTATGTATATTTATAATATAAAACAAAACTTCATTTCGTTGGTTAAGCGCTTTAAAGCGGCATACACGACAATCGTGTAGTTGGGTTTCTTTAATTTATGTTTTCTGTCCATCTGTTCGAGCTTAGCCAATCTTTGAATCTACAGGAATTTTGGTCTTGAGTCTGCGCTGTTTTCTTGCGCCAGCAGGTATAAACAATAGAGCGACGAGATGCCAAGGCCAATGGCACCACCAAGTGCACATCTTCGGAGGCCAGCTATAAAAGTGAAAAACAATTTAGATAAGATTCATTCTAAAAGAACATCGTTGTTAACTAGTTTACCTGTTGATTTGTATAGCAGTCCAGTTGCAGAGCCCGCAATCACTGTATTCACATGGTCGTCCTCACCGCGAACATATTGCAACAACACGCCACATGCCGAATACAAAACCGCCAAAGTGCCTAAGGTATTCGCCGTGCCGGAACCCTGTTTCATTATGTGATTAATTAATCTGTAAATATAAATTTAGTATGGTTAGTAGGGCCATTTTTAAAGAAGAGTGTTCATTAATACGTACTGGGTTCGCCGCAGCTTCCCCGTTTGGTTGAGCGCTTTGGTGGCTTTGAAACCATTATAGACTCCAGCCAGACCACCAATGCCACCGCCAATCATCACCGACGTACCAATCTGTGAAAAGGCCAGTTCAAAGCGCCCTCGTTGCTTATTGGCTCCCTCGGGGAAAATAAACTCAGGTTGTGCTTGCTGCAGGAAACGGGAATCATAGTTGAGATATGGCGAGACGGGAGCACTGCTAAATGTGCTTGTAGCCGGCGTATATGTTTTTGTTGCTGGATCGTCAACTGAAATGGGCAATAATAATTGTAATTTCATTCAATAAACGCGAAACAAACTAAATCATGTAACATGCGAATCACATTGCGTAACGTGCTCTAAGCTTACCGGCTGGTGCGGGCGCCAATGAGAAAGGTTTCCTTAAATAGTCGTCACTCATTTTTAGAATTTGTTCGCGTGGATTGGGCCAAGGACTATGGTATCAATTTTATGTTTACAATCAGCTGCCAAATAGTTTTAAAGTTCACAACACACACAATTGGGAAGCCAATGTTTTCCCTGCTCGTGCTCTGCTTTTGTTTTTTGACTTTTTTTCTTACATTTAACTGAGACTGTCAGTAGCGTGACGTTTGGTTCTCTGACAGTGTGACCGAATCTCTTTAATTGAATTACCTTAAAATTGTTGTAGGGGCGCCACTGAGCTTATGTGGATGACATGATAACCAAAGAAGCGCACTGCTTCATCCCCATGTTTAACTTTTGAAAGCATTAAAGCAGTTTAACCAAAAAAATAACGGCCAAAAAATTGGTCTTTGGATTTTCATACAATAATTTTATCAAATTTTACCATTTTCTAATATAAGAACATCTTTGATATATGAATGATTGAAAATGATTTTTTATAATCTTGAATAATTAAATTTATTTGAAGTTATAACTTCTGGAAATATATATATTATGCAAGTAATAATAAACAGTTTCCAATTAATATTTATTTATTTAATATATTTTCGTTCACACATAAAGTCAATAAATTTTAGGTTCTTTCTTAGGAATACAATATAAATGTTAGCTTAAAATGAAATTAACCAACAAGAACGCGCTTCGAGTACACGCTTAGTATAAATGATACAGAAAAAAACTAAGTTATAAAATGGAAAAATTTAATCACAATAATTAGTTTTGATTGCAACACGATTAGTAACAGGTAAGTAACAGCAAAGTTATTTAAAACAATTGTTTCGTATTTCGAAATTTTGTTTTGTTTGAGGTCGCTCGGCGAATGTTTTCAAGTTAATAACTAGATCTAGGTACAAGAGTGATAAGAAAATAAAAAAGAAGATTGGATAACACGACCACTAATTAACAAGTTAACAGCCCTAAAATCTCTGAGTGAGTTCACTATACGTATATAGTATATATATATATAGGTATAGGTAGAAAAGTTTCTAATTTTGTTGAGCAATAATTGGATTGTTCTTGTTTATGGAATTCGAAGTTTATCAATTTGAATTTAAGGGTTATAACCCTACTGTAAATGAGACATTTTTTAGAGTGCTATATTGCTTTCGCCAATACTAATTTGTTACATCTATGTATGTTAAGTGCATAGTTAGGAATGATTTTTTTTTTTTTTTTGTTTTGTGTTTTGTTATATAATCAAGTACTAAGCCGTCAGGTTTTCTATTTACTGAAACGGCAGGAGACTATTCGCCGCGGTATTAAGCAATCCCAGTCGCTGTTTCTGTTTCCGTTGCTCGGTCATATGATCCTTCAGCTCATGCAGCTGTGTCGATAGATTCTTGATAAGCAATTGAGTCTCCAGCAATTGGACTTGCATGCTACGAAGCTCAATTTGTTCGCCATCTGCATCCACTGCAGCCAAAGACATGGCACGCAATCGAGGAAACCATTCTAAAATTCCAGCTTTTACCATGGCATACACATAGCTCTCAGGGCCTGTAAATTCGGTAGGATCCTTAACTTTCACCAGGACAATAAAATACAAGTAATGCCACATATTGTGTTCACTCTTGATGTGTTCCTCAAAGCTAACGGTCTTGTTATCAAAGGCCGAACGATTCAAGGAGCAAATGAAACAGGTTGTCTTTAGGATGGCCTCTTTTTGCTGTTTCTCTGATCTCAAATCCGCAAAGGTGTCAATAATGACACCAAAAATTAAGTTCAGGACAATAATAATTACAATGAAAAAGAACAGCAAATCATATATAACGCGAGCCACGAATAAACCCTCCTGCAAATAAAAAAAACAGATACAATAGTGTTTTCAATATTAAATGAATACTATTTTGAATATTACCTTGCTAGAGGGTGCTCTGAGTATGTCACCAATACCGCCTCCATTACGTAGACCTTGATTCAATGTGGTTACTATACACATTACCAAAGAGTCACAGGAACGTTCCTTTACATCGCCACCGCTGGCGTTTATCATTTGTTTGTTGCCATTTCCACAGCCGCTGCCGAACTTATCGGGTGCAGCACAGGACTCTTCAGTTGAGAGAACAGAAATAGTCTGTTCCTGCTCTTCAAAGTCCACATTAACAAGAAAATCATCTTTAAAGAACATGTAACCAATGATGGAGAACAAATAGACCAAAATCAAGGCCAAAACAGCTGTTAAAACAATTGAGCGTCCATTACGCGTCACCGAACGGATGACATTCACCAGTGTCTCCTCTCGATAAACCACATCAAAGAGCTGATGAATATATTTTCAATTGAAATACAATAAATTAGTCCAAATGTAAGAGGCTTACCAGCAGTGAATAGAAAAATGGATGCAATATCAAGCCGCAAAAGCAAAATGCTATATAAATGCAATGATATAGCAGCTGAAAGTCCGTCACAATTTTAATCAATTGCTTCTCCAGGGTGCCCTTGTTACCCATAATGCTTACAATGTGAACACTCTTCAGTGTCACCTAAGGTGAAGAAAAATGAAAGATGAATTAGATTCTGGTAATTATTTCATTTGGCACCATCACCAACCGTGACTATGCCCAGCAAACAAAGCGTTGACTCTGGTCCTAGTAGGAAAATAAAACGCAAGATTATCGAGCCAATTAATGTTCTTATGCCAGATTCACGGGGCAGCGTAATAACAATAATCAGCGAGAAAATCATAATGGCCCAAAATAGAAGCGAAATGTGCGGACTTAGCTCTGAAATAGATGAAATGTACAGTGATATTTAGGTAGTGCAGAAAAAGTGTAAGCTATAAATAAGCATAGCAATATTAAATATTATATTGGTGTAATCCTAGATGTAAAGAGCTATATAATGCAACTACTATGCAAGATCGTAGTGCAACTAATTGCAAATCAGAGAGATTTTCTTTTGTGTTCTTTTTTGCAATGAATTGCCATTTGTTTGGCAGATTCTGTGCAATGACTATACGTTTAGTTGGCTTATTTATCTTACCTGGAACTGTATTATCAAAAGGATAGAAAAATGCCACAATCATATTAATGACAACGACGCAATTGAATAATATATTGCTCCATAGCGACATATAACTGCTTATCCAGAAAAGTAAAGATTGACCTGCAATTAATACACGGATTTAATTTTAATTTTTTAAATTCAATATCAATAACTTACTCCTTAGTTTCTTTTGCCATTTCATTTCGTTAAACATTTCCTCAGCTTTGTCAAAGAAATCTGCTACCTTGGAGCCCTGATCATCGCGTTCGGCAGTATTGAGAATTTTGATTTTCGTATCTGTAGTTAGGTATTCGCATATTTCGGGTATGGGGAAAACAATTTGCTCCAGTGTGCGATCATTACGGACAATCTGTAAATGATATTTGAATAGATATAGTTGCCTCTTGTAAAAGTCTCTTTATCTATATCTTACCTCTATTTGTGCAGTATGCGTGGCATAGTACATTAAAGCTTGACTTGTCTTGGCATCAAAGCTTGAAGACTGAGGATCTTCGGAAGCCTTCAGCAGACTGGCCAATTCCTTGTTATGCTGGGCCAATTGATGACAGAGTATATATATATTATGACCTACTTCCCGAGGGCTGACAGTGGCATCGTCATCATCATCATCAACAACACCCGATGTCGAATCAGCCTGGTCGTCTGCCTCATCCTGCTCATCGATAAGTTCTTCTTGATGATAGGCCTTGCAAGCCACCTCCACCAATTGCTTGGGATTCATGTTGTAAAGGATTCGTTCAGCATTTTCGCTGTCGCCACGACTCTCCATGATGGCCAGAAGCAATTTGGAGGCATTGTTTTTAAGCTCCAACACTAGATCCATACGATTCTCCCCCAAAGGATTAATATTATTTAAAATGAGAGCTGTGATAATGTCAAGACCATTCGATTCATGTGTGGCAATGCAATTTTGATTCTCATGACATGGACCCTGACAATATTCGGTGAGAGTTTCGAGAGTTTGATTAATTAGGGCCACGTTGTGCTCATTAATATAAAGACCGAGGAGTCCCAAGCCGCCCGTTGTGGAACCACAAATGCAATCGAGGAACATTAGAGTTTCGGAAACCAAATTATTATTGGTTTTGTTATTCTGGTTACGGAGTAGATTTTGCAAATCGGGATTGTGATTCTCGCAAAGTAGTTGAAGGAATCGTAGAATCGGTTGCATTACAAGGACCTTATTGGACAACTGATTGCGACGCTGCTCTTTGCCATCTTTATGCTTCTCTAGCTTTTCTGCTAGTATATCCTCCAGTGGGCTATTCACACTGATCATTTGGGAGTTCTCCTCACCCGAGTGAATTATCCTGGCATTTCCATATGCCCTGGCTGTGGCCAAACCAGCATTGTGTAACTCTCGCTTTAGCTCCTCTGTAATGACGACGCCATTTCGTTTGAGGCCATGTTTGCGAGAGATCTTATCCAGCAATTCAAGATTAGCATCTTGCTTGTGTTCATGTGCTTTGGCAGCTATATCGGTGGTATTTACAGTCACTGTGGACTTAATCTCCTGCTGAGCATCCTTCATCTTATCAAAAAATACCTTAAAGAAGGCCTGATTAAGGTCATCGCTAAGAAATTTTTGGAACATGCCCTTCTGGATGATTGGATTTCCACCCTCCAGTAAAGCTATGCCCAACTCTACAGCTTCAACAAAAATGTTTGGTGAGTGCACCGATTTGATAACCAATTCCACAACCAAATCCGATGCTCCCTCACGGTCTAAATGATTTTGCATTTCATGCAGAGTTTTGCCAGCTCTTTGCAAATATTTAGCTCCAGGTCCATGGGTTACCAAGTGAAGCTGCTTCGCCGGATCAGTGGGAGGAGTGGCAACTGTCTCAATTTCGTCTTCCACTTTAAATGAGCTTTTGCTTTGAAAATAACGTTTTAACAAAGTCTGACGTAGTGCATCGCCCTTTTCGCCATAATTCACATCAATGGCCATCATTTCACGCAGAGTGCGCAATACCTTTACACACATTCGTTCCTCCTTCTCCTCCAGCAACTTCTCGGTATGTTTGATAAGCTTCCGTATAAACCCGCCGCTCTCACATCGCTTGCGTGCTTCGGTGCCGGCCGGGAATAGCAACTCCGAGCGATAGAGAATGTCGACGAGCAGCGAGAGCTCGGCCTCGACCACCGGCTTCAGCTGATCTTCCAGCAATGAGACAATATCCTGCAGACCCTCAATTATTGAGCGATCCCATCGCATCAAGCTGGCCGACTGTTGGGTCTCGTATTTCGGTTGTTTGGAGGCCAGCAACCATTTTGTGGTCTGGCGTGTTAGCATGGCCGTCTTGTTAGACATGGTGGCCACCTGCTGCTCCAACTCCAGTGGCAAAGTAATGCTGCGCATCTTCGCGGATTCGGACAGAGTGCGTATGCACATTTCTACATTGAACCGATCCGCTAGGGTCAGCCACTTGCACTGAGTGAGGCGGTAAGCGGCCTGCAACAACTGCACGAAGATCAACTGACGCGACTGCACGATGGCACTCTGATCTGAGAAGGGGCTGGAGAAGAAGCTGCTCAATAGATTCATCAGTCCATTCAAAACATAACCCAATAAATTCTTATTCGAGCTTGCCATCGAGGGATGTGATATCAATTGATGTATATCCACGAGAAAACTCTTCTCAAACAGACTCCACATGTGTCCAGATGCATAGATCTCTTTCATCTCAACCTCTGTGTCGATATAGCAATGATTTAGAAAGTCAACATACGCCTCCTTCACCTCGGGCATGCAAAGAGGATGACAGATAATTGTAACGATGTCATCCAATGAAAGCAAATTATTGCACTTAATTTCCGTATAGACATTCTTGCCCATGGTGCAGCAAGCTAACAATTTCACCAATTCCACATGATACTTCAATGGACTATCATCCTTAAGGGGCTGGCGTGACAAATGGTGTTGCTGCATCATTTGCACGAAATGATTAAACGATGTTTTGTCATTGTAAAAAACAAGCACATCCTCGCCAGCATTAATCAACTCTTGCATCACCATGTCCTGACACTTGCGTATAAATTGATTCTCTGCCTTCACAATAGTTTGCAAGAATTGCAAATACGCAACATGACGGCCATGGATTTCGATGCAGTGAACAAAATGTTGGACAACTTTATCAGTAACTTCATTGCATAAAGCCAAATTGTCTTTAAAGATGGCACAAACTGTTTTTGCTTCGAGTATCTAGAAAAATTATAGAAAAATGAGATTAGAATTGGGAGAGAAATCTTTAATATTTCCAATTTCTTCCACACTGCGCCAGAAGAGTTGAATCCAAATAATAAAATACTTACACCAGGATTGAGAAACAAATCAAGATGATTATGCAAAAGCACTTGATTTTGTTGATTGCCGAGGCAAAAGTTTTGTAGAAATTCATGAGCCAGACACATCAACTCTTTCATCAGAACATCATCTTTCTCATCATATGGATTCTGTAGTAGATCAAGGACGACAGTGTGAACTCCCACATTGCGCAGCAGACGTTGTTCATGTTTGCGTGGTTTGATTACAGGACCTAATACAGAAATATATAACTTTCAGTAATTTGAAATAAACTAAAGAAGTAAAAACTTACCAGCAGTCACACAATATTGATTCATGCGTATTAGAATGTCTTTCACTTTTTTATATTCATTGCGTTGATCGGGCGACAAGGCAGCATTATATTCCAGATTGGCGGCATCTCCAGTTACTTCTCCACCACCACCACCGCCACCACTACCAACCAATTCATCAGTGGCCTTGGCCTTGTAAACCCAAAGTTCTGACTTTTCAACACTTTGTCGGAGTATATCCAAATCAGATTTTATTTGCTTATATGATTCCACATCGCTGTCCGAGACAAGCAATTGTACCTGGAAAAGGATGGGACAGTGAACATAAATTTAGATTTAGATATCCAGCAAAATGTATCCAAAGCCACACAGTTGCCTAGCAGTAGACCAAAACTGGACAAAACAAAACTAAAACAGAGATTAGACTTAAAAAAAATATGATTAAAATATCCCATACTCATATTGCAACTAATTTCTCAAGAGAATGCAACTTTTTTGCCACTTTTAGTCGACTGTTGGCTAACTGCTAGCTGTTTTTTTTTTTTTTTTCGTTTTCAACATTAAATGGTACATACTAAATCAAAACATCTTTCATTACTGTATGCAGAATACGTCCACTTTGGTTAGTTGTGTGTATGGATAGAGTGTATATATAGTACATATGTGTGGATACATTGTTGCGTATATATTATATATATATATATGTATGGACGATTATTAGTAAAGTCGAATCTCAATAGCGAGAACATAGAGATTGTAGTTATAGCATGCAAACACAAAAGAAAATGTGAAGATTAGATAATTAGTAAAATGGAAAGCATAACTGCGGTTAACCGCAGTTCGTAGGGCCAAGCAGGAGCGGATTTACAAATACTAGGAGCCCCTTTTAAAAACACTTTGATTCTATTGCGCATAAAGAGTACATACATATGAGATTGCTTTGATGCAAAAAAGAGGCTAAAAACAACTTTTCTGACAAAACAAAAGAGATCTAACAAATATTAAAAAATGTAATATAGGGATTGTCCACAAAAGCGTCCAATAAAGTCTCACAAAAAGGTACAACAAATTAACAAAATTTAAAAATGACTAATATTAAAAATATTAAAAGAAATTGAAAATCGCGTCGTGGGGCCCTTAAATGTAACCGCATCTACTCGACCTCGTAATATTATATGACAAAAAAGATGGAGAGTTAATCAAAGCTCATCTCCATTCTCTATAGTTAATAGTGTTATTGAAAGAAACTAATTGCCAGAGGATTTTATCAGAGGACTCTCGGCTTACCTGGCGAAATGCTTGCAATACTTCTTGTCGTTGGCTAAAATGTCGAAATAGCAAATGCAATGCTCCCGACACTAAGGGTGCATAGTCATGCATAATTAGATGGAGAAGAACACGTAAAAAGGTGCGTCCACCTTGCCCATCCAAATCCAAATTAGCTGCATCACTACGCTCGCAATCGAATATTCCCTCAGCCTTTATGCCTATCGATTCCAGATCAATATTCTTTTGACGAGCATTGGCTGTTGATGCGTCACCAGATTCTCCACCGCCGGTCAAAGGATCAGTTTCAGCATTATTAGAGAGCTTGGGCTCATCATTGGTCACAATGGGTACGCCCAATACAATTCCATCTTGTGGCACTACCTCGGATTCGTCAAACTCACGCTTAAATATGGAGAGCAGACAACTGATTCTATAGTCCAAACGTACATCCAAAATGAATTGAAGAATTTCAATAATCTTTAATTTTGTGTCCATGACCAGGGGATATTCCTTCATTAGCTGGGAGACAGATTTACGTTGTTGCAGTGCTATTGCAGGAGCCGCAATAGCTTGGCTCATTGATCCCAGCGCTAACGATGTCATCACTGTATTCATATCACCGATAGACCGTAAGACACCGCCTTCAGCTGTTAAAAAAACAAAAATTTTATAAATGTTTAATATATGTGGCCTTAATTTTAAAGATGACTTTGACTGATTACCCTGGGTATTTGTCTCCTCTTCGGTAGCTTGGAAGAGCAATTAGGATTTCAGTTTTAAATAATTGATCTTTTTTTTTTTTACTTAAATGAAAGTTAGTACTCACAATCAATATCTGTATTGACAAAGCTGCCTCCACCGGCGCCAGTGCTAGTCTCGGATACACAATCCAATATAGAGAGCAAAGTCTTGGTTAATCTTAATAGATCACTAAAACTATAGAAGCCAAAGTAAATCAAATCTCGGGCTAGTTTAACCACCTAAAATGTTAAGAAAATAAAATAGAAATATTGAAAAACTCATGGGAAAATGAAAAAATGTTCAGTTAAAATGCACATGGGTAAACTTTAGCCGAAAACTAAGTCTAAACATAAGTCAAAGTATCATTTATAATTCAAGTATTCAACAAACTGTGTTTCTATACGAAAAGTCTTTTTAACTCCAATGTTTTGCGAAAAGTCAAAATTTTTTAATCATTTCCCACCTTAGCTTAAAATGAAGTGAAAGATTTTTTGTATTGAATATTTGTACCCATGAAAAAAACCTATCGACTTCAATTTTTTCGTTAAATATACATTTGGTTAACAAACCTCAAAAGTTAATTTATTCTGCTCTTGATCGGTGAATAGCCAAACTTTGGTGGCCACGTTGCACAAGTAGTTTTCCACAAAGGCAATGGTTGTGTTAAATTTGGCACGGCAGGCCTGTTTGTTCTGATCGGGCTGTTGATTTTTGCCATCATAGCTAAAAAATAAGAAAAACATTCAAATTTACTAATAGTTTTTTTTTTATATATTTATCTTTTCTTACTCTAGTATAGACATTTTTGACGGTATTTCACTCCACAGACGGGCATATTTAACTGGAGTTACAGGCTCTTGAGGATCACGATCCACATGCAAGTGTAACATTAGGCGACAAAATGAAGCCCTCAATTCGTATGGCATTGTCTCATCCGACATGCATCTGTAAACAGGATAATTGTAAGAAATTAATTTAACAAAAGGGATGGAGGGATGAGGTAGGTATGTAGTCATTACTTTAAAATTAAATCAATGTCCAAGTGGGGTGAGAGTATGTTCAAGGCCAAATACTGCCGATTCAAGCACATATTTGAGAATAAATTCAATTGATGACGATAATAGTTCAATATGGCTGCTTCCTGCTCACAACCATCGGCCACACAATTTGCTAGATCCGCCATAGAACGAGATGACTAAAAATAGAATTAAGCAAACAATTAAATGCGTAAGATCATAAATTATTAACTTATCCTCAATTTTGTTAAGATATATAATTAGAAAGTTTGTTTTCTTCTTTCAGACAGATTAAATAAACTTTGACTAAACTACAATAACAAGAAAATAAATACTTAAAAAAATAGCTTACAGTTTAAATAGTTTTTCTATTGTTTATAATATTATATTACACTCTACTTATGTATATAAGTATTTTTTTGTATTTTGAGTATTTCACAGACATAAGTCTTATTTCATATTAATGTTTTTAGTCAACTTGTTAAATTTTTATTAAAATGTAAAGATAAACTTACCGGTTGACCCTTCCATTGCAAATGTATCTCATATTTTTCGTTTGCAGCCAAAATCCCATCATATTCAGCATCATCTAAACTGGTACTATCCCAATTGGTAGTTGTTGTGGATGTGGATTGTACATCCTCTGAACGATCTTCATCACCATCCCCAGCCACCTCAGTAAGAGTAGCAAGGCATACATCCTCCGTCGCGCCCCTGTAACAACTTACAACAGCTGAGCCACCTTTCAGAGCCTTTACTTGGGTATCGATCAAGATGTCGGCATTTTTATCACTCAGCACACTCTTGCAGATTAGTTCCTGTGTAACAGCAATAGCTTTTCGATTGGATACACACAAATCGGAGAGATAGTCGAGAAAACGCGAATCCCAATTGTCCATATTCTTGCGCACTAGACCGACAAAAGTTTCAATTTCCGCTGCAGTTATGTGCTTCTCCAGCAGTTTTCGATTGTTGTGCAGCAAAGCGGTAATAGTATCTTCAGCCAGGATGTCGTATCCAATCTGTTTTTGCATTAGGCCAAAATGTTTAGCAATATACTCTTGATTCTTACGATAGTCCTGCTGTGAGAGTCTTAGAATGCGGTAGCATAACCGAAAAATATTTTTATATGGACTATTCTTTGGATCATTGAGCTCATCCAAGCGTAGAAACGGTCCATCGCCGGCCGTGTGTTCCTGAAATGGCCCTTGGAGTATTTTGAATAATTGTTTAAGGATATATTGCTCTCGTAACAACTTCTGGCGATCGCGAATTGGATTCTTAATTGTAAACTCCAGGGCCTTTGTTTTATTCTGTTCATTCTCCATGCCAGCCATAAAGTAGACAATGTCTTGCAGAAGGGAAATCAGAGAACGACGTTCATTAATCGAAATAGAGCCATTGTCCAGTTTACTGGTCACAATAGCTAGCAACTTGCAGGCATCATTTGCAAAATCCAAATCGCGCACTTCAACTGGTGAAACGGGAATCAAGGCAAACGCTTCCTTATCCTCCTTGATAGGTGAACAACAGACCTTTGACATGACTGGTTTATCATCATCCGCATCGATCGGTATCGATGTGGCATGTACCCAAGTGTTGGAGCAAATATGTTGCAGTCGCACATAACTGGACTGGGGCACTAAGCTATCCGCCCTGGCCATTGTGGTGGCATCCAATACAAAAACGGATGCAATATCAGCAGAATATGGCACTGATACAAGACGATATTGTTTCCCCTTTGGTTTGTCTGCAAACAAGAATTATACGTAAAACATTAGATCGGCATATGGAAAAGAGAATTATACGTACCATTTAGAGCATAGTTAAGACTCGAATCTTTGCTGCAGTCGGCCAACAATGGTTCTTGGGACGATGAGACGCCAGCCGCAACTACATCCGACTCTGCCTCGGCAGCCAAATAATGTCCAGTAGCTAAATGCTTAAATCGGTATAGAGAATTCCAATCGCCGGCTCCTCCACGACACGAATCATGCTGCACCACCTCAATCTCCCAAAGAGCTTTGCTACTGGTGGCCGCTGTGGCACTTGTACGTCCTGTGGTTCTTAGAAAAACATGGTATTGCTTTTTATACTCATCCATAGTTAAGAATTTTTCTTGCTCGGCATGAAAAAGGCGGACAACATCGCCTCCTTTAAGTATATGTTCTTGATTCTCCTTGTGTTCCATAAATAGTGAGATTTTCCATGATGTGGACGAGTTTAGGACATTTACCTCCTTACAACCCGGGTTATCGAGCAACTCATAATTCGCAGCCACATGTAAATTCTGCTGATCCGCATTTACCGGACTGAGAATGACCTTATCACCTACGACCACATAATCGCCAATCGAACGAAGCTTGTAGAAAGGTTTTATATAAAACCAAGAGCCTTCGTTGCCGTTTGCATCCAAGTATACACGCATCGCATTCTTTTCCAGCAACGAGGGCAGACGCTTATTGACAGTTAAATATTTATTGGACTTCAGATGAAGCAACTGCACAATAGCTCGACTATATTGTATAGATGTACCCAAAAGCTTTTTATGCTCCGTTTCATTTTGTTTCTTCTCAATCTCGGCAGCATGCTAAAAATCATAAAGAACCTTAGTTTAATTAGATTTTTGGATTATTACGAGTTTAGCACTCACATGCAAACGTTTAAGCAAATTTGGATCCGTATTGGAGCTGGCTGATTGTTTGGCTGCCTTCCAGAACTGCTTCTGGGCGGAATAACGATTCATAGGACATATTTTTATAAGACAATCTGAAAAAATTAGTTCAATGAGCTTTGAGTGGACAACCAAATTGAATTTTGGTATTAGTATAGTTTACCTCTAAACTTCTTTGGTGGACATGTCAAATCACCTGCTTCGGGACACACCACTGTGCGATCATCTACGAGGCTGTGGGGGATATTAATATATGCATAATACAACAACAACATGATGTGGCAACAGCTAAAATAAACACTTACCCGAGAGTGCTTAAGAAACCACAAACGCTTCCCTCCGCGTAGAGAGACACAATGTCACCCAAGTGCAGGAAACTCGCCGAGCCAATTAGATTGTCTCCCATGATGATGGTGAATCTGGAATTCTCAGTATTGCTTTTCAAAAAAATTTTCACTTTAGCTCATCATTATTATATTATCAGATAGTGTTTCCAGGGAGGGTTGGGCGATGAGGGCGATATTATATCGATAAGAATATGCCTTTATATCGATATAGATACATTTCTTATCGAACGAAAACACTTCCGGGCATTTAAATTCAGGAAACGGAAAATGTAACATTCTCCACCATTAACAAATAACTTTATAAGCCCCGTTTGGTTGAATTTTCACTGAAAAACATTAAAAACTTTTAAGATAAAAATAAAATTAATCTTTTTAAAAAAGTTGTTGGGCCTTTTATTTTTATCAGTTAAAAAAAATTTCATATTTGTTTTAAACTTTTTTAATGAGACCTAAATTAATTGTAATTTTAAAAATTTTCTTCGTAAAAACTAGTAAAACAACTTTTATTTAAAAAAATACTTTATACTGGTTTTAACTACCAAAAGTTGATTTATTAATTCAATATATAAATATTACTTATAATTTAATGGTGATTGTTTCATAATTTTTTAAGAATAACTTTTAACTGTTACGGAGTCTGATGAACACATTTGCAAATATTTACTTATGTATATGTATAATTGTTCGGTAACTGTGATGCTATACGGAATAAAATATTTCCAATTACTGGCGATTAAGGCTAATTGTTTTTGTATTAATTATTGTTGTTTAATTTTTTATTAATATTAGCTTAATTTCTCCAAAAATAAAAATGTTGTTAATGAAATATTTATAAATATACGATAAGCATATTTGTAACGGGTGCTGGGATTTAGAACTAGCTTTTTTCGAATTTAAATTGGATCGCCGTAGTTTTTATCGATATCGGCGTCATCGATACCAAACTTTTGCATTTAAAGATATCGTCCATCTCCAATATATGGTCAAAATTCGCACACACACCCACACATACATTAACAAATCTAAATACATGTTGCGGTCACATTTAGTTAAAAGCAGTCAAAGGAAACGGATTGTTTTGTTTACCTCCGTCTATACTCCCAATAATGAGGCTTTCATAAAAATTGTATACCTAAGAATAATAGCTAATTAAAAGTGTCTTTATGAGTGTTTGTGTGTGCGTGTTTGTTTGAGAGAGAAGGAAATAGACATACAAAAACAAGGACAACAAACTGAGAACAGAAAGCTTCAAACAAAGCAATTTTCTTGTGGGAGTCAAACAAGAGTGGCGGAGTGAGTGTGGGAGCAAAGGTAGCCGGCGTTTGTGTGTTTCTCCTTCTCTTTTTCTATCCGGGAAACAAAAAATCTAATGTCGTCAGCAACCGAAGTGAAACTATCCCGTCTTCTGGGTTTGGCCAAAAAGTTTAACAATTTCTATTTAACAGGTAATTGAAGAACCCAGAACTCTATATTGACTTTAATAAATTGTATTGGCCCTGAAAATAGGGTTTGGCCCTTACTAGTATGTATGTATGGGTATATTTACATATATGTGTTACAATGCAGTGGGCGGCTGGGCGCCAATGCCAACTGCAACTGCAAAGAGATAGAGAGAGAGCAAGAACGAAAGGAGAGCGAACTTATCGATTTGTTCTGTGTAGTTCTTGTTGCTGTTGTGTCATTGCCATTTTGTTTCGCAGCCTCCCAAGGTAACGGGATTCCCAAAACAGGCGCCAACTGTTGACATTTTAAAATGAAATCATCCTCATTTATATGGAACATAACCCGTTAGATTTACTCTCTTATTTTTTTGTAAATGACTGACGTGTAGGTCACCTGTTGCTAAAGATAAGAAACAAATTTAATTTTCTCAGAAATTAAAGAATTGCATTACATTAGCAGCTTATTTTGTTATTGCCTTTTCTTTCTTATAATTTATGCACTTTTCACTTCTTATTTATTTTTGTATGGTAGTAAACAAAATAACAAACGCTAAGCTAAGACCAAGACCGAAAGTAAAATACGCTTTTATTTGAAGTATGTATGTACATACATATGTATACAGTCTGTCAAGAAACAGTTTACACAATATATACATACATATATAGCATGAGTAAAATATTAAAAATTTTTGAACCATTAAAAAGTGTTACGCAAAATTCCGTATTCGTAGAGATTCAATTGCCAATAAAAAATTTAATAACATAGTCAGCACATTTTTTGAACTATATAGGTATTATTAATGATTCTCCATTAATAAATCTGTGTTCAATTTTTCACGTTCCTAACTATTTCGGGTACCCAAAAAAAGTCTTATGCAAGATCAATTTAATCAAGCAAAGGCGTTATATACACATGCATATATGTATGTACATATGTATTTTTCTTGTTAGTTTTCAAATGTGAGTACCTAAATGAATTAAGAAACATCTTGGACATAATTAAGCACTTTTGTCTCTGCAACAAATTAGTTGTCATTGTCAATACTAGTTTTTTCCTCTTTTACTTCATTTTTTTGCTCATGCAATTTTATTCGATACTCTTTACGCATACAGTCAAAGGGTATATTAGTGGATTATAATTGCTAGAGTTTAAATGCTTTGTATCAATTTGATTATTGTTTGTTTTTACAAAAATCTTTCATTTTTCCGTATTTATATTCACAATGAAATCTTCGTTGATACAATAATATATTTAAAGTCCTAACCTTGTAAAAGAAAAGTAATATCCCTTTTCGTACAGGGTGTATTAAAGTTGACGAACCGTTGCACTTTATCGTATTTGTATCGTCTCACCTTGAGGAGCTGGCAAAGCTTTTGACATTATAAACATTCAAACAGCTGAAAGATCTCCGAGAGACCTGAGTGTGCCACACACACACTTGTAGAAAGCCACACACTTAAAGTTCGTTCTCTAGTATATATAGAAAATCAGATATATACTTATATGTACGTATATACATATCTATTGCTAGATATTTTGTTCTTGTTTTATGTGGTGTGCTTTGATAGGCAAATTCTCAAGTGCAAATATTTTTCATCATTTAATTGAGGAAGAGTCACACTAACTCACACATATGCGCAGACACGTCACACTGACTGTTACTGCTTCCCATTGATTTCGTCTTTCCCCTTCTTTCCGTTCCTTTTATGTTCCTCTTCTGTCTATATATAAAGTGTTTTTTTTTTTTTTGATAAGAGCGGCATGCGATTTTTTTGCTCTTCGGCGTGTTTTCTTATTTTTGTTTTGCTTTAGCCATTTCAAAATTTTAAATTATCATTAGGCAAATTTTTAAAGTTTACTTTAATTAGTTGATAGATACATATAAACATGTATATATAAACATGGACCTACATACATACATACATAGGCATAGTATATGTATAAATATAATGATGTTTCTACGTAGGCATATGTATGTACATATATGTATGTATATAGATTTTACTAGTTTCTGGTTTTTCGAAATATTATGGTTTTACTAAATATATACATTATTTTCAGCTCTTAGTGAATAGAGGCTTCAAAATTTCATAATGAAATTACTCATACGACATGTTGTCTAATAGATTATCTGTCGATATAGAATAGAAATCATTTGAAACTATGCCAAAAAAAATAAATCCATCTGTGCGAACAGACAAATTTAATACATATTAGTTAATGTGCCGGTGTGATAATTAAGTTATTCAACTGTGAACAGATTAACCGGTATCAAATCTCATACATACATACATATCTATTAATTTATACATACATACGATCTTGTTCAATCAATTGAGTTAGCAAAAAAGCATTTCCACTCTATAATGTTTGTATGCAAATCAACGAATGTTAGTGGCTTGCAAGAATTTTACTAAATTATTGCTAAGACAAATTCATTCGTTAAACAATTCTTCGATTTTGCCGACTGAGCAGGATATAACAGCGCTCGGTCTTTATGGTCAACGTTGGTAACCTGAGCCTTGCGCACAATTGCAAGGACAGCGTTATCATTTGCTCAGCCGGCTTGCCGACTGGCTGAATTTCTCTGCTGTAGATTTTAAGTTTTATATTCAAGTTTAGTTTGTATCATTCATTTGTTCGAATAAGAATAAAATTTACTACTCCTTGAAACAGCCGCAAAATACATTCATTATTAATTATTTATTACATTGATAGACTACAAGGCTAGTGATACTGGAAGAGGGTGGAGTCAAACTCTCCCACATAATCTCCAACTTAGTTTGCATATATTATTCTATATCTATCACTCGAAACAATTTTCTTAAGATTCGATTAAATGAATTAAAAATACTTATTTTCAAAGGGGTTTATGAAAGGATATATGTGGCACAAAGCCAAAACCACAAAACACACTTTCTACAATTAAACTTCCCTAACTCGAACTTTTCTAACTGGAATTCCCTTTAACTCAAAAAAAAAAAAAAAAAATGATTGGCAGTGAAGCGAAATCTGCACAAAATTTTACTTTTTAATTCAAAGTCGCTGAACTTTTTAGCGAAATTATGGCCATTCGAGTTAAAAAATTTCGTCCTTAGAAATAAGAGTGAAAGAAGCAAAAAGAAAAATGATAAGAAATTAATGTCATGTTCGACCGATTTCAATTTGAATTACACCCTCATTGGAAAAAGGGTATCCATATGTGTGTGTGCATGTCCCGACCTATCGCATTGGCTGGTTTGTGGTTTTTTTTTTGCTTTTGTTCTTTTTCTTTCAATCTATAATTCGCTTATCAAAACGATAGAAATACCTTGGTTAAACATTCGGAAGCCAGTTTGCACTGGTTATTGCAAAATTATTTGTTTTTTTTTTTTGTATTTTGCTGTGGGTATTAAAGTTTAGTTCTATTGATTCGGTTTTATTCATATATATGTATGTATGTATGTATGTATGTATAATCACTGATATTTGTGTTTGCATGAACATTTTTGGCGAGATAACCGTAAATGATTTGTGAATGATTATTGAACCTGGTTAAAGTTAAAACTTTTGTTCATTGTTCAAATACATATTGGAGATAAGTAGTTTTGTCTTTTGATAATAAACAGAAAACATATGGTTATAACTGCATAGAACAGCTGTTCCCATTAATGAAAATGTATATATACAAAATTCTTTATTATTTAAGAAAGAATTAAACCAGACACCTTATTTATCAATAATGATTACTAAGAATAATTCTGTTCATATCACAGATACGTGCTAAATTGCTGTTTAAATAAAAAATGTAATTGTAATTAGATCTAGTAAAATATAGTTGCTGATACAAGAGTTAGATATACATATATACATACATATGTACATATTCTTAGTGACTAACAATGTAGAGGAGAGTATAAGTTCTTTGAAATAAAAACTTTTCACGAACAGGAAGTTTAATTAACAATGTTGTAAAACTAATCAGTTCGAATTTCATCAGTTGTTTGTTATTCTATCACTAGCATAATTGCTTTCAGTATTAGTTGAGGTATATCTAAAAAGTTAGTTTATATCCTTCAGAGCTATTAGAATTTGTTAACTCCATTATCAACATTTCATTAGTTCCTTAATGTTTGTCCAATACAGACTAAAATAGATACCAAATCCATTTAATTGTTATATATGTGCCTATGTCAAATCGATTCAATTCCCATTTAATAAAAAGCAGGTACTTAATGTCGGCTTATTGAGAGCTTCCACTTCGGTGTTGAGGCATATCTAATCAGAGTGCGCGTGCTGCAAGTGTTTTTAATTAGACAGCAAAACTGAATTTTTTATTTCTTTTTTCCCCCTTTTTTGCCACACCGCCGATGACTGCTGGGACGATGAAAACAAAGACAAACATTTAAACATTTTTGTATATGAATGTTGCCAAAGTTCAGAAATGAGAGTGATTAAATGCTGGCTAATCATAATATTCTACTTTAAGTACATAAATATGTATGTATGTACGTATGTACATACATATTCTCTTTAATGGACGTACATAATTATGAATGTTGTGTAAGGTGATAAGCGAATTGAATTGCCTTGCCTTTTTTTTTCGTGTCTCGTACATAAATTTATTGAGTGAATAGCAGTGTCTAGTGTTACCGACTGGCAAATACCCTAATTTTTTAATTGGAGAAAACTTGAAATATTTTCTTAGTTTTCTTTGACTATTTCATTAGTATAATAACTTTTATTTTCTTGTTATTTTTGTTGTTTATAATATTTTAATGTTTATCCTTTTTTTATGTTTTTCTTTTTTCATTTATACATTTTAACAATTCTGAAATTATTGACAATCAACTTTAATATAGTTAATACCAAATCGAAAGGTATTATTTGATTATTTTTATCTTCTATAAAGCGAATTGGACTTTAAATTTAAAGAATTAAGATTAAGTTAACTCTTACATGTTACAATAGTTCCCCGAATATATACAATTCTTCCTATAGATGATAAATGTTTTTGGCTATTAACATTTACAAAAATCTTTGCTAGATCATAATGAACAAAGACAGGCAGAAAGTTTTACTATATTTGCGTTTATTAATAGTCCGGCATACTATTTTTTTTTTCTTAAATATTTCAAAATTAATTAATGTTGTTTTTTTTTGCAAATTATTAATTATAGGTTTTCATAAGGGCGACATACGCCCCTTTCTGGTTGAGGGTCAACAATGTGGTCTCATTAAATCTGATGTATTGAAGCAACTGGTCAAGTATCCTGAAGTGTTTTGCATACGTGATTGTGAGCATACCAAGCAGGTAAGTGACACAGTGTCAATTCAAATTACATATGTATATGTATATACTCATTCCTTCATCTTTGTCTTTAGGGACTGGTCGAGCTAAATCCGGCATTCCGTGATTATAATGAACGTACGCAGCAATTGGAAAAAGTATTACGTAATTTACGAAGCGAGGGTTTATTCCCCGCTCTACAGGGCTGGCGGGACGAATACTTTGAGGTCAAGTCCGAGCACAAGGCTCTACTTAAGATGGAACGCGCTGCCACACCGTTGTTTGGTGTTCGCAAATATGGCGTAGATATTAATGGCTATGTGATACACCCAAAGCATGGCCTATGCATTTGGCTCCAGCAACGCTCCAATACCAAAGAGACCTGGCCTGGCAAATGGGATAATATGGTTGGTGGTGGTCTATCCGTTGGCTATGGCATCCAAGAGACAGCCATTAAAGAGGCTGCCGAAGAGGCATCCATTCCAAGTGATCTTGTCAAGAACTTAGTATCAGCCGGCTGTGTTTCATTCTTCTTTGAGAGCTGTCAAGGTTTGTTCCCCAACACGGAATATGTCTTCGATTTGGAACTTCCAGTGGACTTTGTGCCACACAATGCTGATGGTGAAGTACAGGCCTTTGAGCTATTGCCAGCCAAAGAGTGTGTGGAACGTGTATTTACGCCAGAATTTAAGACGACCTCGGCACCGGTGGTGATTGATTTCTTGATACGGCACGGTCACATCACGGCCGATGATGGTAAGTGCCTATTTGTAACAATGAGTGCTTGTTCAACACAAAGAGAAAAGAATTGAATACTAATAGTTTTAGCTACAATTGATACGCTAGCCGCAATGAGATTGTTTGTTAGTGGGTTCATAATTTGAACAATTTAAAAAGTTTTGGTATTTCTTTTATTTTTACAGAGTTTGATTTCACTGAGATTGTGGAACTATTGCATGTGCCCTTGCAATCTTTATATACGTACAAGACGCGCCTGGAGCAAATGCAGAAATTGCAGCAACAAAAGTTGCCCAATGATGCAAACAATTGTAATTATTCAAATTCACCCCCAGTTAAACCTCTAGAGAATGGTCACAACAAGAAGGCTGCCTAAACAATGGACCGACACTATTAATCAGAATCATGAGCAACGACAAAACAACCACAACAACAACATAAAGAAAAAAACAAGACAAGTGCATTGAGAAGCTGCGGACTAGATACGAGAGACTGCTTTTGTAGTGGGATTTGTAAAATCCAAAGCCAATAATCGATATAACAACAATACAATACAAACATCAAATTCAATCAACCAAACAACCGAAACAAACGACAAGATCTAAATTATTAAAAGTAATGAATTAATTATTATTATGGCAAAGATCGCTTAAAGTTATATACATAATATTTTAAATTGTATGTGCTGTTTATTGTAAATGTATGTATATCTTTATACACAACATATTTGGTATACACATATGTATATTATTTTTAAATATTTATTACATACATACATAAAAACACGCCTATATACTCTCCTTATCCTATGTATGTGCTTTTGAGATATTCCAATTAATCAAACAAGTGAAAGCAAAAAAAATGACGCCACATTCTTAGAATTTTTGTGAAACAAAACGGACAAGTTATATATATATACCTATATAACAACACATTTATATGATAATAGCCATAGTTAAAATATAAAAAATTCTATATACATATATATTTAACAATATATTTAAAAATTACATTTACTATTATGTGTGTGTACCAAAGTGCTCAAACTTAAGCAAAACCAAGTTAAAAAAAAAAAAAATAAAAAACGAAAAAGGCAAAAATACAAACTTAATTTAAATTAGTTTTCTGTTGAATTTGTATAACTTTTTTTAAAATTAATAAAAATGTAAACCAAAAATTCGAAAGTTTTCAAAGTTAAATATCCTGTTACTCTGTTTTTCTGTTTAGTAATAGAGATATATTTGAACCTTAGAACCTTTTTTAGTCAAGTACTTTGTGAATATTGCAAAAACCATTTTAATTTTAGCGCTCTCAACATCGACTATTACCTTTGGTATTATTTAAAGTTATCGTTATTGACTCGGTTGTTTAGTATTTTTCCAAGTGTTGGTATTTTTCCATACTATTTGTCTGGTCACACAGTTAACGGCCATCTTTCTTTTTCCCCAACTTCACGACCGCGTGGACGTCCATACGTAAAAGGTTAGCTCCTAATTCGCGAAAATGCATAAAAATATCAACAAATTTCATGGCAATCTAAGCCAGGAATAACCCGCAACAACAGTGACTAAAAGTGTCGTCAAATTTTTGTTTCAGGGAACAACACAGGCAACAAAATGACAAACTCAAAGGGTTATCGTCGCGGCACCAGAGACATGTTCTCTCGCCCCTTCCGCAAGCATGGTGTCATCCCTCTGTCCACTTACATGCGCGTCTTCAAGATCGGCGATATTGTTGACATCAAGGGTCATGGTGCTGTCCAAAAGGGTCTGCCCTACAAGGCCTATCACGGCAAAACTGGTCGCATTTTCAATGTCACACAGCACGCTGTCGGTGTCATTGTAAACAAACGTGTGCGCGGCAAGATCCTAGCCAAGCGCATCAATGTCCGCATTGAACACATCCATCACTCCAAGTGCCGTGAGGATTTCCTGCGCCGTGTGAAGGAAAACGAGCGTTTGCTGAAGGACGCCAAGGAGAAGGGACAATGGGTCAACTTGAAACGTCAGCCTGAGCAGCCAAAGAAGGCTCATTTCGTTAAGAAAGTGGAGGAACCCATTGCTTTGGCCCCCATCCCATACGAGTTCATTGCTTAAGTTACGGAGAATTGGATTGTGTTTTTGTCTTTTGTTTACATATTGTAAATTGTGGATAATAGAATGGAGTTTCTATATATGATTGATTCATGTAAACAATTCTAGACGAAGTTGTACTTAAGTTTTGTTTTTGTCCACCAGGATAAGGATGAGGGAGCGGTGGGTCATGCTATCGTCTTCGATAACAATGGTTATCGATTGTAATGACTAATATACTCTTACATAGAGTATTGGAATTTTGTCAAGAATTTTAGTCTTCAGGTGTTTGATTTAGTTCCATCGGATTTCCTTTTAGTTTAAATGTAAAGAAAATGTCCAGATCTTGCAATCTTTGTGGCAAACAATTTTCTAAACCCGCCCTACTTAAGCGTCATGAGGTGGTACATACCAAAGTTAAATTATTCAATGTAAGTAATTTATTAAGAATCTTTAAAAAGAGGTGATGAAAATCTGCTTTAGTGCGAAAACTGTTCTTGTAGCTTTTCCCAAAAAAGTTCTCTGCAACGTCATCAATCACGAAAGCATGCCAATAACTTGGCCCCAGAGTCCGGGATTATCGAGCAGGAGAAGGGGGAAGAAGAAGTAGCGCAGCAAACTTTAGCTGCACTCATCAATTTGCAGACAGTCCAGCAGACTCAATCCAATGCAACACTAGAGGAACAGCCCATGGTCAGAGGTCTAGTGGATATAAGGGATAATTTACGTCCAAAAACTGCAGATGGACATCAAATGGCACTTCTTAGAACTCAACTGATCCAACGATCCTTACCGGGCGGCAATCGTAGTTATTACGTATGTGAATTTTGCGCCAAAGAGTTTTCCAAAACATATGATCTGATAAGACATCGTCGCATACATACCAAAGAGAAACCCTATCCTTGTCTCAGAAACGACTGCTTTAAACGATTTGCGACTCAATCAAAGTTAAGAGAGCATGAAAAGATTTCGAAATGCGGTGGGAAATCGAATGTCAAAAAATTCGTGCAGCCGAAACCAGACAAAGCTTTAAGGGAACTCAAGCTTCTCCTACCACGGCCTTTACAAAATAATCCCAGCTTGGGTAGTTCCTTCAAGTGTGTTTATTGCCGGAAAATATTTACAAGAAAGTATAATTGCCGTACTCACATGTTGACTCATCTCAAACGTTTATCAAATTTAAATCCAAAAATGGATGCGCCCTCGCTCACTGGTTTGCATTTCTGTTCTCACTGTGGTAAATCGTTTAAGAAATCCCATGATTTGGCAAGACACTTGCTAATCCATTCCGAAATAAAATCCTATTCATGTCATCTGTGTAAGAAAGCCTACACTTTAAAAGCCACTCTAACTCATCATTTACTAACCCATCAATCAGATCGGTTATCGTCCAATTGTCAGGTTTGTGGTAAATCTTTCATGGCGCAAAGCTCTTTGAATATTCATCTACGTCTGCATACCGGTGAGCGACCGTTTAAGTGTGAAATCTGTCAACAGACTTTCCGAACTTCTGGGCATCGGCTTGAACATATGCGCGGTGAACGCCATAAGACCCAAAAAATTCATTTATAAAAGGATATAAAAGTAGAGTTTTTTCTGGTGTATATATTTCAAAATACTTTGAACAAGGTTTGCACAGATTTAGGTATTAAAACCAGGCGAGGAGCCATAATGGAAATGTTTGTCAAACTCTTGACTTTTGGACAAAACGCTTATTCGTTGTCGCTTATCGGCTAATATAAAGTCATCCTCATCAATCATCTCAGAATCGCCACGCTTGCGGCACAATTGTTGGACTGGGGGCATCACACACTCCACAGATTCATCTAGATCATGTGCCTTATAGACTAGATAATGAGGCTCAATAAATTTGTTGGACCTAAAGGAAATAAAAGCTAGTTATAAAATATTGATGTCTTTTTTATAGTGCACTTACAATTTCAGCAAATAGGGATCAAATGGAAAGAAAGTTTCGAGGGTCTCCTCGGGCATAACCTTGTCATGACCATATACAGTTGCCAATTTGCGTCTAGCATTCCGTTCCAATACAGTATGACAATACGCCAATTGATGCGTACGTGTTATGCCCGCAAAAGCGGTAGCCACAGGGGGAAGGCAATAGCGCAGCGGATTTAGGTGGCACATTGCCAATCGAGATAATTGCAACGATTGAAGGAAGAGTAATTCTTAAAGAAAAATAGAAAGTAGAGGTTAGATTATAGCCTTGAACTTTTCTCCAATCGAATCGGTATAGCCCGATGCCAGATCTTAATCACAGATGGAGAGCTTTGTATTATTTTTCTTTTACCTTTTGTGCTGGCTGTCAAATCCTTGGCCCGAAAAGCAATCAAATAGAACATGGCTTGGCAGACAGAAAAGAACACCATGTTTGCCTTTAAAGAGCCATTCTGGCTATTATATACATCCGAATCATCTATATATATAAGAGACCATTTACTTAGCTCGGTGAGATAAAACTTAATGGTGCTGAAAGTATAGATAGCCAAAAATTAGTTTAACAGTCTAATTTAAATTAACACTTTCTTTGTTACTCACTTAAGTGGCACAAATTTGGATCGAGCCATAAAGCTAGCCATATAACTCACTGCCGCATGTCGTATAATTGGTGATACATTTGGATTCTGGACTTTATGCCAAAGTGAGCTAAGGAATGCTTCCGCATAAGCAGAACGCAAACTGCATACTTGAAAGATCACAAATTGTACATGACTTGTATTATGACTGGGCAATAAAACTTCATCAAAGATGAATAAGAACATTTTAAAAAAACGATTGGCCGACCAACGTTGCTCCTCTTTACTATTTGGCGTTATTCGACATTTCTTGTCCAGGAACTTGTAAAGCATCAATAGGCATATGTCCAGAGTTTGTCCAATAGGATGGTCTATTGTCTTGGCTTTTAAAGATGGTGAGTTATCTGTTGGTATATCATCCATTTGAAAAATACCATCTTCCTCCATTTTGTCCGGCTCTGTATCCTCATCTTCTTCGTCATCAGTCTCGACATCAAGTTCATCACGTGGAGCATTTACATCCAAAATGAGAAGTCTACAACAAAATGTTTAGAATTATAGATATATATTGGAATCGCCGACCAAGAGACAACTTCAGCACAGATTTTAGTGTCAGCACATTTGGTACGAAATCTATGCCGTCGTGGCATTTGTGGGTTTTTGGTTATGCAGAAAACTTACTTCTGCAGTACCAGCTGCATAACAAGCTCCTCAAAAACTGGCTTATACTCTAAAAGCCACAGAATATTGTAGAGGTAACCGGCTGTGACATATGATGGCTTCTTGAAATAGGGAAATTTTGCAGATATGGCATCAATAACCAAATCAAAGGACATGGGCACAGCCGTAAGAACACGATCCAAAATTTTATGAACTGTTTCCAATTCATTGCGCACAACATCAGATGGGCAGCCAAAAACTTGCCATTCGGTAGATTCTTGTTCCGTTGGAATCCAATTGATTATAAACTTGCTTATACCTATGGGTATATAGGTGCTATGGGCAACCATTATATCAATGGCGAATTCGGTAAAAGCTTCAATAGCTTGGAGGGAGCGTTTGCGCCAATTAACCGAAAGTAAAGCCTCCACAATGCTGGCGAAATTTGAGGTGAGGCTGTGGCAAATTTTGCGAGCGTCATTCATGATTTCCACCACTTCCTCATCCTGTCAAGAAAAAGGGATTTTTATTAATAACAATCTCCTAAATCTGCATCCATTTAACGTACCGTAAGATCCGCTTCACATAGAAAGTAAGTAAATTCCTGAACTAGATGATAGTTTTGATCCTCGAGAGCAACACGCACAGATTCCTTCAGACCCTTCTCCTTTGGCGTGGCAAATCGCACCTTATTGAGAGCCGCTGTCTTTGCCCTCTCACGATCTGCACCCGAAAAGGTCTTCAGTATTGACGTAGCACTAGTTTTACTGGTGTACACCGACATATCAACGGTTTAATAATAACTAAGGTCAAAAAAAATTTCTTTAAATAATTTCTATTTCCCAATAATGCGCAATTTTAAGCACCAACAATAACGGCGTGTAGGTCCAAATTCACCCAGTTGAGCCGATATTCTAATAGCAATGTTTATAAATTAAAGAACTCCCAAAACACTTGGCTGCGGTTTTATTGTGCCAAATTATCATTATATTTAATAAATTGATATTATTTATGTGGAATTCGTTTTGCACGGATCCGAATCAAAACACGTTGTGTTGTTAGTGTGGTCAGAGTGTCTAAATGGGCCAGTGTTGAAAATGAAATGTAGTATGATATTTGCTCTGGTATTTTTTACTTTTTTTACCTTGGTCACATATCAGACACATGCGTCTTGCATCTAAGGCATTGGATTTTTTAAACAAACTGATTTAAGCAGAAAAAATTGGAGATATGTCTTCCATTTTTATGCTGGACACCGCTGGTGATCAAAACCTACTGAATGAACAAGGATCCAGCTCACTTTACCGCGATCTAAGTATCGGGCAAGAACGACTTCAACTGCAAAGCAGCGATGGGGAGACCGCCAGCTCTGAAGAGGATGAGGATGACAACGAAATAGAACTGTTTGGCGTTAAATTAAACAGCAAAGATGTTAGCAAAGCGTTAGGTAGCGGCAGTGCAAAAACAATCCGGTCAAAAGTATCCCTGGAATTGGATGAAGTCACAGAAAAAGTAACAAAGGCGGTAGAAAATTCAGGTAAACACAAACTGAAGAAACAAAAAAAACGTGATACGGAAAAGGCGGACTTAAGTATGCGCAAAGAGAATGTAACAAAGGACATGCAGCAGGCCAGACGAACAAAGGAACCAGGGCTGGATAAACAGCATGCATTGCCCACAGTAGGCAAAAGGAAGCAGCCAATTTTAAATCGAGTAAGTTAATCAGAGAACATACAAATGAAGGAAAAACAAGCAGCTTTATTATGATGAAATATTCGACATCGTAAGCTCTTGTCAGGCTGCCTGAGGCAATTGTTGTCGTTAAGACTCTAATCAATCGGGACTATAACGAACCGTTTCATCCGTTGTAATCTTAGCTACTGCCTGGAAGCCTGCGGTGCAGTGGCTGTAAGGCCAGCGGAACATTTATAAATCCCTTTAGGACTAGACTGTTATTTGCTATCAAGTTATAGGCAAATAATTTAGGCCAGGGATTACAAAAATCTCTTTTTATTGAAACATAATTTATAGTCCCACCATACACAGCAATTGCTGAGGCCTGACAGCTTTGGGGCCCACATGACGACGTCTTTAGTAATCTGATTTTTAAAAGAAATACATATTTAAACATCTGTTCTGAAGCTTACATTTAAATTTATTATTTTTTCAATCTTTCAGATTGAACGCGCTAAAACGAAAGGAGATGGATGGTTTGATTTACCTGCCACCGAAATTACCGATGAGATGCGCAACGAATTAAAAATCATTCAAATGAGATCTGTATTGGATCCCAAACATTTCTATAAAAAGAACGATCTAAAAGTTCTACCAAAATACTTTCAAATTGGTACAGTTCAGCATTCGGCTTTGGATCATTATCGGGAGAAGAATACACGAAAAACTAAAAAATCTCTGGTGGATGAACTGTTGGAGGATGAGGCGTTCCAGAAGTTCAACAAGCGGAAATACAATGAAGTGATTCAACGCACTGATAAATATGCCCATCGCAAGGCTCTGAAAAAGATGAAGAAACTTAAGAAACAAAAATAAAGTTAATTTAACTTAAATGATGATTTCCTTTTTTTTTTTTTTTGATAAGGGAAATATACCGTAAAAGTACAACTTAAAAATGTTGCGCCTCAACATTATAAAAAAAAATAGTTATTTCTATGAAACTAGTTTGTTTGTACAATGCGAAAACTGGGCTAAATAACTCCGCTTTTTGGAAGCTTATAGCCAAAATATTCCTTTTGTTTGAATTGATTATTTTAAAGAAAATTTGTGTTCAGCTTTTGTTATTAACTATTTGTTTTAATACACCTAAATATGTATGCTTGTATCTTCCAAAAATATTTCAAGTAGTTTATAACAATCTTAGCAACAATAAAAATAATTTAAAACTAAGCCAATTCAAGTGTGACGTCGCCTAGGTGGACCTGTTGCTACTCTCTTCCAAATCTTGATTCCTACGCTCTTCTAGAGTGTCGGAAATTTGCTGAGCCAACTTTTTAAACAGTTCCGAGTATTCCGAGTCGGGATATTTAACCACCACCGGAACTCCCTCTTCACAGCATTCGGCGATGTGAGCGTCTAGTGGCAGAGATATCAATTTATTTGGTAGCCCTTTTATGGATTCATTATGGCGAAAGAATTCCATACGATTTTTGCAATTATCACAGATGGAGTAACGCATATTCTCCACCAGACCAAGAATGGGTACCTTTAATTTCTCATACATCTTGGCTCCACGTAGAGTTACCTCTAAAGCTGCGGTGTGTGGGGTTGAAACTAAAATGACTCCAGTTATGGGTGCATGTTGGGTAAGGGAGAGATGCACATCTCCAGTTCCTGGTGGGGTGTCTATGACAAGAACATCTAATGGACTCCAATCGGCCCCCTTGAGCAATCTCTGGATAGCAGACATAACTAAAGGACCACGCCAAATTATAGCTCCATCTGGTGGTGTTAACATGCCCATGGAAAGGCATTTTACATTGTAGTTTTGGGGAGGAATCATCAAATTATCATCATTTAACAGCGGTTCACTATGTACATTCATAAGAAGGGGAATACTGGGACCAAAAATATCACCGTCAAGCAGGCCAACCCGTTTTCCTTGCTTGGCCAAACTACAAGCAAAGTTGGCTAAACAAACATTCGTATTCATTATTTCGGATTATGTGATTGTTTTATAATGGACCCACCTGCCACCGTGCTTTTTCCCACTCCTCCCTTGCCAGATGCCACTACTATAATATCCTTGACGCCTCGTAATCTTTCTCGTTTAGGTAATCCTCGCGCCATAATCGCTGCCTGATGTTCTGTTAATTTGACAGCATAGGAGCGGCTACTGGACCGCACCAGAGGGCGTATCGCCATCAAACTCGAATTGTACATGGCTTACAACGAAATTTATTTTATTTCTGTGTGGTCTTTTTTAAAAAGTCAGAGTGTTTTTGACAGTTATATGTTTTGTTTATATTCAAACAGCTGTTAAATTGAATGAAACTCGCAAATGAATAGTGTGGCCAGTTATTGCGCAGTCAGCTGATTTTAAAGATTGCCGCGAGATCATGGGCGTAGCTGCCCTTTGACTTATTTTGGAAATGGAGAACTATGGTATCTCCAAGCTACGACTTAGACTTGGACTTGAAAAAGGAAGAGCAAGAACAAGAGAAGGAGCAAGTACACGAACATGATGAAATCGATACCTCACCTCTCTGGTCCATAGAAGATGATACCCTATTCCATCCGCGAGGCTTGATCAACCACAATCACAGTGATGCGGGTTCAAGCGGCATATCTGTCTTCATCACTTGGAATGAATATTATTTGCTTAATTATCGCTTTAAGAAGACAAAAGATACTCGCAATGTGAAAATGACCAAAGTGCGAATTCCTTTGCCCAGGAATGGAAATACTCTTTTGAATAGCGTCCACATGTTGGCGTATAATTCGATATTGCTAATGTCGGATGGTCAAGTCTATTGCTTTGAATCGATCAAGTCTTTGCATCCAATCAACTGGTTAACTGGTGTTCGTTGTTTTTCCCACACAGAGGAAGGATTCAGTGTGATACGAGAAGAGGATCGTTGTCTACTCCTACAGGTCTACAAGGATTTACCTGGCTTGAACAAAAAAGGCAGTACATTGCAGCATAGCTACGATATAACCTATGATGGGCAGAACATATTTCAATGTGAGTGGAAGAATGACAAATACACCCTGATGTCAGTGAATGTTTTGGAAGAGCAGGAAAAGTTTATGCAATGCCTTTTTGGCGGAGATGTTCGAAAGGACGATCATTTGCATATTTTTAGCATAAGTGGGCATATTTTTGTTTTGTTGCCTGTTTCAACCGATGAAGATCAATCCACTCCAGGATGTGACTATAACATTGAATTACTTTGTGTTTACGTATGCTCAATAAGTTTTATACGCCTTCTGCCCGAAAAGAATCTTTGCCTGATCTTCCTGAGCAATGGTGCTGTAGACATTTGGTATGTATCTCAACTGCTCCAAATCAAACAACGTCAAATGTACCACTCAGGATCCGATTGGTGCGATTATGATGCTGATAGCTCGAATGGTGACTTTTATTATACAGATGGTCAGCAATTGGTGCGTCTGAGATTCAATTATAATGCCCAAATGGATGAGTGCGATATTCAAAGATGGGTCAAACCCATTCCTGGCATGCAATCCTGTACATGGGTGGATGCCATTGAACAATTGGTCTGCCTCAGTGATAATAATATTTTTTATCGCATCAGTTTTAGTCTCCAAGAGGAGGAGAAAGAAAGTAAATTGAATGAAAATGGATCAACCATAATGAGTGATATAACACCATCTATCGTTGAGCAATTACATCGGAATGCTAAGTTATTGGAGCATTATGAGAAGCAACCTGCTCAACTACAAAAATCAATTCAACGGGAACATCAGAAGCAACAACTGGTGGCTGTGGCCACAAATAGTCACATTTATAGTCAAGAGTTGGAGGCCCATTTGGAATTTCATCGATATGTACCGCTCTTTAACCAGGAGACATCATCCTTGTTTCTAATGCATCCATCCTCTGAAGATTGGCAGTTGCATAGCACAACAATTTATGCTGTAATCACATTAAATCTAAATTGCCGTCAATTAATTAACTCCAGTCATTGGCAATTGTTAGTATATTATGATCAATATTCTTATAACCATGTCATACCCACCGAACTACTCCTACGCAAGCAATGTTGTATGGTTATTCCTCTAAAGAAATTAACAAATCATCTTCTACCCCAATTTAACCTAAAATTGGTGGCCTTTCTAGAGTTGAACAAACAAATCACATCCGTACTATTGCCCATTCAAGTTCAAGAAAGTTTCCGTACTTATAGCCCACTCTTCAGTAGCCAATTAATGGCTACGGATCTTAGACCAGAAATTACCATACCACAACTAAACAAGAAAAAGAAGTTAACAAAATCCATTGTTATGCATAAAATTGCATTGAAAGATGGCTTTAGTTTATCTAATATATCGAAATTATTAAATGCCGAGGACAAAATTCAAAATGATCAATTGGATATATACTTTATAGACAGTAAAGTTAGCCTCGCAAGCAAAAGTGATCATATAACTCTGGAAAGTGAAGATGCTTCCGCTATTTACTATATCAAGGAGCTGCTTAGATTAAATGGTTATAACGTAATGATTGATTCGGCACCTAATAAAGATTCACAAAAAATGAGTGAGATAATGGTAAGTCAAAGCAATTATTATCTTTCAATGTTTAAATATTAATACTGTATTTTGTTTTCATCAGAAATTACAATGCCAAACAGAACGTTTATATGGCACGTTGGGTGATAATCCCATGGATTCCGAGACCAATGTCGAAATGCTTTTAGAAGCACTTCAATCGCAGTATAAAGCCATGAGAAACACTATATATTAAAATTGAAAATGCATCTATAAATCGTATTAAAAAATGTATTGCTTTTAAAACTGATTTGGATGGGATTTTGTTTATTGTTTAGGACGTTTCACAAAAATTCGTGTTATTAGTTAACAAATCACATTGCGTATATATAAAAACATAAACTATAGTTTTAAAAAAAGTTATGCATACAAAACAAATGAATTGTGAGCCTATTTATCAAATCGGTAATAATTAAAATCAATTTCAATCTGCAGTTATTCACAAATTCGAAAATGTATTTTGCCACTTTTGAATTCATACAACTCTAGATAGATTGCCAATGCATAAAATAGACATTTTCGATTATTCAAAATTTAAATGTTATCTCATTACAAATATAATTTATTGAGAAAACTTTAGTTTTATAGTTTCATAAACTGATAACGTAAAACTATATAAATATCGGATATAATTGTTGAAAGTGATTTGTAATAAAATTTTTAAAATGATAATATTAAAAACACAAAAATTCTACACTGATAACCTATTTCAATATCTCATGGCAAAATAACCAATTAAAATTTCTAGATTGATTTTTTACACTTTCTTTGATGGCTCAATAATTTAACTAATTGGCAATTGACAACAAAATGAGTAGAAAACAACTTTTGTTTAATTAATGCTATGTAAATGATCAACTGTAGTAGCTTCTGCTGATTAATAATAATTATTTTGCACTAAGAAATTGCGCTAATTACTATTATATGCCGCATTTTGTTATTATTCTGTGTGTTGAGTTTGTTAATTTGTTTTTTTGAAATTCTTTTTACGTATATTGCCTGGACAACCGCCGGTGCTCAATAGATGCAATTTCCAGCCACCATCCTGAGGCAAATGTACATCATCATGACACAGAGGACAACGAGCAGCGCCAGTTTTAAGCTCTAAACAAAATACAATATTAGTAAATAGAGACTAGAGGATTTTGTTATGGCTACTAACCACGACAGTAGTCTTCCATTTGATGTAGTTCATAAAGCTGCTTGTGCACAGACTCCGTGCAGCGCGTACAGACCACATAGCTCTCCTTGGCATCACATTCAGCTAAAAAACAAATATATAGATTAAATATATGTAAGTATATGAATACTAATCACATTTTCTTGCTACTCACTAGTCAAATGATAATTTAAAGCAGCCACCTCAAGGACCTGGCTGCATTGTGGGCACTTGGTGAGGAATGGACATGACTTCCAATAGTGACGATCCAATTGACTGGCATCGCTACCAGGACAAGACCAATCGCAAAAGGGACAATGTCTGTGTAAAAAAACAAATTATTTAATAATTGTGATCACTAACCCCCTAAAAGGTTTCAAATCTTTTATAAATTCAAAATGAAAACTTAGCCCAAGCATTTAACGATCAAGTGTTCCGAAATCAGCAAGATTTCATCAATCTTATCAAACAAAAGATTGAGATTGTAAGTGCATCAAGATCTTTTTATTTGGATTATCAAAATCGAGTACTTGACGACAATCCAACATTTCACTTAAGAAATGTGTACGTATGTACATAGATAAACAATTTTGGAATAATCTCTCACTCACATTTTTGGTGTGTTATCCTCCGTAGATTCGGAATTTGAGGCGGAACCTTTTCTTGAATTGGAGGCGGATAGCATGGAACGTTTCAATTGCTCATTATATTGCTGTTTGCCATTGCAACTGTTGTAACCATTGCTAGAGGCAAGGCCCGAACCATGCCCACTTTTGCTTTTCAATAAGCGTGAGGCATCTGAGCTGGTACTGGCTTTATCCATATGGGTAGTAGTTACATCACTTGAACTATGACCAACAGGCACAACATATTTATTGGTTTCTTCCAATAGTTCCTGCTTTCGCTCCAAGTCAAGTTTATCAAATTCGGTGAAGAGTTGACGATATAATAAATTTCGGCGAGTGATATCATCATCGGGTGGTAACTGTTTGCGTACCAGTCTAGGATTCACTTTGTAAACGAGAAGTAGTATACGCTCTGCAACTTTTCGGACAGGTTCAGCCGGATGATGAATGCCTGAGCATCCGCATTCTGACAGAGCTCGACACGTTAGACCACTGTGCTTATCGGTGCTAATTCCTTGTGTGTGAACCAATTGTTCCAGCATTTGTAAACGGCTCATTGCCAAACGTTGGTGTGTTCCCGAGCCCACGCTACGTGAAAGAGCAGGTGCTACTAAATGCTGTTCGGCCACCTCGGGACAGGCTGCTATACTCAGTATAGTATGCTGAGCCAATGTATGTAGCCTGGCCGATGGATCGCCGGATTTAGCTAACAATTCGGGTAGTAGTCGATCTACACAGCGTGCCACCTCGCTGGGTGAAACACGTCCTGGCACATATTCAAGGAACAAAACACGAACGGTTTCTGTGGCCTGATTGAACACAGAATAGACCGCATCTCGCACAGCTCTATGTAGGAGCAAGGCTGCCGATCGTGCTACTTTGTTGGGGCTGGCAGCATGCTCATTACTGCTCATTTCCGCTGTCTCCATCAGTTCATGCTCCTTAAGGAAATTCCGTAAACGCATTAGACCATCTTCGCGATCCTGAAATTGACGTGAATAAAACTGTTCGACCTGGAAAATTGAGTTTAATATTGAAATTAATTAAAAAACAGATCAAGTTATATAAATTGTTTAGACTCACCAGTTCATTTCCAAAAACCAGAATGGGCAAGGCGGCTTGGCGACGTTCACGATCATTAAGACGTGAACGTCCCCGATTTGGATCCGCTTCGAGTAGGGCATTCCCCTGGCACTCCCTTAAAAATTCATTAGTATTTGAACTAAACAAGATTTGGTTTTGGAACGACACAACGTATACGGATATATAGAATTACAAAAAAAAGCAAAAAATACGAACGTAAATCAACCAAAATATTATTCAAAAACATTCGACGGTTAGTGTTTGAGGTTATGTTTGCATCTATCTGGCTTGTTATTGGTATTGGGGCAAAGCTTTATATCTGTAACTACAAATTGTTATAGGCGGATGGATCGCTCTTCTCATCATGCATATATAGTGTACAGTGTGCAACATAAAATGGATAAGTACAAAGAATTGAGACGGTATCGTATTATGAAAATTTTCAATTTTATGTTGCACAGTGTAATCTTTTTCTATCCATTTAACAAGAGCTACACAGCAATTAACAACGACTAAACTTCCAGAGAGATATGGATCTGCGACTTACTGCCTCAATGTGGGTATGGCTCGTTCTTCATAATCCTCATACGAGTTGCGTGGAACACTTTTATTACGTCGCCTTAGCGAACCTTGACGGCTGGACATGGGTGAACTGTGACGTGACGGTAAACGCGGTGATTGTGGCAATTCATCGTGTGATTTTCGCCAACCTGTTCCACTTGCCACATGGGAGGAAAAAGTAGCTGCAGGCACTAGAGGAGTGGCTGCTGCTGTTGTTGTTACCACACTCTCGTTACTTGTTTGACCCAATGACCCGTCTGTCGAAGATTTATCGTCTTGCTGACATTGACTTTTGGGACTAAGAGCCGCCTCGGCTAAGGCATGGGCCACATCTTGGAGACTGGGTGCTGGTGGTAGACTTGGTTTACCACCAGCATAAATCTCACAGCTTTGATCATTAGAACTCTCGACACCTTCAGTTTCTAACAACTGTTGAACTTGCAGTTGCTTAAGTACGGCCGAACGATACATTTCCATTTGCTCCTTTCTCAACTTGGCCGTAGTAAAGTCTTCCTGTTGTACCGCCTGTCTTTTGGCTAAGGAATAGCGACCCAAACGTTCGCCGGCTGTGCGTAGAGCTGTCATACAGAGTTTCAATTTTCGGGCATATTCAAATCTTTCCGAATTCACCGCTTGCGTTTTACGAAGTTCCAATTCTCTTATATACTTAACAATTGACTCTTCTACATACATGGAGAATAGCAAATCATCACAAATGGAAGCCAAGGCCAATTCTCCGGTGGCTGTGTCCAAAGGTGGAGCATCACTAATGCTACTACTAAGCTGTTGCTGTTGCTGATCCTCTCCATTTCCAGAAACATCTAAATCTTCGCCCAAAATATTTACAGCCAAGAGAGAGATCTGTCCACTTTGATTAAATTCATTGCATTGGACTCCAATCAGACGTAACTTCAAATGGGTTCCTCGCCTTGGGGTTACGGTGACGCTCTGAAGTTCGCGGGATTTATAATTCGTGTTGGCATTATCAGCTAATGCCACAAAACCCAAAAAATCGAAATATTGTGATGATGGTGTGCTGGGCATCGATTTCGGCGAATAATGCAGCCATAGTTCAACTTTTTCGGCTATTAAATAAGATTTAGGTAGTCAATATGAAACTTTATTCTATAATATTTTCTTCAAATTAACTCACGTATTAGATATTGGTGGGCCAACAATTGTATCCTGTATATTTTGGACGGTTGTTGGAAACGTAAAATGATGTCATGTGTGTTTAATGCACTCCCCGTTGCGCTGCGCCAACCATGTACTGTGGGGCCATGATTGTTTAGTTCGCTAGCTGGAAAATTGTTATCCTCGTCTGGATCGAAAGAAGAAAGATTAAAGGTTAAGTAAAATCGCCTTTTATCATAAGAAATTCACAAGTCATGATTACTGTGCAACAAGCAACCACAACAGGTGTCAAAATGTTGCTTAACAGAAACCTAACAGAAACAGCTGGAGAGAGCAAAAACAAAAGAAACAAAAACAGTGGAACAAAAATGATAAAACAAATGTAAATATTTCTTTAAGTTTTACAAAGTGTTATACAATGCTTATATCCTCTAGCCAATGAAATCGCATTATTATCTTAAATGAAATTTGATAAATTTTTAATTATTAGTTTAAATTAGAAAACAAGTAACCCAAGTCTACTCAATTTTAATAGCATTTTCTCATTAAAATATTTTTAGTGTGGAGTCTATTTTTAAAATTTTACTTTTTAGGTTAGTAATTGACACGGGTGTTCCACTGTGCGTGCTCTTTCAACTCGAATCCAACCTTCTTATCTCCTACTCTTTCTCTTTCTCTCTCCCTTGCTACTGTGTTCTTGGCAAATGGCGATGTTATGTTTTGTTTATAACTTTTAGTAATTATTTCAGCTTGCTCTGCGATACAACGAATTTTTGTGAATAATTTAATCAATTCTATAGAGGCTAGCAAATCAAACAAACTCCAAAATGCCACAAGCTAACAATGGAGTTGCCGCATGGCTACAAATCCAAAGCCTTTTGAATACAATTAACCACATACTAATTTTTCTAGTTGCGGCATTCTTTTTCGTCCTGGCACGTAGCTTGGAATTCAAGGACACAGCCATGCATATGTTCATGACCGGCATAGGAGTGAGTAGTCAACCAAAAAAATGATAACACTGTGACAGAATCAATAAATAAATATTAAAACCAAATAAGCTTCAACTTTAGCATGGGCAACGTCATTATTAATCTTATCAAACGTTACTTATGTTAAATTCCAAAGTTAATGTGAAATGTCATGCTTAATGGACTGTTAAAAGACAAATTCCAAAATATATGTATCTCTATCATTTATTTTATAAAAATATGAATTAATTTCATTAGTTTCATGTCCTGATGGCAGAGGCTCTAATGTCCCATTATAAAGTGAATCCTGTGACGCGTTGGCTCTCCCATCGCAACAAGTCGCGATTCCATGGCCTATTGCAAATTATTGGTGGCTCTATGATTTTATTGGGTGCTCTTGGTAAATTCTCCAACAAGGATGTTCATTGGAATACCTGGCATGGTCGCATAGGTAAGTACTTAAGAAGGAATAAAATTATTCAATCAATTACTCCATATTTTCATATATTTCTAGGAACGGGTGCTGCTTTTGGCTGTGCAGCTAGTATTGTGGGTGGCCTAGCTACATATTTTCAACCCAAATTCGTTTTAAATAAGTTCCCGCCATCAGAATTGAAATATCGTCATAATCTTTTTGGTTTAGTTAATTTTACACAGGGCATGGTTGCCATTTTTTTGAGCTACTATTCTAAGTTCTTTTTAAAATTCGTTGATCATCAATTTATACCAGCCATGATGTTGACAACTGTTTTAGTTTATCTATTGACAATTATAAACCCAGTGGGCTCACTATTGACTAAATTTAAGTATAGACAACAAAAGAAACAACAGGAGAAGGTAAAGTAGGCGGAAATGTAAAGAGTTCCTAGCAAAATAAAATTTAATTTGTACTAAAATATTTGGCTCTTAGCCAACAATTGTTCTCTTATATATATTTTTTTGACCACAAGCAAGTCAGACTTATTATGACAAAATGGCCATCTATCTATGTATATTATAATGATTTATGGTCATTGCAGGGTTTCTTGATTTTATTATTCCAGCAGTTTGGCATTGCAAATTGAAATTTGCAGAGCTAATCAGTCATTGAGAACTGATTTACTTTTGTCTGGACATCTGCCTGCAACACTAGGCGTATGCGTATTTTATCGATTTCTCAAGTGCAGTCAAGTGTCGGCTCTAGCAAGAAGGGGTCGCGGCATGTTTATGGAAAAGGGCTTGTCTAGCTGAAACTAAAATAAAGTTAATTAAGTAAAAACAAATGAAAAGTAAATTAAAAAGCAATAAGTATGAAGAGGCATAAAAAATCTTCTCCTAGTTGATTGGATAATTTTACCTGAGGCAAAAACCACATTGAAGGATATCTTTTTGGCCATTATGATTTATATGAGAGACACAAACAAACATTTACAACTTCACACACGCACATGTACGGCTCATTAAACACCTATTTGCTGTAACGGACGCTAAAGAACTAGAATTGAAATTTGAAATTGACTAGAATAAAATGTCCTGTCCCAGCAAATTACAAGACAGGAGGACAAAAATCACTGATAAGGGTGATAGTCAGTGTTGCCAGAATTTGAGCGTCAAAATAAGCCAGATTTGGGAAAAAAGTACACTAGAATATGCTAAAATTTGAAAAATATAAACCAAAAAATAAACTAAACAGCACATAATGGGGAATTTAAAATGTTATAAAGAAATTATGGTCGTCAATATTATCGTCATTTGAATCTCCATCTTATTCAGAGGAGCAGTTAAATATTTCAAAAACAAATAGTATACGTATACTTAATATTGAGTTTAATTAACTGTTGGAAGAAAAATTGTCCTAGAGCGAATTGAAAATTAGAGAGAACTGGAAGTCTGAATCACAAAAGTAAAGCGAACTGGAAGTCTGATCACAAAAGTAGAGCGAACTGAAAATTCTGATCACAAGGAAAAAATGAGCTGAAAAAAAACTAGTTATTAAAACAATATAAAACAATGCTTCACCTGTTTCAAGAGCTCTATTATGAAATTACTACAGCACTCCCAATAGACATCTCATTAACCATGTCCATTTGTGCAGTTTTGATCTGTTTTTCGAACTTGAGCCAAGACACAGGTCTCTTGACATGTTTTTTGAAATCTTCTTCTTTTAAAATGTTAATGTTTTTTTCTTCAGGAATTATTTTGATTTGTAAAGCTAGAATTCCCTCTACCCGCTGTTTCAAAATTTTTTCCCGCAATTCTTATGTCCGTAAAATTAGCGACGGTCAGTTAGCGACGATCGGAACGGTGGAATTTTGGAACACTTTTTATATTTTTATTTTTCAATTATCTGGACAATTAGGCACTTTTTTAAATAAAATAAACTGCAGAATTGTTAGGAAACGCATAATCTATTGTTTTAATTTGTGTGCAGGCGATTTGGGTCATTGCAGGTAATAATAATTTGCATATGAAAAATTGACTCTTTACATTTTGGAGCATATCTCCCTTCACAGAGTTTGTCGGCATAAATGGAGTATGCCAGCTTATGCTCCACATATTCAGTTATATCCCCACCAAATTTGACAAAAATCTACCGCAGCTTTTTTGAGAAAATTGCTTATCAGTGACCCAACCTCTGGTTTTCCTCCATACAAAATGGTAAAAAAAAATCATGATGTGATTGCTGGCGACATTTTGAGTCTCACAGAGTTTGTCGGCCAATGCACACTATACCATATTAATTGGTCAACTTTCATGATGGATTTCAGAAAGTTTTATCAAAATCTACCGCAGATATTTTGAGAAAAAGACACAAATGTGGGGGTGCCTCAGGTGGCTAAAAATCATTGATAAGAGTGCCGCCAACTCCGGAACCGGAACCAACCCAAAGAACCAGCGTAAGACAGTATATGCAATGTTGGCCAACACCGATCGTCGCTGGCTTTTTCCGAGTTTGTACGCATATGCACGATAGTGCATTAGATTAAGCATAATTTTTTATATATTCTCCTGTATTTTTATCAAAATCTACCGCAGAAATTTTGAGAAAACCTAAATTAAAAAATATGGCCAGCATCGATAAAAAATGTCGGCATCGAGTATAGGGGGCAAATATTTAATGTTGGCCAACACCGATCGTCGCTAACTTTTTCCGAGTTTGTCGGCATATGCACGGTAGTGCATTAGATTAAGCATAATTTTTTATATATTCTACTGTATTTTTATCAAAATCTACCGCAGAAATTTTGAGAAAACCTAAATTGAAAAATATTGCCAGCATCGATAAAAAATGTCGGCATCGAGTATAGGGGGCAATGATTTAATGTGGCCAGAGAACGTTCGTAGCTAACCTTATTCATCCATAACTTTTTCAAATATTATTTAAGCATAAAGCTGTTTATTCTGATAGAGTTTTAATCAAATCTTATATGCGAGTGATAAAACAAGAATTTATGTGCATTTTTTATTTATACTATATTTTTGCCTTTAAATTATTGTTAGTCCGCCAAAACAAATGTCGATATAAATGAAAACGCTCGTAGCCCTGGAAGAGTAATTGTTCGCTGAGGGCGAAGCCATAAATACTCTACCTATGTGCGTTTCTCTAGTTATTCTTATAGCTAATATGCTTTGTCGCTGTACGGCATCGCACAGTGGACATATGACATCAGAAAATAAAAAGTTTTATATACATATATGAAAATTTTCTCAATATATTAAAGTTTATAATTCGAAATACTAATTATTAAAATTTACTTAAAATACAATATTATACGCTTAGTTAGCTGCTAGTTATAGCAACTGTGTAGCATTAAGTAACAAACATTATTTTATAGCATGCACATATGGTTTTACTAATTTATTATATTTACACATATGTATGTATGTACAATTGGTATAATCAAAATCTTACTTATACTCTGTTTACCATGATTCATACATACACACATACATATATACAAAACCCATTGATAATTCTTTATAACAGCACCCTGGTTATATTATTGCAGCCAATTATCTGTATAACGGTGCAAAATAAAGAATTAAGGTTTTTCTCGGTGAAACTAATTTTTTGTTCAGTGTACAGTCATTTTATGCCTCCCGCCAAAAAACGATTCAGCATTCAGGGGCATAGATACATATGTTTTCATAAAGAGGGGCCGAAATAATAAATGTATGTACATATGTGCACAAATTGATCATCATGCTTTTATAACCTTTTCCTTAAAATCTTTTTCTTTACATATGTACATATGTATACAATGATGGAAGACATTGATATGTAGCATTTTAAAAATTTTCACTAGCTACGCCCCTGACAACAACGACTGCAAAGTGCGTGTGTAGAGTTAATGTATGTAGATGTGTGCAATGTTTTTACATAGAAATACATACATACATATATGCTTTCAGCCATACATACGTATGCATATACAATGTATGAGATTGGGTACCCGATATTGTCAAACAAGAGTGATTTGGGGGTTTTATGTATGCATATGAATGCTGTTACCTACGTCATTCAAAATGCATTTTAGATTTAATATTGTTTTCTTGGGTGGGCCATTTAAGCTATGAGCCACTGTACACCTATTCATGTATACATTTATTCAAACTTACATACATATGCATACGTATGTATGGCTGAAAGTATGTGCATATGCCGACAAACTCGGAAAATGCCAGCGACGATCGGTGTTGGCTAACATTAAATATTCCCCCCCTATACTCGATGCCGACATTTTTTATCGATGCTGGCAATATTTTTCAATTTAGGTTTTCTCAAAATTTCTGCGGTAGATTTTGATAAAATTACAGCAGAATATATAAAAAATTATGCTTAATCTAATGCACTACCGTGCATATGCCGACAAACTCGGAAAATGCCAGCGACGATCGGTGTTGGCTAACATTAAATATTCCCCCCCTATACTCGATGCAGGCAGTTTTGAACGATGGCGGCAATATTTTTCAATTTAGGTTTTCTCAAAATTTCTGCGGTAGATTTTGATAAAATTACAGCAGAATATATAAAAAATTATGCTTAATCTAATGCACTACCGTGCATATGCCGACAAACTCGGAAAATGCCAGCGACGATCGGTGTTGGCTAACATTAAATATTCCCCCCCTATACTCGATGCCGACATTTTTTATCGATGCTGGCAATATTTTTCAATTTAGGTTTTCTCAAAATTTCTGCGGTAGATTTTGATAAAAATACAGGAGAATATATAAAAAATTATGCTTAATCTAATGCACTATCGTGCATATGCCGACAAACTCGGAAAAAGCCAGCGACGATCGGTGTTGGCCAACATTGCATATACTGTCTAACGCTGGTTCTTTGGGTTGGTTCCGGTTCCGGAGTTGGCGGCACTCTTATCAATGATTTTTAGCCACCTGAGGCACCCCCACATTTGTGTCTTTTTCTCAAAATATCTGCGGTAGATTTTGATAAAACTTTCTGAAATCCATCATGAAAGTTGACCAATTAATATGGTATAGCGTGCATTGGCCGACAAACTCTGTGAGACTCAAAATGTCGCCAGCAATCACATCATGATTTTTTTTGACCATTTTGTATGGAGGAAAACCAGAGGTTGGGTCACTGATAAGCAATTTTCTCAAAAAAGCTGCGGTAGATTTTTGTCAAATTTGGTGGGGATATAACTGAATATGTGGAGCATAAGCTGGCATACTCCATTTATGCCGACAAACTCTGTGAAGGGAGATATGCTCCAAAATGTAAAGAGTCAATTTTTCATATGCAAATTATTAATACCTGCAATGACCCAAATCGCCTGAACACAAATTAAAACAATAGAATATGCGTTTCCTAACAATTCTGCAGTTTATTTTATTTAAAAAAGTGCCTAATTGTCCAGATAATTGAAAAATAAAAATATAAAAAGTGTTCCAAAATTCCACCGTTCCGATCGTCGCTAACTGACCGTCGCTAATTTTACGGACATAATTTTACGGACATTAAAAGAAGTCATATCTGACTTGAAAATAGCTAAAATGGCAGCACTGGTGATAGTAGCTTAGCAAGCAGTGTTGTAAAGCAATTAATTAAAGTCACCCACACTTGGTCACACTAAATTGTCGCTATCCTTTTTAGAACGCGGTCTGTATCTAATAGACTTTAAATTGGAATAGTAAATTATCGTTAAATTAGCAAATTAATTATCTGAATGTAACCGATGCAACTATGTGACAAGAGAAATAATATTTAAAAGTAGCTTTTTAGTCTTTCAAAGACCACTTTTATCTTTCATCACCAAATTTTTAATTCTTAAAATGCCCAAAACCGTCAAAAAGAAAAAGACGTTCATAGATTATGTAAAACTTTAAGCTTAATTTGGTTAAAAAAGCTTAGCCAGGTACAAAATAGTTTAATAAACTGAAAAGGAAATAATGTAACGGTGGTTTAATTAACATTTTCCAAAGTCCCTGTTACGGCACGCTATCGACAACAGCCAAATTATCGATACACATGAGCTAAGCGAATTCAAAGACGGCCGGCGAATTCGTGCATGTTTTGTTTTTGCAAATCAAGAGAGCGATTTTACTAACAATAAGAGTTTTTGTGTTTTTGTTTTTTGAAAAGGATTTTGAATATTAGGATCCGCGGTGGATGCGGAGAAAAAATGGATTTATACGACGATATAGATACTAAGCCGCGTGCCAGCCAAATCGATGGCTGGTCATCGGGCATAAAAATGTTGCAAACACAATTAGCCGTGAAAAAGGCAGCACAATTACCCAAACCCAAAGAGCAAATTAAGAAGCCGGTAAGTATGAGGAGAACAATGATCGAAATGGTTAGGGATTACCTTTTGCGTTTGAACTAATTACAGCTTATGACACCTGTGGTCAACCTGCGGGCTAAGCGCACAGCAACAGATGCCACAGAAACTGCTGGATTTCCGCCGTTATCGGTGGCGTCCGCAAAACCCATAATAACTGGAACTGCATTGCCACCACCAGCCATGGAAAGTGTCAAGAAGGATGATTGGAGTGACTTTCTGGACGAATACGATCCTCAGTGGCCTAATGAATACGAAAAGCTCAAGGAGAAGACAAAAGGCAGCGAGAAATCACGGAATAGCGGAGGAAATAAAGAGCATAGGAATAATAACAAAGACCGTGAAGGGCAACAGGAACGAGATCATGAACGGAAACGTAACCGTGGCGGTGGTGGACGTGGTGGTGGGCGTGATAATCACAAAGATCGCGATGATAATTCACCACCGACTGTAAAATTCAGTGGCTTTGGCCAGCGGCAGAGCGATGAGGATCGCTACAGTCCGCCAGCACCAGGTTCTGTGGCCAAACAAGGTGGAGGAGCTGCTATAGCGCCGCCACCATCGCTACAAGAAATCTCCATTGATAATGGGGACGGAAGTTCGAATGTTACCATACCCTATTCGGCCAGCTCTGTCGCAGCCAAAATTATGGCCAAATATGGCTTCAAAGATGGCCAGGGATTGGGCAAATCAGAGCAGGGAATGTCGGTAGCTTTGCAAGTAGAGAAGACATCGAAACGCGGTGGAAGGATTATACATGAAAAGGATGTTTTTTTGCCACCGGCGCCATTAGGCGGACCTTCGGGATCGTCATCGCCTCCTCTGCTAGCTCCTCCCAGTCCTGGCCACAGTGCTATGCCACCACCGGCTTTGCCTGGATTGGCTCCATCAACGGCTAATGAGCCAGAGCCGAGTATAACAGAAATAATGAAAGATCCCAGCAAAGTTGTCCTATTGCGGAATATGGTGGGTCCCGGTGATGTGGACGAGGAACTGGAGCCAGAGGTCAAAGATGAATGTAATACCAAGTACGGTGACGTGAACAGCGTCATAATACACGAAGCATTTGGTACCACACCAGAGGACGCTGTGAAAATCTTTGTGGAATTTAAAAGAATTGAAAGCGCCATCAAAGGTAAGAAAGTCAACAAAACAAAAAAAAATTTTAATTATCTGCATTCGTGTCTCTCTAGCTGTGGTGGACTTGAATGGACGCTTCTTCGGTGGACGCCAAGTTCGTGCTGGGTTTTACAATTTCGATAAATTCAAAAGTTTTCAATTAAATTAAAATTAAAAGAAATTTTGCCAATAGTTTAGCGTTAAAGCACACCAGGGCTGAAGCGCATTCGATAAAGTTTCCGGAATCGATAACTTTTACAGAATCACCACTGCTTTTGGTGGCCTCTACATGTCAGTTGAGCCACAGGGCTGCCAACTTGCTCCTCTCTCTGCATTACTTTACCTTGTTTTAAAACTTCATAATTGTGAATTTTTCTTAGCAAATAGTATTAGTTTTTGCCATTTCATTTTGATTGACAATTCGAAAAGTTCACCAGCAGCATTTTAAATATTGGTTGGATGAGAAACTTGAAATAGCTGTGGGTCGTATCGTGCGGAAGGCACCTAGGCGAGTTGTGTGCTGCAGACGACAATTAAAATCGAAGCCAAAACGAAAATAAAAGAATTACAACAAATCAAAATCAAATTGAGACGGAGAGAAAATAACACAATAAAAACCAAGGTAAGCTGGACAATGTTCTAAATAAAACAAGAGGCAGACAATTTCCAGACACCTTTAATATTTATCTCGGTAGTGGATTTCGTTCTTTTTCCTCAATTTTTTTTTTTTTTGCAAAACGGTAAATACTCAAAACGTCAACGAACACCCCCCTTGCTCATTTACTACTCACTCTCTCTTTCTCGCTCATCATCTTTCTTTCCGTCAGTGACCCAAGAAGACATTTGTAATTAAATTCAATTAAGCCAGTGTTATTAATTTTTGTGTATAAATTTCTTTTATGGAAAGAAGGCAATATCGAGACCCCACTACAACGCTCCGCTCTGATCCGCCCTGCTCCCCATGGCCCAGGCCCACAGCCACTGACTGCAGTCTACTGCTGCATGTAATTGTGAGATCACACACATACGTACACACAGACAGACAGAGACACACATTCAAACAATTTGTTAGGCTCTGCTCCATGCCAATCAACAACAACAAAACTTTTGCATTGTTCGGGTTCACATAACGAGCATATAACGGCGCTCTCCACCCACCGCCCACCACTACCTTCATACATAGTAGTACACTCTTTCCCCGTAATCCCTTCAAGTAGTGGCTGGTGTTGTTGTTATTGTCGGGTCATGGGCCTCTCTTCGCTATCGCTGCCGCCAACTGCTGCTGCTGCTGCTGCTGCTGCCGCTGCTGACAACAAGGTAAGGGGCATGGATGTATGAAGGGTTGCTCTTGCTGTTGCTGGTCACGCAGTTTTTTTTATTGCACAAAAAACACACACACGCCTAAAACAAAAAAAGAATGAATTTTATTTAATATTGCACGCACATATTTCTCTATTTCTCGATTCCATAAACAAATTGGAGCAACTGTTGGCCCCCAACTCTCCCCGCGGGATCGTTATTAGTGGTCGTTCGTCCGTTCCTTCCACTAGCACACATTTACACTTGTGTATATATAAACACATACAGAACTACTATATATACATAGATACTTATTTCTGAGGCAAGATAGACATGTGCCCCGCACTCGCTTTTCGGCCTGTTCAATTATATTTTCAAAAAGAAAAAATCTATTTTCGTATACGAAACATTTTTCATTTATTTTTTTTTTTGCGCTTGCACTGAAGTTTTCTTTGGTACACGGAAATGTTTTTTGGACGAGCCAAAAAAAAAAAAGGAAATCCTATGTAGGAAATCATTGAAAGAAGAGGAGGGGAGAGGGGATTCTAGAATCAGTTCTAGAGAATAGAACCAAATTAAGCCAGGTAAAGGTTAATTGGAAATTTTGAAAAATGTAAACATCATTTTTTAAGTTTTTCTCTAATAAGAATCGTTTGTTTTTTTTAACTTGGAAAGAGTTTCTTTCTTTAATTATTAGTTTAAGGAATAATCGATTAAGATTTGATTTCCCCGAATCACACTTGTATATACTAAATATAGGATTTTCTTTTTGATAAAAAGTTCTTGTTTGCCTAAGCCTAGAAAGATTCTTATAAGAGGACGGATTCAAATTGCCATTCAAATTGGATTATATTAGTCCAGGGCTGGAAAATAAAATGTAACCAAGTTTTTTCATTGAAATTTTCATTTTACTCATTATATTTAAGGTGGGCCAGTTGGTGTGATTAAACAATTGTTCCTAGTGTGAATGGCCAATGGTTTGACTAAGCAGGAAAGTTTAAAATATTATTTAAAGCAAAGAACAATGACTAAGCAGAAGAGTTTATAATATCATTTAAGGCAAAGAACAATCTACGATCCTTCTAAGTTCTAAGTTAGAGTTACCTAAACTTTGTTTCCGTTTGGAACTTGTATTTTCGTTCAAGTGGTTAACGCCGAATCTATTTTAAATCCTATTCCTATTTAACAAAGTAACTACGTATATCTATATATAGGGTAAACGAATCTTTTTCTATATTCTATCAATATTATTACAACATAGAAGTTGATGATTTTACATTCGAATAAACTCTGAGAAATATTTCGAAATATATTTGGAAATAGACGAAAAAAAGTGGGAAAACATTTTAGTCGTTTCATTCAGTCCCAATCGGGTAAAACAAAAATCTGAAAAAAGGAAAAAATTTCTTTTTTTTCTTTTTCGATTTTTGAAATCTTTGCTACGCGTCGCCGCCCTCCGCCCCTTTCGCCTTATTCTTTGGTACTAGAAATATTTAGACTGGACAATATTTTAATTTTAATCGCATCTTTTAACCTGCAGTGATGGTCTTGGTGAGCAACGAATGGCGGAATAATAAGGATGACGAGCAAAAATCACCAACACCAGCATCACCAACAACAGCAACAACAACAGCAACGACGACGGCGACAGAAGTGCCAGCAGCTGGACTAGTAGGAGCTGGAATCACATTAGGAGGAGCAGGCACTGTAGGAGGAGGAGTCAGTGTGGGTGGAGGAGTAGGAGGGGCAAGTGCTGGAGCTGGAACAGGAACTGGCAACCTGACAAAACGGAAAAAACAAAGCAATAATAACAATATGGAAACAAATAAAAAGCAAACGGCAGCGGAGCAAGATAAAATTCTCCAAATCCTCAAAATGGAAAAGCATGAACTGGAGACAACAACCGATTTGAATGAATCCAATGAGAATCAGGACAATAATACATTGCAGGGTCACAATCAACAGCAGCAGCCACAGCAACTTCTACTGACCAACAGCAGTCCCGAGATTCTTTCAACGATAATTCCGACCAATTCAACTGGAGAAACAAACAACAATGCACAGCAGCTGCAGCAACAGCAGCAGCAACAACAACAACACCAGGTACTAAACATGGCCTTGAATTCTGTGATCAATGGTGGTGTCGGAGGAGAAGGAGTAATTGGAGTGGGAGGAACAGGAGTTCCACTTTTTGGTACATTAAGTGGATTGAATAATGGTGCCTTATTGCAGCGTGATTCAATTGAATTGCAACAAAATTTATCATCGACAACCTCCACTGAAATTGATGTCGATACGAGCCGCTGTTCCATTGGCACCGCCAAGGGCGAGGCAAAAATTGTCCTCCAATGTGAACCCAAATCGCACAAATTCGAAACTAGGACCATTTTATTACAGCCGGGACAGGAATGCAAGGTGGGTCGCCTAATTGCCAAGAGTAAGGCCAGCGAAGGTAATGCCATTTTTGACTGTAAAGTTTTATCACGCAATCATGCCATGCTGTGGTTTACGCCAGACGGTCACTTTTGGGTGAAGGACACCAAATCGAGCAATGGCACATTTATCAATGATAACAAACTGGGCAATGACCCGGCTGAATTGTATTACGGTGATATTGTTAAATTTGGCGTCGAGGTCATTGAGAATTCACGCCAGGAGGTCCATGGATGCATTATTGCCAGAGTCACGCTCTTCCTGCCCGATGGACGTGAGGCCATCTCAATTGAATCGGATCAAATGCAATTGGTTGGACCAAATCGTATCAGTTTCGATGAAATCCAACGCCTGAACTCATTTCTTCAGGAGGCCTCGCAGCGTGAGAAAATGCTTAAGGCCAAGTTAAACAGTTTACAGGGTGTTCTCGATTCGACGCGCAAAAACTCGGCCATGTGTTGGCAGAGTATGATCACCGAGGATCAATTGTTGCAAAAAATCAATCTTTTGGAAAAGAAATTGCAAGTAATGGAGAAAAATGTTCCAGAGAATGCTTTAAGAAATGAGGTGAGAGTTGAGAATCAAACGATTTTATTTGTATATTAATTTTTGTTTTTAACTCATTTAGATTGTCAAATTGCTGGAGGATAAGACGACTTATCAATTGACTGCCAAAGAGGCTTTGCGCAAGGTATATCAGGAGCGTTGCGATGCCATGCAAATGGTTTCAAAAATGGAATTGGCCTATGCCACATCAGAGAATGAGAGCAGTTTATTGCGTGCCCAGATTCTGACATCGAAACAGACTCTGCAGGATTACGATACACGATTGGAGCAGCTGCAGCAGGAGTATACCGAATATAAGCAGGAGACACTGCGTCAGCAGCAAGAGGCTAAGGAGCAAGAGGAGCAACGTTTGGAGCAACTCAAAGAGCAATTAGGCACACAAGAGCGGGAAATGGAAGATTTGCGTATGGAGCTAAAGATTCTACAGCAAGCCGTTGCCGAGCATGACAGCGAGCAGAAGTTACAGGAGCAAAGTGCGCTGGAACAACTGGACGCGGCCATTACCGACAACATGGATGACGATGACGACGATGAGGATGAAGATGACGAAGCTGACGATGATGATCTGGAACAAAGAGAGAAGAGTAAAAGTATTGAAGAAAAAGATTCTGATACAAAACAGCAGCCAGCGGAGGGTGAAACAATTGATGATATAATCACACCGCCTGGAAAGCAAAAGAAGGTTAGTTTATATTTATTCTTATTAATTAATTTTACCTACTAATACTCTTGTTTTGCAGAGTAAAAAGTCCAAGCACGACAAACTTGACATTAAAAACAAAGTCATACGCAAATCCGCCGTAATGAAGTGGCTGAAGAACTCGGATCTCAATAAGGGTGAAGGCGGTAGTGAAATATTAAAAGCCATTTTCAATAGTGAGGATTCCGGCGATGAAGAGAATCGACCAAATAAGGATGATGTACCTAAGGAGCAGAAGAGTGCTGTTATTGGTCTTGAGGGTGACGGTACTGTTGAGTCTGTCAGCGATGAGTTTATTCATAATTCACCCAAGAGTCAACAGCGGCTCAATGGCTCCCACAAACTGGAAACGCAAGAAACTCTTGTTCGATCTGTACTTGAAGATTTTGATAATGGTTATACTGATCCCGACTTGCCAGAAGAGCAGGCCATTGAAATGCTTCAGGAGGAATGTGAAACGTATAAACAGAAGACCGCTGTGTTAACAAACGAGATACAAGAACTACAAAGCCAATTGGATGCACTTAGGGTGCAGTTGGATATGGAGATACAAAGCAAGACTTCCATATTAGAATCAGAGCAACAAGAGCAAGAGATGGAGAAGGAACAAGAGACGAATAAATCACAAGAACAACAGCGTCAGTTATCTGGACAGGAGGACGGTGATTGTCTTGATGAGCATGCTATCAGCTGGAAAGAAGATTTGGCTGCCATGCGTAATGCAAAGGTGGAACAAGAGGAGGAACTAATTGTGTATAAAGAACGTTTAGAGAAATCAGAGAGCAGCAATCTTCTCTTGCGGAACGAAATCTCACAGTTGATGCTAAAGCAGCAGCAAGTCGGTTTGGCACAAGGCAATAAACTGTTCCTTCACCGTATCCTGCCCTTGGGATGTATAGTTCTGGCTGTTCTTGTTTATTTCCTCAGTAATCGCCTCTAAGAAGCGGATAGCATCATCCACCCATCTCATTATCCCTCAACAACACACCCAAGTCCACAAATCCACACCTCCACACATACACATACTCTCACATATATATACATAAACAATTAAACAGAGATTGAAGCCATGTTGGATGTAAAGTGCAAAACAAAAAACCTGGAATGGATGGACCGTTTTACAGTTAATTATATATATATATTTATATGATAGGTAGCGTTATATTCGAGCTTTACTCTATATTTTCATTTGCTTTGTTTTTCCAATTTTCCGTTGAGCGCAAAATTAATAGTCGTAAATTTGAATTGAAACGAACTACAAAAATCTAAAAAACATAAAAAACAAAAAGGTTTAAAAAAAAACCAACGATAACAAAAAGAAACAATACAAAAAAAATTTACAAATAAACAAAACGAAACACAAGGGTTAGTTAATTATTAAGCCGGTCCCCCCCGCCCGAAAAAATGTATTTAACAAATAATTATTGTTTTATTATGCGTTATTATTATTTTTTTTTTTTTTGTGTAATGCGTTCTTTGAACCGTAAATCGAAATTTAAATTGTGTACAGGATAATGTTAGAATGGCAAGCAAAGCAGAGAAAAGGAGCAGGAGAAATAGTAGGATCAAATAAGAACAAACGGAAGGAGCACCTGTTCACCTGATGTGCGGAGGGCAAAGCCTGACAGCAGGCGAAGATCGCAGTGCTAAGTTAGCCAATAAGTTGCAATTACGATTATTTAATTATTTGTGGGTACCCAAGCTATGTTTCATATGATTCTATGTTGATTTATGTATTTATATATTTAGTGGATCAATATTACTTTTTTATATATATATATAAATTTACAATACCATTCAATATAATTTCAATGTCATGATAAACGAATGCATGGACACTAAAGTATAAACGAAACGAGATATATGGAAATGCTTGCGATAAAAAGTAAAAACAAAATGTAAAAATGAGATATAAAATAGTATAAAAATTAATGTATCCGAACACACACACAAACCCAGAGACAAATGAAAAATAAAAAGAAAATATACAAGATGCGACAAATAAATGATGAACGTTTTATAAATACTTTGGTTAACAATTTGACAATGTGAATAGTACCTTTTGGATAATGCGTTACAGTTTTGATAGTTTTTTAGTTTCTCCAATTTGAATACTATATAATAAAAAAAACGATAAAATTCAACGGCCGATTGGCATTTTATCGATTCAAGCTATCATCGCGACGCAAAGGAACTAGTTTTACTTGAATCGATAGTTCTCATTCTCAGTTGTTGGTGTGTGTCAGTGATCGTTTTCTTTGTGGTATGCACGGCAGTGTTGCCATTTTAGATTATTTAAGGCTAGATCTAGCATATTTGCAAACGAAAATGTTTGAAAATTATTAGAAATGCTTATAGCTTTAAATCTGGCATATTTTAATTTTGCAAATTTTGGCTTTGTTTTTGATTATTTTACTTCAATTTTGACAGTCAAAATGTTTAAAAAAAAATACTTTTACGATTCGTGGATAAATAGTGAAAAGTTTAAAGGATCATTCCGCAAGGTGCCTGCCGATGTAAGGCCTGCAAATGTGAAATATTCGCGAAATTGTCTAACCGAAGGCAAAATGCATCAACTAGAAAACTTATGACAACTTTTTCTGACGTTGCTTAAGTCAACGTAAACAATTTCGAAAAAAAGGTAAAAAACCGAAGAGCAATTGCGACTGTCGCAATTTTTCGTCCAACAGTCAATTTAACTTAATATTAAGTATATTTGTTTTTGAAATGTTCAACATATCCTCTGAATAAGATGGAGATTCAAACGACGACGATATGGACGACATAATTTTTATGTAATATTTAAATTCCCCATTATGCAGTGTTAAGCTTATTTTTTGGCTTATATTTTTGAAATTTTAGCATATTCTAGCTTACATTTTTTCTAAATCTAGCTTATTTTGACGCTCAAATTCTGACAACACTGAATCGATGTTTATCGTTTTTCAGCACTACAACGTGAATTCGCTCAACTATTTTGATTCGGAATTTGAATTCATTTTGATCAGATTTCCAGTTCGTTCAACTATTTTGATCAGAATTCCAGTTCGCTCTAATTTTCAATTCGCTTTAACTTTTAGAGTCCGATTAGAGCCGATTGGCATTTTATCGATTCAAGGTATCATCGCTACGCAAAAGAACTAGTTTCACTTAAATCGATCATTTCATTCTCAGTTGTGGGTTTTTTATAGTTCTTTAAGTTTGGTCACACTTTGTGTCAGTGGTCGGTTTTTTTGTGGTACGCACGGTCGCGGTTGCAAGCGGTGAATTTCGTTCGTTTATCTCCTTGTCTTTTTCTTGATTCCCATTTTAAATATATAAATTAAATTAAGTGAAAAGTGCTGACGCCAGCATTTGGCTTGTGTTTTAGGCCAACTTGTAATCTGTGCCTTAGCGTTTAAGCTGATACGGTGGGCGTGGCGGTTGGCGGCCACTGAAAACGCAGCCCAAAGTGAAATGTGCGAAGAGAACATCGAGAAGAAGAGGAGAATAGTGCGAAGCAAACCAAGCGGCGATTTTGTTTAAGCAAAATTTCAAAATAATTTAATAAATAAATCTGAATATATTCGTATAATACATATTCTAATTTCATGCCTATGTGTTTGGGTTTCCAGCTTTAGAAAGAGAGAAAGGGAGTGAGAGAGCGAGAGTGTTACAGTGTTACCTATAGAGTAGCAGACAACTTCACCAACGACTCAAGTCGAGCAACCAAATTGTGTTGTTGTGGAAATTTTTAAGAAAACAAACCGAGCAAGTGTAAGAAACTGCTAAACAATTTGCCCCAGCTGGCTCCAACGGATAGTTCCCAGGAAGTTTGCCCATAAAGGTAAGGCCAAATGCAATGTATGTATATGTATGTATATATATAATTAATATATTGCGACACTTTTTTTTTTGTCGCATTTCCCTTTCCATACTCATTCCCGCATTCATTCATTTATTCGACAACAACAACAATAGATAAGGCCAGGCCCATTGTGTGATAAGAAACCCGGCGGGTTAAATAAAGGAGGTAATCAGTGGGAGGACAACTCATGTCATTGAACAATTATTATACTCATCATTGAATTTATATTGGCAAAAGGAATAAAATACAATATTTCCCCTGCCCAGAAAAAGAAACTTGTTCTGGCCATAAAAACAAAAAAAAAAAAATAAATAACTAATAACAAATGTGCCAGCAAAGCAACCATAAAAAATATATTAATTAATTTATTTAAGCTATCTGTGTTAGGTGCTTTAACGAGTATTTTTTTAAATAATATAACAATATAAGTACATATATACATATTTGTGTGTGTGCTGAGAATTTTTGCACTTATCGCAAGTCAACATTCGATTTAGTGTTTACTTTAACTAGAGATGGATTATTCCAAATGTCACGAAGAATGGACCGATAGTTTAATTGCATCATTCTCAGGCAATTCAAGAATTGATAATAAATATAAATGATAACTCTTTTTTGAATACCGATAAGTTCTCGATAAAAGTGGATCTCTAGAAGCTACCATGTTTAAGTCGTTAATCGTATTTTATTGAAAATTACTCAATTGCTTTATACGAATTAAATAACTTGATTATATTATCAATTAGTAATTGCTGGAGAGTTGGCGTTGGGTCTATGATTAATTGTTTGTTATATACATAACTTTAGTATTAAATTTAAAAAAGAAAAACATACTTTTTAAACTAAATAAGTTACAAACTTTGGCTTATCGTTCGTAACTTATTAATATCCATTGAACTATTTATCATCTGAACTAAAATGTAATCACTTCCATTCATTAACACTTTCTTATTCACCTTATTGCGGGATCTGTTAAAAATATAATTGAATTGAAAACCCATTAAGAAAGAAACAAGGAAACATTTACATTGAGACGCACTAAACAGCTGGCTGGCCTAAACAGCTGTTTTTCATTTGTAAAACAAAAGAAATAGCATACATTAGTAATTCCGCCAAGTTTTCTTTTAATACGAATTAAAAACAGAAAATGAATAACAACTATTGATCATTTTTCTACATTTGAACTAACCATAAGATGGCAATCGGTTCTAAGAGAAGAGAAGAAAATTACTAAATAGACTTGACTAGGAAAAGCCTATAACAGACTCTTTTATCTATACATAGTTTTATCTGTTAAAAATTTATAAATCATAGTTTAATGTTGGACCATTAAAAATCATTACATTGTTTTCACATGTTTCAAGTTCTATTATCTTGGTATACGTGCTCTCACGCTGTCATCTCTAACATGAGCTTTGTGCTTTACTATCTCTTGACTTTGCAATAATTTTTTTTTGTTTTTCTCTTTCCTACACGTTCTCTGCAAACGTTTCGCTTGTTGCTTTGCTTCTATCTTCTAATTACATAGCGCAACTTAATGAATTCTCCGCTTTGGAAAGTTTCTATACATATATTTAGTATGAGTCATTTAACGGTTGTGGCACCGCTAGAATTGTATACCAGTTAAACATGTGCAACATTATTAAGCAACAAACATATATCATACATTTCATTTTCTGCAACATTTTTGCTGTTTCGCAAGCCAATGAACTTTATTTCTAAACTCAAAATAACACACAAAACTTTCACTTGAATATGAAGATAAATTGCCATTAAGATATAAACACATCAACCTCGAAAAGTGTTGCCAATTGGCCCATATCATGCCACGCAAGCAAGCCCCCCACGAAAAAAAAAAGATGAAAACAAAAAATCGAAACACTCAATTAAAAGATTGCTGAAAAAAAAATCCCATAAAAAAAGTGAAAACCAATCAAAATGAATATAAGAAAAATAAATAAAGAAAAACATGAAAAAAATGAACTTAAACACCCACGCTTCAGCTGTGACGTCATGGAAGCAAGCCAAAATTGGCAACTTGCCCAGACATCAACGACCACCACCTTCACCGCATCCATCCATCTAAAGATGTTGACTCAGCCCAGCCCCCCCAACTAGCTAGTTAGCTGACTAGCAACATGATGCCGCAACATGACGCCGACCATGATCGCGGTTTTTATCTCGAGCCATTTAATGACAAAATGCTGCAAAATAATCATTAATAATAATTACAGTTCTTGAATATTTGCGGAAAATCAGCGAAATACAAAGAGCAACAACAAACTGTTGTTTACCAAACACAAGAAGAAACAAAAAAAAAAAAAAATACACTTGCCCGATAAGCAGACATAAGATCATATTACCATTTGGTGAGGTCTCGAATCCATCTTTAGGGAATGGAGAAGCATTGAAAGTGTGAGACAGGAAATAAGCCAACTGTTTTTTTTTTGTTTAGCTTCCCCAGTGGTGCTAAGTGGGGGGTGACCAACACTTGTAAACTTATAAAAGAAAAACGATATTGTTTTTGGGTTTATCTGAGAGTAAGCTATATAAAATTTCAAGTCGATTCAAATAAAATTGCTCAAGATACGTTTGTTAAAATTAAAATATTCGTTTCACTCTTTTGGTAAAATTTGCTACCGACTTGTTTTTATTTCAAATAACCTATATCTCAATTTTTTGTTTTATGAATCTTCGAACTATTAACTTAATTTGTTATATATTCTAGTATTCTTTAACTAGAACCATGTTTTAGAGGAATAAGCATTATCCCTTATGTGATAAAGACTTTGTTCAATCATTTATAGGGAAACTACAGTTATGTATATATTGCATATATACAAATATACTTTAACAGATGTCTGCCCTTAAAATTGTATATTATTGGAGACCCGAATTGGATCTCGTTTCATTGGCACAGACAGTTAAGGGGGCTCGACAATCATCGGATGTTTATATTAGTGATATGCAATGTCGAAATATGAATCTGCCGATTGTTTAAATATTAGTGACATTGGCTCTTAAAGTTTTCAAAACAAAGATATTTGTTTCTATCTCTGTTTTTCTCACCTATACCCTAAGGGTAAAAAGTTATATTAACATTCCTTGAATGTATGTTACAGGCAGAAGGAAGCATTTCCTACACCATATAGTGTTTTTATTCTTTATCAGCATCAACAATTGAGTCGATTGATCCGTCCGTATTAACACCTAGATTTCAGACACTATAAAAGCAACCAAATTTGATGTGAACATCCGTCTAGATTGGATTTCTGTGCGTAAGGAAAATAAAAACCCGATTTTCATTGTTTAAATTCAAAATGTGAACTGATTTCCTTAAATCAAATATTTTTTAAATGAAGTTTTGGGGTCTATGAGTTTACATATTTGGTGATGAGTTGATAGTTCAAGTTTTAGACGCGTGCTTGTAATTTTACCTAACCATTGGTTTGCGGTTAGATCTATTTTAATCAAAGCCTATATTGTATATGTATTTAACAGCAACAAAAAGTAAACCTTAAACTTTTAAAACAATTATCATGAAAAATATTTTTATTGCTAAACGCAATTTCAATCAAATTATTGATTCATTTGAAGTGCAAACTCTAATTTTTTATACCATAAACTGAAAAGTCAAAAATTTTCAAAATTTAAAATAAAACCCCACAACTAGTATTAGAAGAGTAAAAAGTTTCTTTAAAAAAAGGCTTTACAGTGAAAATGGCCGATGTTAAGTCTTGATCGAGCATTATAGAGTTTTTATATACATATATTGATTTCAAACTTACAGCGTATTTTAAGTTAAAAATTCAAAGTCTATCTATGTACATATATACTGCGAAGTGCTTTGAACTTGATTGCTAAGTAAATAACACTCTTCTTTACACAGCGTTTCAATTTACCCTTGCAGAGGGAATAATAAAATGTCATATATATAAAACCATATATATATGTATATATTCTTGATCATCAATAGTCGAGATCTTGGAGGCTATAACAGCTAGATCTACCAAACTTGGATTTTAGATTAGTTTAGTATGTACAGAGATCAAATTTTGTTGAAATCGGACTTTATTCAACATCTCTACTTGTTACAGGGTATTGTCAATGTCGACTTGCTTGCTTCATTAATTTTGATGCTAAATATTAGATATTATGACATCTGATTTATGATTACCCTAGAACACTCTGCAGTTAAATAAATTTATATTAGATGCCTATTCCTAGTTTACAGTATACAGAAAATTATAATAGGTATCAACGTAATCTTAAATCATATATGTATATAAATGTAATTTAATCTGGTAAGGGTCATTGATCATTTTTTTTTTAAAAGACATGACAAAATATTGACTTAAGGTTATGGAAACCTACTGGACTGAAAATTGCGCATCGTCATTATCACTGCGAGATGATTAATACTGCATAAAGATCGGCCGTCCTATACAGTCATGCAGCACATTTGATATTCAATTCCTTTCATCTAGGATGAATGTGGTTGAATACAAAAAAAAGGTATTCCTTAATGCATTCTTCTTGAACATTTCCACAGGATATATCATATCGCTGGAGTGGAAAAGATATAGATAAGTGCACTATAATGTGCATTTTATGGAGGCCCCCGTACTCCGTTAGACTTATCATCATAGAGAACGCGAACGAGAAAAGTCTTTTGATCTGAAATACGATTTCGCGTGAGGCGAATTTTCCTTGGAAGTTCCATTAAGGTTCAAGTCCTGGCAGATTTTAGGAAAATTTAGAAAAAATATTACTTAATTTTAAAATTAACGCTTTATTATTTTACTCATTTTGGTAAAAAAAAATTCTCATTTTTAAAATCTATTTGATGGAGTGATAAAGTGTGGTAATGACAAATTTTTAAGTTTGCTCACGAAAAATGTTACGTATTGAACTTTAAAATAAGAGCGCTCATATTTCTTTTTTTGTTTAGAAATTTAATAGTAAAAGAATAAAAAAACCTCTTTCTACCAGCTTATAAACTTTCCAAAAAACGAAACCAAAAGTCTTATTTAGTTCGATAGGCAAAATATATCATTCTTTGTTCTTCTGGAATAGAGTTTTAATACATATTTTTATTAAATAGAATGCAAATTTAATTAAAGAAATGTTTGTTTTAATAGTGTTTTTTTTTTACAGTCCAACTAATTAACATGCTTGATATGCGCGCATATATACATACATATTTATGTATGTAATTACTATACATTCTCATACTATAAAAAGAAACTTTCCAAGCTGAACGATAAAATTGCTTAATAAAATGTGCTCCCACCTCACCAGGGCCAACAAATTAAGAAATTTTCGCAAAAAAAAACAAAACAAAAAACTAATAAAAAAAAAACACATCACCCAATTAAATTAGCTTATCCAACAGAGCAGTGAAAGTTATCACTTTTGTTCACTTTAATGAGTGCTTACTGCGTGCAACATGAGTAGCAGCAGCTGGTGGCAAATAAAAACCGTTGCAGTTCATTGAAATTTGAAGCTTTTTCGGGTAAAAGAGGGAGAGAGAAACAAAATATAGTAAGACAGAGAAGTATGTTTGTATATAATGGCGCTCCATTTACCGTTAAAACAAAAACAATCAATGCTTAAAAGTCGCTTTGCTTTTGTTATGTTGTTTTGTATTGTTTTTTTTTTTTTTCTTCGTTTTTGCACATTTCGCTTTAATGCACCGAACACCGGCAACAGAGGCAAGCAACACCAAGCAGGAGCTTAGGCTTACAAGAGCTATGGAAATTTTGCTTTTTGTCATAGTGTGTTTCTGTATCTGTGTGTGTGTGTGAATGTATAGTCAAGGGTCTAAAAAACAGTAATGGGGGCTCGAAACGGTGTAAAGAGGATAGGGAACTGGTGCATTAACCGTACTGCGGTCAGTGACGTCATGTTTGGGACAATGCTTAGCGAAAATGCCTTACTAAGCTGCGCTTTTCTCTTAACAAAGACAAAAAGGTCCTTTGAACAATTTGGTATTGGCAATGCAATCAAAATTCTCTAAACTCAAAAGTTCAATTTGCGGAGATTTTGAGTAAGAGAAATACATACATATTTCCAAAATCATTAAGTTATAATCATTTTATTTACTTTACGTCAATGAAAAAGATAATAATTTTTGTTTGACTGAACTAAAAATTAGTTTTTGTAGTTTAACTTTATTTTACCAATAAAAAATGAAGTAAGCAAGTCGTCCCAGCCGACATTGAGTATACCCTGTACCAACTAGTTATATTAAATCAAGATCGACATCAACTTAATTCAAAGTTCCTTTTAACATGCAGTAACAGCTACCGCATGTATTTGGCAATTTAGTTCAAAATGCACTTTCGTATATCTTCGATATTCATTGTACGATTTCGACTAAATTTGGTCAGATGATGCATTTTGGCCACATTGTTGGGAGTGCCAAATAAGAATGTGATTTCTTTAAAACTTCTCTAGTAATTTTTTCTAAATTGCGGGGGCGGAAGTGGGCGTGGCAAAAATTTTAAACTATCTTAATTTGCGTAGGCACTAAACAAAAGTTCAAATACTCTCGAAATCGCAATCAATTCAAAACGAAATTCCCTTTAACATGCAGCAGCATCGAACGCATGCTATCTCGCTCTTTCTTATTTGCCAATGCCGCCTTGGAAATTCAGTACAAAATTCAAATGGCTATATCTCCGATGTTTGTTGCCCGATTTGAACGAAATTTGGTCAGTTTGTGCAGTTTGACTATATAATTATGTCTACCAGATAAGAATTCGTTACCTTTCAAACAGCTCTAGTAAATTGATTTTAAAATTTTCTTTTTTCATTTGCGGGGGCGGAAGTGGGCGTGGCAAAAATTTGAAACAAACTTAATCTGCCTAGGCAGAAGACGGATGTTCACACCAAATTTGATAGCTCTAGTTCTTATAGTCTACGAGATCTAGGTGTTCATACGGACGGACGGACAGACGGACATGTCTCAATCGACTCGGTTGTTGATGCTGATCATGAATTTATATACTTTATGGGGTCGGAAACGCTTTTTTCTGCCTGTTACATACATTTTAGCGACTTTAATATACCCTTTACCCTATAGGTACAGGGTATAAAAAGGATTTTTATATGTTTGAGGTCTTTCGTCAGTTGTATTAGTAATTCTTTGTTCGAGTTGGAGAAAAATCGAGTAAGAAAAGTTCGAGTTGGGAAAGTTCAGCTGTAAATTATTGGGTTTACTCTAAACGAGAAGCTATGTATAAATACTAAAAGAAGTCTTAAGATGTGTTTTAAATGTTCCTTCTATATATCTACATATGCACATCAGTTAAATAAAATGGTTTGAAAGCTATGTACATACATATATAGTTATCAGAACAGTATTTAAGTGGAAATTCTATTACTAATACATATAATGGTAAACGTAATCAATTTGGTTTACTGTGAAATCATTTTGTCAAAATTTATCAAGAACGCTAGAAAATACATAAGTATGTAGATATGTATGTATATGTAACTTAAAATAGAACAATAGATCCAATACTATGAGATTTTTGTTATATTTTAAACTAAGCAATCGAGCTCTACGAAACATCCCCCCACCCGCACCTTCGGGGTTTTTCCATTTTTTGCCAACTATTTTTGTTCTGTTAACTACTTTAAGTAGTAACGACTACCGATCTAATGTACTATATGTATACATATGTACATACATATATGTATTCCACTTGTCTTTTCTATATCTACATATTTGTTTGTTTATTCACAAAAAAAAAAGACGAAAAAATGTGACTGGGACTGGTTATTGTTGTTGTAGCCGCCACAAGCTTCCTCTGTCTTTTGTTTGTTTGTACACTGATAAAAACACAATCACTGGGGTAGGGGAAGGAGGGAGGGATTGAGAGAGCGTTGTCCGCTGGCTGCTGCTCTCAAGAGAAGGCATTGCCCACTTCTCGCAATGAAATGTCAAAAAAAAAAAATACCACACAGCTGCTAGTTCAATTTTTCTCTCTATCCCCTAGAGTAGAACTCTCCACCCACGCCCCCGCCCAAAATTTGACGTTTGAAATATTTTTGCTGTTGGCTTATCGGAGCGAGCGATTAACAAAAAAAAAAAAAGAAAAGTAAAGTTTAAGTAACTGTAATCTACTTTTATTTCATTTAATTCTTTGGCCATGCGTGTTGCAAATTAATCAGCAAAAGAGAAAAATAAACATACAAACATATATACATACATATATGTATAGCGATTGACAACCTTGCCCTGGACTTATGGCAACCATTTCGTGTCATTTAATGAATTAAACATAACTAAAACCCGAAAAAACAAAGAAAGAGCTTTTTGTCATCTGATTTGCATTTGCATTTAATAGGCCAACTCAAAGTACTTTTGGTCATATGTTTATATATTATATACAATATACATATATATATATATATGTAAATATACATATAAAAACAAGGGGTCAGTTTTGTTCCCCCTTTTTGAATATTAACCAAAAGTAACGCTGTATCGTAAAACCTCAAAAACTAATCTACAATTGTAATCCCATTTGAAAACTATGTATAATAAGTTAATAAGAATTTTTAATTCGAAAGAAGATTATGATTTTTATATACATAGATCTCATTAAGATTGAATCTTGTTTAATTTTTGATTGTTAGCCGACAGTGTCTGATTTTACTAAAATTAATTCGGAAATTTGCATGAAAGTATATTTAAATGTTAAAGCAAACGTATCAATACATTTACAACATTTTCGCGTTCCAAAGTTTATAACAAAATTGTAATACCCTATGCAAAGGATGGGGCATACAAATTGGCAACACGACATTTCTTAAATGTTGCTGGAGCAACGAAATTGATAACCAAACCGGCCTGGCAACTTTGTTGCAAAGTTCAAGGACACTTTTATGCAAGTTGCTGGGAAGCTAGTGGGAGAAACATAAAAAAAAAGAAGACAACTTGGCAAGCTATTGACATAAGTGAAAACTGTCGCTAGATTGAGCAAAGGGAGTAAAAGAGGAGGGAATTGGTAACAGACATGCACACATATAAACATAAGTGTGTACATGCAGAAGCAAGTATGTGAGTATGTATGTATATTGGTATTTGTACATACAAACATGTTTATAAGTTTGTAGGTATGTGTATGTACATATGTAGGGATGTGACTCTTGAGTGCAAACATTTGTCGTGCAGCAGGGCGGCGGCAACAAAAAGTTGAACTTTTACTTTTCAGGGTTGGACAACGGGGTGGTAGAGGAAGAGACAGTATTCAACATAAGCATTTGATTGAAAGTGAAATGAAATGTAGATTGTGTAAGGAAAATGTAAGATCAAAGTATTTGAATTTCACCAAATGTTGAGTGAATTTAAAAATAAAATTAAAAAAATTTAAAATTCAAATTATAATTATAATTTATTTGCAACATTGCAGTTAATGGCTTTTAAACGTGAGCTGTATTTTGCTCTTGTTTTTTTATTTTTTATATTTTTTTCTATTCCAAAAAGCAGTAAAATTTTACTTAATCTTTATTCAAACTTTTGATAATTAACTCAGAGCGTTAACAATCATTTTGGAAATATAATACAATAAATTAAACAAAAATAATTGTCAAGAATTAAAAATGGGATACATGAATCAATAAAAAATAAACTTTCGAATCGAAATTCAATGGCTAGACAAGAAATATAATGATTCTACAAAGACAGAAATGAAAACTGATAAGTTGTATCAACAAAAGGCATTTTAGCCCTCGTACAGCAATTAGCAACATTTGTTTGCCATCCCTGGTCGCACTTGACGTCAGGTGTTCTCCGCTATATAAGGAAAGTGAACGCACATTTATTTATATTATGTAGAGCTTTGTCTCTCTGTCTCTCATTGTCTTTATAGTACTTTATATGGAAATTGTGTGGCTTTTAACCCTTGGCCCTTGCACCGAGGGTTGCTTCGTGTTGTTTCGTTATTTCTTCTTCATTTAACTTGCGCAACGTCAATAAATCTTGGCGTGTGGGTAAGAGGATAAGATGGCCGAAGAGGAGGATAAAGTAGCAGCAGGTACAAGGAAGAAAGAGTTTTTGTGTCTCTCTTTTTCTCTTTGTCCTATGTATGTATGGATATAGAACTTCCGTCATTATACAGAAGGCGTCAGATGGTGGCCGGCAAAAACGGTTCCGCATTCAGGAAAAGAGAGAGTTTCAAGTGTTGGCTGCAATGCCACTTGAACACATGGCAGAGAAGCTTACTCCAACAATTTCAGTAACACCACCAACAACAACAACAACAACTGCAGCAGCAGGCGGAGCATTCCCCTAGCTCTCTCTCTCTCTTAAACACAGCTGTCAAATGACTTTAACTCCCCATTTCCCGTGCCTCTTTTGGGACCATTGCCAAGGGCAACTGTCACGTTGTCTTGTGCCGCCTCTTTAGCCATTCTCTCCCTCTCTTTGTTGTCTGTCTCTTTCCCTGGCTTGGTTTTTTTTTATGGCCTAATCAGCAAACTAAACACGTTTGTGGCTTTCTTCCAGCAGGGTCTCCCCCAATTTTCATTACAATTACCTGATTGTCTGTCTCTTATTTTTTATCCCTGTCTCTTACTACTCAGACTCTTTTTCTTTTCTTTTTTTTTCGTTTAAGTCTTCGCCTTTCCCTTTCAAAGTTCAACAGTTTTCCATTCCCTTAGGCTTTCCATGCAAGATTGCACAGTGAATGTTTTTTTTTTTTTTGTTGTTGTTGTATTTCTATCGTTTCTTGGCCATTATTTCCGATTATCTTTGTTTGACTTTTTATGGGATTTTTTGTTTTTTTTTTTTTGTTTAAGAAAACCAAATATTGATTAATTTCTTGTTCGTGGCAAAAAATATACGAACTAGAAATACTTATGCACGTAGAAAGAGCGAAAACAAAAGTGTCTATGTATAGACTAGATAATACCCTATGAGAATATTTACATAAGGAAAACGGCTGCTTATGCTCAAAACATTTCTAGCCCTATATAATCCGATTTCAGACTTAAATTCATCTGTTTTTAGAATCTGTTTTTAAAGTAGCAATTTATTAGTTCTTATATTTCAAAGTCATCATGATATTCCTGGTTAATTGTTCTTAACTCAGAGATTGTATATTGTTGCTTTAGAATTCTGAACAGTTTAAAGAAAGTTTTTAGATTCCAATCGTCTTTATATATATTTTCGGAGCTAAAAATTAGTTTTAAGAAAGTTTCTAACCAGCAGCATAAAATGTATAGAGAAATTAAGCTACATACTTAAGGAAATTTAAGTTTATAAAAATTTGTGTTTCAGTTTTTTGTTTTACCTAACAATTCTTATAATATATTACACATTCACAGTATTATTCATGGTAGAAATAGTGTTGCAGATAAACTTCCTAATAAAAATATTGAACGGATTAAGAAAAATACTTTATTTTTTTATCATTAGTTTTATCATTATTTTTTATAAAAATAATGATAAAACTACGAAGAATAGACTGAGAAATCGGTGTATTTGGATTAATTAATTCGATATAGAACTTTATTATATAGAAATTCACTCTAAAGAAAATCAACTTGATTCATTTTTTCTTTTTTTTTATACAAAAAAGTTGTAATCTTTCTTTGTTCTATACTGCGACAAAATTTGGCCCATGATGTCGTAGAAAACTTAGATGATATTTAAAAAGTAAAAATTTTCGGAAAGTTCGAATTTTCGAGCATGTGCTGCTGCACAATTACATATGTATGTATGTATGTAAATGCCGGTCTCATTTCGAATTTTTTCTATGTTTTATTAGTAACATTTCGAAATGATAAAGAATTCTATTAAAAACAATATTATGCTTAAGTATAAACATAAATTCGATAAAATGGTTAATTTACGAGAATAAATACAAATGTCAGCAGTTCAAACGAACGAATAAACAGAATGGATCGAGCCATTTTCGTTATCGAATGTGTTTAGTTGTGCAAAACTGAACCGAGTCTGATATGCTCACTTTGTTGTCATAATGTTCTTTGTAGGGTATATTCATAGCCATTTCGTGGTTATTGCGTGTCATTCTCGTTTTTCATCCAACTCCTCCTCCTCATCTCGGATATGTTTTTGCTTTCTTCTTTCATTTCCAAAACTGTGTTATGTCCCATTAATTTGACGCTTGAGTGCGTGTCTTAATCTTAATTAACAACATTTTTTTTTATATGAATTATGTCTATAAAGCGTAAAATATAAAATATAACAAAATCGGCAAATCATATTTTGTGTCTACATTTCGAAGTGGTTTTTCGTCGGTGCAACGACATTTCGAATGGGTGCAGCACCTGTTTAATGAACCCGCCTCAGCCCTTGTAATGATATTCTTTTGAATTTTAATTGTATTTTATAAGGAAATTCAATAATGAATGCAATTTAAATATGGTTAACGTCTGCTGCTGTCTAGTTATTGGTTTTGGAATCCAACTGTCTGTGTGCGTAGGTTCCCATTTCAGCCAGATACCATCCATCAGCCCACAAGCCCATAGCTAGTTAGTAGAGAAGAGCAAAAAATACAACGCCAACGCACACACAATTCTTTTTTTCTTTTTTTTTCATTATTTTTGTTCTTTACTTATCGATTTTGTATTGACGGTTTGGCTTAGTTTGACGTAGCAACAAATTTATTGAACTAGGGATGTTCTGGCCCACAAATTATCACTAAAAGATAATGTGATTTGTGCGAAACATTTTCTTTTTTAGTTAAAAAGTACCAAAGCTATCAGCAAAAGACAATTAAGTTAATAAATGAATTGGAGTTCTTAAAATAAACTTTTCAAGAATATCTTGAAGAATTTTCAAAAGCTTTGATTAAAGAAGTAAACTTTTTTTAAACTACATTGTAAAATTTTATGACTGAAGACGTTGTTTATAATATTTTTTTTTTTTTTTTTTAAGAACTTTACAAAGAACAGGTTCATTTTACAAGAGGTTCTTGATTTAGTTGTCAAAAAGAAGAAAAAAAATTAATTTTTTACATTTTTTTCCTTAAGTAAGATGTTAACCCGCTAGGAGTGTCCGCCTTAAAAGTTTTCACTGTAGTTTCTTTGGAACGCTGCATGAAATTGATATATAATTTCCTAAAGCCAAATTTCCCTTCACCTAGCATCAGTGGAAACGTTTAATAATCGAAATAACTAACAATTATCTTTGTATAAGTAATATATATAGCTGTATTAAGATTAGTAAATGGAATGGTTAATCATTATAAACATATTGTGTGCTATCGGTTTTCGTTTACGGTTAATAATTATTGCTAGGTTAAAAATAAATCAATAAAATGAGTGAAAACCGAATCATATTTTTTTTGTCTATAATTTGTCATTTGTGAAAGTGTCACAAATTGATTTGTCGTCTTATATCTTTCTTTCCTCTTTCCCACGTAGTTTAAGTCAATCTTTCTCTCTCTATCTCTATATCTTTATATATAGACTCACAGTTGACATTGGTTGGCAATGCGTTTTGCCAAATGTCATCGTCCAGACAGACAATTTTCAAATTTTCATTTCCATTTTCATTTTTTTCAATTTTGTCGAAAAAGCAACGAGAAAAAAAAGGTCAAAATGTGTTTTTGATGTCATCGTTTGTCGGCGTCGACGTTGTCGGTGTCGCCCGTCGACCGTCGCCTGAGCAACCAAACAAAATGCCAAAAGTCATGCTCGCTGCACTTGATGGCTTTCGATTTGCTGACCTAGTTGGCAAGCTTCAAAATTGCAGTTTTTCGTTTTGCTTTTTTTTTTTTTTTTTTGGTCTGTTCTGATTTGTCATTAGGTTAAGAAGTTTCTAGGATTGTCCAAACACTAATTAAGTTAATTGCCGTCAGTGTGGCCTGTAGGCGACAACGATATATAATGATGATTATGATTCCCTAGACACGCCCAACAAGTGATGATGATGATGATGATTAAGAGGAATGGTGGTTAGGAGGGAGCGCCTGTCGCTGATGGCGTCATAACAACTTAGGTTAATGAGGTAATGGAATCATCATAACTGCATCAAGCCTACGATTCATAAATTTTCATTAAACTAAAAAAAAAAGAGAGAGCGAAAAGCAAAGTAAAGAAATGAAATGTTGCTGCAACATGCCAAAGCAACAAAACATAATATCGTAATACGAATTTATGGCCTGACACGCGAATGAATCCCTCCCCCTCCAAAAGCTAAAAAAAAAGCAATGCCGATCAAGTAAGCTTAAAAGGGAGGAAGCGTTACCCACAACTTGTGTACAAATATACAGATAGATATATATATATACATAAATATATATGTTTGTATATATGTATGTATGTATGTAAAACAAAAGCCAAGCAACAATCAAGTATAAGCCAGACAAGGGGGAAAACATTAACCAGACAATGGCCAAGTAAAACGTGCCTCTGAAGAATAAAAATGATGAAAAATTATATTTAAATTTACAGACAAAAGCTGCATGTTCGTTCAGGTGTACGACTCTTACATACTCTAACATACATAAAAATTAAATCCATTGATATATTTAGACAAATGTCTATCCTTAAGGCAAATCTAATATTTGGAAATTTGAAAAATGTGTTTGAAAATAAATAAAACTATTAATTTATTTAAATTTTACTAAGAATATTCAAACTTCTGTTCTATATGAACAATTGCGATGTATAAAATTACCCCGGAAACGGAAAACACAAAAACAAAAATGAACTACTTTCCCGTTTGAATATGAACCAATGACCAATCGTTTTAAAAGTTAAATAATGGTCGAATGGTCAAATGCATAGAGTAAACGTTACGTGCCAACAACAACAAGTCTGTTAACTTGGCCCACCTTTGTGTTTTTAATAAAGAAATTTGGTGAATAACTTGCAATTTCTTAACATAAAAAAATACTTGCAAGCAGAGAGTCAATCTTACCTTAGCTTAAACTAAAAATGAGACTTCCGGAACATGTGGTAACCATTGGAACTTGGTAATGTAACTTTTTGTCCGTTTCCAACACTGTGAGGACTTGAATTAACCTTCTCATCCTTAGGGTAAACGAGATATGAAAAAATCATAAACGAGCTTCAACTAGGTACATATGTATATAAACACTGATTGAGTGAGAAAGACAGAAAGAGGTAGATATGTATGCATGTACGTAGGCCTCTGACATAACGCTCCAACAGGAAGGAAGGAGAGTGTGAGAGAGAGAGGGGAGCCGCGTTTCGTGGTCTCTCTGACTCATTGTACCGCATGGCAATCGAATGAAGCAAAGAAACGATGAACACAAGCAAGACTTGCAAAACATATTCAACTTGGAATTCAATTGCCAATGATCGAACTGAAACTCTTGTTATAATGGCAACAATTTGAATAATTTCTCGAAGAGGAGGAAGCACATTGGAATGTGCATACATACATACACACATTAAGGAATGTTTCAAATAATTGAGATATTACAGAGATGATTAGCTTAATAGAAATTCTGTTTTATAGGGCTATAAACTGAACAAATGAACCACGGTTGATGAATAGATGTAACTATATCAAGGTTACATAAATTAATTATTAATATTATTTTAATAATACTTTACATGTATAAGTACATAATACATGAGTAGTAAAAGGCTTATAAAAGGGTTTTACCGTAAAAAGAAAATACTTAGGTAACTGAGTAAAAGAGTATCTTAAGACTCACACCAAATTCTACATATGTGAAAACTAGGGAAAGATTTCAATTCCTTAAATTACTACTCTACTTTAATTATACCAATGTCATAATTGTTAAGTTTTGCTTTAATTTTTAGCATTCGTTTTTCAATTATTTTCTAATCGTTGGAGTATCATTCTAATCTGCATTTGTACTATATTTTTGCTAAATTCCACAAGTTATTTGAAAAACCATTAAAAATTTTTTTATTTGTTCTCGTTTATTTTTTTTTTTTTTGTTTTTATGTCAGTCTCGTGGAAAGTTGGCCCATTAAATGTTATATGCAAACTTCAGCTCGAGGTTTTTTGTTTCTTCAACTTAATTTTTCTTTTTAGAGTGGCACCTTTTTTCAACCAAATAACAAAAACAACAAAATATATAGGATATCGACCACAGACGGACACGCCTGTGGTAAATATTTTCCTGGCTGGCATTCGGGTGTGTCAAATGGCGTCATCATAGTCATCCTCATCATCATATTCAAGCGGTGTTTAGGGGGAGCTACCTGCGATTGATGCGGAATGCAAGATAAATGAATTGGAATGTTAGAAGAAAGCTTAGAGAGGTCCATCATTGGAACCTACATACATACATATGTACATACATAGACAGAGACCAACGACTAAGAGATGCCTGTTTTAGGTTACCATATACATAGTATGTGAGGCTGGTAAAAATAATTTACGTAAATTAGCGCAATTACTAGAATGGAATGTATCTGAGAGATACTTTCTAGTAGTAGCGCGCGATAGTCACTACATACATTTCTAGATATCTCCCTCTCTTTGTGTGTCTGTGGGCCAGTTGAACAAAATGCAAATGTGGGAAGAAGGGGGGTTAGCATGAAGGGGGAAACCGGTTTGCTAGAAACGTCAGCAGAATGCTGAATAAATCAAAAGTCGAAAACACAGTAGCCGTTGTTGTTTGGTGTTGTCGTCGTCTCTGTTGTTTATATTTTTGTTGTGGGTCAAATAATCATTCCATAAAATACCTGATAAAGTTATAAAATAAATGTTCATAGTAAAATAATATCAAATACAAATATATTTATATTTATATATAACTAAAAATCCTTGCAAAAACTCAAAAGTGGAAGTGAAATCTAACCATGGCAACTATACTGTAATATTGCCCACAAAACTAAATAACCAAATAAGATTAACAATTTTTTTCTTTCGTCTTTACTTTTTCAGCATGGAAGTTCACACGGTCAAGGTCAATAATCTGCATTGCAATAATACCGCTAATGTCTTATCATCGTTAAATGCCACGCCCAAGAAGACAGCCACAGCCTCTCCTGCCGAAGTAGTGCTCCTGGAGCAGTTGAGCCAACAGCAGCGAGAAAATGAGAAAGTTGTTCATAATCGTGATTGCGACAGTCCTGCCAGTTCCAATTCGGAACTAGAGAATGAATTGCGTGATTTGAATGGTTCATTAACGGGCAGCGGCAGTGTGGGAAAATCGAATGGTTCATTAAGTGGCGCTTCCTCAACTACTTCGGCGCCCCCGCATGTATCGGCGACCACAAATACTCCGACCACCACTAATGGATCTGCTAATGGTGGTGTAACTGTTGGCGGCAGTCTGACTGTTGCCTCTGCCGCTGGTCATCTCAAGAAACGGATTACCAGTAGTCGCACACCCACACGGAAAGCTCATCGCATTAAATTTTATCGCAATGGTGATCGTTTCTATCCGGGCATTACCATTCCTGTATCCAATGAACGTTATCGTTCCTTTGAAAGTCTCTATGAGGATCTGACGCGACTGCTCGAAGAGAATGTCAAGATTCCGGGTGCTGTACGCACCATTTATAACATGTGTGGCAAAAAGGTAAGCATTTCTCTTCATATATGGATTTATTGGATTAACAATGATTTCCCCATGGCAGATTACCGCCTTGGATGAACTGGAAGATGGGCAAAGCTATGTATGTTCCTGCAATAATGAGAATTTCAAGAAAGTGGAGTACAATACCAGCTCTCAACCTCTGGCCAATCTTACGCTGGCTAACAACAGTCGTTCAAACAATCACCGTTTAGCTAAATTGCAGCGTCCGGCATCACCGCTAAAGAATGGTGTTGGCGGCAATCTATGTGGCAGCGGCATTGCAACAGCTGCAAGTGCAGCTGGAGTTGCTGGCATTAATGGGAGCCCCCTAAATACATCTCGTTTCAGCGAGCGTGATAGCGTGGTACATCCCCGTATTGTGACCCTAATACGGAATGGTACAAAACCGCGTAAAATAATGAGGCTGTTGTTAAATAAGAGAAACAGTCCCAGCTTTGAGCATGTCCTGACCGCCATCACTCAGGTGGTTCGTCTGGATACCGGCTATGTGCGTAAGGTGTTTACCTTATCTGGTGCATCGGTCACCCAATTGGCCGATTTCTTTGGTCCTGATGATGTGTTCTTTGCTTATGGCACTGAGCGTGTAACTGCTGGCGAAGATTTTAAATTGGAAGCGGAAGAGCAGCGGGCCATTAATGCCATTAGAAAGACATTACGTACAGCAGGCACAACATGCAAGGGCCCCAAGCCCAAGATGCCTGTGAAAAGTAAAAAGATTTATCCGCCAGAACCGTCAACAAATGCTGCAAATACGGCAGAAACAGCGGCAACTGAAGCAAGTACACCAGCTGGCAGGGAGGATTGTGAGGAAGCGTCTTTACTTATGAATACAGAACTGGTCGCCGACAATATGCCTGCTGCCATTACCGATACCTATTCCCTTGGTCAAATTATTGGCGATGGGAATTTTGCCATTGTCCTTAAGATCAAGGAAATATCAACTGGTAAACCGTTTGCCTTGAAAATTATTGATAAGAGCAAGTGCAAGGGCAAAGAACACTACATTGATGCCGAGGTGCGTGTCATGAAGAAACTTCAACATCCGCATATCATATCGCTTATCATGGATGTGGATCAGCAAACTAATATGTATCTGGTGCTCGAGTTTGTTAGTGGTAAGTTTCGGTTGTTATAGATTAGAATGGTTTTATGTCATATATATATATATATAACTATTTTTTGCAATTTTAGGTGGCGATCTTTTTGATGCCATTACCCAGGTCACTCGCTTCTCGGAGAGCCAATCCCGTGTTATGATCAGACACTTGGGTTCGGCCATGTCTTACCTACATTCCATGGGCATTGTTCATAGAGACATAAAGCCCGAAAACCTATTGGTAAGTATACATAGTATACATAGATGAATACATTTTTAAATTTTCGATATAAATTAATTGCGTTCAATTAACAGGTTGAAATCGATGAAGAGGGCAATGTTCTTCAGTTAAAGTTGGCTGATTTTGGATTGGCCTGTGAGGTCACTGAACCGTTGTACGCTGTATGCGGCACTCCCACTTATGTGGCGCCAGAAATTCTGCTGGAAGTGGGATACGGATTGAAGGTAAGAACAACTTCAATGCTTTTTATTTTCCTCACTGATAACGAAATTCGCTTTTATTGTTTTAGATTGATGTGTGGGCTGCAGGCATCATTCTGTATATACTGCTTTGCGGATTCCCTCCCTTTGTGGCGCCAGATAATCAGCAGGAGCCACTGTTTGACGCCATTATATCGGGAGTCTATGAATTTCCAGATCCCTATTGGTCTGATATTGGTGATGGTGTGCGCGATTTAATCGCCAACATGTTGCAATCGGATCCCGATGTTCGTTTCACCAGCGAGGACATTTTGGATCATTATTGGACAATGGGCAACGAGGAACTTAATTGCGGGGAATACAACAGATGAATTATGGCGGTTTGGGGTGTTTGAATAGCATGAAATCACCATCCCATATTATCCTTCGAACCGCTATACGCCCAGCGTCGTTTGTTGCCCGGAACAGGCCGCTGTCTAGTAGTTTTTGTATTATGTAATTTAGCGCTATTTTGTAGGCCTTAATTTATTTTATATATATTTAAACAAAACAAAAGATGAAAACACACCCACACATACAAACATACATACACTGACGACGTTTCTATATAGTTTTGTTTTCTCAAAAATTCCAATTTACCCAACCGTTTACGGTATTTGGGTTATTTATGATTTCTTTATATTTTTTGTTAAATTCTCTCTATTTGCTACCTATATATATATATATATACACACATATTATATATTTTTTAAAACGGCACATATTTATATATACAAAAAAAAACGAAACGAAGAAGTTACATTTATTTTATTGGTATTTTTAAAGTGTGTTCTTTAATTAGTATTTTAATTGAGTATGGAATAAAAACGAATTCAAATTGTGTTATGTAATTATGTTTTACCAGCTGCTTTCTTTTATTATTATTTGCCTTTGGCTTTTCTTTGTGAAATATTTGGTTTATTACAATGCACTTGTAAGCAAAAACAAACTTAAAACAAACAATAATTAAGCGCATTTATACAAACAAAATATATTTAAAAACGAATAAAAGTTTAGAAATATATATAAAATTAAAACAACATTTGAATTGCAATTTGACACAAAAAGTAGTTAGCTGGTTGAAGTATTCGTATAGTTATCTGGGCATATTCAACAGAAGTCCTGTCAGCAAAAAAAGAATTCGAAGACCCCAAATATATTATTTGACAGGTTAGAAACATGAAAATTAATTGGTGTGACTTTCGTTTGAATGGTAGACTCAATTTATTGACACTTTTAAGTTCCATTAAAGTAAGAAAGCCAATCGATTCAAAAATATGATTCCAAAAATTTTGCAAGATTGTTGGTTAGAAAACGGACATGTGGCAAAATATTTAAAATATCAATAAGATTAAAAGCACACATTATTAGATAATTTTAAATTGGTTTTTGATGTTCATAATGAATGTGAGACATTTATTTAACAGAATATGGACGTAATAAATTCAACTTTGTCCTAGAAAATGGCAAATATCAAATCAAATAATTTTGGCGCCATGCTTTCGATGTTTTTCGAACATATCGATAGCAGCAATCGATATAAAACAGATGGTTTGTTTTGCCGATTACCAAAACAGCTGTCGTGTTCTGATAAGACAAATAGAAATTTTAATAATAAAAAGAAAAAAAACTATGGAACAGGCAGAACCATTGTCTACCAACGGAGTAGGTAAACCCTCGAATCTTTCAACTTATATATAACCTTTCACTTCATTAGGATTCGGGTGCTGAAAGCACCGAAGAGGAAGAAGAAGTGGAACCCAAGTTTAAGTATCAACGGATTGGCAATGATCTAAAAAATATACTAAACACAGATGTGGTTACTTGCAGTTCTGTGCATTCCAAGGTGAGCCATCAATGTGATTGATCTTTCCCCTTCAATTCTAATAGAAATGTTTCAAAAGTTCTTAATTTTTGGTACATTCCGAGGCTGCGTTTACCTTCTGGATCACCAAGGTAACTCTGTGAAATCGAATTTAAGCAGTAGTGAACGTCATACACATACTGTGGCAGTTAATCATATCGATGTGGACCCCAAGGGTGACTATGTGGCCACATGTTCTGATGATGGCAAAGTGAGTCATGAATGCGTCCCCGTATTAGGTGAATGTGTAAATATTAATATCTGGAAAAATATTCTGTGTAATGCAGGTCAACATTACTGGGCTCTTTAGTTGCGAGAACAATCAAACCTTAAGCTTGGGCAAATTTATAAAATCTGTTGCTCTAGATCCCGATCCAAAAACGCGTGTTAGAAGATTTATAGTGGGTAAGTTTGGCGCTTGTATTATTATTATTTATTATCAACGCATTGATATTCAACTTTATTCATTCAGGCGATGACAAGCTCACTCTATACGAACGTAATCTTCTCAAGAAACTTAAACCCACAGAATTGTGCTCAGTTGAGGGCAACGTATTATCCATTTGCTGGCAGGGCAACTTTGTGGCCTGGGCAAGTCATTTGGGTGTGCGTGTCTATGATCTAAGCGAAAAGTGCTCACTGGGCTTGATGAAATGGGAGGTGCCGCCACAGGCTCGCTTAGAGAACTTTCGTTGCCATTTACGTTGGACAAATGCAAATACTTTGCTTATTGGCTGGGTGGATACCATACGGATTTGTGTGATACGCAAACGGAATGCTATTGAGGCATCCTCCAGTAATTTACCTGGCTTTGTTGTTGATCCTGGTAAGAAAATTTATTAATATACTTGATGTCATCATATTAATTTTAACTCAATTTTCTGAGGATAATGTTTATTTAATTCAGTGACACATTATATTATAGTTTAAACATTGATTGTATTTATTTGTTTTTGTTTTTTTTTTTTATGTAATTACAGTCTCAACTTTTCAAACTACATTCTACATTTGTGGTCTGGCCCCATTGGCGTCCAGCCAGTTGGTAGTTCTGGGCTATAGTAAGCAACGCAGTGCCACCTACAAAGCCCTTCGTCCTGTACTCTGTGTGATTGAATATAAAATGAATAGCAGTGAAGAGATCTGCACAGATAGCCTAACATTGCGCGGCTTTGAGGAATACACAGTCAATGATTATAGCCTGGGTTGTTTAATTGAAGAGAATCGGTATTATATCGTCGCGCCCAAGGATATTGTAGTGGCTAGTCTAATTGAGACGGACGATCGTGTTGAATGGCTAATTAAACACAGGTAAGATAAAATTCTATTCTTCTACATACATACATATTAAATACTTAAGGTTAACATTCTTTGGTTCAAAACTATTTCTAAATATGGCAAACTTATGTTTTAAGTTTGTCAAGAAATTTGTTTGCTTATTATGGAAAGCATTTTAAGATAATTTTTACAATCGGCGGTTTTACTGAAATCTTAATCGCTCAAAAGCATTTCGGTATGGAAATCATTTTATTCTATAATCTTTTAGACCACTAAACTATCGCAACATTTATCTGATGTGCGGGACCAATCATAGTAATATTCCAACAAACTGTTTGCTCCAATTAGATTTTTATCGTGTGGGCATTGGTTTTTCTCGTAAAGATCTCTCATCATTTGGGGATTTCTCTTGTGCAAGACTAAATGATACGATTGACACTTACGTGCCATATAAGCCGTATCAAAGCGAGGATCATGCCAGCGATAGACATTGCGTAGTGGGGCCAGCCATGTACCCATGGACACATCTTCAGATATATAATTAGAAAGAAAATGTGTATTATTCACTACATATTCACAAAGTTTACGCGATAATACATATCCCCCACCCAGAGCATAGGGTATATAATTCCTTCCCAAATAATAGTTGGGCTCTTTCCACTGGCCTTTAGTCTTTATGTTGGCCCGACCATTAAAGTAACCCCAATATAACTGTGGCAGTGGTTCCTCCCCATATTCAGTGGTCTTTCGCAAAAGTTTGCGATCGTAGGAGATCAGTTCGTTGAGTAAATGGTCCAATTTCACATAGGTATCATCATCAACCTTGAGTAGATATGAGAAATCGTAATGTTGGGTCAAGGCGTCAATTGCCTGTAGCAGTTTCTTGGTTAGATTTCGGTAGCTATCACGGAGATGGGGTAGCAGTAGCAAATCCTTATGTTGTTTCTGCTCACTTACAAGCTGATCTCTCAGACTGCTAGCCATTTGTTGTGTACCAATGGCAAACACATGTTTCACCTTGATTCTCCTCTGTGTATGCGGAGGAGGTTGCTGCAAGAGTTTCTCCTGCCAGTTAATGAACTCACGCAAACGAAGTGCCTGTTTAGCCACCATTTCCGATTGCAAGTGACCACCATGCTGGTCATAAGCTGGCAAGTAGACTTGTTCCTCGGGATAATAAGGCAACTCTAGTGGCTGCCCCAGACGCAACCAAGTCTCTCGCATGGCATCTCGATGCTCCACATTGTTAGGCGCACTAAGCACAAGAACGACAAGAAAAAGGTCTGGATGAGGTTCCAATTTACTTCCACTTCGATTCGACGGGCACTTGTCCACTGAATTCAGCATTTTCGTTATAAAACTTCCAAAGAAAAACGCAGTGATGGCCGTAAAAAGTGTCACCAGGTTGTTTTGACGTCGCATCTCCGTAAGCAGAAGCCCCGGACAAATATTTTTTGCCTTTCACTGGTCGTAAAAACCATATACAATGCGATTCGTGTAGGAGAAAAATTACAAATACAGCAAAAATAAAATACATCTAAGAGATACTTATCGATACCATGGTATGGGTCAATAATGAGTACTCGATACTTTTGTGCAGACAAAATGTAACGGTTTTTTAAAATTTTTTAAATCATTAGTAAATTGACGTACCAATTCAAACATAACATCAAAATATATTTTTTTTAATTTCAGTAAATTTGAAGAGGCCATGGATCTGATCTCCACACATGGTGGCAGTTTACCAGTGCTCACAGTGGCTAGGTTACTACAAATAACAAATAATATAATTTGTTTTTGAACTCTTTTTTACTTGATTAATATTTTCAGATTATACATTAACCATTTAATAACGCTCAAGCAGTTCGAAGAAGCCGCCAAGCTTTGCCTACGAGTATTGGGCAACAATAAGTCCTTATGGGAAGAGGAGGTCTTTAAGTTTGTCAAATGCCAGCAATTGCGCTCTGTGAGCGCCTATTTACCCACCTCCGAAGAATGTAAACTGGATCCCCATGTCTATGAAATGGTTCTCTATGAATTTCTTAAATTTGATGTCAATGGTTTCCTTAATCTTATTAAGGAATGGCCACACCAACTATACGATGGTCTGGCTGTTATTAATGCCATTCATGATAATTTTCGTAAACAGAATGCAAATCAATTGCTTGAATCGTTGGCTTTATTATACTCCTATCAGGGAGATTACGAAAGCGCATTGCGCATGTATTTAAAGTAAGCACAATTTGAATTGAATTTCCTTCGAAATTTATATAAAACGTATCTTCTTGAAATAGGTTACAGAACAAGGATGTGTTCGAGTTAATCAGGCGTTATGAGCTCTATGATGTCATTTCTAAGTTAATCATTCCATTGATACAATTGGATCGCGAACGTGCCTTTAAAATATTGCTGGATAAGAATAAAATAGAACCAGGAGTTGTTGTTCGTCAATTGGAACAAAATCAGGAGTACCTTTTTTGGGTGAGATAAACTAAACTTTTGTATTACTTTTTATGAATGGTTTGTTTTCTTTGGATTAGTACTTGGACGCTTTAGAAAGGGTGGATAGCCGTAATGTATTCCAACACAAGTTGGTTGCACTTTATGCCAAATACGATAGAACGAAATTGTTACCTTTTTTGCGCCGATCCAAAGAGTATGTCATACAGGATGCTCTGGCAATATGTAAACGCGAAGGTTTCTATCCAGAAATGGTCTACTTACTTGGATGTATGGGTGGTGTAGAGGCAGTGGAGGCCCTCAATATTATTATGCACAGTGTAAGTGAGATGTATCAGTTCAAGGATTATATATATTTATTTAACTTTAATTTCTATTGTTAGATAAAAGACATTGAAATGGCAATTGAGTTTTGTAAAGAGCACAATGATAATGATCTATGGACTGTTCTTATTGATGAGTCTACCAAACAGCCAGAAATAGTTACCAAAGTACTAGATGGTATTGTGGGTTAGTATTGTTTTAAAATGTTTCCAAATATGCTTTTGTTTTTAATTAATTTTTAAATTTATTTATCTGCAGATTACGTGAACCCTGAACTAGTGGTCAGTAAAATCAAACTTGGCCAGACTATACCACATTTAAGACAATCGATCATCAAAATGCTTTGGCATTACAATATTCAAGAAGAAATTCTTACCAATGCTCATGAGATACAATTGACTGACTATTTTGATAACCATTCGGAAGTGGTCAACCTTCAGCGTCGTGGTCAGCATATATCCAACGAATTGACTTGTCCTCATTGTCACAAATCTGTATTGATCAAAGACACAGCTCCGCGAACTGCATTGATTGTATTTAAATGTGGTCACATCTATCATGAAACTTGCGTTCCCGGTCGTCTTCTTAGCGAAAACTACTGTGAACTGTGTAAACTTCGGAACACGGATATTGGCAAACCGGAATAATTTGCCTATTTATTCTTTCTAGTATACTCAACTTATTGATAAATCATGAAAAGTCTGACAGTTTGGATGTCGTAATTAAGCTTGCTTTAACCAACGCAACGGGTGTACTTTTTGCACCCTTTATTCATGGGGTAAAATGTGGCATTAATTTCGTCATATATATGTAACAGAAAGAGGGAAATATATCTGACCTTATAAAGCAAATATATTATTATTCAGCATCAAGAGCGGAGCCGATTTAACCATGATCATTCGTCCGTCCGGCCATCGATCTGTCTGTATGAACACTTAGATCTTTGAGATCAAAAAGATGCGACTACTAAACTTGCCACTCCTTTTGAAATCATAACCAAAATCTGTATGTTTATCAAATTAGGGTTAAATCCATTGATGCTAATTGTCTGTTAGGTCAACCTTTCGGAGTGGTAGCTTTACTCTTACCGTTACATTGTTTTATAAATTTTTTATTGTTAAATTTAAGCCTTTGCGTGTACGTCTATTTATTTATTAATCTTTTAAATGGAAATTGCTTTAACTAAAAAAAAAGGACTTTTGCTTTAACGATAAGTTGGAGATAGCCTCACCTCTGAAGAGATTAAGGTATAGACATACGGAATATCTGTCGGATTCTTGTCCACTGACTTACATTTATCAGCTGAAAAAGCTGCAAGGACTTTTTTTACCATCACATGAATTTCAATTAACTAAACAAGTTCATCCTTTTGTAACTTTTAAAAAGGTTTGTGCAAGTGGCTACTTCTTTTCCCCAAAAATCGTATATATTTAAATCTAAATTATTTTTTTAGTATCGAATGAAAGTAACCGTAAAAGTATCGATAACTATCGAAAATTCAAACACAACGTGCTATCAAATTGTTTTCGTTTTTGTTTAATAAAAACTTACAAATTATGCAGGACATATTTGTTAAATTTTCTTTCAAATTTGTATTTATTTTATCTTCTTTTCACACCCAATACAAACAGAGCAGCATCATTTCCTCAACTGCAGGCTTAGGCCTCGGTCTCCGACTGAAGCTTGGCCACATAAGCGGCCTTATGGGCTGCAATCTTGGTCTTGCGCTGCTCGTTTGTGAGTTTCTTAGCATTCCACCTCTTCTTCGTAACGCCAGCGGCCTTCTTGGCGGCGACCTTGTGGGTGGGGTCGTTACGAATGGCCTGGTGGGCTTTCTTGTAGATATCCTCAAGCTGTGAAAATCGGTTAAGAGAATAAAAGCAAATTTAGATAAAGATAAACTATAAAGAGAGGTGGGGGGAAAAGAAATGTGCAACCATAACAGAGAGTTTAAGCCATTTGATTAGGTATAAACTTCGAACACAAGTTACTCCCAAAATGGGATCAATGTGGTCCACTTTTGGCACAGCCAGCGTCGACGGTTAAACAAAACGCAGCGGTAATTTTGAAAATGGACGTTAGGGGTATTTTAGATAATAAAATTTACTCACATCATCAGCACGGATGCCTAATTTGATGTAACGGCTGAATTGGCGCTTGAAGCTCTCCTCATCCTCCTCTTCCAGGGTGCGCATATAATCGGCCACATGTTGACCAAAGATATGGGCACGGTGAACATCGGCGTTGAAGCTCTTGGACTCCGCGGAGTAACCGGGGAAACGCTTCACAGAGTGGGGGATGTTCAATCCTCCATCAACAGCGCCCTTCATGGCACCGAACACACGAGCACCGGTGGTGGTACGAGCCAGACCGACATCCAAATAACAACGGAAGGCACCTGGTCCATCGTCCGCAGGCTCAACGTTGAATTCCTCGCCAGTGACCTCAGTGCAGCCGGCATAAAGCGAGTCCAAGCCCAACTTGTTGAGTACACGACGAGCCACCAACAGGCCAGTGCAGTAGGCAGCGGCGTAATTGGTCAAACCGACCTGTACATAAAAAAGAAAAACAAATATTAGTCAAAGCTTATAACAATCTGGTCTTTTTCTTTCCCCTCAATTCTCTTTACCTGGATGCCGTACTTGGGCAACTCATGGGAGTAGGCGGCGCACACAACGCGATCACCCTCAATGCGGGCATATGCGATCTGGACGGTAATGTCCTTGTTCGACAGACGCACAATCAGACGGTACTTGGGAGTGTTGTACTTGTTCTTATCCTGGAAAGTCAGGCGCTTCCTAGCGTAGTAATCGGTTTTACCCTCACGACGCCTGCGGAATTTAACCTGGTAGCGCTTGAAGTACTGCTTGTTCTTGACTACTTTAACGAAACCCTGCAAAACACAAAATAACATATTAAAATATCCATCGATAGCTACAGCGTGCTTCATGCACACATTAAAAACCATGCGATTCAAAATTTTGAGGTTAGGTCAGAGCAAAACCAAACACTTTCGCTAGATTTTTCAAAAATTATATGATGGGATATATCAATCCATAGCACATTGAAAACCTGCACTTCAATCCACCAGTTGCACATACCATTTTGTGTTTTGCACTTTAAATTAATGCAAAAATTTCAGCAGCAACTTTGCCCAGACAACGTGTCAGACAAAGACCGAAGAAAAAAAGAGCCTATTTTTGTCGATTGTCATGCATGGGCAAAAATATCGATTATTCTGAAATCGATAGAGTATTGATCGAAAGCATGTCTGTAAAAAAACTATTAAGGGTACTCTCAAATATGTTCACAGCATACTTTATATATTGACTTAAAATTATTTAGCCATCAGGACTAACGTTTATGCGAAGTTTAAATACATAAATGAATTTGAAAACCAATCTAAGAAAGTATAAGAAATTTATTTTAAAGAAGGAGAACCAAAAAAAATTACTTTCGAAAAAAAAAATCAATTTATGATGGAATATATTAATTTTCAAAACGTTACTTAAAAGGGATGAATAACCATGGTCTTGACCATTGATAACTATCGCCTTTTTCGCTGGGGAATCGATAGCGATTTAAGGGTACGCCAACAACCAACAGAAAGCCACAGCCGGCAGACGCAGAAAAAAGTATTTTTTTTGCAATAAATTAAGCGAAGGCTGTTGGAGGGCGCGCTTTAAATTTCTAATCAATTAAATTCATTGTTGGTGTAAGCGAGAGGCCATTTCAATTTACAAAAATGTGCTGATCGGCTTTAATTAAATTAAAAGCAACTCCACACCTCTGTACTATATTTTTTATCAGCGGAGCCATTCCACTCCACTTCACTTTAACACTATACGGCTCGTTTAGATTACATCTTTTAGCGATACAATAAAGGTCCGAATTTTTAGTAAAACGCACGTGTAACAACTCTCAGTTAAAGAAATAGAAAAATGCGGGAATTAATAAGCAAATTACTTCATCACAAATACCTGACACGGGCACAAATTAATGGATTCGATAACTATAAGGTGGGTGTGAGACGACAAGGATGGGAGGCTATAACCATTACTAACCCCTTTCCCCTAAACCATTATTCAATTTTCAGTACTCCTCGATAGATACATCACCTCTGAGCCAATATGTTATGCACCCATTTTGGGATTGGCTGGTCAAGGTATGTGAATTATTTGCTTTACATCATAAAAAATCAATATTAATAAAGAAAATGAATCACCTATGTCAACATTTCTTTTACAGTTCTTCCCCCGCTGGTTTGCGCCAAATCTAATGACATTCTTGGGCTTCCTCTTTAGTGCCATGAATCTTGTGCTACTCTCTTATTATGATTGGAATTTTGATGCCAGCTCTGGAGCAGAAAATACTAAACCAATACCATCATGGGTTTGGTTATGCACCGGCGTTAATATATTCATTGCCTATACATTGGATGGGATTGATGGGAAGCAGGCTCGTCGCATTGGTCTCTCTGGTCCATTGGGCGAACTCTTTGATCATGGGCTGGACTCGTACACAGCAATGCTGATACCCACATGTTTATATAGTATATTCGGTCGTAGCAAGGTCTATTCCGTACGACCAATGCGAATGTATTATGTCTGTCTAACAGTCTACTTCAATTTCTTTGTATCCCATTGGGAGAAATACAATACGGGTGTACTGTACCTGCCATGGGGATACGATCTCAGCATGTGGGGCAGCACAGCTATGTACTTGGTCACTTGGTTTATGGGTTTCGAACGTTGGAAATTCGAGTTACCATTAGGTTCTTACGGTACATTGCCATTGGGAAATGTTATGGAAGCAGTGCTACATATAAGCGCAATGGCAAACCTACCGCTGGTCATTATCAATGTTTACAAGTGAGTACATTTTAGTTGCTATAAAATTATTTATCTATTGGCAAAAGGGCAACAAAGTTGCTTTATCTTTGATATGAAAACAACTTTTAAAGTTTCAAACTATTAAACTAATATTGTCCTTTAATGTTTAGCAATCGTTTATAAGCCAAACATGTTGCCTTTATTTATGTATAACCTTCGTTTCCCTTTTTGCAATGATTTATCATTTAGTTTCCTTTTTGGATTCTCAATTTGGAATAATAAGCATAATTTAAATTTTAATTATTATTTATTTTATTTTTTTTTCAGCTCATATACGAAACGTACCGGTCGCATGCTTTCTCCAATGGAGGCCATTCGTCCCATGTGGCCATTTCTCACCTATTTCATCTTGCTCCTAGCTTGGCCTTATCTATCACCAAATGACATAATGGAAACCGATCCCCGGGCCATATTCATGCTCAGTGGCACTGTCTTCTCCAATGTCAGCGTAAGTGTTATTACTTTTTCATTTTCTTAATGATATTTCTTATCAAATCATGTCGAGGTGGTTAAATGAGTCAGTTTGATAAGGTGCTGGCAAACATGTCAACACCTAGTTTTTTCATTGTTGTTGTTTGCTCTGAACTAGTCATTTGAGTCTCTGAGTTTAGTGCCATCATAATTTGCTTTTAATATGTTGTGATTTTGCCCCCACAACGACATACGAACTCGACAAAGTAATAAAAATCATAGAAATAAACACAAGCACACAGTGACGCACACGTAGACTTGCTACACCATGCCACCATATTGTTGTGGTGGCAAGCGGCGTGCTGAGGATGTGGCACGTGAACGACAACGCGAATTGCAGAAGGAAGGCTATGACAATACAGATGAAAGGCTTACAACTCCCGGTGATTATGTGCGTCCATTGAGCCTTAAGTTTTATGCACGTCATGATTGGCCTTACTTCAATTGCACCGAAGAGGAAATATACAAAATGCGTGCCGAGTTCGATCCAGAATCATTGAAATTGAAAGCCAAATTATCAATCACTGATCCCGGGATTGATGGCAAGGGAAGCCCCATGGAACAACCTAGATTTAAGGTTAAACGTGCCACAACTCTGCCAAAAACTGAGAATCAAAAATATGGCTGGTATGAAGATCGAGCCTATCGTTTCTATAAAAAAGATCGTGGCATATTCGTGTTTCCTCATGAGGCTGATCCAATGATCCAACAAATGCTAAAGGATAGAAAGAGAGGTAGTAGGTGATGGCAAGAGGAATAGTTTTAACTAGTCGAAGTGTAAAAATTCTAAATTTCTCTTACAATGATGCCCTTTAAAATGTTCACAAACTTTAGAATGCAACAAGAAATGTTTCAGAAACTAATTTGCTTTATCAATAAACAAAATAAGCGGGAATTTGCCAGTTCAATTAATACTTAAAACATTATCAAAATGGCTAAAGTGGGGAAACAAAAAGGTTGCGTTTGCTTAAGTTAATCTTATTCAACATTTTCCATACACTTAGAACTATTATTTTTTTCAATACTTTTTGTATATTACAGTGCCGTCTAATTGTTGCACAAATGTCTGTTACCCGTTGCGAGGCGTGGCATTGGCAAACATTGATGTTCATTATATCGTTTCTGCTTAGTCTGTGGATACCATTACTGGAAAGGACATTGCTCTATGTGCTGCTAATTGTGACTACCCTAACCCATTGGCATTATGGCGCAAGTGTTGTGAATCAAATGTGTGATCACTTTAATCGTGTGTGCTTTACCGTGAACAAACGCATTCCTGATGCGGAAATGGTAAAACGGAAGTTGTTGCTGGAATCAGAGCTATCAGGACAGCCACTTAAACAGCAGTAGATGTGCTTCCGGTGAGTTCCTGCTTATGGGGGCTGCTTTGCTTCGTTTTGTGTACGTCAAAAAGGGTTCTATTTATTTGTTGCGCTGGAGGTTGATTAGTCAATCCAATATTTGTGAGATTATGTGTAATTTTGTCTCAGTTAGCTGTCGCCGCCCTCCCTCTGTATGTCTGCCAATTTATTCCGAAGTCCTTCTAAAAAGAAATGATAGATGGGGGGACTTCGTTTACAAATTCCAATGTAAGCTGCAATACCAAAATCGTTTAAACAATATATAGAAACATTCTCACTTTTTTGTGCTTAATGCAATATTATTAACCATGACAAGTTATCAAACAACCTTGATGGCAAAATGATATTAGACCTTGACCTCTAACAAAATCGACAAGTTATATTTATATATAATTGTTAACAATAACTGAACAAACAACAATATTTTTGGAATTAACAGTCCTTCACATTTACTTACTCTAAGTTCCAAATCTACTTAAAGTCCTTAAGAAAAAGACAAAATCCAACCTCTAAACAGAATAGTATATAATTTTTTTATTTATTTTTTCCCTTTACATTTAAGTCGTCATTCAATCCCAATATCTATAAGAAGGAAAAATCCATCCACTTCCTTTTTTTCCTATGAATTGTATTAAATCTTTTAGTCTTTAATTCTAGCATAATTAAATAATCTTACTTGTGCTATGCTTAATTTATTTCTTATTGTATTAAATCAAACTATGAACACACATTTTACTACAATAAATGACCGCAAAGACCTCTAATTATTTAAAAAACAAACAAATTAACTATTATAACAAATAGCACGCTTAATGATTTATGTGAAACAAAGAAAATGAAACTTAGAAAATGTCGCTTAAACCGCTCGCCCCGCCCCCTAACCAATTCATACCATTCTCTACCCTTGTGTAAATGAGACAAGACAATTATACGAAATAAAAACTTTATTTTAAAAATCACCAACAACATTTTTGCAGTTTGTTTTTAATCAGATTTGGGTAAATGATAAATGTCGGTTTGCCTGAATATTTATTTAAGCCACTGACCGACCGGCAATAATTAGATGACATATCTCGGAGAATATTTGTGAATATATATCTAATGGAATTTTATATAGCCAAGTGTGTGTGCGGATCATGTGAAAAGAATTTCAACAAAAAGAAAAAGTCGAAATTATCTAAATAATGGAATAAGAATCTGATTAAAAATATAGTAATAGTAAATGTTGGTTTTAGTTATATGTATGTATATATACATCCAAGAATGATGTATATATGACTGCTTCGTCTAATATCGGGTATTCATATATGTATGTACATATCTGCATTTCTAAAAAGAATTTTTGTGTTTTTCTATGTACCTCAACTTAAGAATAGCAATCCATTTACATTTAATTTATGTCAGAAAGTTACCTATAAACGAAATCGAAAATAATTGAATTTCTTTTTATATTAATTAGTGTAAAGATTATTCGATAAAAAGCACCTTTATAAATTATAAATTTTTAAGTTTGAAATAGGAGAAAATACTTTTCTTCCAGGAATACTAAAAGCTATTATTTTAAAAAACTTTTTGGACAACTATGTACATAGAATGTACCAAAATGATAATATGTAGTAATATCCTATATACAGAGCTAAAATGTGGACAAGCTATCCGACTTCAATATATTCGAAAATGATTGGGAATGGCAGACATAGCAAGCAATGTGTGGAGTATTCGAAGATTCAAACAAACGAAAGCAATCGAATTTGTTTGAAACTCCAGATCATTATATTATTTGGTTAGTTCTTTTCAAATTGGATAATTAAATTTATCCTTTAGTTCTGTTTTTCCTTATGTTAAAAAGAAATCAAATTTCCTTAAAATTTATTTTTCTTTAATACTTGCAATTTCTACTTGTAATTTAAAAAAAAAAAAAACATTTTGTTTGAATACTTTGAATGTATGTACTTATATTTAAGGATATTGTGTAAAAATTTCATACCTTCTAAGCGCGTTTGAACTTAGATTTAACGGTTCCAAATCCTTAACTGCGGTTTTCTCGAAACTATGTTATCAAAGTCGGTGAGCAAGATTTTTCGGCTTAACCGATTGGATTGAAATTTTCACCCGATATTCTTAAATAATTTTGCCAGGGAATCGAAGGAATAATGATTCTGAAAATAAATTCGATTTTCTAAGCCACTTCAAAGTCAAAAAATTTTCAAAAAAACGATTTGGTTTTTTCAAAAAGCAGCCAATTAATTCAAAAAAGAAAATTGTGACTAATCCTTCGATCATTACCCGTATTAATGTTATATATTCTTTTAATAAATCTTTTGGATTTTTTCAATTCGGATAATCTGGAACAGAGATATCCTTCTCACCGCAAGACACCTTTTTTCGGAGGGTCTCCAGGAGATGTCCTGCAGGAGCTACGCGTTCCAATATTTTTTGAACAACATAACAAATACTAAAATTTCATTGAGTTTCCTATATGATCATTTCTTTTTTTTTTTTTTCATTCACACAAAATTTTCAAAAATGCACGATTTTTCGGGCTTACAAGTAGATATAACCCCTTAGTGACAATCTTTGAGCGCTGGAATTTGACGGATTTTGAAAAAGGTTTTTTTTTTTTTGTAATTTAAGCAGTATAATGATTTTTTCCATTAGTTAAAAATACAACAATTAAATAATTTTTGACTTAAAAACATTAAGCTGCTAGCGTAAGTGATTCTGGGAACAGTGGGTAATAGAAAACAGAGTTCGGGCAGGTATCCAATTCAAGTGACGAGGAGTTAGTCTTGTTCAGCGTCAACAGTAGTTACGATCTACGATCTGCCGTTCTACGATCTACCGCTCTGCGATCTACTAGGCCTGTTCTTCAGTGTTTAAAAATAAAAAAAAATGTCTAACATCTATCAAGTATATATCAAATCTTTGCTACACCCCCTTTTTATTATTTGTTAAAGATATACAAATTAAATTTGTTTCCAAAAAATTGTTCACACGCCCATTTTTTGTAATTACTAAAATCGCGAGTTTTAAATAACTTCCGCAATATTTAAAATATTGTTTGCTTATTTGGCATAGACATTAGCAAGCCAAATAACTATGTATCATTACATAAACAAATTATATTTGTTTAATTTTTGTAAAATACAGCAAAGATATTAACACACTTTTTTGTCGTTAAGAGAGACAGTGGTATAGATACTTACATATATAGAATATATTTGCTAATTAATATTTTTGATTTTAGCTTTTAAGTAAAATTGAGTTATAAAGCCAATTTTATATTAAACCTAAATTGAAATGATAAAGTAAATACATATTTTAAAGATCTTAAGAACAAGGCAAAAAAAATTCTAATAAAGATGCGACACGATCATAGGATCTGGATCAAAATTGTGCAACGATAGTAGGATCTAGATCAGAATTGTGCAACTATAGTTGAATCTGGACCAGAATTGTGGAACGAAAACAGGATCTAGATCTGAGTTCTGCAACTGAAGGATACATTATGCCGGTATGAAGAGTATTAGAACTTCAGTGCAATGGACAAGTTTTTTGTAAATCTAGTTTTTTTTTTGTTGTTACGTTTGTATGCCCATGTTCTATTAGACTGCTCTGTGAGGCACATACATGCGTACATATGTATGTACATATGTATATAGAATTAAATAGATATACATATATATATATATATGTATATATATATATATATATATATATCTGTTTGTTGTGGCCATAGTGCCTGGTCAGTTAATAGAACCCCCACGATTTGTTTTCATCGCGTTTGCTCAGCTGACAAGTCCCGTCGGCTATCAATTTTGTGTACGTGATTTGGCTATTAGTGGTTCGAAATGCTTCCTCATTAGCTAATTGGCGTGAAAATTGTATTTAAAGCCCACTGTGCCTGGGAACCAAGTAGCCGCCTGCCTCCATCTCCGCCCCCGCCTAACGGCTGACCAATATTAATATTGGTTCAATAATACCAACAAAGATGGATATGAATACAGAGCTTCCAAGTCACGCATTTGAAATGGGCACGGCTAAAAAAAGAAAACAAAAAAAAGAGAGAAAAAATATTCAATTGAAATAAATAAAGCGAAAAAAAAAACCAGAACGAGAACCGCTGGTAAAACGAGAGAGGAGAAGAAAGCAACGCTAACGTCGACGACGACTGCGACGTCAAAGCCGACAGAAGTTGAGTTAATATGAAAGTTGCGCCTGCGCCGACATTGATATTGAAGCTCTCTAGACCCAAATGGATTCAGTTGCGATTGAGAAGCGCGAGAGTTAAGAACATTGCGAAGAAGATGCGTCCAACAACTTTCACATTATTGCTGCTGCTGCTGCAGCTGATGGGAGCAACATTTGCGTCCTACATTAAGGCCAGTTCGACAACAGAGATGGCCACAACCACAAATACTACGCCACAACCGCAATTAATTGTGGCCGAGACTGCGGGTAATAGAGACGAAGTCTTTCCAGCCATTGCTCCTGTTCAGAGTTCGGATGGTGATGATCAATCGAATATATTGAAACCTCCACCAATCCCAGAGGCGGATGAACCATACCGTCGTCGTCTCGTTACCTATGATCAACGTCAAGAGGGTCAATATAATATCCGTGCTGATTTGGAGAACTTTATGATCTTACTTATACCACAAGGACCTCAAGATGGTCTGAGTTTGATTGATCTTCTATCAAAATCTTCACTACGTAATGGCGCCTCATCGAAAAGTTCTAAGCGAAAGCATCCATTGAGAAGTTCATCATTAAAGTCTTTCTACAATCGCCATAATCTGCCCTTGCAGCAGCCATCACAGCCAGCCTTGGGTATCCCGGAATTCATTGAGGGTCGCACACCATATCATGTGGACATCTCGGCCAGTGATGATGAACAGGCACGTCTACAGGCGCGTCAGCAAGTTGATGTTTTGCCTCCCCAAATGATACCCATGCCGCAGTTAATTAAACCCTATCATTTAGAGGCAGAACCAGAACTTATACAGGCACTGCCACCACCAGGTGCACCATCCGCCTCGAGCAGTACAGGATCGAGTCTACTTGAGGGTTACAATCAAGCCGGTTCACATTATTATCGCAATTCCCGTTCCCTTGGAGGAGAGACATATTTGGATACTAACCGTTTGGCCTTTGGTGATCTTTCCCAGCAATCCCAGCCTCGTTCCATTAGTGTACCGATCTTTCGCAGCGATCTAAACTCTCAGGCCAATGCCCTTTATCCACCCATTGATGCTCCTGCTTATGTTTTGAATGGAGCCCGCAGTTGGCAATTGGATGAGGAGCCGACACCAGTCCAAATCCAACCCAAGCAATATGGTGATGCAGATGTCATTAGTTTTGATTTGCTGGGCGATGATCTGGCTGATTCCAAGTCCTTGCTACGTGACGGATTGGCCCGTTGTGCTCGTGGTGAACGGCGAGACAGCTATGGCACTTGCCGCCAGATTGAGGGCTATTAAAATTGGCCGAAAGAGAACTTTTAGACTGCTAAATGAAATGCACTTTTTTTGCAAAAGTTTTTAAGCTAAGAAATTTTACAAATAAATAAATTCTTGAAAATATGAAAAATGAGCAACGTTGGCTTAATGATCTTAGCAAATAGCGGAAGTTTTTTAAAGAGTTAGATTCTAACGGTTGAAGGATAAGATGCTCATAGATTGACAGCAACCAGAGGCCAACTATTAGCAATTACAATCAATATAAAGGCCAGACACAGGAGGGGAGTTTCGGGGACAAGCAATATTTCTATGCCAAAAAACCAGTTTCTAGAGAACAGAACTGAAAAGCAGTTTTCAGATTGCATTGCGATTCCACAGAGCATCTTCTTCCTGTGGGAAAACATTCACCCTGCCATTTGGTCATTGAACCTTTTTTACAATAGCCAAGTTCTTGGGACCACTTTAACTGCTAATTTGTAATACCAATTCCCCCTTTTAACTGGTTTATTACATGCTAAACAATTAGTATGTTTCTGTTGATTTACTACGACAAGTAGTTTCTCGTGTGTTGTCAGTTTTAAAATTTGGGTCATTGGGTCAGCTAACCCAAAATAAATCTTAATAAACAAAAGGGCCTTTGATTCTACAACCCTAACGAAGTAGAAATGCTCTTTTACAATTTTCTTTTCTTTACTTTTTGAAAATTTGTTGTATAAAGGTCTTACTTTTTTATTATGGGCTTGAAATTAATAACTCTAGAAAAGTAACTGAAAGGCAAACAGCCGATAATCAAACTCCAAAAATTATTTGTGTGAAAAAAGAACCAGTTCATAAAATGAACGTACACAGGTTACCCAAATGATTTTTAAATATAGCAATCTTAATAACTTGATGTTTGGCTTAATATTAACACTATTTTCAAAAATTTCTATTTTATGACCAGATTATGTGGGAGAATTTCAATTAAGATATTTCGAATTTCAATCATTTTTAAAAGTTTATAGGAACATACCAAAGGATCTAGCTTGGTATATGGCTCAAAACTAAAAGTTAAATTAAATTTAAATTTTTTAGTTTGTCTGTAATATTTTTATTAAATCGATTATTAATATTTACAGTTTAAAAAGTTAGTTAGTTAGATTTTAATATAAATTCCATCGTTTAATCTTGTAATATTATATTACATTGTCATATTATATGGATATTAATCCAGATATGTTTAATGAAGCATTAGAAATGCATAATATTTTTTTTTTTTTTTTTGTGTTATTGATAGATGGAGAAGCCAATTCCCATCTGAACGCAGACTTCTTTTGCAATGCGGAAGTCTTTGGCTTTGAGTTTGTCGGTAGCGGCGGCCATTGAACTATGTCCAGCAATCGGGTTTTGTCCCAGGCTCCACTCTTTGGGCTTGTTTTAGGTTCAGGCTTAGAATCTCTACTCATTCGTTGCCAGCTGTCAGACAACAACGGTTCTGTCTGCGCTCCCATCAAAATTAGCAAAAACAAAGAATAGAAATGTGTAAATTTACAAATCGACTGTTTGTGTTTGTTTTACTACCATTGGCCCTCGCTGGTGTAATGGCCAAACCTGCAAAGCCAGTCAGAGTTCGTCCTGGAGCCACAAGTAGCTTGCGCAGCGACTTTTTGGATTTGATTATAAATGATGATATAGATGACTATGGATATCAGCAAGATGAAATTCATTATGATCAGAGACAGAAGGGCGAGGAGAATTTACAATTGCGCTTAGATGGCTTTCTGATAGATGCTCCCGCTTGGGATGATTACAGCTCTCTCTTTAGCATGATGACGATCCCTAATAACATGCGTGAGTTATAGAAAATTTAATACATTACAGTTTCTTTAAATTTGTCTTTCATAGACGGTCTGCAAATGGATCATTTTAAATCCCAATCCACTCTGGATTCAAATCTAAATCAGTTGTACCAAACGGAATCACCTAGTATTTCAGAAACAGCTTCAGACGGGCAGATCATCAATATACCAGCACCAAAAAAAGATATTGAAAGCAGACAACATGGAAATAGCAATGAGGAGCATACTGGATCTAGACGGTCTGTCTTTTCTTAAACAATGAATAGCGAAATATGATAATGCTTTAATTTTATCTTCGATTTCAGCACCAAAGCTCATTTACTGCAGCTTTTGCAAATGTTTCGACGTGCGCAACCTGAAAGTGCCTAAATACATTTAAATAATTATCAGTATATATAACTTAATTAATTTTAAATTTCTCACTTTCAATAAAATTTTTTAAATTTAAAACAATTAACGGCTTACTGGGACAGTGCTGAAATTAATAGCTACGCAGCTGTGTGAAACTGATAGCTGCTTACAGTGGCTTCCTCCAAAAGGTTTCGATAAAAGTATTTTTAGTATTTTTTTGTAAAGAAAACCTGTTATCATTTAAATAGTTTTAAAATACTGCACTATATTTAGTATACTAAACTTCTTAGTAAAAACACAAACTTAACCGATCAAAACAAAAACAGAACAACACTAAAATATGAATTTAATTAAATAATTTTTTAAAAACTAGTTGCGCTCCAATTTTGTTATACATTTACTGCAGGTATATCGATATTTAAAAACTTATCGATATGTTAAAAACCAGCTTTAGCATTACATTACTTTTTTTGAACCTGATTCTGCAGTTTAGTTTTCCACAGTGATTTGCAATAAATTCGTGGCACCCGAATATTCAAGAACCTTCCACTTTAGAACTCCCACCTCGTGGGCAACTATAAAAGCAAAAGCGACTTGCAAATACGATTACAAATTAACAAACAGCTGAACTAGTAGGAAGTACGACGCAGTAGACGACGACGGCAACAACAACAACAAAAGAAACAATAACAACGACGAGCAGAAAATTAAATTGTGAAAAAGTAGTTCAGATAAAAACTGCATTAAGTAATTGCAAGCGGGACAGTCAAAAAAAAGAGAGAAAAATGGCTGAGAAATTGTTAAAAATTACCTACGATGGTGATCTGAAGTTTAATGCATATCTGCGTATGCCTTCCCAGGACTATGACGTATTGCGTCGTGAAATTAAAGTGTATTTGTTCCAAGAATGGCAATTGCCAGAGACAAGGTTCAGAATCTTTTGGATTGGTAAGTAAATTACTAAAATAGTTTATTTGAAATTTTCTTGCAATTGATATGCAGGTTATTGTGTATGTACCCAAACACTTTGTATGTATGCATTAATAACTGCAAGAAAAGTTGCATTAGCTAGTGATGCCAAGTTGGCCTTTTTGATGCTAAATCATTAAGTATTGTGCAAAATTCTTTAAAGCCAAGAAAGGCAAATATATGTATGTACATATTGCAGCATAAAAATAAGGCCACGTTGAGAAAATGCTAATATTGCTAAAAATTTGCTAATGTTTTTTTGGTCAGATAGTGATTCACCTGCAAAAAAAAAAGAACCAAAAAACTAATCATTGCGTTGATAACAACAATATGTACATACATACATACATACATATTATATCTTATACCTTTGGTGATTCATTCATTTTCAATATTGTTTTGCTTTTGTCCCTTGCAGATGCCGATCGTGATGAAATCGTGATCATCAATCAAAATGATTATGAGATTTTCTTGAATAAATGCGAGAGCAATATGCATTTGCATGTTGCTCCAATTGTGAAGGTAGTTAAGCCGGACCCTAATGATCCCAGCAATTTCATCATCCATGACGCTGTTGAGTGCGATAGCTGTGGCCTAAGTCCATTGGTCGGTTTCCGCTACAAGTGTATACAATGTCCCGACTTTGACTTGTGCCAGGGTTGCGAGGCATCCCATAAGCATTCGGAGCACATGATGGTGCGCATGCCAACTAATAATGGACCCAGTGTAGTGGAGTCCTGGGTTAGTGGACCTGGCCATTGTGGACGTCGTTCTGGTCGCCGCCATCAGCGTACCCAATGCCCATTGTTCACCGAGTCAGCTCAAGCTGCTTCAAATCCACCAGAGACCGAAGGTGAATCTGGCGCACACAAGGAAAGTCGACGTGAACGTCGTCATAATCGTCGTCATGGTGGTGGGGTACTCTCGCAGTTCATAGAGATGATGATGAATTTGCCGGAGAATAACACTCCAGTGGCAAAACCGACTTCTTCTACTGCTACTGTTTTAACTAAAGAGGGACCGTCTCCATCGGCTCCACCAGCTCAAACAGCTGAGGTCACAATTGAAACTGCTGTTAAGGCAGAAGCTTCCAATGTTCAGGAAACACCAAAACCAACTGAACCCGTGGCTGCTCCACGGTGCCCAAAAGATTTCCCTGAGCCTTTATCAGCTCAAACTGAAACTCCGAAAACTGGCGGAGGAAAAGCTACCACTCCCACCACGCCAGTTATTAACTTGGAACATCTTTCGCAAATTGTTCCCCCCGAGTATATGCGGGCCGGTATTGAAATTATGAATAACTTTAGCGAAATGTTTGCCAAAATGATTGATCCCAGAGAGTCGGCTAATTATGGCTTTTCCGAGACTTCCACGGCCTCGTCTGGGGCAGCCTCGCAAGCTGCTGATGCTGCTGCTGATGCGGCTGATGCTGCCACTAAAGCGGCTGCTGCTGCAGTAAATGCTTCAACTGCTGCTGCTAATGCGACTGTAGCTGCAGCAGCAGCTGCTGCTAATACTGGTACTTTGCCAAAAACACCATCCGTTGGCACTCCAGTATCCGTCTCTTCGTCATCCTCTACTTCAACGGAAACCTCGCTAGAAAATTCACCTTTATTGGCTCCTGAGCAGCCAAAACAAGTGGCAGAGCGCCGGCGCTCGGATAGCTTGGATCATGATTGGCAATTGGTTGATAATAGTGGCGCAGCCGCTAATACCGAGACCCTCATCAATTTGGAAACATCTACTCCAGATGCAGCTCCAGCTACAGCTCAAGCTACAGTTACAGCAACTACTCCCAATTTCATTCAATTGGGTGAACAATTGCGTCAGCATATAAATGACGAACAGCAACGCGAAAAGGTCACTGCTCACACCCAGACATCACAAGTGAATACTGTGACCACATCCACATCGACCACAACAGTTCCAACAAATAGCACTGGCACTTCCCCATCTCCTCCTGAAGAGAAACGTAGTGTTGCAGTTTTCCATACAGGTAAGTGTCTATTCACAATATCGTTTTCAATCGTTTTTAATAAAAATTTGTTTTATTTGCAGACGAACGTATCAATTCAGCCATCCATGCTATGATGGCCATGGGTTTCAGCAATGAGGGCGCCTGGTTGACCCAACTTTTGGAATCGGTTGAGGGCAATATACCAGCTGCACTCGATATAATGCACAGTTCCCAGAGAAACAATTAAAAAAAAGAAAACAATACATACCCATCTTATATACGCATAAATATATCCTGTATATGTCTATAAAATTATAATAACCCATATCATGTAAGAATAATGTAATTTTTTAGTAATTCTCGTTCTGTGAAAAATTGTGAGAGAAATTATTTTTTCTATATTTTGTCAATTTATTTTGTATGTAAGAATCGTTTGGTGTTTGCTTTATTTTCCTTACCAAAAAAAAAACAAAAGATAAACCCTTATGAAAGGAATGTATATTATGTTTATATATGTTGGAAAAAAAATACAACAAATCATAATGCTATATAATCAAAACATATATGTATCGTACAATTATTATATTATAATCGCATAATAAAGGCAATAAACCATAACAACAATATGGCAATTCTTTTGTTTAATAACTTTTAAATACGATTTATAATTTAAGTGAAGCAATTGTAGAGAATAACTAGTTGGTCATCAAGTGACCACGAAATCAAGTTGTTTATCCGAATATTGATTGTGAGTGAGATTTTAGCTTCTTTTCTAGTGTTAGAATGTATCTTGTCTGCTGTGCAGTTATAAATTCGCTAAGCTATAGTTGTAGTACTTTGATTTTAAAGGATTTTTATTCGTAAAAACAGGGTTCACTTCAGGCATTTCATATCGCGATTTGGTATCGTTCAGTTAAGATACATATTTGTAGAGTATATGAGCGAAATGACTTGACTATAAGCTGCTGTAAACAGTCAATGGGATTTTCACAGAAAATGATATCTGCTTGACACAGATCAAATATATATGTATGTATTTATATGCACATATAGTAAACTACAATGACTAACTTTGCATTTTGCTGTGGGATAAGGAATTCAATACTATAAAAAGCAAGCTGCATTCTAATTACAGTCGAAACTCTCTATACCGAATCCCAAGGGACCACATAATTTTTCGCTATTTAGAAAATTCGTTATATAGAAAATAGAACATTTTTTTGTTTTTTATTTTTGTTTGTAGTACATTTTTCCACTTTTCATTTTCCAGATAATTTTCCAAGTCATTTAGGGAAGCATACACAGTTTTTGGTACCTCGTTTTTCATTTCCAAATAAGAACGGAAATTTTTAACTAATGAAGAAAGTTGTGCATATGTATATAAATTCGTTATATGGAGATTGAAAACACTTTAACTTACAAGTTGCTGCCCGAACATTATTCATATACGGAAATTCGTTATAAAGAGATTAAAGTACACTAAAAATAGACCCAAATTACAGTGATCTTAACATTGATTCGCCGATAATAAAGAAGACATCATTATAGTGGAGTTTGTTATAGGGAGTTTCGACTGTTTCCTTTATAAAAGTTTGTTTATTTTATAATGCATTGAATTTCAAAATAATTTTTTAGGAAACAATTTGCCGTTCTTGTTCGAGCTTTGACAATGGTTTACATAGCTTCACTTACAAATTTCCCGTAAATGTTTGTTGCAAATTTTTTTTTTTTAAAAAATAGTTTATTTTTCAACTTTAATACATCAAATCTAACTATTTGCTTTAACCTAACTTAAAGTAAATTGTTCCTTAATAACAATATTTTATTCCTGAAATGCTAACTCATTGATCTAGTTGGTGGATATAATCAAAGATCTTCTCTTTCCTTTACAGAATTAACTTCAAATAATGCACTACTAATCCATAGAAGAGTGTCTCGTACAAATCTTCTAAATTCATAATTTACAGTCGTAATGGTTGCAATAAATGTAAAAAATTTAAACAATTTCTGATGATGTGGCTTCCATTGACGTCGGCCAAATCCTGTATTATAACCAAACATTTGGGACACCATCAATAGCAAGAATCCAAATAGACCAAAGAATCGGTGTAGGAATTTCAATGTTGTGCTGCTATTGGTACTGAAATATAAGGGTATACCACTTCCTAAGCTTCCAAGTAGAAAAGCACAACCGATGATACCTACAAATAGATAAATTATTCATTAGTTGAGAGTTCTTAGATTTTGAGTGATTGTTGATTTAGATTTACCATAGAATGCATGATTACTCTTGAAATGACGAACGGTGGCAGTTGGATCTTCCCGTTTACGTTCCAATTTCTGCCAAGTCTTGATTCCAACACCACCAATACCCACAATAAAGGCAAGGAGTCCCAGAATGGCGTGTAAACGGTTTACATTGTGATGGCCCAATAAGTTGTCCAAATATTGACTATTTCGTACGAGTAGAGCTTCGCCCATAAAGAAGACAAACTAAAATGGGAGAAAGGAGAGTGTTTAAAAGTTAGTTAGAAATAAAGCAGGAAAATCGAGTGAGATTTAAGTTAATGGAATTTGGAATCCTGTTTCTTATTAACTTACGCCTATTGTACAATAAAAGGCATGTCCAGCAGTATGAACCAATTTCAAAATTAAACATTTGTAAACAATAGCCGCAGTAATTCCAGTTAATAGTATATGAGAGATCAGTGTACAGAAACCGAAATAGAGTCCCGCCGAAATGCTTGAATCACCGGATAATCCTTCCTTATAGTTGCAAACATCTCCTAGACAACTTTCAGCCATCATAATAAAATATTATATTGTTTATTGCTTATCTGGCTACGTGAGATGTGCACCGTTGTAGCGATAAATTTCCTCCGAATAAGTAAACGTTTATATGTTCGTGTGTCGTATGAGAATGTTCTTTTTCTTCACTCAATTTTTGCTTTACGTCCGCTCGCTTTGAATGTTTGGCAACGATTGAACCAGCTGGCTAAAGCATTTGTACTCTCTTTGAGAATTCTCATGCTCAAGTTCGGCAAAAAACCAGCAGAAAAAAAAAATCACACTTTCAAAACAAGTGGAGCGCGGCGTTTCCATAGTGACTCAGCGGATCTTTCACGTGCTTATTACCTTGGCGGGGTAAAAGGCGGCAGCAGCAGCCACAGACACAGCCACAGGTGGCGCTGATTGGCATTGCACTAACTCCGATTATAGCGATTATTTTTAGAGCATTCTAAAAACCGGTTTAATTTTTCTTTTTATATAATTAGCCAAATGATTTAATGATTTATTCATTTGCCGTTTTCAACTTTCCAATGCCAATGACATCGCTCAAATAATTAAGCTTCGATAAGATATGACATTTAGCAATATCTCTACATACAACTTGAAACTGTTAAGGTCCACCCTTAAGAACTTGTCTACAAAATTCTATGACATCACACAATGTTGTGAAATTCGTTGCAAAAAGCAAATGCTGATAAATAATAGAAACCCAAACAAACCAGAATGAGAATACGAATAAAGAAGAGAATGATTAGTCGCCAAAGCCTTGTGAGGGGAAATCCACCTGCAATACATAAATAAATACAAATAAATGCTGTTTTCTTAGATAGCTAAAAGAGTTGAATTCTTTGGGGCATATCAATTTACATACACGTGTGGTCTCTAGATTTAAAAGGGGCGTTTGGTATTAAAACAATAAAAGTTTCTATAATCGAATGGAAATTAATAAAATATACTATAAATTAAGGTATATACACACATACATACATATACATACGTTCTGAAACAATGATTTTTTGTAATAAGTAGAACAAATCAATAAATAAATTTTATTAAAAATAAACTCTAAATTCATAATGGTTCATAAACCAAAATTCAAAATTGTTTATAATTGTTCACTACAGACAAAAAATTTCCCGTTTGAAATCGGCAAACTTATTGGGGGCGGCTAATGTTCTAGGGCGCTTAATGTTATTTTTATTATAAGTACAAGTATTAATGCTTTATATTATAAGTTAAAATTGATTACAACAGATCAGATTAAGTGCATAATGTATGCATATGCAAGCTTAAATTGAGAAAGTTTCGCTTTCAATTCAAGTAAATTTTTGCGATATGTATTACTCTCAACAATTCATTTCATAGTATAAGTATATAATAATTGTATAACAGTTTTTATATAACATAAGTAACAACACACACCAATGCATAACAATTCGTAATCAATACTTTTATTCCTGTTTCTTTTCTTTAACCTGATTATCTGCAATGTACTTAGTTTCAACGTCACCTAATCAGTTGTGACCAACCTTATTGATAAACTCAAATACCCCAAGTTCCCTCAAGTCATCAAATAATTTACATACATACAGACGTATTGTATATAAGTATGTTTATTATTAAATTGCCGCTTATATACCATATAGTAGGGGGGGTTCACCACAATGATGAAAACCGGTTAAGCGAATGTTTGTTTCATTTCTTTTATACATTTCTTTATACATATGGACAAAGTTGCCGCTTATATACAACATTAGTCACAAACTTTGCAAAGAAATGTGAAATACTTGTATATAAAAAGAGTGACGTCATCACTGTTTGTAGGTGGTATGCATATATCTATCGCAACTGCGCATATGTACATACAACAGCTGACAGAATGATTTCAACCTCAGCGATAAAAAAAACACAAAGAGGAGACCAATATAAACCTCACCTAGAGTCAGTCGTTTGCTGTATTTCGTATCGCATGTATGCCGGCTGTGTTGGCATTTCTCATCAACAAGTAACCAAAATATAAATATCACATACAAAACAAAAAAAAAAAACGTAAACAAAAATAAAAAACAAATTAAGGAATTGCCAATATTAGCAATTCTTGGAAAACTTTTGTTGGAAATCCCCACAAATAGATTATGTACGTAAATCATGACAGAAAATTATACCAATCCCTGTCCAATTATTCTTTTCAAACAACTACTGACGTCATTAAGTTAAAAACCAAAACAATACAAACGAACAAGTGTAAAGCGATAAAAACTACAATCTTAAATGAACACGAAGCGAGCATTATTTAGTGACAATTAAAGTGTTAATAACTAAACAAAAAAAAACCCAAACCCCAAAACCCAAACTACAAATGATAATTTCCATTTTGCATGACTTAAAAATAAAATGGAAAATAAATTTCTATTCTGACCATGATCCGATTGTGACAATGCTTGCCTAATATTCCGCCCTATATGTGTACATAGAACAATAATTAATCGGTTAAGCGAGCAGTAAATTAGTTTCCACTGTCCATTTATTTTTCCAAGTGATATCATTCACTTTTGAGTAATGAATTCTGATGAAATTCATAATTTCGTCTAATTGCAAATTAGTTGAAATTTCTGCAATACTTATTTATGCAAATTTTAGTTACTGATATTGAGTAATAGGATTAATATAACTAAAACTTCAGTATTTATGTATCTTGTTATATGGCATTGATTTTACTTTAAAAAACAGTTTTTGTCCTTCTATTTTTTTTTAAATTTATTTTCTTAACTTGTTACAGTCTTAATGATAAACTAGTATTCCTTTTTATTTCCAATTTTCGAGCCAAAACTTGCTAAACTGCTTCCAGATTTAATTGAAATTTTATTTCCTGCCTTTGTTTTTGTCTCATTTTTAGTATATTTCAAATATTATTTATTATATGTACAAAATGTAAAATCTATAAATGATTTACTAAACTGAAGCTTGTCTGATGATTGCATTTAATATTGTTATTATCTGTAGTTTGCTACCCTTGCTTAAGGGTTGTTAAATTTTGAGTAGTGTCTAATGTAATGTGTCTATATATGAAAATATTTCTGATATATGTATGTATATGCTATGTACATATATGAATTCTAAATAAGATTCTATATAAAATAAATGGAATTGCTTAGATTTGACAATTTCCTTATAATATTTAAAAGATTTCTATTAACAAAAAGAAAAAATTCATAGGAAAATTTAAGAAATGTTCTTCAAAATATTTTTTAAAAATTACTTAAATTCATTTAATTTAATTTAGCTGGACAGATATTTTTTTCAATAATATGTTTACTAGTCTTGTTAATTGATGCAAAATCGTTCAAAGTCTAATTTTTTTATTTATAGTAACACTTCTATTTGTTGTCAAATGAAATCAGTCAATTTTTTACCCTATTTTGAAATTCCTCGTTTTAAATGAAAAATTTTATTACTATACTTAATCAGTGCATATTTTCCAAATCATTGTAGTTTCTTTAGCTATAGTAACACTTTTAGATATTATCTTAGCTCTTTCCGAACTTGTCGCTTTGAATTCCAATTGACAAGGGTATTTAAAAGTCGCCATAGGCAATATTAGAGCGACCGGCCCTCTGCTCGTTTTTAATATTTTACTTTTATTCCTCATCATTTTTGTGTGACACTCACACACACTCTCACGCATACATAATTACACATATTTTGTTTATAATTTTTATCAGTATATATTTTTTACGATTTTTTTTTTCTCTGCCTCGTCGCTGCCGGCGTCAGGCTCAGCTAAGCTCTGTTCGGCTCAGGTTTTGTTTTTTCATTGAAAATCTGTGTGTCCGAGAGTCGCATATAACCAGTCGCAGCTCAGCTCTGAGCCCCGTTGGTTGTGGCCGCGCTTCAAAATAAAATCGGAGAGAAATTAATTTTCCCACTTGGCAAAAGTAAAGTTAATAATTTTTGTTATCTTTGGTTTTCTTTCTTCCTTCTCGCTACCTGCAAAATATAAAAAAAAATTAAAAATGCGTCGCGCAGACGCTTTTAGTGTCATCGTTTGTGTCACTTTGGCCCTACTCCAAGTGATGATGGAACCGGTAAAAGCCAATCAAGAGGGGTAAGTTGAATTCACAGTCACGTTTAGTTATAATTAGATATTAAGTTAAAATTATTAATTAGATATAGCTGTATTCTTTTAACAAGGTAAATGAAGGTCAGAAGATATTACCGACACCAGTTTCGTATGAAATAATTGTGATAACATCATAAGATGGAATTCGTTTTTATTAAAAATTAAATAATATAGATTATATAATAGTACATATAATATAACTAGGTAATTTATAATCTAAAGTCTTAGTTTATTCTAACATTGCTTGCAACCTCTTAAACGAATTTATTCACTTTTTATATTTTGCTTATACAACTTTCATATAAGTCGGATCAATTATTTTGTTTAAAAAAAAGGTTTTAAAGAAAAGGTTTGCGCGTGTATATATGGAGTCCTTAGTCCTTAGGAAAGCGTTTTTATAGCTGTCAGATTAAACTCGACGTTTAAATTACATATGTGTGTATGTGTATGTATATCTTTAGTTAAGGGTATCTCAAAGTCGACAACCTTAATGAATCGTATGATATTTGATTAGTGTTTTCAAGGTTTGTTTTGCTATCAATGTTGATTTTTTGTTTTAAAGGTTTTTGCGAAAAACTGTAATTTATTGATTTTGTTTTCGGTTTATGTATTTTTATTTGGGTTAGTATTCCGGTTATGAGGTTTAAAAGGTTTTTTTTTATTGACTTTGTAAATGAAATTGAAATAATTTCAATTTATTCAAAATTGTTTTACATTTTCAATGGAAAAGACATGGTGATAAAATATATAGAATGTAGATATATAGAAACTTTCGGAAATTAATAGTTGATTTACTTGAATTCAATTCCTAGAAATTCATTAAAAACATTTAGAAATTCATCCTAGACAAATGAGTAATATTTGCTATAATAACTTTTCAGTCTATTTGACTGTTATATTCATTCATTGAGTATATGCATAAACCTAGATATATTATGTGTTAAATATTTCACACATATTGACTAATTGTTCAATATTTACTTTTCAATGAGACCCTGCAAAAATGTAATATATTATACATATAGTGGGCGCAAAAAGTATTGGAACACCGGAAACTGTGAAGTTCAGAACAGTACATCCTTTTTTCCAAAAGGGTTGAAAAAGAAATGAAAATGCAAATTTATACATTGATCTTCTTAGATATTTATTTATAAAAAAAAAATTAACAAAATTATCTTTTTCCACTAGTAATGGTTAATTAACTAAAAAATGACACAAATTTTAGCCAAGGAAGTGTTGGCTCACTTTATAAAAATCATAAACAAAACAGATTTAATTCAAACTAAAGAAACATTAATATATGTATGTATGTGTGTAATGTATAAGTAAATATGTATGTATATTTAATATACTATATGAAACTTGTGTCTTGCCTTTTTTATATTTATTTATCTTGTTTTTTACCTATAGTATTGAAAACAATTTTTTTAATATTTCTAATCGAATGTGGAAGTAAACAGTTTTATTTTTTTTTTCATTTATTATTATTTACTTTTTTTTCTTAATCATTTTTTTTTATAATTATTTTTTATTATATTTAATGGAATTTTAAAGTAAAATGTTATTATTTTTATTTTTTCATTTTTTGTTATGGAATTTTTTTTTATTTTTTTGATTTTTTATTTTGCTTCGTTGATTATTATTTTTGTATAATTAATGGATTTTAGTTGCCTACGTGTATGTGATTCATTATAAAGATTAGCCGAACGCTAATTATTTTTAATTAAAAGTGAGAATAGAATTTGAATATTAATTATCGTTACGAGATGATGATGATGATGATCTAATCTAAACTGGACAGCAGTGGCCAGATCTTGGAATGACAAACAAAAAATGTGTAAAGCCGGTTTCTGTTTTTACTGTTTTTCTTTTGTGTGTTATTTTGTCGGTTCTTTTCATTTTGTAGCAGATTCTTTGAGCATTTACAGTTATTTGCAAATTTGCATATTTTTTGAAAATAAAAAAAAAAAAATCTCATACATTGATAAGTTTATAATCACATTTCCATGTTCTTCTACAAATATTTGTACCCATACATAGACTATAAAATTTTTATTTTTATTTTTTGCAATTAGACAATATACAATTGTTGGCCCTGGTACCATACATTCGCATCGCGATTATAATGTTGCCGTTGCCGTGCATCATACCAAAATACCCGTGACCCTGAAAATCGGGATCACTGGACCCTCCGTTAATCAAAGTCAAACCGTGGAGCTAGCCAAGCCGGATGAATTCAAGCAATTGACTTTTAAGCTTCCTCCCCTGGAATCGGGAGATTATAATCTAACTGCCGAGGGTGTAGCCGGTTTGGAATTTAAGAATACCACCAAACTAAACTGGGATGATTTCAAACCCTACATTAAAATCCAAACTGATAAGGGCAAATATAAACCCGGTGATACTATTAATTATCGTATAATATTCTTGGATGAAAATCTACGACCGGCAAATGCACAAGATGATGTGGCCATTTGGTTTGAGGATTCCAAAAGTAATCGCATCAAAGAGGAAAAACATTTCAAAACCAAATCGGGTGTATATACCGGTAAATTTCAATTATCCGAATTTGCCATATTGGGCACATGGTCTCTATCGGCCCAGAATGGTGATGAAGGAAAGAATCGGTATGTAGCATATATTAAATTATATAGAAATATTATCATATAAATAATATTATTCAATAGGGAATCTCAATCATTCCGACGTGGATTGATTGGCTTCCCCCGACCATCGGCGGAGGAGCGTGTCTATTTTGAGGTGGAGAAATATGTTTTACCAAAATATACAGTTAAAATGGAAAATACACAACAAGTTTCGGTCAAGGATGGTGATATGCAAATTGTGCTAAAGGCCAAGTAAGTGAATAATTGTTAAATTGTAAGATTAATCGATTTTCAATTCATTTTTTGTGTTTTTTTTATTTGACAGCTACACATATGGCAAGCCCGTTAATGGCAAAGTAGTGGTCAATGTACATTTGGATGAGTCCAGTACGTGGTCCAATGTTGATGGCAAAACAGTGCGTATTGATCATCCGGGACATGCGATGATTGCTACTGCCGATATGGTTAATGGCAAAGCCAAATTGGATTTGAATCTCAAGGAATTTGCCAGCTATTTACACTATAATACATCATCATCATATGCCCAGATAACGGCTACCGTTGAGGAAGATTTCACGGGTGTCCAGCTCAATGAAACTGGCAGCGTGTCAATCTATCCATATCGTTATGAAATGTCATGTCAGGATTATTCCAAATGCTTTTCATTTGTCGCTGATAAGGAGCAAGAGATTCTATTTAAAATCACTTTGGTAGATGGCACACTCCTGACAGATACCAAATCGGTTGTTAAGGCCAAGTTTACAGAAGGCATACGTCACACTTATGGCTTCTATGGCTTTGGTGGTGATGATGAGAAAAAGCCACCATTGCCGGAAATTAGTACTAAGCCCCTTGTATTTGAGAGCCATTTGAATGAGTCGAGTTTGGCCGTCTTTAAGATTACATTGCCGGATTTGCCAGATTTGGAGAATTTCACCAGATATTATAGCATTGAATTGGAATTCGATGGTGAGACACGTGAACTTTATACCACATATCCCTACAGGGAGCCAAAGAAGATTGAAAGTTCTGACGATGAAAAGGAAAAGGAATGGTTTAAGGTCAATGTGAATAGACCTCAAGATATTTGGACGTAAGTAAATTTAAAAAAAAGGACAGATTCAATTTAAAACAAATTTTCATTTTGTCTTATTCAGCTTAACGGCCGGTGAGGAATATCAGGTTACTCTGAACTCCAGTCGTCCTCTCAATTATTTCATCTACAATATTATTGGACGTGGCAATATTTTGCATACGGAACGTGTGGTGCTCTCAGAGCCACAGAAAACCTATAACATTACACTGAAACCAACTTTCCTGACCTCACCCTATGGACGGATTTATGTCTATTATGTTGATGAAACCGGAGAATTCCGATATGCCGAAGAAACATTCCATGTAAATGTCGAATTGCAGAATAAATTGGAAATTACTGGACCCGAAGAGGTTAAGCCAGGCACCGATGTGGAGCTGGAGATTAAAACTGAACCCAAATCATTTGTTGGTCTTTTGGCTGTCGATCAAAGTGTCCTTCTGTTGGGCAACAACAATGATTTGACCAAAGATTCTTTCAACTGGCGTTTGGGCAGATTTGATACCTCAACACCCTGGCAGGGTGGGTATTCATATTATCCCGGTGAACGTAGCGGTGTGGTGACCATGACCAATGCCAACTTTTTCTATAATCGCACGGAACCAGTTCATCATCTACGTAAGAGTAATAACATTTTATTTACTTGAGAGAAATATATTTTTGTATTTTCGCCTGTTTTTTTTTTGTAGAAGCCTTCGGAGCGGCAGGTGGATCGTTTGCCATGCGCAAGACTACTACTGTTCAACATGACTCTGCACGTCCGTTAGCCTTTGCAGCTGAACAGGGATTTGCTCCTGCTGCTCCTGCTCTTGCTGGTAATCCAGCTCCTGCACCTACTGTGCGTAAAAACTTTGCCGAAACTTGGATATTTGCCGATATAGAGGAAACACAAGCCGAAATCTTTAAATGGATCAAGACTATCCCAGATACAATTACCAATTGGGTACTCACCGGTTTCTCTCTGCATCCGGAGAAGGGTTTGGGTGTGACCAATGACAAAGTGAATATTAAGACATTCCAGCCATTCTTTGTCTCAATTCGTTTGCCATACTCGGTGAAACGCGGCGAGGTGATCAATGTTCCAGCTCTGGTCTTCAACTATTTGCCCAAACAATTGGATGTCGAGGTTACATTGGACAATGAGGACGATGAATATGATTTTGTTGATACCTCGAATGAGGTAGTCGGTGAACTGAAACGTGTACAAACAGTTCGTGTGGGTGCCAATGAGGCAGGCGGCGTTTCCTTCCTTATACGTCCAAAGATTATCGGAAATATCCTATTGAAATTTACAGCCATTTCACCATTGGCCGGTGATGCTGTCCACAAGACACTAAAGGTTGTACCAGAGGGTGTTACCCAATATCGGAATCGTGCCTTCTTTGTCAATTTGAAGGATGTGCCTGAGCATAAGGAAAACTTTGAGCTGGAATTGCCCGAAAATATTGTACCCGATTCCCAACACGTTGAGTTTAGTGTTGTGGGTGATTTGCTGGGTCCTGTGGTCAAAAATCTGGAGAATTTGCTCCGTCTGCCCAGCGGTTGTGGTGAACAAACGATGTCCAAGCTGGTGCCCAATTATTTGGTACGCGATTACCTCAAGAGTATCAACAAATTGACTCCCGGTGTGGAGAACAGAATCAAGAGGAATCTCGAGGAGGGCTATCAAAATATGCAGCGTTATCGCCATGACGATGGTAGCTACAGCAGTTTCGGTCCTGGTAAATGGCGTGAAGAGGATCCAGAACGCAATGGCTCCACATGGCTTACCTCATATGTACTGCGCTCATTTGGCAAGATCAGAAAGATCATTGATGTGGATGAAAAGTTACTGGACAGCGGCTATGAATTCCTTATTGGACGTCAGGCCGAAAATGGTAGCTTCACTGAGACTGGTGAATTCTTCTATGGTTCTCAACGTTCGGATCTGACATTGACAGCGAATGCCTTGTTGGCTCTACTCGAGCAGGAGAATCCCAATCAGAAAGCCATTGACAAAGCTGTTGACTATCTGAATGCCAATTTGGAGAAGTCCGAAGAACTGCTACCCAAATCTATTGCTATTTATGCCTTGCAACTGGCCAAATCTTCGGAAGCTCCTAAGCATGTAGCCTATCTCAAATCTGTGGCTAAGAAGGAAGATGATCGTACCTGGTGGACCGAAGATGAGGAGAAACTACGTGCCTCTCCTGGCCGACGTTGGTGGTGTTGGGTCTGGAGCCATGATGTAGAAATCACTTCCTATGCTTTACTCTCACTATTGGAAAGCGAACAGGAGACACCCGATACAGTGCTGAATGCAATTCGCTGGTTGGTTGCCCAACGTAATAGCTTTGGTGGATTTTCATCCAGTCAGGATACGGTGATGGGTCTTCAGGCTCTGATCAAATTTGCTCAAAAGACTGGCTATCAAGCTGCCAGATGGCAAGTGAATGTCTCCAATAAGGGATTACGTGAAAAATCCGATAAATTATCCATTACGGATGAAAATGATTTACTCCTGCAAACTATTGAGTTCCCACAAGGTACCAAATCCATTGATTTCCAGGCACAAGGTACTGGAGCTGCTTTGGTCCAAATAAGCTATCAATATAATATTGTGGAGAAGGAGCCAAAGCCTAGTTTTAAAATTCAGACTATTGTCAAGCCACAATCTTCGGGCGCTAAATTGGAATTGAGCGTGTGCGTTGAGTATGTGGAAGAGGGCAAGGCAAAGGCCTCAAATATGGCCATTTTGGAGGTATCATTACCATCTGGCTATACAGCCGATGAGGAGAGTTTCAAAGAAATAAAGGGAATTGAACGTGTCAGGGTAAGTTGAATATTATTTTTTCAAAACTTTATAATTAAACATTTTTCTTAAATTCTTTTAGTTGGTTGAAACCAAAAACGATGACTCCGTTGTCGTCGTCTATTTCGAGAGCCTGGCCAAGGGTGAACTGAAGTGTCTCCCAATTGATGCCTATCGCAGTCATTCGGTTGCCAATTTGAAACCTTCTCCAGTCGTTCTCTATGACTATTACGATACGAACAAGAAGGCCACCGATTATTATCAAATCGATTCAAAACTTTGCGATATCTGTGAAGGTTCAGACTGCAAGTGCTCAGCCTAACGAAAAAAAAAAAAAATTATGAAATATGCCATTTTACATAGAAACGTAAATTGTAAAATATAAACGAAGAAGAAATAAATTTTTGTGATTATAATGTAATTGATATTGTTTTTCTTTCAAGTCAATATCCAGTTTGTTTACTTTAAAGTAAATACTTTCTTTTTTCAGAAATACTCCTCAGATGATTAATCGATTTGACGAAATGTTCGACTTGGGAGTACTTATGGACCATAAATTGTTCTTGGATTCGTAAAATGATAGGTGAAGGAATTTGATAATCCATATACATATTTACAACCAAGATTCTTTACAACTCATTGGTCCACCCAATTTTAGAATATGCATCATGCATTGGTCACCACAATACGAGTCACATCAAGCAAGAATAAAATCTGTTCAAAAACAGTTCCTTCTTTTTGCTCTTCGTGGTCTGAACTGGAATCGTAATGTCAATTTGCTATCGTACTCCTTCCTTCTCTTAGTAATCGCAGATTAATACTTTCCGTCGTATTTAAGCATAAGCTTCTTAATGGGGATATAGACTCTCCCGAGTAAATCTAACAAATCTACTAGAAATTATATCCCTCTATCACTTCCACGATGTACCACTAACTACTCACTGCATGAACCTTTGCGAGTTCTTTGTTCTGATTGTAATCGTGTTTATTATGTTATCAGTTTAGAAATCTCTATTTCTTTACTAAAAACTTCCATCCTTTCACATTTATGTAGCTCGTAACTAGTCAGTTTCGCTTTTGTCTGTGTTTTGTGGATTGTCCCCCCGACTCGTCGGTTGGTCCATAAATATTTAAAATAGATTAACATAGATTAACATGGCCAACTCTTTTCATCTTGTTAAAATTTCGAATATTATGTTATGCTCTTTTTAAGTGGGCACCCGATTTAACCTAAAAAGACAAACTAACATTTGAAGCCAAAAAGTATGCAACACTTTGCTGCTCATATTGCCGGTTGCTGTTGCTATAACCAGGGATGGAAACTAATTCTTATTGTTACAATTTTGAATCATAAATACAGAGTTATCGTCGTAAAACGAATAATAAAAACTACGAAAAATAAACTTTTATTTTCAATATAAATTTTTGTTTGTGTGTTAGGTTATGGCTCATGAATAATTCTTATTCTTTTATACATGGAATAAACATAAATTTTTAATTTTACGCAGCCTTTAATTTCTTACCACCATTTGAAAAAGAAGTATAAAGCAGTATAAAAAGCCTAAACAAATACAACCAAATGGATCATCATTGTCTTTTAAGAATATCAATTCTTTTTAAATTTGAATCATGCGAATCTGTAAAATTAACCTGTTCTTGTTTCAATAAAAAAAAAAAACGGAAGATTTACTCTTTTTACTGCTTATTTTTTAATAATTCATATTTAAATTAGCAAAAAGAGTTTTTTTTTCCAAGGGGATGTCCCTAGTAAAACTATATTTTCTTCAATAATAACCATTCTTTAAAGTTTAACCTTGTAAAGATTGTTAGATAACCAGAGTATCGGATCACCATACCAAGTACTACATATTATTAATCGGATAGAGAAAACTCTTTCTATTTTTGCAATATTTTAATAGGCCTCTTCAAGATGCATAAATTTTAAATTATAATTGAGTTGTGTGTGTGTGTGTGGGGTTTAATTATGATCAACGAAGTGCTTAGTTGTATATGTATATTGTAGCATCGTTTATGTCACATGTTGTCTACATACTTTCACTGCGGTCACCTTGCAAAGGTTCAAGTACGAATTTGTTGTAGTTGTCGTTTGAGGGAGTTTTGAACCGGTTGAACAGAGACCAAAAAGAAACCATAAAATATTTCCATTGTTTTAATTGGAGGACCGACTTCAGGATACCTTGTAGAAGACTTCAACCTATTAACAGTCAACAAAATTATTGCAAAACTTGCTAGCCTCGCTTACTTAGGCCATGTTTAATAAAGTTAAAATTCGTTTCTGAATTACATTTTCATTTTGATTTCAATAGAATTCCAGTTCATTTTGTGGTCACCAAAATCAAGATAAGCAAGATTATTATTATTCACATGGCTTTAAATTCTGATTAAGAATACAGTGGAACCTACCTAACTCGAACCCAACTCGAAGTGCCATAATGCTGCAAAAAAGTTTAACTTGCGGAGACTTCAAGTTCGAGAAGTAAAATTCTATGCAAAATTTAAATTAAAGAGAAGTACATAAGTAAAATTCTATACAAATTAAGAACAATTCGAGTTCGAGAAGTAAAATTCTATGCAAATTTCGAGCTTGGGTGGATTCGAGTTGGAGATGTAAAATTCTATGCAAATTTCGAGTTCGAGAAGTATAATTCTATACAAATTTTGAGCTAGGCAGAATTCGGGTTAGGGAAGTAAAATTCTATACAAATTCTGCGGCCTGAATGAAAATAAATTGACAGAAATTGTAAGTATTTTGCAGGAAATTGATGGTCAGCCTTGACGGCGAAAAAAGAGGAATGCCTTATTTAAAACTGTAGTCAACAAAACACGAGACGATGAAAGCTCATTCAGTAATTGATGTGGTCGATCAATTACTGATATTTATAAAGGCAAAATCATGAAGAAATAGACATTTCTGTTCGCAATTTGATCATTAGTCATCGTAAGGATAACAAATCTTATAGCGAAATCCAAAAGATGGTTGTATTAAATCGAGCCACTGTTCAGACTGTCATTCGCAATTATAATAATACAAATATTGCCGAAAATAAGCCTAGACAGGAAAGACCAAAGTCACTTTGAAAGCGAGTTAAACGGAGTATCCTTTGAAAAGTCCATCAAAACGCCAAAATAAGTGGTCCAAAATTGGAGGAATACGTTGAGAAATGTTCCGGCCTTATTGTTTTACCAAAAACAATAACAAATTTCCTGCACGACGGAGGTTATAGAAGCAGAGTTCCCCTTTAAAAGCCAAACATTTCCATAATGAACCGGATTATACGCCTTGAATTTGAAAAGGAGCAGGCAAACACGGCACTCGAACTGGGAAATCTTATACCCACAGACAAACATGCTGGAGGTAATGTGAGGGTTTGGGGAGGCATGGCGTCGTCTGGAGTTGGCCGTTTGGTTTTTGTTGAAGGTAATATGGATCCGTTATAATTTAAGAACATATTGGAAGAAAATCTGAAGTCATCAGTAGATATCTTGGCCTTGGAAAACTTCTGGATCTTTCAGCAGGACAATGATTCAAAGCATACTGCTCATGACGTAAGGGACTGGCTGCATTATTATGCTCCAAAGCAGCTAATTAGCCACCTCAGTCGACGGATGAAAACCCAATTGAGCATCTTTGGGAAACATTCGAAAGGTTGGTTCGAAAACATGACTTAAGTAACCGAGAAACGTTAAAAAACGCTCTAATCCTTGCATGTGGTGAAACTGCATCCCCAAAGAACCGAAAACATGGTCCAATCAATGCCTCGCACTATGCAGACTGTAATTGATGCCAATGGTGGACCAACTAAGATTTAGTAACAAGAAAATATTTGGATTTTCTCTGAATTTCCAACCGTAATATAAAGGGTTGACACCTGTATGTAGACTTTTTTCCTATGCATTTTTTATATTTTTGTTGTTATTTTTGTTAATATAACTTTGAACTCAAGTATTATTTTATGCATTAACTTGTTTAATAGTCCCCAAAAAGGTGGCATACTCAGTTTTTTAAATTTGATTGCGGTTTGTATGTACACTTTATTTCTTCACTGTACATAAATGTGCAAGCACATTTCCTAGCCAAAGATGGCGGGAAAGTCCCTTTTACACTCATTTAAAGAATGTAAACTTAAACAACATAGGGCACATTGATAACACATTCTGTCATATTTATAATGGTACATATAGCGAAGATTCCTTTGCAAATTTGTTACAAAAATATACGGAAATGCTGCTCATGGATGTAAAATTAAAATACGGAATACAGATTGACTATTTAAGATGCATGTATATTAAGTAGAGTAGTTAAATGTGAGAAGAAATTCGGAAGAGAAGCTGTTAATATTTAAGTTGTGTACTAAGTTGTGTAAATAATTTATCATTGGAACTCTACGGTAAATATTTATTTAATATAGTTAGGACATATTTAGATTTACTTAGAATAAGAAATGTAAATAATGAATGGAATTTGTTAATTAGTGTATATATGTATGTAGTCTTAAGCATCCCAATTTTTAGTCAAAGCAGCGAAACCTTTTTTTTTATTTGTGGAAGTTTCACTGTATGACATGTTGACCGTAACATGGCTTTCAATTTGATGATATACCCCATTTGCTTAATGGTTTGCAGGGTAACAAAAATCAAAGATATAAAAATAAACTGTACGCATATTTGGTGTTTCTTCCTTTGTATGCTGCGGCTTTTTTTTTTTTGTTTTTCTATGATTATAAATTGAAATTTTGTACTTTTAATGACACATATATTAACATATTATATTAATTTGGATACTGTTACCATCTGGTCTGCGACTCTTGCCACTGAATCATTTTGATATAACATTAACACTTGAGTGAGTTTTTGGAGGCAGATCCAATTTTAACTGTTTTTATTATTTGAGGCTAACGGTATTTAATCATTTTGTTGCCTTTATTGATATCTAATATCATTTAAATTATATTTTGAGTTTTTTTTTTTGTATTTCTTTTTACGTAATATGGCAAACCGGACCTCTATACAGACACTTCAACGTGGCAAATTTAGAGGGCAAATTTGAAGAGATATAAGAGATCGATTTAGTGCCAGGTACGCGAGATACTTAAGATTGTCCATTGGCCATCCGAAAGAGTAAACGAAACAAATAAAAACCCATATTGAAGTTCATAACCGAGGCGCCATCTCTAAACAGAAAACCGGCTTAATATGTGGAAGTTCTGTCAATTTACATATTTGGGGAAACCAAAGAGACAGACAAAAAAAATCACACCAATTTCATATAATCTAAAAACTTTGCTCATCTGAATCATACAATAAAATTTCTAATAAAATCAAGGATCTTTGTGAAATGACATCCGCGATGATAATTAGCAGCAAAAGTAATATATGGTAATATACCTACGGTATTTCATTGCATTTATTATTTATTATAAAATAATACAAATGAAACAAAACAAAAAAAAAAAAAAAACTTGTCGTCATTCGCAAGTTGATCACATGAGAAGCTAGAGACAAACAAACACATCTAACAAAAAAGTTAGCAAACAACTTTTTGTATCTTTTTATGTTTCTTTGGTTAGAGATTCACTTTTTTTTATGATACCCTGTAGACAATTGGCTGAGACGGGGATATGGAAGATTGATTTAATAGTTCGTTAACTAGAACCACACAAAATGTGTAAAAAATCGATGGATTATAAAGACTACAATCTAAAGTTATTAAATAATAGAAATATACTAAATCAAAGAACTTTTGTAATATTAAACATTCCATTGAACTTTTAATAAAACTTTAAAGTAAATGCTAAGTATTATTAATATATCATTAATGAAATCTTACTAGCTAGTTCATATCTGGATTCTAATCTGAAGATCTGCAAATGATTTGAAATACCAGATTTGAGTGACACTCCTACTTGGTACGGGGTTTCCCTTGTGTCGGCCCCCAATTATAAAATATTTTCTGGTTCCTGTTACTAAAAAACCAAAACTAAAAAAGAGACAAAAACATTTTAAAGATTAGCATTGGGCACGGGCACGTGATGCCGACCGACAGCCTCAACTTGTATCTATGTGAGTGTGTAAAGTCTTTTGTTGGTGTGCGTGTGTGTGTAATTCAGCTCAGTAGCTGGTACAAAATGGTCGTTTAAATGTAATTTTAAGTCATTTTGGTTGCTTTTTTTTTTGGTCAGCTGAGGTGACAAATTAAGGCCCCATGCAAGGTCATGTGAGGGGCGGCCATTAGCCATGAAGACACCAACAATCTGAACTTGCCTCTTCGTGCCCGTAAATGTAGTGGCATTTTTTTGGTTTTTGTTGTATATGTATGTATCTTGTTTTTTTTTCTTTCGTTTTTTATTGTCATTTGACATTTGAACGTCAACTCTGGAGTGTGCTGTTGATTGATTGGAAAGTTAAGGCTGATGGCAAATTGAGTTGATGAAGACAACATAATGTGAACTAATGTGGGATTATGCAAATCAAATCGCATAATGACACATTTGTAGCTTCCAATCAAGATAAATACAATGACCTGTATGCCATATCGATTGCTAATGTATAACAAATGATGAAATCGTAAAAAGATGCCCTAAAATTATTGCTATCATTATGAACAAATGTATAAACAATTGTAAGAAATTTAAGTTGAAAAAGAATCCTTTAAGAAAACTACTCAATTAACTGTTCAGTATGAACTTAGAAATATTCAATCAATATACAAATAATTGAACAAATAAGTTGGAAAGAACAAATAAAACATTAAAAGTAAACAATTATTAAGTTATACATAGATTTAATTGAATAGTGTAGCTTTTAAATATTTAGGAATCATTATTATTAAGTTTAAACTTGAGAGTTATCCTTTTCCCATACATACATACATACATCGATTACATCAAAGAACAGATTATCTATCTCCAAATATCGATATCGATTATTTTTCTTATCAAAGTCAAGCAGTTGGTTGCATTAAGGCTACTCCAATAATTCCTAATAAAAACTATCTAATACATATATGTCTATTTATTACTATGTTTTATCTCACAATTCTTATGCACTTAAAGTTAATAGAAACAAACAATTTTCATGTTAATTTTTTAGAGAAAACATCAAAGTATATTACTACTTACCACAATACACCACGAAGAACTAGAAACTATTTGTTTCATTTAAATTTCTTAGACAATTTCCGACATAGAATTTTGTAAAAGGAAAACATTTAAGGTTTGTGCTGGTAAAAGAATCTGGATTTATGATATTGAATGAGGACTTTCCTAAAATATCCATAAGCTTTAACTTGTCTTTAAAAACAAGTTGTCAGGACCCACATTTTCATCATTTTCATCATCAGAGTTTAAAGTTAGATCATGGACTTGTTGAAGCTCAATTTACAAACCAAGAAGAGGTGTAAAATACTTAATTTCACTTTTCAACAAAGTTCTTATACTTATATTGACTTTTTAACAAAGTTCCTGTACGAAGAAACAAGTGCGAGCTAAAAGAAAGCAGTGCAAGCTAAAAAGGTAGCAGTGCAAGCTAAAAGGAAGCAGTGCAATAATAAAGCAATAAAGTACACAAGACGAGTACCATATCCATTTGTTTATAAAGGCTTTTAAACTTTTATATGTTTTTTTTTATAATTATATGAAACTTTAAAAAAAAAATTGTCCGAAAATTGTGAGAAAATATATTTCTAATGATATTCAAGTAAATTCTGTAAAGAGAATTCCTTTACCATTAAAATTATAATTATTACTTTGAAAGTGGGACATTTTATCCAGGGTGTGTAGCACTCTAATATATGTATACGCTTAATTCCACCCTGCTTACCTCTCTTAGGCTATATACATTCATCTCACTCTCTAATTAAAAGTTCCACTTAGACATATGTAAAATGGAACACATTAGAATAGGGCGAATAAATACGGCAAAATAAATCAGTTTTTATATTTCGCTAAACCGGTCGGATCTCAACAATTGTGTGTACTTAAAATGTCCTTTTTGGGCAGGTTGAAATAATATTCAACTTTCCATCAAAATTGTAATTGTACAAAAAACATTTATCAAGTTTGTAATGAGACCTGAGTTGCTGTTTTGAAAGTTTATTTAATGTTTATATATATGTATATACATATATATTTAATGTTTATTCGTTGTAAAACAAAAGCTAGTAAATTTATCATATCAAATATTTTTCATAAAATTAGTTGAACATAAACGGAAAGAATTTTAAATTTTGAAATGTAGATGGTGAATCAAAAGATCTTTTAATTACACTTCTTTAACTTTAACTTTCCAAAAGAGTAAGCAACAAAAAATTTGTGACGGAATTTCTAATAGTTTGAGGGCGTGGCATACAGTTTGTCCTAGTTCACCTAGATCAAATTTTGAATACAATTTTTAAATAGTACTTCTATTAAATAAAGTAAATAAGAGTAAAAAGATTAAAATTGTGGAATGAAACGATACAGGATTCTTCCTACTTTCATAACTTTTATCAATATATGTAAAACGTTAGAATATATTGAAAGAAATTCTTCGACTTTTAATTTATAGAATGTTTAGTTGCTTTAAGGCCCAAAACCCCTCATTTTTGGGTGGTTTCGAATCAAAAACCTTTCTACTTGTACGTACTAATCGGAAAATAAGTTTCTATATTTGAATATATTAAGCTTTTCCTTTTACAGTTCAGTTGATAGCTTTTAGTCCTTAATTAGAATTTTCCAATCTATCCTTTCTATTGAAAAATGTCCATTTGGTTATCAAAATTTTCTACAATTTTTTTGTTTTTGTTGTGCAATTTTAAGTGTTAGTCATTGAAATTTCAAAACTCGTTCAATTGATATGGCAATAATTTTTTATATCACAATTTTATGTACAATAAAAAAGTCGGTAAATAAGAAAAAGTTGTCGCTTGCCAAATATTGGATGTCACATGGGATGGATGGTAGGGTCACACCTGTGGATTGGGAAAGTTGTAAAATGTATATGAATGGCATTAAGATCTAAATGCTTTTGGCTGATTTTAATTAGCAATCTTTAATTCGGGTATGTCCTAGCGTCTGATGACATTAACTTGTCTCTCTCTCTCTAATTTATGATTTGCATGCTCCGCCTTAAACACGGCACCTGCCGTCAATGTTTATTTGGCATTTTAACACTTTAACACTAATAGAAATGTTTGGCCAGACAATTAACTTGGCTACGATGATGTGTCTATGTATTAGGGAAGAGGGGGATGCCCGTTACCAAAATAGGTTTGGATTTTAGTGCATTTTGTTTTCTTATTCACCCACATAGACAGACAGATACATAGACAGATGGGTGAGACAGACATGAGATGCCATTGCATTGCCCAATTTGAAGACCTTTTGCATTGCTTACATCACACAGCCGGAGACAGATACAGACGAGACTCGTCTCGTCTCACTCTCAACTCTTAGTTGAAACTCGTTTCCTCCCATCTTTGCCAGCCATAAATATGTGCCTCTTCACTCAGGTTTTGTGTTTCGGTATTTTTTTTTTTTTTTTGTTTGTACTTTATTTTGTATTCTTCTTCTTTTTTTTTTTCTTGTGTGTGCAAATTACAAAAATAATAAGCGACACAAAGCGCGTGACTCCTTTCACAAGATGCGATTCGAAATCAAAAGTGCAGACAAAAGGTGTTAAAACTACCAACAACAATTCAAGCTTAATAAATGTGCCAACAATGTGAATAAGCAAAATTGGCCGAAAATTGCCTCTGACCGCAAAGTCACCGTCAAAAAAAAAAAAAACCAAACAAAACAAAACACAATAACAAGAAAAGCAAAAGTTTGGCCTGATTTTGCTTTCATTTGGCGGGGGGTTATGATAAATGTAAAGATAGTGTCTGCAGATCATATGTATGAATACCTCACGCTGTGTTGTAGAGTGTAAGCTGCCGCCGCATCATTTTTTTTACTTTCTCCCATAGCACAAGGAAAAACAACGAAAAGAAAAAAAAACAACACAACAAATGCAAACAGAGCGGGAGAGCAAACAGTGTCTTGGTATGTGTGAGCAAGAGACCGAGAGCGAGAGAGGGAGACCGGCAAAGCTTTGTCTCAACTCTTGTCTCAATAACTTTACCGGTTTACGACAAAGCTTCCAATGGACTTTACAGCAGATCCGTTTTGATGGTATTGGAATTCGGTGAGCAATTTTGCCTTTTAAGCTGCAGCACCAACGCTCCCAGCTTTCAGATACATTTTTGCTTCTGGCCCAGCCAGAGTCAGAGTCTTGTCTTTTGTGTCTTGTTTTTTGTCGTTATCGGTTATTGTTCGGTGGTCAGTTCGTTGCCGCAGTTGAACGAATCAAGACGTTTTGCGTCTCTTGTCCCGTGTCCGGTCTCCAGCGTGTCCAGTGTTCCTTTTTTGGTGTGGCCAAAATAGGCTCGTTGTGTTCAATATCATCGCGTCAATGCTGTGCTTTGCATTGCCAACGTTATGCTAATTACCGAAAAGATACAAATCATAGCGTACATTATCGGTTACAATCTCTTTGGCAAGACGAGGTCTTCTGACGTTTATTGAATATACCCATTCGCCTTACCTCCGCACGAAATTCCAAGTGATTAAATAATACACACACAAAAAGAAAAAAAGAAGAAACACTCACACATTAAACATACATACAAAAGATATATACATATATATATATATATATTTATTGAATTATAATCAATTTTGCAAAACGTGCCAAATATAATTTAAAATCTATTTATTTTGTTAAACCGAGAGCTAATAAGTCTAACTATATAAATTATTAAGACGTAATTTAATTAACAAATAAATAATCCGTTAACTCGACAATTAGGAAACGCAGGAGAAGCAAAAACGTTTTGTTTTTTGCTTCAAAATGAATAAGCAACGACTTTTATTTAGTTTAATTTTATGGTAAGTTAAAGATATAAAAAAAACTTATTTAATTTACTCACAGTTCTGACCTTAGGCAAATGTTTTTAGTAATTTTTCATATCATTCATATGTGCATTAGCATTAACTTTAAAAAAAAAAAACCGGCCTAAACCTTAACCAAATGGCCATTAAACAATAAGAAACAAGAAACGCACAGAGGCTTTTTGTTAAGTAGTTTGTCAAATATGTATAAAGTTATGTTTGTTTCTACCAACCAACAATCATAATTAATTAATTAATCACAAGTTCAAGAAGCGTCAACGGAAGTCAAATGCTGCCATCTTATCAGTCAAAAAAAAAACTATTTAATAATACTTCCCTATTGTGGGAGTCCTTGAAACAATGCATAAATTATGAAAATCGAAAAGAATTTGCATTATTTGAATGAACAAAACAAAAAGAGGCAAAAGTTCACAGGCATTAATATTTATGAGTTATTGAATTATTACATTTAATTTGTTCATTATTTGCTGTAGACGAGATCATGTAATCGATAGCAGCATTTGATTTGAAATGTCGAATCGTCTCTCTCTTTAAAAAAAATCAATTTTAATATCCGCCGTCGCGTCTCTGACAAGTTTCACTTTCATTTTATTTTTTTTTCATTTTACTCTCTTTGAGTGGAAGATCACCGTGTCCCCACACCACATGGACAAGGGAAAGAGAAAGAGACTTACAAGTTAACTGTGAAACAGCAAAAGACGCGTTTGTTTTTTTTTCTTTCTTTCTTTTTGATGTTTGTATGTCGTGCCAGGTGGTTTTTGGAACGATTACACAATCATGATGTTATTTTTTTTTTCCATTTTTCAGGTTGCTATTTCTCTGTTCGTCTTTTGCGGTTTCGGTTTCTTTCTTCTTCGTTTCTTTGACATAATTTTCTGTGGGCATCTTAAGAAAAGTTTACATAATTTCGTGAGTGTGTATCTTTTATAGGCCTACCAATTAAGTTAATAGATCATCTTCATCATCATCATATACGGTTTCATCTTCCTTGGGATCGCTCGAATTTTTAATTAACAGAGGCGTATACCTTATTTACATGCATCTGCTAAATGTAGAAAGTTTTCTCTAGTCGCATTAATTTGGCGTTTTTGTGTTAATCAATGTGTAATTTATGCAAAAGTTTTGCTTTAGCTCTATTTTGCTTCCAAAAATTATTGCATAAACAACAAATGTTGAATAATCTTTGGTCGACATTGAGCCTCTTTGGCTAACTCTATATATGTAGGTATACTATGTGGCCAGGGCGGGGTGGGGGGACCTTGGCCAGTTCCCCTCTCCTCTCCACCTGGGTGACTTCTTTTGCTTAGTCATGCGGCGACGATCTTACTCGTTCTCAGAATGCAGCCAAGCAACTTCAGTTAACACTCTGGCAAATTAAGCACAAGTGGCAACACCTGCGTCGACGCCGACTGCGCTGCCGACATTGTCTAGTTGACACACTTAAGTCACTTATTTTCAACTCGTCGTTGTCGCTGTAGTAAGAATTCTTGCTAAAAACATTTCGTCGAGTGTTTTACACCGAAAAAAAAAACAAAAAAACATTTACAACAAAATAAATTTTGGTTTTATTTTTGACATTTTTGTTGTTGTTTATTGACTTTGTGTAGTCAAGGTCTTGCAAAACTATAAAAATTATGATTATATTTTGTTTTCACAATTTTTGCATAGCAAAAAGCCAAATAAATTGGAGCATTGGCGTAGGATGGATGCGTGCCAAAGACGAAAGACTTTAGCAACGAACTTGAATTCAAAGACACAAAAGCTGTGGGTGGCTCTCGAACATTTTTGAATTAGAGTTAGAGGGGTGGAGTAAGTGTTTAATAGGTCAAGGCAAATGTTAATTGTGTTTGAATATAATAAAATAAATTATTTCACATATTTAAAGAGTTTTTTATGCTAAATATTCCAGGAAGCGAACAAAAAGACTGAAAAATTGTTTAAGTCTTGGTATATATTAGTGCCTATAGGTTTTGAAAAAACTATTTTAATTGCAAATATATGTTATGTAGATTTCCCTACTGGCATCTAATGAATATGTAAAGAGATTTACAATTACAAACAATGTAAGCAATGTTAACTAAGAGTTAGCATAACAAGTCAAATGGATAAGAGATAGAATGGACTAATGATCTATAATATGCCAAGATCAAAGGAAAAAGGTTTTTAACCTTCAGTTGTTGTAACAAACATTTAAACCATTTAATAATATAATTCTTCTTCAAATCGTTTTGTATCATTAATCTTGGCCATTTTTTTTTTTGGCTTCCTCTTTCTGTCATGTTCTGGCCATCAAATTCTTAACTATTGTCTTGCCCATCCATCTATTTCAGAATTCTAAACTTTTTGCTTAAAAAATAATTAATTGATTCATTAGCATAGAAATAAGCAAAAAAAAACTAACAGCGATCCCTTGATCGTGTTTTATTTTTTTAATTCAAATTAAATCTGGCGCCATAAATTTAGCCAACAAAACAAAATGCCATCAAATTTTTGACTAATCGAAACGAATACCGATATCATTTTTTTTTTTTTCTTTTTTACCGCCTAGAACTGCTTTAAAATCAATTAGGCAGAGTGTATAAATAAGTGATTAACTGCCAACGCCGACGAGTTCAAGGCTGAAACTAAGAGTCCATAGAGGAAAGAATTTGTATTTCTTTTTTTTTTTGTTTTGTGTTTTTTGAAAGTGAATCAAATGGAATTCGAATATTCTCAGCACTGATGTCTAATTTAATTTACACGTTTCGCTCGTTTTTGGTTTTTTTTTTAACTTCAATTTATCATGATTTTGTTTGTTTTGTTGTTTGTTATTTGTTGTTTTCTCTTTCGGTTTGTCTGGGGGGCCCCCCCAAAGAGTCTTTTAACAATTAATCATAACTTTTGTGTGTGTGTGTGTTTAGAAAATTAGCCATTGAAAGTTTTTTCAATTGTTTAATCAGTGAAAAGTTGAATGCACTTTTCATATACGGACAGACAGTAAGAGAATTTCCTGGTTAATAACCTGGGAGGTGAAAGGTATTGTTGGCCAGTTGACCCTGGGGCAACTATATAAAACGGAAAATAAATCATTCAAGTTTCTGTCTTAAGTCTTTCGTTTGTGCGAACTAGTCCTCATATGCAGAATGATATTTGATAAATATGAATAAACGATATATGTATGTATATATGTGATACCGTAGATCTCTTTAAATGCTTGTCTGACCACTTTAAAACGGGTTAACCCAAAAAAAAAAAATCTAAGAAAAAAAATGAATAAAAAAATAAAAAATATTTCTCAAATATAAATATATATTTATATATATATATTTTTTAACATATGTACAGCAGCTGAGAAAACACGAAGCTGAGGTGACGCCCAAACGTTGTCTCTCTCTCTCTATCACTCTTTTTGGTTTACCTTTCCTCTGACTGATGTTTACAGTGTTCGCCCTCCTCCCCTTTCATAGGAGTAACCAAATATGTGACACAACATATTGAAAGGTACCACAGCAACAGCAACAACAACAACAACAAACAAAAATCTTGTTTTCAACTGGTTTATTTGGGTTAAAAAGAAATTTACGATGCGACTTTAGCTCCCCATAGCCAAGATAACGGTACACGGCATCCGTATAAATAAAAAAATATAAATAAATAAACGCAACTGCCGAGTTGAGGAAAGTGAAATTTAGTAAAAAAAAAAAAAAAACCATAACATATATGACAGATATTCAACGGAAGATGGAGACGATGACAACGACGTAATCAACTTCAGGATGAAGTGCCCAGCCCAACAGGCTTGACTGGGCACATTTTTTCATTTGTTTTGGCGTTTAAACTTTAAAGTAATGGAACACTTTGGAAGTGCTTGTGAATAATGCCTAACTCTTCATAACAAAACAAAAAGAAAAAAAAAAAATAAAAACTTAAGGAGATTTTTGCCGGTGTCTTTGTTTGTATTTTTTTGACACTTGCCAAATGCTTCCGTGTTTTCAAGTTTCTCAAAGAAGACATTTACATAGATTGATTTTAAGTTTGTTTTTTGACACAGACAGGTGTGAATCCTGTAGTGAAACACTTTGAAGTGTTTTCTGTTAACTCAACTTGGAAATTGCGTATATGAAATTAAAATGATTATAACTTTGGACAATGCTTAAGAATTCGATTTTGTACTTATAAATTATTTGAAATTAAAAATAATTTAAAGTAACAAAAGTTTTTCTTTTTTTTTATCGTGTTTGGAATGTAAAATTAAACGCATATTGTGGACAGTTTAAATAAGAAAACATATGTATCTTTAAGATCTTGAAGAGTTGTCAGAGGTAACAGTAGATCATTATATATGTAAAAGCTGAATAAAAATATTTATATTTTTCCTTTCTCTATTTAATACTAAATGTTTCAGAAATTTAAAGCAAATTTGTTAAAGAAAATCTTTTTTTTTCCCTTTCAAAGTGTTTATTAATATCACTTTTTTTTTAAATATTTGTGAATAAATAAACTTGGCTTAAGATTCTTTAAGTCTTAACTTTATTTTTAAATTTAGCACATTTTTCGTTGTCGTTCGTCGTTATTTTAAAAAACTTACATGGTTCCTTTCCATTGCTGCAGCTAAGTTCGTTACGTCCTAATCGTCGTTGCCACTCCTCCTCATATCGGTCGTTGCCACTATTCTAGAGGTATAGTGGGTAAGGGTTGCCAGATAGCATCCTACATACATGCATATTATGCATTGCATTGCATAACCCAACCAGCATTTAGATTTTTGGTTCGAATTTAATCAAATTTGAAAAGTTTTTTAAAACTAAAATTTTTTTGTACTGTGTTAACAGATGCATGTTCCATAAGATTAAATGCGATTCGTGCTGAATTTATATAGATTCGGGTAATAACAATTACACAAAGTTCTGCAAAAATTGTAATAATCAATAAACTAAAAATAGAATAGTTTAGGAAAAATATGAAAAATGATTAATCATTTTATTGCTGTCAAAAATTGATATCAAATGACTTTTCACTTTCGCACATTTCACTATAATTTGTCTTAAAATTGCCTCCAGCATTGAAATTGTTCAAACTGTCACCTCAAGGCACTGAAGACCCCAAATATGTTTTCACTCAAATATCTTGACAAAGGCGCGTGGCCAATTTAAACATTTTCTTTACATGACGATTATAGCGATTATTTTTGGATAGATGTTGTCACTGTTAATATGCCAATTAGAGAGGCCCGTGAAAAAAGAGAGAGAGAAAATGTTTTAATATAAAAAAATTTCTGTTTTGGTTAAATGCCAAATGGGTCGCTGGTCATGGGTATTGCCCAACAAGATATACGACCTTGATACTAGCAAATAAAAAAGAAAAAGACACATCACACCAGTAACCAACTGGCATAAAACATACCAACATAGAGAGAGAGATGCAGAGAGGGGGGCATAAATCATATAGAAAATCGCTGTCAATAATGTATGCAACAACACCCTGTGGTGTGGTGTGTGTGTGTGTGAGTGTGTGCATACCAAATGCCAAACCAGAAACAGGCCAAGCCAAGCGAAGAGTGGATGGCCAACAAGTTGCTTGCTCCTCGAATTGTTTACCAATATAAAGTTGTATGCACTTTCGCAATGAAAACGAAAGTTATGCCCCGCTCAAGTGGATAAACAGATATACATATACATATATCTATATTAATATACATAAATATGTATATGTAGATATATTTCGACGCGTGACTTGGCCATCGCTTTCTTGCCATAAAAAGCAACGGCCTCACACAGAGAGAGAGAGAGGAGACACACGCACACTAACTTATGTATATATCTATAAATTTACACATACATGCATAGAATTATGATCTTCACGGCATTTTGGTTTCCATTAAACACATTCACCCGTACATCATTGCAATCTTGGCAATGTAACCGCATCGATCATTGATTCCAATTGCAATTGCATCATGTGCAGCATTCGATATATACATATATCTTCTTTTTGATCACAAACATGATCGGCATTGATGTTTCTTCATTATGTTAATGAAGTGCACTTGAAATTTTTTTTTACTCTTTGTAAACATGCACAGGCCTACATAGTTTCGGTTTTTGTTGTTGTTGTTGTTGCTTTTCTTTTTATGTTTTTGTTGTTTGGTTGTTTCACTCGAGAAACATGTTTCCTCATTAACAAATTAAAATTGTATGCGGGAGTAGACCATGTTATGGTATTATCGTATAGTGAAGTCAATCATTTGGGGTTTCTCTTTGTTTTTTTTTTTTTCTTTAAGTTTCTGTTTTTGTCAGCCGATTCACCTGGCTATTGTGTAATGCCAACCAGCCAAGAAACTTAAAAAACACAACAACAACAACAAGAAGAAAAAACACAGGCTTCATGAAATACAAATCATGTGACTTGCTCTCTTGTTGTTGTTGTTGTTGTGGTAGTAACAACTGTTTGCTGAGGGTATGAATAATATTTAGCAGAAGTTTTGTTGGCCAACTCCTACCAAAAATAAAATGAATATTTTTATGTAAAAGCATTTGTTAAGACCAAGTAAAAGTTAGTTTGAGACATTAAAATGTTGTTTCCTTAAAATTTAAAAATAAAATTTTTTGTTAATTATTACATTACTTACATGGAAGTTGGCTAAAAGATCATTAAAATTACCTAGTACACATACTTTTTTATTGTTGCTTATTAGTAATGAATATTTTCAAAATGATTATAGGGTATTTGTATATCGTTATGCTAAGCAATACTTTCGCTTTCTTGTTTTGCTTAATGCCTTTAACCGAAACCCGTTAGTTGTTTGTATTATGCTAGTGTTGGTGGTAGAGGAAATCATGTGCAAAGTCACATGACGATGACTTTACGTGCCTTTGAGTAATTGCAACGCGACATGGATGCCAATGGGTGTCCACGCAGTGGTTTGCCAGCACACACACACACACACACACATACCTACATATTTGGCCAGGCCAACTTAGAGGTTGATAATGAAAAAAAAACACCGCCAGATTTCAATGCGCATTCCAAGTGTACTGCTTCCGTAATTGTTGCTGCCATAGTAACCCATTTGTCTCCTAAGCCTTCTTCAGAGTCATAAATAATTTCAAAAAGGTTTTTTGTTTTTTGTTAATTTTTCTTTCTGTTTTTTGTTTCTTTCTGCCGCTGCATGATTTAGCAATTGGCGTCAAGTTTGTTGCCTAAGTCTTTTGTTTGTTTGTTGCGCAAAATGTATGTTTGTGTTTGTGTGTGTGTGTGAAAGAGGGATTCAGCTTATGCTATAAGTACAACACTTAGCTCATGAATTGTTTATATGATGCAAAACAGAAATAAGCAAAAAAAAAATCCATCGGAATCTGTAGATAATTCGTGACTATTAAAATGCTTAGCTACCGAACCTATCAACACTTGCAAATTAAAAAAAGAAAAACAAAAAAAAAAAAATCTACATATATATTTCTTCCGCTCATGATTATTATTATTATTTGTTTTTTCATTATTAATTTCTAAATTGGAATTATTCAAATAACGAGCATAATTGGCAATCAATTGATTATGCAAGTCTTATTAAATAATGCCAACAATAATAATAACAATAATGTTTTTTAACATTAACAATAATATATATTATATACTCACATAATAATAATGATAATCATGGTGGGGGACTAAAGTGTTTTATGTAATTCAAATAGTTAAAGACCATCGGCACGCGTCCAAGTGCTAGATATTTGCTAATACATATTCTATATGATAATGCTTAGGGGGGGAGGATGCAACTGGTTTGACTAGTTTTGCATGGTATTTTATTTGTTAGTCACGTGTTTTATAATTACCAACTGATTGAATGACTGATTCGATAGAGAGAGAGAAAATGACTAACTTATATTGTATACATATTTTACGGGTTTTTTCTTGCAAATGTAAAATATTTGTCAGATGAACTTCTGTTCAAGGCAATCACCCCGAAAAATGATATACTCTTAGATCTGTTTCAGTATAACTTAAATAATGTATACATATAAAATTATTATTGCTTTAAAAATCAAATTTAATTACATTAATTGATATATCAGCACGTGGATTTTATCAAGTGGCAGGTATTTTATGTGTATATCAATAACTTTTGAAAAGATAAACATTTTTGTTCATTTTTGTTTTATTTTGGCAGGTTCAAGCAACTGTTACAATGAAAAACAAATGAGATTATCTTTGCATCAAAAAAAGAAAATATAATAAATTCCCTCAGATTGTGAGTCAACGCCCAAGAGGCAAAGGCATACTGAATAATCACTTCCGTTTTATGATGAACCCGTTGATAACTTTCATTTCTGCTTATTGGCTTTTGATTTATTTAATTATTAAACAAATTGAGCTTACACAAATATACAAGCAAAAATACCAATTGATGTCATAATGTTATTAAATAACGTATACGCCACCGTGCGCCATGCATTTCTATCTGCTTAATGGTGCCACAAATAGTAAAGGCCAGGCATGACAAACATGCAAAAACCTATCTACTATATCTACATATATGTATGTATCTGCTTAAATGACATAAAGACCCGGCTCAAGTTATTCCAAACAAATGGAAATTATTTGCTACTTTACTGCACATTTAACTTTATTCCACCTCCTTTTGCTGTCTCTTTCTGTGTTTTTTTGCTTTATCTCTATCCGACTAAGACGTGACTGACTTAACGTGGCCCATTGAATTTGTTTGTCCGAGTTCTGCATAAGCCAAATGAATAAAAAAAAGGGAACAAACATAAAACAAATTTCAAATAAAATACATAATAAATACCGATTATATATTGTTTGCGTCTTGCAATATTTGGGCTATTGGTTAACGCAATTGTATTTGCTCCAATGCGTTTAAACCTATTTGCTAAATGGCCATTCGAATTGTTAAATTGCAATAACAAGATTAGTTATATGATTAGTTGCGATCGGATGGTCTTTAAAGTCTATATTAAAAATTACTTTTTAGTCGATTCTTTTGAACTGAATCGAAATGAATTTCAACATTTTGGTAATTTGATTCCTTCAAAATTTGGTAAGCCCATTTAAAACTTTATGCAATTGATAAATATTTAGATCAACCAATAATAAGCTAACTAATAATATTGCTTTTTTCATTAAGGGTTAAGACATATTAGTTAACCATTTAACTTGATTAAAGTTAATCAAGTTCAGTCTTATAATTTGAAAGTAAATTAAGTTGGAAGTAACAATCTCATAAAAGTAAAGCCATTTAGGATGGAACTGTTACAATAGATTCTTTGATTTAAAAAAATACCATTTAAAACTTAAAAATATGTTAAAAAAAGATAAAAAAGGAAAAAATACAAATAAATTTGGTTTTAAAGACAATCTTTAATCTTTTATAAATACAAACAAAATTGTCCCAGAGTAGGATTAAAGAGTATAAATTACTGACAAATAAAATCAATAAATATTAGCCAACTTTTAGAAAGAGCAATAAATATATGTAATTATATATTACATATACTAAATATTTAAATATTTCCCTATTTCTCTTTTGACATATTTTAACAGCTCCAACAGAAAACTTGGCAATAAATTTAAATTAAAGTTTTTGTTTTATGAGTAAAATTGAAAACCTTTTAGTTGAATAACCCAAAAGAAAAAAAACCTTAAACTATTTATAAATGCACGAATTATATTTTGACATTTCACCTTGAATCTATTTTTTTTCTTTTTTTCTTTTTTTTTTTTTTGTTGTTGTTGAACATTTAACAAACTAAACATATGGTTTAAATCATTACTGATTGTTAATGATACATTTAAACTACTTGAAATATTTGAGAAAACCAGAATTTTGTTTCAAATATACATAAATATCTCACGAAACATTTTGCAGCAATTTTATGCGCATTAATGAACCTCTCAAATATTTATATACGTCAGTGGGGCATCTATGGATACATATGTATATATAAATAAATATATATATATATATATATATATATTTTTGGTGGCGCATTGGAATGAGCTCATTAAGTTGATTCCAAAGCGGATCTTCTACACCCACAGATAGCAACGATAAAAAAAAAACTTGTTGCATTATTGCATAATTTGTTATTATTCTCCATTATTTTGGAGACACAAAGTGCCCAAGCATATTGACAAAGACTTGAACAGAAAAAAAAAAAAAATTAATGTCAATGCAACAAAAAGAAATCTACTCACGTGAGGACAGACCAAGATGTATGGACAAAAAACAAAAACCATTGAGAAGAACATAATGACAGGTTATATCAAAATCGGCGGCTTATTAAGCCAGCCACTCGGTCAATCTGTCAGTCAGTCAGTTAGCCAGTCAATCAGTCAGGCACTAAGCCAGCCGCTTTTGGGGGCAAATCGAATACTCGCAACTCTTCGTCATTGTTCATAATTTGAAATTGATTAGTTTTGAGAGACGTTTGCTTCTCATATCCGGTTAAGCATTATTTGTTGCTTTTGTTTTTCCTTATAATTTGTGTTTGCCATGTAGTATTCGTTCATGCATGCGCCTCATTTAATTTAACAATGTGGGCTTACGATGCCGATGTGAGAAAACTGATAATTATAGTATAATATATCCATATACATATATGCCGGAAAATGCAACCAGAGCCATGAATGATTTAAAACGGAGAGACCGGAGACGCCCAAATACGTAAAACACGTGGCAATCTGATTGAAAAGACTATAATATTAAAAATTGGGAAAATCTTGTTGTTAATTATTTTCGTGTTACAAAACAGGATATTAACAATGGAAAATACAGAAAAAATGTGTAATGTTTGTTAAGGGTTTTCCAATTACACATTTTACTAGCAAATATAGATAATAGTTTAAATTGTTTACTTAGAATGTACTGAAAATGTAGCCTTACTTATCTAGACATTTTAGATATTATTATTAATATGTTTTTCATACATGCAATAGCAACTTTTTGTTTTTCGCGATGTTATCTTACCTTCGATTAAAGTCACGTAGACATACGAAATTAACGGGACTTTTTTTTTTTATTTCGGCGGTGGCAAATAATCGATTTTCGATATATTTAGTTTAAAGGTCGCCACTTTTCTGCTATTGCATGGTAAGACCAGATAAAATTCAAGAAAAATACTTACAAAAAATAACTGTTTACTGGTTCCGCAAGCTTAGCGCAAAAATGATCTTTTATATCTGTTTTATCTTTAAAAAGATTCAACATAGTTTAAATAATTCAAATTAATATAGTTTAAAAAGCTCGTTTTAATTCACTTTCTTAATCGGTTCTTCTTTCTTTTGCTTTCACCAGGTGTCTAAGTGTACCCAGTCTCCAATTACGCATACCGGAGGATCTCGAAAATGGGGCCATCAATGCATTACAATCGGAACGGGCCCGTTCATTGACCCAATGTAATCAAAATGGGGAGAGTAGTGTGGCCGATGAGTATGATGTGTGCCCGCCCAGCAAATACCGTCAACCCACAGCCGAGTGTAACAATGTGTCGCATCGCAAGTGGGGAGCACGAGGCGATATCTTCCAACGTCTCCTGCAAGCAGATTATGCCGATGGTGTTAGCCAACCGCGCAGTTCCCGTGGTACTCATGCCCTTCCCGATGCCGAAGTAGTTATAGAGCAATTGCAACGGCATGTGGAAAGTGAATTGCGTCATCCACATATCACTGCCATGCTGCCTGCCTGGGGTCAGTTACTGGCCAATGATCTGTATGAAGTGGGTCAGCTTCCCATTAGTGGAAAGTGCTGTGAACGCAATACTGCTGTGAAGGATCCCAGCGAACTGCAGCAATGTTTTGTGCGAGCTGGACAAGATTGTAAGGAATATAAGAGATCAGCCCCTGGATTCGATGCGGAAGCATGTCAAAAGCGTAAGTGAAGGGAAGTCTGTCATATTAAACCTGTATTACATCGTTCTTTTTTCCTTTTAGATGTCCGCCAGCAGATGAACATTGCCTCTGCGTACATTGATGGTTCCGGCTTGTATGGATCTACTCGTCATGAATTTGATCAACTCCGTACTTACATCAGCGGCGGTGTGAAAGTGGAATCCTGTCGCTATTGCCAGGTGGCTGGTGCCACTGGTGCTTTGCATCGGGCTCTGCTGCAACAACACAACAACATTGGTGAACAATTGGCCCACATCAATCCCGAGTGGTCAGAGGAGGATGTCTTCTTGGAATCCAGACGCATTATCACTGCCACAATTCAACACATTACCTATAATGAATTCTTGCCATTGGTCTTGGGGCAGGAGACAACAGCAAAGGAGGGTCTTCGATTGACACCGGAGAAGCATTCCAGCAATTATTCTAGTTCGGTGCGTGGTGGTATCTACAATGAGTTTGCCACCAGTGCCATGCCAGCTTTCTGGAGCATGTACCCGCCAGAGATGTTGTCCAAGAAGATGTCTGCCCATGAGTTGTTATCTATAGCCGCTTTACAGAGATCCCTGGTGCCGAGTCAAATAAATGCCGAAGGCTGGTCCGAACTGGCATTGGCTGTGCATCGTGGACGTGATCATGGTGTGGCCTCATATGTCCATGCCCTGGACTTGTGTGAGCAACGTTTTGCCGAGAAGGCCATTGCCAATGTGACTTTTGATGGTTTGGTTAAGCTAAGTAACATACCCGAGGAATATATTACCAATTTGAGAGAGATTTATCAGTAAGTTTTCCGCGAATTCTAAATAAAAATGTTTCCTAAATATTTCGTTTCGAATTACAGAAATGCAGAGGACATTGATCTGCTTGTTGGTGCCCTTCTCGAGGATCCAGCTGTGGGTGGTTTATTTGGACCTACCATTACCTGCCTGTTGACTTTGCAATTTGAACAGTTGAAGCAAACCGATCGCTTCTGGTATGAGAATGAGATTCCTCCTTCCTCATTTAGCCTCGATCAACTGAAGAGTATTCGACAGACCACATTGTCAGGTCTATTGTGTGGCTCTCACCAAGTAGAAACTGCTCAGTCCAAGGCCTTTATACTGGAGGATAACTATCTGTAAGTGGTTGACAACTGAATCCCTAGTCTTATTTACCATCTCTTTAAACGATGTCTCTTAAAATCTCTTGCAGAAACTCTGTTTTGGACTGCACTCAATTGCCTGTGTTCGATTTGCGTCCTTGGAAAATCAATAGTGAGGATGAGCTACATGTGGAGCATGTTGAGGTTGAACCAGACACCAAAGAAGCCATTGCCGAACTGAGTCCCGAGCTAATTGAGGCTGCTGTGGAGCGTGCCAAACAAGAGTTAGAAGATCGCAAACGTTTTGAGTACGAGGTGTGGCGGGCACGTAAGTTTAATTATTATTTTAACTTAGGAACTTACTTTATTAAAACCTTTTCTTATCTTTAACAGAGGGTGGTATCAGCGCCCGGTCACCCGATGGCACAGCTGCTTCCTTTAGCAAAGCCAATGTGGGTGCCTTGAATATGGCCAACTCCTCACTTATTTTTGAACTGGCATCCAATGAGATTGTTAAGTCTCTTAATCGCATTACCAGACGCAAGCGTCAGATCTTTAATCCTAATCAGAACGCCTTTAATCGCAATGAGTTGACCGACACCCTGCAGACAGTGGATATAAGCTCCTTTATTGGTGGACCAGCGCCAGGAACTATTGATGAGTGCCCCGATCCAAACCAACAATGCGATGCCAATAGTCCTTTCCGTACAATTTCCGGTAGATGTAATAACCTACGTAATCCAAACTGGGGTAAATCTCTGACAACCTTCTCTCGCTTGTTGCCTGCTCAGTATGAGGACGGCATTTCTGCTCCTCGAGTAACGGGTGTGACTGGAACACCTCTGCCCAATCCACGTACTATTTCTACCACTATTCATCCGGATATTTCGAATCTGCATACTCGCTATTCTCTTATGGTGATGCAGTTTGCCCAATTTGTGGATCACGACCTAACATTGACTCCCATACACAAGGGTTTCCACGAGTCCATACCCAGTTGCCGTGCCTGTAACTCTCGTCAGACTGTCCATCCCGAATGTAATCCCTTCCCCGTGCCCTCAGGCGATTTCTATTACCCCGAAGTTAATGTGACAAGTGGTGAACGTTTCTGCTTCCCCTCGATGAGATCCCTGCCTGGCCAACAGTCGCTCGGACCACGTGATCAAATAAATCAGAATACCCACTTTTTGGATGCGTCCATGATCTATGGCGAGGACATTTGTCAGAGCAACCACCTGCGTGGTTTCTCAGGTCGCCTTAACAGCACTGTGCATCCCATTCGCGGTAAGGAGCTCTTGCCCCAGACTGCCACACATCCGGAATGCAAGTCACGTAATGGTCTCTGCTTTGTCGCTGGTGATGATCGTGCCTCCGAACAGCCGGGTCTAACAGCCATTCATACCGCTTTCCTTCGTGAGCACAATCGCATTGTTGAGGGACTGCGTGGAGTGAATCCACATTGGAATGGCGACCAATTGTACCACCATGCACGTCGCATTGTCAGTGCTCAAGTCCAACATATTGTCTTCAATGAGTTCCTTCCCCGCATTCTCAGCTGGAATGCTGTGAATCTTTATGGATTAAAGCTATTGCCTCAGGGCTATTACAAGGACTATAATCCATCATGTAGCCCAATTGTTTTCAATGAGTTTGCTGCTGCTGCTTTCCGTATTGGACACTCGCTGCTACGTCCACATATTCCTCGCCTCAGTGTCCAACACCAACCCGTCGATCCTCCACTCCTTTTGCGTGATGGATTCTTCCGTATGGATGTTTTGATGCAGCCTGGCATTATTGATGAAATTCTTCGTGGTCTGGTCGCTACACCTATGGAAACTTTGGATCAATTTATTACCGGTGAGGTGACCAATCATTTATTCGAAGATCGTAAGATTCCGTTCTCGGGTATTGATTTGATTGCCTTGAACATTCAGCGAGGTAAGTTTTAGATACTTGCTATATATTTGGGTCCGACTTTTTCAATTAATTGGTAACTTTTCAGCCCGTGATCATGGAATTCCGTCTTACAACAACTATCGAGCTCTCTGCAACTTGAAACGCGCCACCAACTGGAACGATCTGAGCCGTGAAATACCCACCGAAGTGATTAATCGTTTCCAGAAAGTATATGCCAGTGTGGATGATATTGATCTATTTCCTGGAGCAATGACAGAGCGTCCGTTGCAGGGTGGTCTAGTAGGACCCACATTGGCCTGCATCATCGGCATCCAGTTCCGACAGTTGCGTAAATGTGATCGTTTCTGGTATGAGAACCAAAATGCCGAAGTTAAGTTTGCGGAAGCTCAGCTGGCTGAGATACGTAAGGCTACTCTGGCTAAGGTTGTTTGCGAGAATCTAGAAGTAACTGGAGATATGCAACGTGCTGCTTTCGATTTGCCCAGCAATTTCCTGTAAGACCAATCGCAATTAATCACTTCCATGTACTATAACTGAGTTGTTTTCTTTGTTGCATAGGAATCCCCGTGTGCCTTGTGCTTCCATGCCACAAATTGATTTGAACGCCTGGCGTGAGAATGTTCAAGGTTGTCAGATTGGTAATCGCAATGTCCGTGTAGGTGAATCTGCATTCCCATCGCCTTGCACCAGCTGTGTCTGTTCATCCGAGGGGGTAAGTGAAACAATGAGTAACTAAGCATATTAGGTACTTAATATTTACATTTCCGTTTTAGGCTCAATGCGCTTCACTCCGCATCACAGATTGTGGCCAGCTGATACGTCAGTGGCCCAAGGAGGCTATTCTGCGCGATGAGGTCTGCAACTCCCAGTGCGGCATCTACTTGACTGGTCAACAGGCTAGCGGTTTCAATGCCCAACAGCGCCAAGGACACGCTCAGCCACGTGTTACCCGATCACGCAACCAAAACCTTTTCAAGTTCCCCGATTTGACGCCATTCATTGCTTCCTTGTAAATTCACAGATGCAAGATCAAAATACTTTGACATAGTTTGGCCAAATTTGTAAATAACATTTGCCGTTTTATACATAAATGTCTCTCAATCTATCTATATTTGAACGATAGAAGAACATGTTAAAAAATATCCATGCACAAAAACAACTGCAACTGCCAACACGGAGCAACATTTTTGGTTAGGTTCCCAAAAATATTTGTGTAAATTATCAATTAAGCCAGAACTAATTTCGCTAGCATTTCTCGCTCTAAATATATAATATATATGTATGTTATGTAATCCACATGTAAACATATTGTACAATTAATACATATGAATCTACAAACATATGTATGGCTAATAAACAAATCTAAATAGTTAACTATTGTATCTGTATTTATTGAATTACGGTACAAATGTTCATACATAGATCCAACTTAAGGGCCTATTTTAAGATTGAAAATTGCTTTACGGCTGCCTTTGCATCTCAATCTTCAACAGTTTCTAAAAAGTATTGAAAACAACACTAATTAACAATAGTAAAACGCTTTAAAAAGGTAAAATCGAAATTTAGTTACACCATTTGATTATATTAAAATCATTTGGCAGAATCGTTTTCTTTAATACGCAAGTTTCTTCGTTCATTTCACTAAACTCTACAAATTAAAAATAAGGAAGTTTGTTGCCCAGTGTTGATGAGGCCTAAAAGTATGCCACAATATTTATCAATTAAATGTCAATAAACTCTTGTATAGATCTGTAGATATTTTGATACTTTATTAAGTTTTGCTTTTTAAATATATTTCGATTATAGCAAATAATTTGTGTATTTTAGATACATGCATTTTTTCTCTTATTTCCCAGTTTTTTCTTTTGCACTGCCATTTAAACGTGTTTTCAAGTAATTCGATTGATATTCACCTTTAATAGAAGAATTGATATTTACGCTTTAATGTTTGCAATGCACAAACCGGAAGGAATTTTTTTGTATAATGCCGAAAATAAATAACAAAACTCACAAAGTACAATTTAATCTAGGGAAGGTATGTATGTATATGTATGGTATTTATAATATATGTATGTATGGTGTAAAGATGTAAAGGATGTAATTCATTTTTTTTGTTTTCGCTTTTGTTTGTATTTTCATTTCCTACGTTAGACGTGCTGATAGGCTAAGCTTACTACATTACACTTTTAGAGACTATGTATTTTGAAAATTTTTCGCAATGACTTTTGGGTTTTGCTTTTGGCCAGCCCATAATGCCATATATATATATATGTATGTATAAGTATAGTATAATCGTTCAATATAAAATTAACATTATAATTATTTAAATTCGAAAAAGAGCGCATGAATCAAATACAAAGCGCTTAGTGTTTTGTTGGTTTTCAAGAGGTTATACATCATCATAATAATTATATCATTTAGCTATGCTTGCGTTAGGTTATTATATTTTCTTTCTTCTTTTTTTTTTTTTGTTACTTGACAGTTAAACATCACTAAGCGGTTGCTTTTTATGCTACTAAAGTTAGACTTTTGGTACCCATAGATAAATTAACTAACTTTTATAGTGTTTAAGATATACATTTATATGTGTTTGTGGGTCTGTATATAGGCTTATAGTTGCTTGATTAAACAATACTTGTTTTGGAAACTCCTGTTTTTTTTTCTCTTTTTTTGATAAACCTTAAGCCAATGTCCAACGGCCTTTTTTTTTTTTGGTACACTTTTGTTTTCATTTGTGCTTAAAGATCTAATGAATTTGACTTCTTTTCTTTATCATACATTTACAAGAATATATATTAGATAGATATACATAAATTGAATAAGCTTTAAATTAACACTAAAATTGTAGTTACACACAGACAGCATATAGATACATATAGGTACAATTATATAAGCTTATAGGAATCTTGCTATTTAGTTGCACAATTTGCTTATGGTATGTGTTTTTTTTTCTTGTTTGATTTAATTTTGTTTTCTTACTAATCTGCGATACTGTTGCTCAATTGAATGTTATATACAAAATGAGAGAGTAAATGGAAGGGATGGAAGTGAATTTATCTATATACAAATTACAATTTGTTTTTTCGTGGGGGGAAAGTTATATATTATATCGAATCGTTCGAATATACTTGAAAGTCGCATTAGAATTGGGTTATCACTTCAATTATGCGTTTGACTAGACACCCATTTTATATTCTAGTAAATCGATTGAACATATATATATATATATATAGATATATCTTAATATATTGTTTATATCAACAATTCTATTAATGTTGCTTTTGGGGGAAAAGATAATTTATTTATCTGCTGTCAAGGCCGTAGATCCATTGGTATTGGTCTCCGAGTGACGACGTGCCAACAGATGAGAATGATGTTGCTGGTAACTATTATTGAATGCCAAACCATTTGGTGTACATCCAATGCCATTGGCAAATGGCAGGCCATCGAGATTTCCAATTTTACCCACAATTTTTGGTATTCTATCACTTTCCAAAGCAAGCAATGGAGCAGCGGTGAGGGTTATAAGACCACTACCACCAATGCTGGCACTACCAATGCCGCCGCCACCGCTGTTGTGATTGTGATGCGTGGAGTGATGATGATGATGGTGATGATGATGCTGATGTTGATGGCTATGCTGATGATTATGATTGTGATTATGCTGATGGTTGATAACGGGAGTGCTCTTGCATAGTGTATCAATGGATACGCCAGGCTTTGTCCTACTGTTCTGTTGACTCAACTCCTGGGCTCCCTTAAGGGAACTGGTCTTTCGCACCTGCATGCCACACCGCGAGTGTTCACAGCTTTTGCAACGCAATTTCTGTACTTGAGCGGCAGCTGGTGCTGACGTCTTGCGTTGCAAGGCATTCAAATTCTCAGCCACCAGATTGGCCTGCAGCATTTTAGATGGTGAGACGGGAGTACTGTCATCTTCGCCAGTGGGTGGTGGTGTAGACAGGCGGCTGGACACTGACGATGAGCTGGCAGAGGACAGGCAGCTGCTGCTGTTTGATTGATAGGCTGCTTGCACTTCTTCATCGACATCTGCATCGCCGCCATTCGCCGTCTTGTCCATGTTATCATCTGCTGTGTGTGCCTTATCAACATCTTCACTGGGCTGGATGCTGGTGGGATGAGAAGCAACGACGGCAATGTTGTTATTAGTTCTGCTGCTGTTGGCTACGTTGAGGCCATTTACAATTAACTGTTCGGTTTGAATGCCATTCTCCTTCTCAGCCTCAGCCTCAACATCATCATCATCACTCATCTGCGTTTTACCATCACCATTCGCTATCACAATTTGCTCTTGTTGATCCTGACTAGTTTTGGTTTTTACCACATCGGCCATATCGATCCAATGGCCTCGATTATCGCGTACCCCTTCCACCAGAGGCTCTAACTTGTCCGAGAGTTCAGCGAAAGCCTAAAAAGTATCAAGTTATTAATATAACAAAATATTCTTGCATATAAAAAGATTTATTTGTGATTTAGCTCACCTCATAGATTGGCAAGCAAATTGAATCAATAAAATTCACTTGCATCATGGGCAATTCATCTTCCTTCTCCCGATTCATGATATCCTTCAAAGATTCAAAACACATAAATTGTACTTTGTCCTTAGTTTGGCTCATTTAATAACTTACAATGGGAGTTATATTAAGTTCCTGTTTCTCCATATCGCCCTGCTCAAAGAACTCGGAGCTAACCAAATCGGCTACACGTTTCTCAATCTCCCACGGCTTGGTTATGGCCGATAAATCACAGACTGTCATGCTCATGGCTCGCAGTAAAGCACGTGGTTCCTCATCCACCCAATGACTCAGTGGTTCCTTAACACTATCCAAGAACGGGCCGCGTTTCCTAAGAAAAAAAAAAAAACCAGCAACAAAAATGGATTACTACCTAATTGGCTTATATGTTCATTCACCCACTCACTTGAAATATACTGCTAGATCTGTAGATAAAATGGCATCTTCTAGCACACGAATGACACGACAATAATCCACAGATGATAAATTGGCCAATATTTGATTTCCAGGACTATTCAGTATCATTAGACACTGATCAAAGTGATGATGCTCCATGGTTGATGTGGAATACAACTGAGCCAATGGCGATGAGGCTCTATAATAAATGAACATTTGGTTCAAATCAAACCGATTTCAATAAGCTATTGATTTCTCTTACTTTATTTGAAAGGAGTTATTAGTTCCTCGATGATCGAGATCATGGCACAGGCAGCCAATAATGAGAGCCAGACATTCAATTTCACCAAAAATTTTCCACCATTGAGTGGTCTAAAAATTGAGGTAGAATCAATTTAAATTAATTCAATTCCAATAGAGAGATGATTAGACAATTTCCAATGGCTTACCGTCAGTATGGCAAACATCATTTGGGCCACATTGAAGGCATGACGCCAATTGTGATAGGTGACATTGCGATAATTCTTCTTAACGCTCAATAGCCAACGGCATAAGACTTCATAATCAATGTGAAAACGTTCCACAAAATCGAGATCCAAGAACATGCGCAAACAAGCCTAAAAATAGTTAATTAATTTACATAAATAAGCAAGTTTTTTTTTTTTGTTTTAAAACAATTTAATTAATTTACCTTTAAAGTATCATCATCCTCAAAGTGTATATCATCAAATTTAAAATCGTGCAAACGAAAATGTACTGCCGATGGTACACGTAGACGCTGAAATTGCATAAATTTATATTATAAATGATTCATAGAATGAGTAATAATATCAAGAAAAGATATTGAAACTTATAGTCGTGGGATTTTTCTAAAAGTTAACTAAACAAAAAAAAAATAACAACAATTCTTAAAACAAGAATGAAAACAGAACCAATTTTCCAACCAATAACTAATATAAAGTAAATCTAAACTAAAAAAAAGTTTATTAAAAAAAACGCTTCCTTTCATGAAAAATGGTTAATAAAGTATATAAATGTTCCAAGAATTATAGTGGTAATATCAAATATAGACTCGTTTATTTTATAGATTTTTTAGAACACTTCTTTAGAAAGAAAACTTTCTAAATTAAAGAGATTTTTGCTAGCACTTCAGACTACATTTCTTGGCTTGTTAGATACTATTTTATTATGTTTTTTTTTTTTTTTCTTTCACACAGTTAGATAAAGTTTATGTTAAGGTTTAAAACGGCTAGGAAGAAAAGGCCATATCATTTCATTTTAAACAAATTTTATATTGATTTCATAATTTACTTATAACATTTTCAATTTCAAAATGTTGATAATACGTTTTTCCTATTCGAACTTTATTAATGTACTTCTTTATTTATAATATCGTAAGGCAGTAAACATTTCAAAAGATGTAGCAACCAGCTTAAAAACACTCAAAGTGACATTGACAGATGAAAGAACTTTGGTTTAAAGTAAGGATTCGGACAAGTGTTGTAAAAGGCAAGATGGTTAGGGCAACGAGTTCCGCTTTTGCTAACAATAAACCGAAAACACATTTGCGCTATGCTCAACAAATTTGTTTAAATTTTGTTCTTTTCTCAAATTGGTAAGCACCAAAGATAATATAATATAGATGCTTTTTAACATTTCGAAAAAATTATAAATTTTCTTCAGCTCGAAATTCTTTTCAACTCTTTACGGTTACTTATTTATTCCATTCTATATTCACATTTCAAAAAAATTATAAATTTTTTTCGACTTGAGATCGAAGAAATAATTGTTTGTTCTTTTCTTTTCGACTCTTTATGGTTACCTATTTATTACCAATATGGATAACAAATTAATATCACCTTCTAATCCTTAAAACCAGCAAAATTACTAAAGTTCTTTGCTGAAGAGTTCCCTATTCATAATAAAGAACCATATTGAAAATTTAAATTTATTACTTTCCACCTTCTCCTTTCTTTATTATTATGAATTTATTGGTTTCTTCTGTCCTAAAGCCAAAAAATATAACTAAAAATGGATTAAAAGAATCCCATCTAAAAAAAAGAAACAAAAATAAAAAATCTAAATAAAACAAAAACCCTTTTTTTTTTTTTGGTGTTTTAAAGGAACCTTCATCTGTTTGCTGTCAGCAAATGTAAATTGTGGTCCATTAGCCAACGAAAAGCAGCGAAAGTATATCACAAAAATTCTGACATTTTTCCCCGACAACAGCCAACAACAAGATGGGCACAGGGGACAAGGGGCCAGTCCATGTCCAGTACAGTCCAGTCCAGTCCAAGGAACGAGTTACTCCTCTTTTGCTATTGCTTCTGTTTTGCTTTTGATGGTATAATCGTTTCGGGCTTTCGCTTTCTAGCTCTCTGTCTCTGTCACGTTAAAGTGTCGCATAGAATGGCATAATTTTAATTAAAATTAATAACCGAGCTTCGTTGTCTGGCTTGACAACTAACTCCGGACGGTTGGTCATAATTTTGCCAGCATAATTACGGCAAAGCGACAAGGAGACAGATGCGAAAAGTTGAAAGGAAAGGACTAAAGTACACAAAGAAGGACAAGGAGGAGTAGGAGGGAATGGCTGGGTCGTTTAACAATCCTCCAGCGGTAGAAAAGTTTCTTTTTTTTTTTCTGTTTTGTCATACTTGTGCGAACAAACTAATTACAACTGTCAACACATTGGCCGCCGGCTGGTAGGAGGGAAGAGGGGAGGGTAAGGGAAGGACAGGTTTTTGTTTTCTGTTTGTGTCACGCAAAAATAAGTAATAAAAACCTAAAGCGAAAAAAGAAAACAAAAATAAAAGTGAACCAGAACCGAAACGCGATGCAACAGGGCGAAAAGAACTTGCTAAATTTATTATCTAGCATAAAAACAAACATAGTCGGGGGAGAGAGAGAAAGAAAAAGGGAGCAAGGGGAAAGTAGTTGTTGGTGACCTTTTCCCCCCCTCCATCTACAAATTAAGTGTCGGACCAATAAAATTAAGCACTTAAATACCAAAACGAACTACACCCAGGAGAGACATTTAATTTGTAACTTACGCGCAATCGATGAGCCTCATCCATGGTGGCCGATGCATGATAGCTAAGAACCTCCAGGGTAACACTCTGTTTGGCCATTGCCACAATGGCCTTCTCATACATATGGGTATTATGGATGCCCATGCCACAGAATATGGCAAATGCCTCAACAAAGTTTTCATCGTTTTTGGTGAAATCCTAAAGATAAACATAAAGATGATTCGATACCACTTAAAGAAGTTTTCCATTCAACTTACCAGCTCATTGAATTTATTAATCAGTTGAATCACTCCAATAATCTGTCCCAGAGAGTTCTTTATGGCCATGCAGAGTATGGAACGATGTTTAAAATTCGAATTCTCATCCACACTGGCATCGAAACGATCATCTTCATAGGCATTGGGCACATTAACCGTCTCCCCAGTGGTGGCCACATGACCAGTAATGCCAATATTGATGGGAAACCGGGATTCATAAGGACTTGTACGGGATGTAGCCTCCTCTTCACTCAAATCATTAGCCTCAAAGTCAAAGACACGGGAAAAACTGCCCTTATCGGCCTCATGGACAAGCAAAATTTGGACACGCTGACATTGAATGAGACTCTGCATATGGGTGAGAATGCGAAAGACCATATGCTCAATGGTGCTCTGCTCCTCAAAAATCATACGTGCCAAATCCAGAAGGACCTGGTTACGTTTAATTTCCAATTGAGATTTCTCAAAAAGTTGAGCATTGCGCAGTCCAATGCCACAGAATTGTAAATATGAGGCAAAGACCTGAAAAAAAGGATTTAAACAAAACACAAACACAAAGTAAGCAGCCATAACAAAAACAAAAAATAATAATAATAATGATGATGAAACCAAACGAACATATGGATAATCCCCTGGCTTCATCTGCTCTTTGACATTTGGTTAAGAGTTTTTCCCCCCATACATTTTCTTTTTTTTCATTTTCTTTTGTTAAATAATGAATGCAATTTGTTGTAAAGCAAAAGGATGACATAAACAATCATCCATCCTACTATATGTATATGGGTTAAGCTCTTCACTTGGAACAAAAGATAACCTCCACCTCCTCTTCTCGCTTATAAGGTCAGAGATCAAGTATAAGCGGCAAAAACTCACCTTTTCATCAATTTCGGAAAAACATTCGCCATTCACTTTGTTGATGACCTGGGCAACACCAATTACATCGCCAGATGAATCCTTGATTGGCATACAGAGCAAAGCCTTTGTCCGATAGCCAGTTAGCGAATCGATTTCACAATTGAATCGTTCATCCTGTTTTGAAATATGACAGAGAAGAAAGAGAAATATATTGAGAAATAATCTTTAAAATTTTTAAGCTTATGCTTATTGTTGAAAGTCATATACAATTTTGGGATTAATATGAACTTAAAAGTTGCTTGGACTGACAAAATCTAACTGATTGGTAGGTAGACATGACTTTGATTTGCAAGTAGTCAAAATAGAAAAAGTTGACCGAATTTCAAACTTTTAGATGTTTTCATATTTAGATTTTGTTGTTCGATTTCTAAATGCTCAAGTATGAAATCTCTACTAAAAACTGAATCGTACCTTTATCAGTCTAATGCCAGAAACAAGTTTATTGTATAGAAACAGAATCTAACATAAAATTAACTTAAACCTGAGAAATTTATTTTCTATAATTTTCTCTTTTTATAATTTAAATTCATTTATCGTAAATCATTTAGTGTAAAAACTCAGGCAAAATTAAATAAAAACAATTAAATGAATTAGAAATCGTAAATAAATTCTATGAAACATAAAAAATTTAACTGAAATCATAAAAAAAGTCATTGCAAAGATAAAAACATTTTAAATTCTTTTATTATACACTTGCAAAAAAGGTCAAACCAACCTTGAGTTAAGTAAGTTTATAATTTCCAAAAAATAAAATCTTAAAAGTATGTTTTCAAATATTTTTGAAATTATATAATTTTTAAAACTTTTAATTCTAAAATTTGTCAATTACTCTTTCTGATTATTCTTTATTGATTGATTTGGATTTTTTTTTAACAATAATCATAAAATAAAGTTGGCTACAAAAATAAAATCAGTCAACTATAACTAGAAATATGTCAAAGAAGCTATACCCTATCGACTCGCCTTGACACATATGTAAACTTTGTGGGGTTACTTTTAACCATTACAAAAGTTTAGGTGTTTCAATTGTCAAATAAAAATGAAAATTGCTTTTTTTATATCAGGTACCTCCACGTTTTATTTAATAACTCCTGTGATAATTATCCGATCTGACTCATTTTCAAACTTAACCTGCCTGATCGATTAAGGAATTTAACTTTTCACGTTTCAACCATGTAGCTCAAAATTTGAGGTCTACAACTTGAAAGAAACAGACAGACGGGCAGACGGACATGTCTCAATCGACTAGACTGTTAATGCTGAACAAGAATATATATACTTTATGGGGTCGGAAACGTATATCTCTTTGCGTTACAAACAGCTGACCAATTTTGTAATAGCCTCTGCAAGGGTATAAAAATGTTTATAAATTTAAATATATTTTTTATGTATAATAAACTTTTAAAAAAAAAAAATTGAACTTAAAATGGAGTAGAGCTACACAGAAAGAACAACTTAAAATTAAGCGAAGTAATATATTTTATTCTTCAGCATAATTCAACAATTTAAAATAATAGAAATCCGATAAACCGATTGTAGTGAATAAAGTCCTTCGATTAACAGTAAACGAAGGACATTCTATGTTAAATGATATATAAGATATTTCATTAAACAATTTATTTAATTCACTTTAAAAGACTCTTATTTCAAAATAAAGTTTAGATTGATAAATTTCCTTTCGCCTCTTTCATTCCTAAAATAAATTATTGTACAATTATTTCAATTTGCAATATTACACTATTAACAATAAATTTTAAATTTGAACAATATTTCCGTGCAAATTTATGAACTACAAATAACCGAAAGCCTTAACACAAATTCCAAACTCTATGTATTTAGTTTATCAGTGTTGTGAGCCTAAACGCGCCCCTACTGTCGCAGTTTGTTGGCCATTTCATTTGCGGTAAGTCAAAGTCCACCAAGAAGAACAAATTTATCCAAAAATGTTTCTACTAAAGCGTAATGCGTCTCTCATTCACACCAAGATCAAGTTGAATATAATGTAGAGATCTTATATGGGAGGAATGGTCGCGCTGTCTGGCACCGGCAAGTGTCAAAATTGTTGTTTTGATTATTTCTGCCAACATTTATTTGCTAGATCTTGATAAAGAGGCTGACAAAAGAAAGAGATAGCAACAGGTAGAGAGAGCGAGTGAGAGCAAGTGAGTGCGTGAGGCAAAAATAAATAAATTTTGAGAGCGATTCACGTGTGCGTCACAAATTTATGGCAAATTTATCTACCTTGTGGGGGTTAAATCTTAGTCTTTCATGGCTTAAACACAAAAAGATAAACAACAACAGAAGAAGCAAATGTTAAAGGCTTAAAGCAGCCATAAAATGAAATTCTTGTCCATATCAGTGATATAACATGAACATGACCTTGTTCTTTTTTTTTTTCTTCTTTTACCAAGATTAATAACGCACCAACTGGCAGACAGCAAAGAAAAATTACCAAAAATAAAGAGAAAGAAAATGTTGGAAAAGTGCTGCTGCAACGAGTTCACTGAACAATATTGAAACTTAAAATAATTCAATCTCCATCTCATTTCTGTGCATAAATCTTGAAATCGAGTACTTGATTTATGGCCCTCAAATGATATATTGACCCACTTCTTGTATTAGGTATCTGCTATTCAAATTTGTCACATAGCGGAAAGTTTCCACTCGAGAGACATATAGACTAGTGTACTGACCTGGTAAGCATCTGGTATGTTGACAGGCTCTCCACTCTCTGCCACGTGACCGGCAATGCCAGTGCCCCATGCAACGCGCACTTCCTCCTGCTGTTCCATTTCCTCCACCGTGCTACGTGGGCAGACATCGAATAGTTTCGAGACAAGGCATCTGCAAGACAAATACATATGCACATTCATATATATATATATATTATATAGTAGTGAACAAATTATATATTCTGTTGTAGCAACATTGCATCTGCTTCTTCTTCTGCTGCTCCTGCAATTGCAATTAGCGTACAAAATGGCGTCACACAACAAAAAATGGCGACAAATATATAGAAAGCACAGAATATGTTATCAGACGATGTGTGTATAACATTTATGAATCCCTCCCCTCCATCCCCTCCCACACATCATAAAATACTAAAAAAAAAAAACAAAAAAACAATAAAAATGTTGCTAAAATCCCGAAACAAAGTACCACCAATGAAGTCATCGCATCTGTCTGTCTGTCTCTCTGCAAGAGGCAAGCAACAACAAAAGAAATTGCAAAAACTTAATGCTCCAACTAAATCTCCTTCTTCATTTTGAGTGTAACTAGCGTTAAGTCCTGTTCTCTTCATGGAATACATAATGCCAACAGCGAGGACTACAACTCTAGAAGAACAAATTGAAGTTGGAGTTGATCCCTGTTGAGCTTGCAGCAAGTGGTAGATAATTTTGGAAGAGTTGAAGAGTTTTCAAGTTTTTGTTTTACAAAAATTTGAATGAAGAAGAAAACCGTGTATGATTTCAAAAGTGAACATTTAAGATATCAGCAAAGAGAAACAAATGTCTTTAGATCTTCTCTGTAAGTGAAATTCTTTTTCTTAAGGTTTTCCTCTAACTTAAATGTTTATTTGCCTACTTTTAATGAGTTAAAAAAAAAATGGTGGAGGACTTTCGGACTTAGAAGTTCTTAAATTTGTTTCAAAATCGTTTGATGTATTGATTGAAGTTGCCTTTTAAATAATTTGAAGATCCTTTTTTACTGAAAATATAAAAAATAATGGGGCAGCAGAACTAGAACTAAGTCTCTTAGTGACATCAGATATAACAAAAAAAGAAAGAGAAAAAGTCTCTCTATAGTTGCTTTTCTTGTAAATTCTCGTTACGAAATATAGTATAAAATAATTTGAAGATAAGTTGACTCTAAACTGATTCAAATATTTTCCAGTTCATGGCCAAATGCCTTAGGTAAGATTAAGTCTAGCGACTTGGAGTCATCTTAAATTCTTGGCACCATTCTACTCTGGCAAGTTTCCCAAAATAAAATGAATAGTTTACAGATTAAAAGGAAAGGAATTGCCATTTCTGCTACTTAAAGTTGAAATATTAAAAAAAAAATGGGTAAATGAATATTTTTTGTGAATGTGTGCTGACTTTTTAAACATTTTGCTTAGGTTTACTTTTAAATCTGCTTAAGGGAAGAGAATTCGTTTCAGTTCTTATCTAATTCTCTTAACATATCCATCGAAAGTTGTAAGTTGAGCTTAGTTTATTATCAGCAATTTATTTGTTTCCAAATCATTTAGTCAAATAAAAGCGGCGTTCGAGTACTATTCCCAAAGAGACAAGAAGCCAACACTTTTCATTTTCAATATATTTCTTGACCATTTTCATAAAAACTGGGTAATTGGTTCTCAATAATGAGGAAATCTGGAAAAACTGAAATAACAAGGAAAACCCAAATATTTTTTATGGGTAATTGTAATATCTTTTAAATTTTAGCTCAGGTGGAACAAGCCTGGTCATGTTTACAAAAATTTTAATATGAAAATAAATCCTTTCAATATTTAATTGAATGCAATTTAATGCAGAAATAATGAAATATTTATTGTGTATGTATTGTGTACCATATTAATTCAAATTAATATTTCTCAACTCTGATCCATAGAAGAACTAAAGTACATCTTTAGGGACTTTATTCTACTTTTGTTTGCCTCACTTCACTGTTGCTTGAGAATTGTTAAAATAGATTTAGAATTTACCTAACAAATTAAACTAGAATATTAGAAATGAATTCTTGAAGCATATATTCTGTCCTTGACATATATTAAGCCATTTTGTTATCAATTTATTGCTTTTGATTTACACAAATTAAATTTCAATCACAAAAATTGTACTCACTTCTTAAGTCCATCGGCGCTATTGCAGCGTCCCTGTACTAGAAACAATGAACCACGATCCGCATTCAGTAAGATGGACACATTTTGTAATATTTTGTGACACAGTGTGCGAACCTCGAGTTCATTGCAAATGTCTTTCACCTGTAAAACAAGGGAAAATGTTAAAACCCATAATACATAAAAGTGTAAAAGTAAATACTTATTAGTTATAATGAACAGGCACGGTTCGTGGGGAATATTGAAGGAATATCAAACATGAGCTCATTGCATTTTACAATTGCATTGTCAATTGATATAAGTAAACCATCAAACAGATGACTATTTATAATAATGACTGACGTCTGAGACAATTTTGTTAGGTTTACCTAACGGCCAATTGTGCTCCACACCTCCCGCCTAGCCCAGCTCTTAACTGTGTGCTGATAACAACGTCAATGGGCGAGAAAGCCAAACAAGGGGCCATCCGAATGGCAAATATTGTATTGTGTTGTTCGGGGAAAAAAAAAACCAATTGAAAGTGTATATATGCAAAACATATATCGGCAGATATACATACAAACACATATGACGTGTGGTACGTTTTATAAATAAATATTAACAACAAAACGAATTTAGTTGGAATAGTGTATTCCATTGAATTTGGTCAACGGTGCGTATGTGGAATTTAAATATGAATAATTTACTTGTTATATGTATGTATATATATACATATATGTACTAACCAATTCGAAAATTAGTTCCTTCTCATCGAGCTGCTTCAACTCATTCCTGGACAAGCGTTGTGGTCGCTGATGGCAATGATAATATTGATATTGATGACCATTTCCACCTGGACCCATTACACCGCCAGTGCTAGAGCTGCCAACAGCACCGCCAGCCTGAAAATGACTGTGCTGGGGATAATGCTGATGATGCTGATAATGATGATGATGATACTGATATTGGCCAGGCCCAAAGCTGCCGACATTCTGTAAATTGGAACAGCTGCCACCGCCAATATTATCCATTTGTGGCCCAATGCTCAGGAAAGTTGGTGTACCATCAATCGTATTGACAATCGGCTTAAGCAGACCACCACGCTCGAATTCATGAGCCGAGATTTTCCTGTGTGTGTGTGTGTAAAGAAGAAAATTTAAATATTTGAAAAGTTTATTTAAACTTAGTTAAACTCCTCACTTACCGCACTGGTGTTGTGGCACCCGAACCGCCACGAGAGGATGAAGTCTGTCCATTGGCATGTGTGGGTGAAGTACTATTGACCACATCATTGCCAGCCGATGTGGCATGAGACACCAGCCAGGCATCAACTGTCTGACGAGTTGCCTTTCTGCAATGGGAAAGAAAAGAAAGGTTTTTCTTCTTCAATTTTCTTAGACCTGACCAAACATATTAAAATCTTATTAAAAAATCACAAATGAATTGCCGCAGCAAAAGGAGATTCGCTTTTTGTATATATGTATATACAAATATATGCATGTGCCGCATAAAATTGTCTAATAAAATGCCAGCTCATAAATATTCAGTGAACGAGATACAAGCCACCAGCCACCAACACCACCCTACCTCCCTCTCCTGACATCTATCTACTGTGCTGTGCTGCTGCTGATGATGATGATGCCCAGCATGTGTCCTTATGAACACGCGCGTTCGGCATAAAAATCCACAACGAGCAATCACAGCACACAACTCTTTTGAGACTTCAGAGAGAATCAGTTTTTGGCTTGTTGGCCAAGAGGCGGCAGAGTAGAGGAGTGGTTTTGCTGTGTGATGGGTCCAAAACATGTGGCCATATTCTTATGCAAAGTACATACATACACACACACAAAATGAAGCCTTTTTCTGCCTCGTTTAATATCCGCCCAGCGGCCAATGGGGCCATCGCTCGACCATGAAAATAAAGCCCAATTTATGTTTTTAGTTGTTAGTGATTTTTATTATGTGTCATAGGCAAAGGGAAAGAGAGAGATTGGACACCAACATATATACATATATATTAGTTTGTCTCATTCCCTTTCACAGGACATTCACGCTGTGTTGGTTGTTCAGCCTTCTGCCGCCATGAAAGACAATTTCCGGTTTATAGCGGAAACGAGAGCTGGTCGTCGGCCATCGCCATAGCAACGCGGCCTATAAATATAGCCAAAATGTTTGGAATATTTGGTTCAATGACAGCGAGCCATGACAATGCAATTTTAAATCACACTTGGGTTCAACTTAAACCATATGCCTGAAATGTTTGCTTCTTCATTTTTACCCTTTTTTTTTGGTTTGGTTTATCAATTTAATATTGATATAAATCAATTTCAATATGTTGGAGGACATTTTTTTCGAATTTAATAAATTCTTTTATGTTGAAACGTTTTAGTTAAATGAAAATTTGGTGTGCTGTGTTCTTGATTTATAGCTGCTTCGCTAAAGTCGATCTAAATCTATATTTTTCATGATAGACTGCACATTGTAGGGAATCAAGTTAAATAAGACTATAAGTTTATTACAAATATGTAAGAAAATTTGCAAATAGAGATCCTTCAAATGTTAAGATACTTGTTCCCAAAAATGAAAAACCCTTGTCAATCATTTATAATTATTGTTAAAAACAAATTTTCTCAACTTTTTTGACACTTTTCCAAGTTTTGTTAATGTTTGCATTTTCTTTTGACAGTATGCTTTTTTATAGTAACTTTTCAAGAATACATCGTTTTAGTTAATGATGTATTCAGATTTTTCATTCTCTATTCATATTTCAGATTGTTCTCTATATCCTCTAAAACAGATCTGATGTTTTAAGCTATCAAACCTTAAGGAACATTATAATTTTAACCTACTCTGACTACTGACTAATCAAGTTTCTTCTATAATTCCTATAACCTAACCACCTTTAAAACATCATGATCGTAAAAACAAAGTATTGATTTTTATATCTTTTGACTTATAAACAAAACTGAAAAAAGACAAGTACATATTTGACAGAATTTCTTCGCAATTTAGATAAATGCAAATTTTTTTAATATAAAAAACTTTTCTTTTTGACTTTTCAAAATCTTGTTTGTATATTTGCTATAAAAGTTTTTTACATTCTATTAAAATAATTGGAAATTTTTTAATATTCATTTACAGTGCTTACTTTGCCAATATTTGTCATCTTTTGAGCACATTTTGCAAGATACATAAATACGAAATTTAAAATTTTGATTTTATGCTTAAAAATCAATAATGGACAATGCCGGTAAATGGGTTAAGATCCGAAATATATACCAATATATAGATACCATTTGACTTAGATAAAGCCTTGTCTTGTTGTTAGCTTGTTGTTAGAAATATTGTATATCTTCAATGCCAAATGACAAAAGGAGATACGAAAAGTTTTCTGTCTAATCAAACCTCTGCTATATAAAGTTGTACGGATTTAAGTACCTTCTGCTAAGTGACTTTACTTTAATAGAATTTTAATCTCCACACACTCACCTTATAAAATAGTCCTGTACAAAATCCTGATTCTCATCCATCCAGGCCTCCATGCGTGCATGTTCCGGATCATACGGTTTACTATGCTGCGGTGATCCTGGTTGATGATGATAATGATGCTGATACGTTGTATTATGTGGTGAGGATAATTGCTGCTGTTGCTGTTGTGGTTGATGTTGCTGCTGCTGCTGCTGGTGATGTTGCTGTTGATTTTGGAGCAGCGGCTGTAACTGCTGTCCGCCAGTTGTCGCTGATGAGCAGGATGTTGAGATATAAGAACCTCCACCAGCTCCACCTAAATGGTGATTATTGCTGGACATTTGATAGTGGGCAGGTAGTGGCTGTTGCTGTGTTAGCGGCAGGGGGACACCAGAGCGTGTGGCAAGTAAGAGACTATGCTCACTCACACCGTACCCTGTGCCCCCCTGCTCCGCGGGCATCCTAGCAGCTAACTGCAATGGCGTCGTCGCGGGCTCCTCAATGCTGCGCAAATGCAGGCCTGCAAATAAAGAGAGAGAGAGAGAAGAAAGGGGAGAGTGAGAGGATGTAAATAAAAAAACATGAATATTTAATGTGCATTGTGCAGAATTTAAACATTTTTATAGTCCTTGCATGTGTGTGTTGACAGTTTTATGGGGCAGCACAAGTATGCCCTCTCTTTCTCTCTCACTCGATTCGATTCCCGCGGCATTTGCATTGCAAATGTGTTCATATCCTTTCAAGGCACGTGATCCTTTTCAAATATGCAAATCGCTAAATAATCGTAAAACAACAATAATAAAACAAAAGAAGAACAACAAAAATAAAAACCTTGATACTCTTATTGTTGTTGTTGTTGCTGTTGTGTGAATTTTTCAATTTTGAATCACTTTGGCATAGAGTAAATGTCATAAATTTGTATGGATAACTTTTGTGGACACTTCTGTTGGGTGTCCTTTCAAGGATTTGCGGCAATTAAGTGCTCGAGAAAAGTTCTTTAAAAAAAAAAAAGAAACAAGGAAAGCAAACGGAGTAAAGTAAAAGGAGAACAAAATTCAGTTGCCACACGCCATAAATAACAATGAGAATGACAGTTCAAGTAAAATGGCGTCCCAAAACTGCTACTCTACAGTTAACATTAACCGGAAATATTGGCAATTTCCTTGAAATATTGACTCTTGTGTAAGTGTGTGTGTGTAAGTTCGTGTCTGGTGTATGTAATGGCACCATTGAACGCCTGATTAAGTGCTAAAAATAGACAGAGATACAAGGATACAAGCAACTGATGAATGTCCTGGAAATGTTACTCAATGTAACTGAGTGGGGGGATCATACACACACACACACACACACACACAGACAAACACCCACAGCAAAGCTTACTCTCACACCAACAAAAAAAAATATTGTAAAGAAAATTTGATTTATGATACACTTTTTCGTGCACAACAAATAAATAAACAAACAAACAAACGACTTCTTCTTGTCGCTGACAATTTGACTTGTGCTAAGCTTTACCATGGAGTTACAAATTGACTTAGTTGTCGTGAAAAGTTCAAGCATTTTCCGAGTGAATGTGTGTGCTTTGGGAGAGTATGGCTTAAAGAGTTTTCCGTTTTTTAGCAAAAAAAAAAAAAAATTATGAACTTAAATGCATTTTACTTCAGTTTTCAACAAATTCTGCCAGAATTCAATGGGAAATTAATATTAATGTGATTGTTAATCAACACTATAAAAGAGTGTGACCGTACATGGCAACACTGCTTTTAAGAAAAGTAGTTTAACGGTTTCCTACAAGATAAAAATGTAGATTAATAAGTTTCCCAAACCACTAATTTACTTTTTTTTTGGTCAAACAAATAAGAAATTTTTTTGTTGAAATCATAAAATACTGAAAATTAATAAATTAACTAAAAACTTTTCACCTTATAAAGTTTCCTAACAATAAAAAACCTTTCTTATATGTTCAAAACTATATAAAAACGTTTAAAAAACATTTGGTCTTCCCCGCTTTGTTCAAACAATAAATCAATCATTTACAGAAAATATTTTCCAAATGTTAAAAAACTTAACAAGATTTTACTTGAACATTTCTTCGACTTTTTTTTTCTTTTTGTGCAACTTATTGGATACATGCTTTTTGTTTCCTTCAATTTCCACTTTTACATGCTTTTTGTTTCCTTCAATTTCCACTTTTCCATTTTCCATTTTCACATTGTCCGTTGACTACTCTCTTTGCTAAGCTTGCCAATAAGTTTAAAGCTAGCTACTTAATGTTAAGGGGAATTTATGGGCAAAGAAAAATGGAGCCGGCACTTGGATGTTGCATATTATGATGGTACTACTATCTGCCACACAGACATGTTCCGCACTGCTTAACTCCTCCCCTCCCGTCCCTCCTTATTCTGTACCCTAATCTACCATCTTTTGTGGGCAAAATTTAATCTTTTAAGCTGCATTCGCCTTGCAACATGCCTAAGCTGCAGCAAAACATTTGGCAGCATCCCTCAACTCGCTTTGTTCCTCTTCCACCATTCCCTGCTTCGTTCTTGGTCGTTTCGCTACTTGATATTCCTTCGCTTGCCCATTTCCTTCTCCGAAGTCAAATGACAAGTTGTCAGTGTTGGTTAGGTGGATAGTACAAGTGTGTGTAGGGAGGGGGTATCACTCTTCTTACCAACACTCTGTTGCGGTTTGATGCGTCAGCTTTTTATGTAAGACATACACACACTCGCACGCATACAAGGAAAAATCCACTTTTGGCCCTCAGGCAAATGGCAAATTTTTACACAGCATTGCAATGGAATTTTACTTTTAACAGGGAATACATGTATGTATGTATGTGTGTGTGTGTGTGTGTGTTATATATAGTATGCATTGTAAAATTTTTGTTGGGTTTTTTTTTTTTGTCGTTGAAGAAAGCCAAATGCAAATTGAATGTTGGCAAGTGTGCAAAAGAGAACCAATTTGTTATATATGCCCTTGCCCCAGGGTACTTTGATTTGCTTCAAAGGTTTTCCATGGCATCTTCCCTAAGTGAATCAAATTACAATATAATCATTATATAACTTAATTTGGTACAGCTAACTGAAAGGGAATAATTGGTGCAAAGTTACGAAATGTAATATGTAACTGCGAATATTGCAGTTCATTAAAAGGTTTAACTTTAGTCGATATTTGATTAAGTTATATGCAAATTTTGTATTCATATTAACACTTTTCTTATGTAATCGAAAGAATGATTTAGAGCTTATATAATCTTAATTATTATAGGTAAACAGTAAGAAGAAAATTTCTTATATAAGTCAATCAAAGTACTTAAAATAATGGTTCTGCATTACGTTTTTCAACTAAAAAGTTACTTAAAAGTTTTTAAAAAGGGCTAAATGATTACAAACTTGAGAGAATATTGACAATTTATGGACAAATCTGTTTAATCAACCAAATAAAAGATAAACAAACATAAAATAGTATAATTAACAGAAAATATCTATTAACTAATTAATCAGTTAAGCAATCGTTTAAGTTCTTTAAACCGATTTACAGGTTTAAGTTTATTTCAAACGCTTACAATTAAGCAAACTATCGATAACATTAAACAGCCATTTGGCGTCTAACTGTGTCATCTCTATTTAACGGTTTCTCTTTAATCCTAACCATAAAAGTAAAAATAATTTCATTTGCTTTTTAACCTTTACAAAATTTCACTTACATGTACGAAAAGCGTAGAAATACTTCGACAAAGGAAAACAAATTGGAAAAACTGTGACCCTTTGGCTTTTACGTTTTTCATGTACATACATACATACAAATGGATCGATGTTGAAATGCACTTACAGATATATATAAAAAACTTTGTTTGATTCTTTTGGTTGGTGTTGTTGCTGCATTTGTCAGTTGTCTTTGGTGTAAAGTGTGACAAAATATTTATGCAAATTGTTTTGCCTTTGCCACTTTTTTTTTTGACCAAGTTGCTTTTACACGTTTCTCTCTCACCTGTTGTGGCTGTGACTGATGCTGCTGCTGCTGCGGATATCTCAGACTGTTGCTGTTGTGGGCTATGTGTTGGTGTTTGCTGTTGCTGTTGCTGCTGCTGTTGTTGTTGTTTACTGTTCTTGTTCTTATTTTTGTAGCGACAACCACGAAATCGACACATACTTGCCGCTTGGCCCATGGGGCCCGCCAGCAACGCAAATGTTAAACCCTCCGTTTTAATGAATTTAATTTTGTCGACCTTAAGCAGTGCCGCCGCGTAACGTAAATTATATTTACTGATGGTTGTTGTTGTTGTTGTAGTTGAGGACTCAATTTTGTTGAATTCTTTGCCGCCAAATGGCCGCAAATTGTCACAGAGAAATGTTCAATATATTTTATACTTTGATATTGTTTTTTATCTTTATATTTCGTTTGTGCACTTTGTTTAACTTGCATAATAACAGGTTTTCTTGTATATATATATATATCTTTTTGTAGAAACTGTGTTTATATTGTACTTTGGGGCTACTTGATTTTTGAAGCACTCCCTGGATACCTGGATATTAAAAATGTTTTTGCTTAACTTTGTTACTAATTATGCACAAGTAGACCGACAGTCCAGAGATACATACATAAAGATTAGAGAGTTATAGATAAGTTTGCCGAGCTCACGTGCGTTCAGCAGAGAACGTGAATTGAAACTTTATCCAAAGTAGCTGACTGAAAGTTGTTTGGCTTTGTATATTTTATACCCTACTTAAAGCCAACAAGTTAAAGCTTTAGTCTAACCAGAAAGGCATTCAATTAACGCTTACTTTCTGCATGATATCAAGTCGACAATTGACAAAAAGCACAAAGTGCCTTCAAACAATCCTCCCACTGGTCGAGTGGCCACATAGAGAGAGAGAGAGAGAGAGAGAGCAGCCAATGTACAGCATATAAAAATGTCTTTGCCCAGAAGCGAAATGTCAGTGGAATTAAACAAATATGACCCAGCTGCGTGTATTTGAAGCGGCAATAATACGCAAGAGCCGCTTCACAAACACAACAAAAGTGGGGGGTGGGGGGTTGAGAGAAACTGCAATTGAAATATTCTTTTAAAGAGGGAGAATGAATTTTCAATTTTAAAACAAATGGAGATGAAAGTGTTTTTAGAGCAACGAGATGAATTGATATTGCTCAATAAATTTCATATTTAACTTAATGTAATTTAATTTTTAATTAGTTTGACTACAGATTTTAGTACCGGATTAAAAAGATATAAAGTTTTAAAAGCTATAACAATTTTGCATAACTTTTCTTAAAATTTTTGAAAGAGCTTATAAGTAGTTTTGTTATAGTTTCAATACTCATTCAATAGAATCAAATATATTTCTATATGCCATATAAACTACTCAAAACTTTTTTATATACTTTCAACATTTTAAAATATTTGGTACAAGTATTTAAAAGAACGAAAGTTAACCAAGTTTAAATATATTTTAATTTGCTTTCGGTTTCCTAAAGTGAATAAGCAAAATTCCCAAAAAAAACTTCAAACATTCTACTTTTAAAATAAAATAAATATATATATAAAAGTAAGGTATACATATTTAGTCATTCTAGTCTAGTGACAGATTCAAAACTAAAGCCGAAATGCGTGCTGATGTTTTGAAAACAGAAATAAAATAAATATACATGAAAAAAAAAAAACAAATCAAATCTGTTTAGATATATTTTTTATATTTAAAATTCCATAAAATTTCCAAAATCATTCAACAATTGCTATATATTACAAATAAAAAAAAACAAGTTTCTGATTGTTGTTTTATTTTTATTTGAAATATTGTTGATTTCTATACAAGTCCGTTTTTTTTATTTATTTACCAAATACTTTTCTAACAAATGGCAAACATTTTATTATTCTGTAATATTTTTCAACTGAATTGGGTCGATTTGGGTTAGCAAGAGTTTGCAACTGACATTTACAATCTGTTTCATTCCCTTTTGGGTCCTAACTCCCACACACACAAGGACACACAACGATACACAGGATTGGAGGACTGACAAGCAATGACAATGTTGACAATTCGGTATTGAATTAGGAGGACAACCGTTGGGTGCACTTAAAGTGCATTGAAGAGATCTCCATTGATTTAATTTCAAGATTCTACTTCGGCATGCCAGCTGTTGCATCAACTGTTGACAGTAGAAAATGATTTAATTTCCGCTCGAAAGAGAGAGAGAGAGACGCAATAAGTACCTAATAAAACATTATTGGCCAAGTTAACTATAGATACATTGTTGCAGAAGGGCAAACTGGTTAACTGGAGTGCACATTGTGATTAAAACTGGCATTGTGAAATGTGGCTAACCACGTTTTCTGATGGAATATTTAAGAAGATTACCAAATGGTTATCAAACAGACAAAACAAAGATACGAAATCGTTTCATCAAAAATCTATAAAATTTATTTGTATGCAAATGTTTCCGTCTAATCTTTTTGCAGGGTAGGGAAAAAACTCTTTCATCCCATTCATTCATTCAAATTCATACGCACTGTGGGACGCCACCGCAACTAAAGTACTCACATTTTGCAAGCATTTTGGCTATTTTTATTCTATTATACATATGCAGTAACACCTAGCAACTGGTAACCACAAAGCCACAGAACCACAAAAAAAGAAACAGAGAGTGTGAGATAGAGAGAAGTAAAAAGAGATAGAGAATATGAAAAACTATTTTTATGCCATTTGGCGACAACCGCAAAAGCTATAGCACAGACACAGACATCAGACGGTGGGACGGTCTATCGGTCGCTTACATTATGTCAATATAGCATAGGTATTATAAGGGCCCAGGGCAATGGGAGATAGCTAGGCGATACAAACCAAAGGGGGTAAGGTTGCAGGGTGGTGGGGCCATGTCTGGATAAGCAAACGATGTTCATTAATGGCGCACGCCATACAATTTGTTCTCGGAACTCGATTCGGTTTTGGTCTGCATTTAGTTTGACACCGTTGATAATACAAAAGGCAAGCCAGATAACAGATAATAGAGTGAGAGAGAGCATATACTATATACTTCTATATATATACAAAGGGGAGATGTATATGGATTTGTGTGTATTAGAAGAGGGGGCTGCAATGCAAACAAGCAGCCAAACAGACGACAATGGGTACACACACAGAAAATGGCGTAAGGAGAGAGAAAAAAAAAACTGTCATTAGGCGGCGACGGCGGCGGCGACAGCGTCACAAACTAAAGCGTCGATTAGTGCAGGACAATACAGGACGACCAAATGCTATAAAAAAAAAGTAGCAAGAAGAAACCGAACCTTTGACTTTTGTTGACTCTGTGTGCTTGGATCAATAACCTGTTGCTGTTGCCAAAGTTACTGATGAAAACTAACTCAGAGCTATCAGCTATAGATAAGTTTTTTTCTTTTTTTTTTAGCATTGCCCTGTGAATTGTCACTGTGCAGAGTAAAGAGTGTCTAAAGAGTAATACCATTTAGATGATACTGGGGAGATGACTATCTTTGTCTCTCTCAATTTCTACATATGCCCATGAGTGAAATAGAATGAGATGCATATCTTTTTTTATGTTTATCTATCATTCAGGCCATGCATAACGGTTAATGAGCTTATAGAAATACTTGTGACTAGTCATTTCGGTTACAGTTACGGTTAAGATATCTCATTATCTTGCTGGTTATTTTGTTATATATCGTATTATTCTATGATTTGATTCTGTTTAACTTAAGATGGATATTTTGTTATATATACTAAATATCTGCTTGGAGATATTCTGATTCTATTCTACATTTTACAAACAAAATGTTTACAAAAAGTAAAATGCAAAGGACAATAAAAAAGTTTTAAAGTTTAAATGAAACCCAAAAAGAAATACGTCAAGTCTTGTCTTCTGTCTATATAAGAGATTATAAAAGAACATATTGTGTAAATAGTTAAAATTCTTAACTGTATTTCCTTTTCATAGTATTTATATTTATTTCAGTAAGACAAAGGGTTAGACACCAAAAGTTTAGTAAGTCCTTTCACTTACTGTTAAAGCACATATTGTGTGAGTAACCGAAACTAGTTATATAGTTATATCAATTGCATTACGTAACAGTGGTTTAAATTTATACTTATTTCTGTGTTGTAAAAACAAAAGTAATTGATAACAAAAATTGCTTTGTCGGTAGTATTAAAAGAGTTAAGGCCTATCGTTTATTGCCCCCTGATTAACCGAAACAGACAGCTTTATTTGGGCTTTACAATAATGAAAGGTGTTTACTTGTATCAATTGATTAAGGATACTTTTCATTGTTAAATTGTTAAATTGCATTTACTTCTTTTCGATAAGGTAGAACTTAAAGTTGAATACTTTAAATTACGTTACGTTTGTTTGCTATGTCTGCCTTTAACTGCCAAAATCAACAGAGATAAACGTGTTAAAGAGTACCGGCACGCCGTCTTGAAGAATCGAGGCAAGAAGAAGAAATGGCATTTTCTAACTTTAATAATTTAATAAATAAATAAATCTCATTATCACATGTTGCTCGTGTATTCAATTATAATAATAGTAAAGGCAAAAGAAAACAAAAGAGAGAGAGAGAGAGGAGAGAGAACACGAAAAGACAGATCTACCATAGCATAACCAGCCCCCCCAGGGCAAAAAAATGGCACACTTCATTTGTGAATTACTCACATCTTGTCATCAAAAACAAAAAGAGAAAAAAGTTGAATCATTTGCGGTAGCAAAATGTGTGTTTTTTTTCTGCTGATGTTTGTCAAGAAGTTGTTATTATTATTACTATTATTATTATTATTGTTATTGTTGGAGCTTGTCAAATTTGAAACTCTTTAGCTAAATAGTTATTCAACACGATAACAATTTAATGTCATTTTCGATTTTCCGTAAAATGTGCAATTTTTTTTTTTTTATTTCTTTCCTCAAGCCAATGCAATGGAGAGGGTTTTCGCTCTAGCTTTTTTATTGCCAACTATTGACAAACAGTCAACGTTGGCATACAACAAATGGCCAATGGCTAATGCGGCGGCGGCAGCTTTTGACTGTTAACTATCCAATGGATATATTTGTATATAGGCAACTTTTTTATTGTTGCTGTTGTTCAACATATCTCGCTGATGGCGGCTCAAATATTTTATAGTTATAGTATATATGTAATTACATAGATATATGGCGAATTTTATGCATATTGTAACTACTCATGCATGCTGATCCAAGGTCACAAAAATGTTAACCAAATTGCTGTCATAAACGTTTGTAATTTGTCTGTTGTCTATTAGAAAGCATTCAGTTGTAAAAATCGAAAAAAACGACTATATAAGTTCAACTATTTATAATAGATAGATCAGGGAATATATAAAGACGAGTAAAAGTGACACTAAATGACACGTGACATGACTGATTGCAGTTCTTTGCTTTAACGGGTTTTTATTTCTCTACAATGATCATGGAAAGGGGGACTTTTACTATTGCAAATGATTCACTCAAATGTAAAAATAAGGGAATAACAAATTAAATATATGGATAAAATTTGTGTTTTCTTTTTTAAACTCTTCTTTAATTATTTAAAAAAATTTAAGAAAACTGCAATATTTATTTTTATCTTCTAAACAAATGGCATTTGTAAACCCAACCAAAATCGGTTAAGTTGCATCAAAGGTAAAGGCATAGAGACAAGTCAAGTCGTTTGGCTTATTTCTAAACAAATTAAATATTGATTGTTAAAACTACATTTCTTTTACTTTAATCTAATAAAGCTTTCTCTTAAATATATATACACAATGAAATTTTCAACTATTATAGACAAAATTTATTAACATAAATAAATTAATATTCCACCTACAATTGTTTTATCTCAAATATCTTAAAGTTACTGAACTAAAGACTAAAAGATAAGCATTTTTCTTGTTGTGTTTTTCCATCTCCTCGTTTCCTCTTTTTTTTTTTTATTGCTCATTTCGCATTTCTGCACACTCGATTGCTTTCACATTCACACAAGCTGGCGCACACTGCGTATGAGTAACAAACGTGTACTAGCAGAGTGATTATAAAATGGAGAGAGAAAAAAAAAAGACTAAGCGAAAATCTAATTGCTATTTTCATGCGAGTGACTTTAATTATAGCTAATTTTTATGACTTGTATGCAATGTTTGTTTTCTTTTTTTATGGTTTGCGTGGGGAAAACATTAAAGACCACGCGTCGTATAAGCAATAAATTCACGCGGTATTTTAATACACACAACTTTCTATACATTTGCTGGTAAATGCATCCAAGACAAGACAAGTAAAGTGAAGTGAAGTAAAGTCATGGCAAGGCAAAGCATCACCGGAAGGTAGGGAAGGGTAGGGTAGGATAGAGTATGAAACCCGCTCTTTCTCCTATCACATTTGCAATTTAATATACACACACACACACACAGATAGTCAAGTGAAAGAAGAAGCAGCAGAAAAGCTGTTAGCTACTTGAGTAAGATTTTCAATTTACTCGCCGCTCCTGCCATACTTTATTTATATATTACTTGGCATACCCTATAATCTATTCTATGGGCATTTCAAAATCAGTATCAGATGATATACATTATATGACAGGCAGCCACAAAAAAGGGTAATCAAATCTCAAGTATGCAGGCACTTGCTAGTCGTTAGATTAACGCTTAAGATTTAGATTAAGTGTGTTAGTGATTTCAAGTTTTTGTTTTCTGCTAAATGAAGAGTTTTATTTTCTGCTAAATAAAGCAAAAATAGTTTTGTGTGTTAAACGTGAAATAAATAGAAAAATAGTCCATTCGATTGGAATAGTTAGCTAAGCAAATTCTTTTTCTATCTATTTTATACTGAAGCGATTGCGATAATTTACCATTTTTTCGACTGGCTAAGTAGTGTATTAACTTGGGAATGAGGAGTAAATAGTCCATGGCTCAACAACAAATTTAAGTTCTGGTACTTTTTTACTTTTAAAATTTAAGTTTTGCTACTATTAAGTATTAAAAAGCTAAAATGGTATTGTCAATTTGATCCTTTTTTTTTACCATTTTATGATACAAACTATCAACTCGTTAACAACCGAAGAATATTCAGGAAGGATGGTGTAAGACATCCTACCGGAAGAATAGGAACAAGTTTTGGTTTAAGTAAAAGGTGATTTACAAGTGAAAGGGTAAAAGTCAGATGCTAATTATATTGGATTAAAATATTAAAATTTTTATTTAAATGACTTAAAAGTCTTGCAGTCTGTTTTTTGTATATTTAAATGTAATAATATAAATATATTGGACGTCAAGAAAGAAAAGGTAAGGAACCCTAAATATCTATTCGATTTGTTCATAAAAAAACTAACTAATTCAGATTCTATATTATTTTTATATTAAATATCTTCTTAAACTAAACCAAATTTCCAACGTTAAACAGGGAAAAACTTTCTTATTATTATTCCTGTTACTCCAAAAGCGACTATTTACACATCGGAATCCAATTTTCTTAATAAAGGGTATACTTAAATTCTATGCCAAATATTAAGCTACGCCTTTTTAACAATTTTGTTCTATTCTCTCACGCTGTGTAGTAGTTAGATGAAGAAATATTGAAATTGTATGCGCGCGTTGAGGAAGGCGTCGCCTTGCCGGTTTGCTAGTTCTTATCATAAATCTTTTTGTCGTAAACTTATTTCCTTGAAAAGCATTTCCCCGCCCTGCTCACCAGCATAGCAAAACGATGAAAAAAAGTAGCGAGAAAGAACAAAAAACCAAGTTGAAAATTAAAAAAGAAAAGACAACTTTACAATAAAATCTTATATTGTATGACAAGTTAGAAAATTTGCAAAATCATATTATAATATAAAACCAGAAACCGGCCACCGGCAACCACTTCAAAGCACTTTTTTTTATCAAAGAATTTAATTTCTATTTTGTTAAGAGCTTCAAGTAAAGGATGTCATCTCACCATCTCTTTTCCTTTCTTCTTTTTTTTTGTGTCTCTCTATTTATCAATTACATGCCGCGGCTTTTGGAGCTACGTGAGCCGCTAGGCAAATATTTATCTTGGCTAATTTAATAACTGAAACTGGGCCAGGTGGAGTGGGCTGCAATTTCTTTTGGTCTAAAAATATACATATATACCTACAATATATAGGTATACATACATATACCTGTGCCGATATATAGTATAGAACAGAGGCAAACAGCGCTATTTCTCGTCTCGTTCCTCATGTGGCTTCTGCTCTCTGTTTGAGTTATCATTATGACATGCTCGAAAATTACCAATGACAAACGTGCTTTGACTGACAAAACGCAATTTGAAGAAGGTCAAACATTCTGGAGATATTTTTGTGGGCGTGGCTTTTGCGCGCTGATTGTGCTTGTCGCATTGATGGCCATGTTGAGTGTATATAGCCGGGATACTGAAAGACATGTCTAACATGCGGCTGCCATTGCTTATCCTGCTATTGCTGCTACTCCAGCATGTCTAAGCGGGCAAAATTAGTTTGTTTGTTTGCCAATCGAACTGGTCAAGTAGGGTGGGGGAGGGGGAATGATATGCAGAAAGCAGAATGAATGCTTGCCAAGAATTTAAATGGCACATTTAAGATTTTGCTTAAATCATCAAGGAAACAAAACAAACAAAAAAAAAAACGACTCGCACAAATAATGCGTCATATTGCGTATACGCAATGGTGAGCAACTCTCATAGTGCAATGACTGGCAGCGGTTAATGTAACATATTATTTGGATAAAATATATAAACAAAGTTTATTTAAAATTACTTTTCAACTGACTTTCATACCTGAACAAAAGGAATAATAAAATAAGTTTTATTATTTCTTGATGTAACTTTTATAAATCAAAAATATATTTAACTGATTGTGAACCAGCTCAAACATCAACCAAATACTTCTAGAAAGACCGCAAAATCCCACAACTTGTTAAATATAAATATTTATATTACAAAACAGAGCACCAAAGATACCGTTAAAGTAACAGTTTTTACTCTTTTTGATGCAAAGTGCCTCCAGGGAGGCATATTGTAGGGCAGACAAAAGAGAAGAGAGAAAAAAATGAAGACAAAAATTCAAATTCGAAACAGTAAAGTAAGAGAACTCTGAGACCAAAATGAGGCCAAATTCAAATAGCAATCCTTTAAATATATTCAAATGAAAAGCCAGTTCAATATGCAACCTTGATTTAAATACATATTCAGATTTCAAATAGTACAAAATTCAAATGATTTGCCTTTATTTAAAACATGTGTATATAGTATTTTATTCTATTCAGTTATCGGGCTATTGTAAAATGAGAGTGTTTGACCCAGTTACATTTACTTGCTCAATCAATTTTCTTTATTTTCCCCTTAAAAAGTTTATCATTTGGCATTATCAGTTTCAGAAGCCACTTCAATTTCAAGTATTTTTTGCTGTTTGCCGCTTCCGCCACGAACCATTGTTACCCCTTGATATCGGTGGAAAATCTTGATGGTTAGCAAATATTTATACAATTTATTTGCCATTTAACAATTGCACATTGATAGATATTAAATTATCTATATCTCTGTCTATAATTTTTGATAAAGCCAGAGCCGAATCATTAATTAAATAAATTGACAAATACAAAATCGTACGGCAGGGCACGTAGCAATAAATGTATATACGTGTATATCTATTTATTTTCGGGTGGGTATGTTTAATTTTTATGAATGGAATCTATTACCAACTGTGGAGAGAATTTAGCTGATGGTCGTTTCCTGTGTGCGGGTTGAACAATTAATTAGCCAAGCTAATAGTTAAGTCAAGAGACAAGGGCAAAAAAATTGTATTCTTTTGCTATTTTTAGTGTGTGGAAATTTACCAAAGAAAGCGTTTACGGGGGAACAAAGGAAACTCATGGCTTTTGTTTCCAAGCTAAAATTAGACAAAATAATAAAACACCAACCAAAAACAAACTGACCACAAGGTAGCTGCACTTTCTTGACGTCAAAAGCGCCCTTAAGGGTCCCAGTTCTAATTAAGACGAAATAGTTTCATGTTATTTTTCCGCCCACTTTTGCCACAAGGCTTAAGCAGGTAAGAAAAAGTGTTGCATACTTTGCCGGGCCAGGTGCAGGAATACGCAAAGTGTGGGATGCTGCACCTGAAGTCCACCTGAATCCACTTGACATGGTAAACATTTTTAACATTGGCTGCCAGCAATCTTTAAGGGTTTAAGCCAAAACAAAAAGAAAAACAAAGGCTAGCAACAGCAGCTGCTACTGCTGCTGTCCGTTCATTACATTTCAACCAACCCAAGCATAAAAATCAACAAAACAGTCAATGAACCTCTCTCACGCGTCAATGAGAAGACACACAGATAGACAGAGGACGACAGAGACAACAAAATAAGGTACTTTAACTACGACTTTGAAGTACCCTGTAAAAGATAAACATTTAAGTGGTTATTATTCTAAAGCAAGAGCTTCTTCTTGTTATCAAAACGGTTTAAATTGATTTCATTTTTTGTGAAAGTGAAAACAAAGAAATAAAGTTAACAGGTTTTCGAGTCATTTTTATCTTTATATCGCCATAAAGCCAGTAGTTTTGGAAGGTTTTTATATAGCTTTATGGCAGGTGCTTTGGATATGATTAATTTGTCTTTTTCTATACTATATTTCTCTGCACGCGTCTACCTCTTCAGCTTATCTCTGTTTTGGGAAAAGGTTCAACAGAGGAGTTATCTATGAGTTAATCGACCAGCTAACGTGTGGGGTAATGATATTTGACTACTTATCTTAAGTGATCTGTTATAGTATTGAAGTTCTTAGTACAATCTTAGAGGTTAAAGGCTTTATTTAGATCTTTAGTCTAACATCAGTTAACTTCAGGTCAATCTATCATTTAATATAATTTTAAAAATTTAACAAAGAAAGTTTTTTTACCACACAGAATAAAAATGAATGGGAGGAAAGTAACTGATTTGCCTTTGCAAAGGTTTAAAAGGATTTTTGATAATCAAATTAAGAATATTAAAAAAGAACATTTGAAATTTCTGTTACTGAATTAATAAAATATATAAAATATGTTAAATTGTTAATATCATTTCAATACTTTCCACTTCTAAAACAAATTGTTACCCAGTTTCTTTCAAACAAGTCAGCAGATCATTTCATATTATCTATACTTTCCCTTGATGTTGAAGGACTCTGACTTTTTGTCTATTACTCCCGTTTTATTATACAACCGTTTAAAGGGTATAAAAGAAAACGGCAACAAAATGTTAAATTGCCGCACAAAGAGTGAAAGAGTGGAAAAACTTGATGCTCTTGTTGTTGTTGTTGCTATTGTTAATGATTATCGTATTATTTATACAGTGTTGTTGTTTCATTTTCCAAATACTCATTCATTCATTCATTCACTCACTCATTCATTCACTGATTGAGAGAGTGCTGCGACCTCTTGGACAATAACAAGAAAATAATATGTACATATATATAAGTTGCAGTTTTGCTATTGTTTTTTCTCTCTCTCTCTCTCTCTGTCTTTCTTTCTTTCTCCCTGTATCATCGTTGTTTTTCTTCACTTTTAATTGCCAGGCTACGAAAACTAAGCAGCAACAGCAACAACAACTTGTGGATCCGACTTCAGTGGCAATTTTCTATGAAATTCCCAGTTGCCGTCGTCGTTGCCGCCTCCATGCCACAAAAGCCTGACGCCTGCCTGTGAGGAGACATCAAGAGTGGCAACTTTTCTTTGCAATTGCATTTTGCCTTACAGGGGAGTGTATGTGTGTGTGTGTGCTTGGCTGGGTGCAGTTCAATTAATCGGTTGATTGCACACACACACACACACTTATAAAGAGAGTGAGCAATCGGCTGAGTGACTGACTGACTGACTGACTAACTGATGGGCACTCCCCTTAGCACCCACTTTCCCCCTTGTTTCTCTTAATAAACATGTCAAATTAATGGCTGATTCTTAAAGAACGAAAGTTATGATCAGATTTCAATTTCCATTATAAAATACAACAATTTCCTTTCACATAATTAACAAACATCAATCATCCACAATGACATATTTAAATAAATTAATGTCATGGCTTTGCAACAGTAAAAGCATCAAAGAAATATATAAAATATATATATAGAGAGAGAAAAAAATATGCATATAATTATGTTTTTTTCGGCCAATTAAAGAAAAATAATTTTATGAATTTTATATCGTGTGACTTTATAAATATTTAATATTGAACAATGCACAAACATACATACATACGTACATATGCATGCATAAATTATATATATGTATGTACATAAAATGTCAAATGAAACAAGATAACAAAATCAATAAGTTGATTCCCTCTGCATAATTAGCGAAATCGAAAAAGATAAAAACGTATATTATACCATTTTAATGACTTAAATTAAAATGCATTCCGTTTAAGCACTTTAGTCAGTTACTAAAATGCAATTTAAGTGACAGTTTCATTTTGTAAAAGAACTTTATTGTAAACTTGGTTTAAGCTTATAGGACAAGTTGGTGGTCAATTTGAGTTATTTGGTTTTTCGTTTAACTAGAACAAGTAAAAAAAAGTTCTGAGAAGCCAAAAAATGTTTGAGTAAATCGTAAAACAAATTGTTTGAATATTGATTCTGGGATGTTTAGCATTAGAGAGAGTAAATTCTGTTTCAAAACTGTAATAAGATCCAGCTTTATAAACAGAATCAGTAAAGTAAAGTCAATTGATTTAAAAAATGTAAAGTCAATTGAATGTAAATGTAAATTGATTCATGAAAATGTATTCCCCAAGGGAAAGTTTATGTTCTTAGTATCAGATTTTAAAACTTTATGAACTTTAAAAAAAAAACAAATCGATAGCTTAAACACGTTAGAAAATTGTAAATAATTTTCATGTTAAATTATTAAATTTCATTAGAATAAGTTTCCTTCAGCACACACTTAGACAGTTTCAAAATCCTTTAAAGAATTCTCCGACCTGAGCTTTCACACAAATCACACAAATTTCGCAATAAATTTTCTTTGCATTTCCTTGACCAGCAATGACTTTGAACTCGAGACTACATTTTCTTCTGTTTTCCATTTTGTTGGGCAACTAGATACCTTGATTGCTGGCCATGGGGCGTGCAATCAACTGAAGCAAAACCGCAAAATATCAAAATCTATCAACAGAAATGCGAAATGTGAAGAAATTGTTAAGGTTGCAACCCAAAAAGAACATTCACTTCTGTCAACAGAAATCTGTCACAAAAAAAAAAAGAAAGAAATCAACTTACAAATACATACATACAAACATATGTATGAGTGTGTATTTCAATAACAGGCAAAGCCACTTGGCAAATGTGGCAAACATTTGTCATCCATCAGTTTCAGTTCTTCAACATTAGACAAGCATTCGGGCGCAATTAAAGGTAGTTGCGCCTCTGGGCTGATCAAAAAGTATATATAGTATACAAGATATTACTCATGTGTATAGTGGAAATTTCTTGTTGCTGCTGTCAAATGACAAAAATTTTGTTTTTGCTAAACTAATGAATGAACTGGATATGCATAAGTGTGACTGATGGCATATATACATAGGTTTATTTGTGTACTAAAAAGTTTGCTATGAGTTGTTACCATGGCTACGAAAAAATATCTGTTAAAGTTGACTTAATGACGTGCAACTTAGGCAAATATAATGAAATTTCAAGATTGAAGATACTTTGAAACCTAAGCCAACATATTGGAAAGCAAGAAACTACAGATACAAATGTATCTTTTGACGTCAACGTTTTTTGGCAGCGAAATGAAATTAACAATTAGCGGTATGTAAAAATTCTCGCATATCATCATACAGAGTAACACTTTTTTTTTTGCCAATATGTGTGAAAATCTAATCAAGTCACTCACAGACACACACACACAAAGTTGTTATAAAATGCAGAAATATTAATTGAAAAACTTTTTAGCTACTGTTTTTTTTTTTTTTTTATTCTTTTATTTGATTTTATTTATTTTGTCAAAATTTCCATGACTCCGTTTTTTTTTTTGTTTTTTGTTCTTTGCAGTCCTTTTGTTTATTTTATCTCTGTTAAGTAATTAAATTTCATAAATGGAAATTTTTCATCCAAAACAAAAGTGACACACACACACACACAGAAATATCTGTGAAGAAAATATTTGCCAAGATTTTGAACATTTGCCAGCTGGCAAATATTGCCAACGATTAGCAAAAACGAGTGGGTAAGGTAAGTTCTTGGCCATTTTGTTGATAAGGTTAGCAACATACACACATACATATCATAATGTACATATGTATATACATATTTGCGCAGTTAAAGGGTATTCGTAATCAACTAGAAGATATGAATGAAAAAAGTGCTATAAATTTATTGGGGATTTTCCAACAATTGTTTGAATTATTGCTAAGATAACATGATATACATACAGAAATCTATGCACAGTCATCATGTTAATTCTTAGCTAAAATTTTTAATGGCTTTTCCGATTATAAAATTAAAATTGAATAAACATACGCAACGACTCATCAATTTCTTTAATTCTGAAAACTTATCTCAAATGTTAACCAAAAAGTTCTTCTTCCTTTCTTTTCAGTGTATTTATCTTTAGCCTTATCATTCAATCATTTGCAGCTTGTTTGCGCTTCAACTTCAAAGAGTGCCTTGGCCAGACTACATTTCCAACTCCAACACCGATTTTAAATTGGCAACTGCCAACTGGCAAGTTCCATCTTTTTTGCTCTTTTTCTTCTTGGTTGCAGACAAAAAGTACAGCTAAAATATACAACCCAAAACGAAAATCGTTTCAAATTTCAATTTCCAAGAAAACGTAACGTTCATTCGTTGAGTTGCGTTTGCTCCATACCCTGTACTTAAACTATGTAAGGTGGGTATATTAGAGATTATGTAATATATTACAGGGTGCAGATGAAGTATCTCTAGCTATGAAAACTAAAGTCATAAAAAGTAAATATATAAAAATATAATACATAACAATTGAAATTGCTCAAATTAACCGAAAAAAGTTGTAAGATTCAAGAGGATAATGTCAGTTTTCCAGTTATTTTTCAAAGAAAGGGATTTCAATTTTTAAATATAAATATTGAAAGCCTAAATGAAGCTGGTTAAAGCAAATAAGGAAGATCGTTTCAAAATCTTTTTTTATGTGTTCCTTTTCAGATATCCCTTCAAAAACTAATTTGTTTTAGATTTTTAATAGATTTTTGTATTTCTGACTGATCATTATATACATAGATAAAACCATCTTAGGATAGACATTTCCAGAGCCAAAACTTTATCTTGTAGAACAAACTAGTCGAGAAAATTTCCAAATGTAAAAGAAAATTTGTCTCACAGGGTATCCTTAAGTCGTATCTTTTCCTTTAAAGTTATTACATTTTGATATTGTTCATTTCTGTTTTTTTTTTTATGTGCAATGTCGTGCAATATTTTGATTATTGTATACATTTCTGTTTGGACCGCCCAGGGCTGAAAAGCGCAGACAGTGAAGGCATCATCTTACAATTTATACTGTACGCAACTCGAATGAGATATGGCCCAGGCGATGAGTGTTTGGCTCCTTTTATTCAAAAAAAAAAAAAAAAATGAAATTAATATACAAAATAAACATTCAATTCATGTTTATTTTTACAAAAAAAAGGGACGCTTGCGAAAACGAAACGAAAATTCAGACAAAAAAAAATAAGAGAGAACAATGAAAAATGGCAGGAAAAATGATTTATGAACTGAACATTTCTCTTGCATTGTTGTTTAAAGAGTTAAAAAAAAAAAAAACTTTTTTTTTAGTTACAATCTTGCCAAAAACTTAATGTGCTGATCAACTGTTATCTCCATATAGATAGCTATATATATTTCTGTTTTTGCTTACGAGTAGGGGAAAAAAAAACAACAAACAAAGCAATTACAAGTGCAAACTGAAAAGTAAAATTTTTCCAGTCACAAAAATTCCCCTTAGAAAAATCTAATATAAATTACTCATATACATAAATAAACAAAATATCATATAGATATATGTACATATGTATATACACTCGCAAAAAAGAAAAAAAATAGTGATTAGATTTATGATGATCTCTAAAAAACTGTATAAGCTTATGTTAATTGAAATGACTTTTTAAAACAAAGATTTAGAAATTGTTTATTTTTTTATATAAACTCAACTCTATATCATGTTGTGACTTTCTTGGATTCACCTAAGTTATAGTTGTAATGAAGATGCGTATTTTTCTTCGAGTGTATGTTTATATTTTGAACGTAAGGCTATTTGTTTAGATTTCGGTTCATGGTAATACGCGATCGCTGATTCGCAATAACAATTTCTCATATTATTTATTTATATAGATAATTTTCTTGAATAATGGGGATTCAATGACACAAAATTCTCCTGTAAAAAAGTTTCCATATACGAAAATAAATAAATATATTTATGACATTTGAGACATATATTTTACCCCCCTCCGCCCGAGATAAATATTGTCACAGACATTACGTAGCGTCTGCGTGTATTCAAATGATCAACAGAAAATTAACACTTGATTAACACTGGCAAACTCGTGGGAGAGTGGTAAAGAAGTAAGTAAGTAGAATTAGTAAGCCCTAATCGGAAAAAAGGTATTTCAAGAAAAAAATTTAAATATTTTTTTTAAATAAAACAGAACAGATGATTGTTAAATGGGGGCAAACGGATAAATAGAAATATGGTTTTGGTTAGATATTTGTTAATTATTTGTATTAAAGTGAACGCAAGTTACTCATTATCAGACATTTAACTATGCTAAATGTATATATAATAGAATCACGATATATAATAAATCTCTCACTCAAGTGAAACGAAGTCACACAACAATCCATAGATCGGCTAAATATAAGAAGAAGAATTGAAGAAGTAATTCTCAATTTCTATAGTCATTGAAAAAGTTGCTTAATAAGTTTTTCGTTTGAAACTTTCTTCAAAAGATTAAAGAAAGTTGTCCAAACAGTCTCAAATCCAAGAAATATGTAACTACGCTTAATCGAGACTTTCAGTTACGAAAATTCGAATTAGAAATGTGAAATTCGATGCAGTTTTCGATCTAAAAGCTACATATGAATGTACTTACTGACATTCGTTTTTGTTCGAGTTAGAAAAAATTCGAGTTGGAGGAGTTCTACTTACATATGGAGGGAAGTTCGACTTACATAAGGAGGTAAGTTCGGCTTACATATGGAGGGAAGTTCGAATGTATATGAAAAATAAAATTTACGGTATGGCATAACTTTCGAGTAAATGAATTGAAAACATTAAAATAATCGGCCAAAGGCTTACTAAGTTTGACCTTTCCTTTAGTTTAGTTAGTTATTGATAGCTTAAAGTTTTAGTAATCATAATTTATAGACTAAAGTGACAAAGAGTCATTTTCTGTTCTATTATATCATATTTAAGTATCCCCGAAGTAATTTTAAGTCCCCTTTTAGTAATTTAAACTTTGGATTATACAGGTTTTAGATTTTATAGCCTCCGTTTGTTACATTTTCAATGCTACTACTAACTCCCCCTAGTTCTCATTATAGTTATTTTATTTGATTTTCCAAATGAAGGGGTTTCACTTTACAAAACAAAATTGAAACTTAACTACTATTACTACTTTTCTATATAGTGATGTGTACTTATAAAAATTTCATGATACTCAAATGGCTGATATTATTACTATTATTAGGTCTTAGGGCATCCAACTATAATTGCCATTACCCCCTTTGGGTAATTAAAACAAGCACAACAACAACAAATAAAGTGCAATCGCCTAGAACAACAACAAATCGTTTAAGTAGGCGCCAGGTCGCGCGTCGCTGGGCAAACCTCACCTCAGGCTCTCTCCCTCGCTCTCTCTCTCTCTCTCTTTGTCTCTCCATTGTATTTGGAATCAATTTTAATTCTATATACTTATAGAGCGTTGGAAAATTTTCCACAAGCTTGAAGCACGCGAGCACGAAGTTAACTTAATCTAAACAAGCGAAACACGAATACACCACTAACAACAACATCAACAACAATAATAAAGAATAAAACACAAAAAGGGAAAAACATAAATAAATAACACAAACAGAACAGAAGTGAGCTGAAAGATGCAGAAAATGCCCAAGTTGAATGACGATAATGAATTTGTATGGGTCACATACCAACACATAAATATGTACATACATACATATGTACATATGTATGTATGTGTGTCTGCTAAATCGGTAAAAGGTTAAATCGGGGCACCGTCCTTAGAATACCCTCCAGTAAAGAAATTATAACATCTTTTGTAAACAATCAACAAAATAGTGGCTTAAAGGAGTCATCGTATAGAAAAGTAATTAAGAATGAAGAATTATGACCATAATATCGGTTCACTTGTTGCTGACCTATTCTAACCTTACAATAAATAATGTGAAATAAAACTATTACATTAAAAGCAATTGATTTAGCCTTAACTACTCTTTCACTCTACAACTACAGGGTACAGAAAATAGATATAAATTAATGAAACAGCAAAACCCAAAAAACAAAAAAAAAATTAGAATATATTGCCAAAGTATATATTATTAATGCATATTAATTAACCATTTTCGATGCTACACAAAATCAAGATGTCTATGTGTGCGTCAAATTAAGTGAGAGAGAGAGAGAGAGAGAGACTAAGACAGCAAGTGTTGGAGTGGGAGACAATATGTGAGAATTGGACAAATTGAGTTGATAAGCGGGGGCGACTATAAGCTGCGCGCGTCGCTTTTTGCGGCGAATTGGCAAAAAGAGAAGCAGAGCAAAAAAAGAAACCACAAATTAATAGATAGAGCGTAAAGGAGAGAGAGCGAGAGCAAGAGAGCGAGACATATGATGACGACAACAGAGGGCGTACGTCCGCTTACTTCCTCCCCCCACCAAGACAGTATGTGCGGGCGGCTCTGCGACGTCGCGACGTGTGGGCAGCAGACCGTTTCCTTCTGATCGAGCGATTTTACATTTTAATGTCTCATTTGGCACACATTTTTCATTCGAATTCGATTTATGACGCAAACGACTAGCTCTTGGTGTGTGTGTGTGTGTACAATTGGGGTCACCTTACCTCTTTTTCCTCACCCACAATATTGCTTCATTCAACTTTTTTTTCGTTTTTTTTTGCGACTTTTCCAACAGAGGAATGCCATCTAAGTGACTCACAGACAAAAATTTTTTGTCCCCGACCCCATCACACGGATTTCCCAGACTTCTTGATTGCAATTTAACCAATTTTATTAATGGTTAAACAATGAAAATGCTGTCTGACTCACATTAATTAATAGACGAGACTATGTATATTATATATACATATGTACATACATATATAATACAAATGTATTTATTAATGTTTCTCGCATAGCCTTCTGGCATCATACTGTGAATGAGCTATTCATTGCTATATGCATATATAGCTGAAAGTCGGCCAATATTTTATACATTTTATGAATAACGAATAAAGAAGATTCCCATTGTGTAAGATAAAAGAATAAGAAAAAATTCCAGATATAGCATCATAAGATTTTATCACATGATGAACATAAACTTAAAAAACAAACATTTAAATTAAATTATAAAAACATTTCAAAGTCTAATTTAAAAACAAATAGACAAAAATGCTAGATCATCTACAAAATACTGATTTTGAGTGAAAAATGTAAGAATACAAACAACAAGAAAAAGCAACAAGGATTCACACTAAGGAAGCATATAGGAAAAGATCTGTTATATGACAAAGTAGATATATTGTATGGTACACATGTATGATGGGCAAAAAATTACTTTTTTTTTAAAAAGAAGAATCATGTGATGCGAATTTTCTTTACATTTCCTCAATATTTTTTTAATACTTCTTAAGACAGTTTTAATATGAAAATGTATGTCAGTCATAACCATATTTAATAAACTTATTTGATATTTGGAATAATTAAAGTAAGACAAAAGCGATCTAATAACCAGACTTAAACCTTTCAACAAGTAATGAACAGACTAATTTGCTCTATTTTCCTTAAGCTTTAGTGATACTTAAAAAAAAAACTAATTCTTGGTATAATTATTGTAAGTTAACTTTAGGAATCAAATATAAATAGTAATATCTTTATCTTAAAATAGTATATAAGGTAGTTTTAGGTTTGATAATGAATATTGTTGAATTGCCTGAAAAATAACTCTGTTCTACATTTTAAACCCAATAAACTTTTGCATTCAATAATCATTTGCCATTCTATCTATCATCTTGAATATCTATTTTCAAAATCCCATCACGATATACATATGTAATTCCAAAAATAGAAATTCTGCATTTATCTAAAATTTGCCTCCGCATTCCAATTGGATATATCGTTTCTATTCTCAGTTTTGTAAATTTTCGTAAATGTATACAAAGAGTTTGTTGTTTCAATGGGTTTCAGTTTATTTTGGTTAATTGATGCATATCTCAAGTTGCAGTTAATATAAGATGGCATAAATTTGATTTCAATATTAAGATTATTACACACTTTATCGAAATACTTATTCAGAGATACGTATTTGATTCTTATATAAATTTGATGAAAACAAACAACAAAAAAATGTTCTTTAACAGGTCGATTGGAATATTTATGTAATTTATTTAAAAATGCAATTTGCAGTTGTGTTTCTGTGTTTCCTTTTTTTTTTTTGTGATTTTGGCACATGATATAAACGAGTTTGGCAAGCAACAAATAATTTCTCTCTGTCTCTCTCTCTCTCTCTCTCTCTCACGCTGTCTCGCTCTCTTCTCACTTTGCCTTTGCCGCTCTCTTTTGGGCCATAAACAAGATGCAAATTAAATAAATCAACATATAGAAGAATATATGTATATACTATATACGCTATACACATATGTAAAAACAACAAATACTACAAATAGAAGAATCAAAACCAACTGCCACGTGCCTTAACAACAGCCACAACAACAACAGCAACCACACCAACAACAGCTGTTTGGTATTCCCCATTAATAAAATAAAATAATATAAAAACAAAAACGAAATTGTTTAACAGATTCGGGAAACAAAACAACCATAACAAAGGTGTCAAACAATAAGCACGCCAACAATTTACGCCAAAGAAGAGCATCAAGAAGTTCAAAGACTTTAATATGATCAAAATATACATATGTATAAAGGGTGGGGAGGGTAGAGGGCGTTAATACGTTGGGGGAGTCACCATAATATACAATTAAATAATTAACATAAAATTTAATAATCATATTTTATGATAGATCTTTGACGTCATATCTTGAATCGCATAAGCAGCAATTTATTACGGCTTTTGTCTTTACTTTGAATTTTGGATAATGTCCAAAAGAACTGTTAACCTACATTAAAGGCCCCCCCCCCCCCTCCCTCCCTCCCGTTTTGCCACCCCATTACAGTAAACTAAACTGAACTGAATCGAACTGAACTGAACCAAAACTGAACGAAACAAAAGACTAAATGTGGGCAGCAGGAAGCCATCAACCTCCAAGCAAACAAGCCAGCTCCCTCCCACCTTCTGCATCTGTTATAATTACCATATATGTATGTAACTTGGCCATGCAATCAACTTGAGATCTCTTTTGCAATATACTTATATGTACATATACATACTTAAACGATATATATTATGCACAATTGCACTTATACGGTCTGGCCTGGGTTGAAGTTGCTTAGCAGACGCTCTATGGCCAGTTATTAGACACAACCACACACACACACACACACACTCAAATACTGAGATTCACAGTCAAAATGAGATTTTGCCCTTTCTCGAGAGCCATTTGGACAGCACGGCGACGATTTTGGCTTTATTGAATCATATGTTCGTAGATATGTACGTGCCAGGCCATGGAAAATATAATACAGATACAAATACAAGAAGCTTTTTCTAATTTTCCATTATACAACTACTACATATGGCCTTTATGGTGGCTAAGAAAAGCAACAAAAGTTTTAAAGCAAAAATCATATGCATAACGCTAAAATATTCAACTGAATAACTTAAACAACTTTTTCTACAATTTAAATGGGAATAACTTTTCATCCATAAAGTGGTATTTTTTGTTAGTTGGAATATTTAATAATTTCTGTTAAATTATATTAGATTTCTTTATATATTATTATGTACAATTTAAATTCAAATACTATGCGAATGCAAACATCTTTAAAACATTTGTTTGGATGAAAGAGTTGAATTTACTTGAAATTTTACACAGTAAAAGTATTTGTTTCATTTTCTTTTCAAAACCAAAATTTCATTCGAAATGTTAGTTTTCTTCTCAGTGAGTTTACTATTAACATATGTTCCTGAACACAATTCTTTAGAGAAAGATACAACTAATATTAGCATTTATATTCGAAACATTTGTTTAATAGAATTTTCATTATGGAATTGAAAGGATCAATTGCAATTTCTGGTTTGTTTCATAGCTTTTATCAATGCCAAAGGCCATGAATAAGGAAACAAAATGAATAATTTTGCATTTCGTGAATCTCCATACTTTATTTAATTGTATAAAAATATATACATATACACGAACTTGCAGCACTTTTATGCTATACAAATCCTAAAAAACTAATTTCTAAAAATCAAAATAATTTTAATAAATCTTTAAGACAAAAATCTTTAGACCAATGAAAATTTAGAGAATTTCATATGCAAATGAAATGAGTGAATTGAAAATCTTAACACAATGTTACAATTTATTTCATATTCATATTTTTTATTGACAACTTCCATTTGGCATTTAATATATTCATAATTTCCGTTTAGTACTATTTCATATATTTACAAGAATATGCGTAATTCCATTTGATTACGTTTAAACTCAGCTGCGATAGCCACCAGCAATGACCAATGGCTGCTATTTTGGCCAACTGACGGCATTATTTCACCCATAAACTCTTTCTGACTGATAGCACAGGCCAAGTATGAAAGTAAAGGCAAAGGTGGTCATATTACTAAACAGTTGTTGTAGTCCCAAAAACCAGCTGGCATTCTACATACCAATTGTATTATCAGCATCTAAATAAGCACGAGCACTGATAGTGTCCGTACAAACACACACACACACACACTCACACATACGTATACACGGGATATATTCATACATATATTGGGCTCTTGGGTGCGCCGGTGTGAGTAATGACTAGATTTAGCTGGATAACAATGGTAATTCCTTGTGATAATGACAATCATAAACAACAAGTCGAGTGGGTGAGCGTCCACGTTTGGGACTTGTACTAACTGCAAGTGTGTTTGTGAGTGTGTATGAGTGTATGTGTGTGTGTGTGTGTGTGTGTATGTGGGCCGCAAGTTGATTTGAAATTGGCTTTAGACCAGCTTAAACAGGCTTAAGAAGCAGAATTGCTACATTTTGTTTCACAAAATTCTATAAAATATTAAGCAAGATTTTCTGTTTTATTCTTGTAAGATTTCAAAATTTGTTGAAACTACTAATCAAACTTTAAAACTACTCGAAATTTCTTAAAAATGTCATTCAGAGTTCAGTTTCTCGATCTTACTTAGATAGATCATATCGAATTCTGCATTAACTTCTCAAAAATTGTGATATGTTTGGATAATATTATATATAAAATTGCTTCTAAAAGAAAAGTTATAAATTTCACTCATAAAAATATCAATTATATACAGTCAATACTTTGAATAATTGTCTAAACTTTTATCATTTTCAATTATTATAATTGCTCTTATCTTTTAGAACTAAGCACTAAACTTTCCAAAGACTTATTGCGTTATATATAGAAATTTTTAATTAATTATAATACTAGAAATATTTCACAAATATTATTAAGACTTCATAAGTAAATCCATTAATCATACATATTTGTTTCAGTAATTACTACCAAAACAAAGAGAAGGCAGACCGGAACCAATATGCTAACTCATATATTAGTTAGTCACCTCTACAAAGGAAATGAAGCTGAAAGCTTTAGGTAGGTTATGACTAAAATCCAAATGGATAATTATTATATTAAGATTTAGTCATCTACACCCTCTTGAAATAAATTTGTAATAAAAAACTAAAGAGCAAAGTTGACTGAAAAAAAATGTTTTAAAAATGTTTACTCTGAAAAGAAGTTTTAATTACTCAAATTGTATAACAATTCATAGTTAAATTTTACAGTAATGCCATTTCAATTCATCTTTTATTAAGATGCTGCACACAGACGCCTCCTCTCTATTTGGAAGTTCTATTTTTACTACTTTGACTTTTACTTTAATGCTTTTTAAGTGCAGATTTTAGGAGAAGTTTAGTTTATTGATGACATTGGAAGATTCTGATTTATAAATGTTTGTTTAAATATTATTTCATAACGTTTAAAAACTCGACGACCTAAATATACTCTTTTAACCTATGCGTTCAGGGTATAGAAAACGAAATTTAAAACTGAGTTCAAGTCAACCGCAAAAGCCCACAACAACTGTGTATACACACAAAGATATCTACATATATGTATGTATGTTTGTACATATATGATTGGATGTTTCTACAAATGTATGTATGTGTGTGTGTTGTACATAAAACAATAGCAAACACAAAACAAAATGCGACAAAAATCATTTCCGTTACAACAACAGCAACAACAAGCAGGTCCAAAAGTAAAAGACTTAATGACTAAACTTGTCAGGCACCCATACACCTACACGACCCATACATACTTTTATACGAATGTGTTAGTGCTTGTTTTCTGAGTGCGTGCGTGTGAGTTTGTGTGTTTTGTATGTTTGCTGTTCTCTTGATAAAAGAGCAGCAGCAACAGAAACGGCGGCAGCAGCAGCAACAACACCAACAACAACAAAGTGACAACAAAGCGAATTGAACTCAATGAACGCACCGAGCGACCGCACACCTGTCTGCCACCTATACAACCAACGAGTGAACGGGGGGGTACAATGGCCAACAACAGAGAATGCCATTGTCAAAGAGAGGGGTCAAGAAGAGTGTGTGTGTATGGGTGTGTGTGTGTATGTGGTAGGCTGCCCAGACAGCTTATCGTAAATGCGTTGCGCATTCATTTTTCCCTTTTCCCTGTATCTCTCTCTCTCTCTCTCATCCGATGGTTTGCTCTCGCTCTCTCTTTCTCATTTGGAAAACCTTCGAAAACACAAAACGCGCAATTTCCTTCAATGTTTAATAAAAAATTATGATATGCTCTACTATATCATAAATAACAATAATCATAATTAAATTGTATAACATTTTTTTCTGTTGTGTGTTCTCATTGTTGTTGTTGTTGTTGTTGTTTTTTTTGTCTTTTTGCACGCTTGGACGCTACTTGAAATTCGCCGCAGCGACTTACTAATACACATAATAATATAAACAATGTGTATTTGTATGTGTATTCCTAGGCGTATGTGTAGGCTGTGCTCAGTGGCGGATATACATATAGAATGCTTTCGATCTGAAAGGGGACTTTCGATTTTTATGAAAACGTTTCAAACATTCTGGAGTTACAATTTTCCCGGTAGAAACACAATTAAATATCACAAAAATAATATATTTAAACACTCAGGTATAGCAAAAATATATAAACTTAATAAAAAAAGTTTAACATTATGAAACTACTTTCCATTCATCTTGGTAATCTTAATCTAAAAGATATCTCCAGATTTTAAACTAAATAACTTCTTTGTGCAGATAAATATTGATTCCCATAAAAAAAGCCAATATTGGCAAGATTATTCGCCAGCCTTATTTTGCCTTAACAGAAAGGGTTTAAATTTTTAACATCCAAAAGAGTCCCCCCATTAGATGGGGTCCCTGTTCTACATATGACGAAAAAGGCCATAGCCAACGCGATAAGCAAGAATAACAAGCTGGCAACGCCACATTGAGAACCCAACGGGGGCTGATCAGCTGCGAAGGCAAAGAATCAGCCTCAACTCTCGCTCTTCCTCTCTTTCTGTCTCTTTATGTATTTATCTCATCTTGTGCTGCAACTTTAAATTGCATCTATAGGATTCTATAAATGCTATCTATATACACATACACACACTCATACGTATACATATTTATATAGATAGATACATATGTATATATGCTCACTTTTTTAGATTTATTTGCTTTAATTTTTAGCATCTACTCTAAAAATCTTGTATTATTATAATGATTTCTTTTTTTTTTTACTTTTTGAGGCGTTATGCCTATTATTTGATTTTCGATAATTGTAACACGAGCACTCGGCACTTTTTTATATACATATATACAACTTTTTTCTTTTTTTTTATATCGCGTAAGATATTTTCACACCTTGGCACAGACGCTCACACACAGAAACAACCACGCGTACATATGTGCACGCACACATACAGAGCGAGAGCAGAAGAAGAATTGAGCACGCGACCGTTGATCGCAAAACGTTTCATTGGCTTTTTTGCAGAAGACCTTACGAATGCTCATATATCTTCAAGATACTTTTTGCCATTTCATTTATACTGCACACGCCGCAAAACTCTGCCCGAGTTGTATTATAAAGAAAAATATATATTATTTATTATTTGTATATAGTTTCCAATTGAAATGCAATTTTGTATTATATTTATTTTTTTTTTTTGTTATTTTCTCAACATTTATTTCGATCTCGGGCCGCTTTTGTCGTCGCGTTCGCGTCCATACACATTGAATATCTGAGCGATACTGAAGCCCACAGAACCGAAGAAGAAAAACAAAAACACAAGTAACTCGGCAAAAGTATCTCAACAAAAGCAAAAGCACTCAAACTCATTGTGAGTTGAGTGGCAAAGGCAATGTTTGAGCTTTTATTTCTGTTCTTACTTTTTTGTTCCTGTAGTTTATCGCGAGCGATTAATGAACTTTGGTGAGAGTGGGAGAGCACTGCTCTAGACTCTTCACCCTTTTCCCTCGTGTTCTCTCTCGCTCTTGTTCTCTTTTGGCTTTGTTTATTCGTTTTAGTAATAGTTTTTATTCTCGCATTCCATATGCATTCGTATTCTCATTCACCTATACATACTTATATTCATATTCAACTTGTTGATAGCGCCAGATTTCTTATCAGCTCTTGCCAAACCACAAATGTATGTAAGAATGTATGCTTATACTATATTGTATCTGTATTTGTAATCGTGTATGTGTGTGCGCTCCCTGGGAAATTAGCGATTTATATTGTTTTTGTTGCTTTTAACTTGACCATGGCCCTAATTGATTGCCCTAATGTATAATAGGCAACACAAAAGCTTTTAAAGCAACAAGTGAAATGTTTTAGATGAGCTTTTTTCGATCAAATGTTTTGAATGCAACACGAAAGGGATCAAGAGATCGATGAATGGGTGAATGTCCTTTGAATTTAGCCACTTTATAAATAGTTTAAACTTGCTGAAAAGTAGAATGATAAAGTCGGCCCTGGCTCATCGTTTCGTTATTTAAAACTAAGTGCTAATGCTGATTTATACTAAGCAAAAAATTTAAAATATTTTTCCAGATATTAAAACATCCTAAACAACTGTTTTCCTTCTTATTTCTTGCATCACCACTTACAACTATTTAGTTATAAAAAAAAACATTTGCGAAACATGACTCAAATGCAAAAGCAAAATGCACCGTTAGTTACGGTTTTGTTTTGTTGTCATTTTTAAAGTGATAAACTTTTCGATAAACTTGTGTTAATAACGCAAAGCAAAAAGCTTTTCTTTTGACTTTGCAAAAAGCTGTCTGACAATTTACGATATTGGCTAAAACTTTTGCTCATTGCCAAGTTACCGGTTGTCGAAGATGAAACGAGACAAAAAATGTTGACTCAAAATTGTTTTGATTGTCGAGTGGCGGCAATGCCAAAGCGGAAACGGAAATGACGGCGTGAGTGCAAACGTGACAAAGGGTCTGTCTGTGTGAGTGTGAGCCATATGCCGACAGCAACAACAAGAACAACAACATTGGCTTCCTGACTGTATCGAAAAAAATAAATAAAGTGTTGTCAGAGCGTGTGACAGTCAGTTCTAATACAATTTAATATTGACTCTATTACAGAACGATTTTAGCCTGGCCTTACTGTACTTGCCACGCGACGACAACCATAAATTGTGTAAAGTTCTCTAGCCACTCGGCTGGTTGGTTGGTTGGTTTGTTTGTTTACCCCGCTGTTTGTTTGGCCGTTTGTTTGAAATTAATTAAAAGTTTATGTGATTGTTTTGCCATAGCAAAAGTTTTGGCCTAAACCCCCCTAGACCCCCCGCCACCCAATATCATAGTTTCCGATAGAAAGTCATATAAGTGGTAGATATTATATGTATCATTTGGCTTAATGCTTCATTGTTTTAACTACAAATTGCAAAAATTTACCATAAAATCCATTGAAAGTTTCTACAGAGCCAAGAAAATATATTTCAGTTCAAGAGAAGACATTTATAAAATATTAATGAGTTTTCACTGTCAATTAGAAATGTATTACTCAAAAGGTAGCTATTTCTGTACACTTCAATTGAGTTTAATATTCTCGACCGTTGTAAATTTTGAGATACTTATTCTGTCTGTCTGCACATTAATATTTGATGGCAAACATCTCGCTAATGACTGAAAAAGGCTCAAAAGGCCAAAGGAAAAATAAAAAACAAAGTAACAAATCAGACAAAAGGGCAATCATTTTATACAGTCAGTCGTTCGCTTTGTTTTTGTGAGAAACAATGCCAAAAGATTATGTACACAGGAAAACAGTGTGAAAGGACTTATAATGATAAGACATTGAACTTTGATTTTATTCCTAAATAAAATTTCATACAAATTAATGTATTAGAAGAAGTTTAGTTAACTATTTGCAATCAATACCAACTGTGAGTTGAGTTAAGCTGAGCCAAAAATTATCAAATCGATTTTATTGAGACGAAAATTGAATGTTTTGCGTTTTAAAAGTAGTTTTTTATGATCTTTACATGTAACTCAGTTTATTGATTAAAGTGTCTTCGGGTCGTAATGTTAAAAGCTAAATTTGGTCATAAATCATATCTAGTGAAAGTGATTACTGTTAGGGATTAAAGTTTCAACAATTTTAAGGTTAAGTTTTTTGTAATTCGTACTTTTAAGCTATCTGGGTTAAGATAAATAAGGATCTGAGACAAGTCACAAAACTATCTCTTAGTGTAATACATATATGAGTATAATATACTTGGGTAGCTCATGAGTGAGTGAGCCAAAATGAATGGCTCACTGAACTGAGCCACTGAGCTTGTTCATTCAATATGGCTCAGTTTGGCTCACTAGCTCAGTTTGGCTCACTAGTTCAGTATGGCTGACTAGTTCAGTTTGGCTCACTTGTTCATTTTGGCACACTAGTTCTTATGGTTCGCTCAACTGGCGATCGCAAAGTGAACTTATAAGCTATCTACAAGTGAGCCAGTGAGCCATATGAGTGAGTTGGCTCACTTCGAAAAAAAGAACGAATGAGCCAGTTCACCACAATGAGCTGCTTTTACCCAAGTATAGAGTATAATACATATGAACAGTGAAATCTCACTTGGGCGTACAGGGACCTTCGACAACTTTTCAAGAGAGTTGTCCCTCTAAGAAAGATGTACCTAAATTTATAAAAATATGAAGATCGCCCAGCAATTCTTTACTTAAAGGGAGACCATAGAATAGAGAGATAATTTATAGAAGTTTTCACTGTAAGTGAAACTTGAGTTTGTTTGCATTATTTACATTTCAGTTAAATATCTCAATCAAACGATTGCATTAAAAAGCACATTCCAATTTTCAAATGATAAAGTCATTCTATGCTTTTATATTTTTGTTTTGATTGGTCGTAAGATTGTTTTGGTTTTTTGGTCTTGTTTTTCTTTTAGTTTTTATTTTCTAGTTACTTACCAATTTTGCGACGAGCTCGCCATAAAACGGGTGGTGCTGCACTATTCGGAGATGAAGCCATTTTGTAAGTTCAAATCTGTAAATAAAATAAAAAGCAAAAAAAAAAATCTGATTAAATTCGTTTCGCATGAAATTTGTTTGGAAATAGTTTAAATTGATTTGAAGCAGAAATGAAATTCCAATTAAAAACTATTATTTCAATTTCGTTTTCATGTTCAAAAAAATTGATTTGCTGATTGTTAAAACAATTCTGTGGAAAAACCCAAAGGCGAATATCCGCAAAACTTTTCATGTTGCCTCGCCTTGTGAAATTGCCAAAAAACGAGAAGAAAAAAATATAACTAGCGATAGCAAAAAAGCAAAAAAATTACAAATGCTTGTTGTACATCCGCCAACAAAAAAAAAACCGAATCAACTGAAACCCAAACCAAAGTGTATGAATGTATATGAATGACAGAAAGTTGATTAATGGAACCAGCAGTCAAAGTAACATCATTAGACTATTTATGAATGTCCGTAAGAAATATGCAAAATTAGCATAACGCGAAAAAAAAAATATGTATAACGAAACAAGAGTATAATTTATTGCTTTTCATAAAAGATTTTGTAGTTGGCAAAAATCAAAGCAAAAACAAGAAGAAAAATTTAAAGCCAAAACAAAATTTAAGCAAGGAAAAACTTTAACTCAAATAAACAAAAGAAGGGAATAAACTCAATTATTATTTAATAATTTATATAAGAAATAATTGAGATTACAAAAGAATTAAATTGGAATAATACTCGTAAAGTATGTAGTTCTTGAAATCATTTCTCACTTATGATTCATATGACATACATTCGTCTGACCTAATTACGATTGGTCATATCTTTTTAAAAAGTATTTACTTGATTGAAAGAAATGTATCTAAAGTACAAAGTCAACTTGCTTTTTATTTAAAGAAAGTATGGCACTTGCTCTTTGAATCTTTATTGTACAAATTATATAATTTTGAAATATTTTATTGTGTGGTTCAAATTTTACCCTATCCTATCTAGAAGTTATAGCTAGTCCAAGGATAAGAGGTAATTTGTAATTACCTTTATAAATAACTAGATTTCATTTACTTCTTTTGTTTTTGAAAAATGGAACTACAAACCAAGTTTTTGAAAATGTCGCTTGTCTTTGCGGATTTCAAATAGGATAATCGAATTGTTGAGAAATTTTACATTAGGGATTAGTAATATTATAAATAAACCTACTTACTATTTCTGAAACTAAATAGAAAATAAATAGAAATAAATAAAAATATGTCTAAATATGTGTCACTAATTAAGAAACTTATTCTTTGACGTTATAATATTAAAGCAGAGAAAGATAGTTCCAAAAATTTCTCAAAGTCTGGAAAAATATCTAATTATAACCATTCTTTAAATTATCAGTAAAATTATGTATCAACTAAAACTTAAACTCATATTTAATAATTATTTAAACCCCAATTTGTATTAGCTCTCAAGTAGTTGAGTAATTTCTCCAAGTGTACATTCATTCAGGTTAACAAAACAAAAAACCGTTTAAGCCAATTGTTATCATTAATCTTTTCTAAAATTTGTTATTCAAAATAGCAGATCGAACCATATAGAGCATTATCTTTTAATTTAGTAAACTTCGCCGATTTGTGAATACAAATGAAATTCTCTATGAATGAATCAATTTCTACATATCAAAAGCCAACAATAAATTTCATTGAATTCTAAAGCGAAAAGCTTACGACCGACCATCGATTGAATTATGGTCCATTAGGTTTCAAGTTGTTTCTCTCTCTTTTTCTTTCTTTTTACATTTTAATGGCATTTGTCACGCATTGCTTCCTCTTTTTTCGTTTCGTTTCGCCTTGCCTTGGCTCACATGTTTCTGTTATTGGTCTTATCAGTGTGGAGGGTTTCATCAAGACTCAGTCCTCTTATCAATGGCAATAACAGCGCCACAAACGACAGCGACCTTGACTTTTTATCTCATAATTGCGGCAGTTGTCGTCGCAGTCGTCCACTCAAAAATTGCCGTCAAAGCGAACAATGTCAATGAACCACCAGGAATTATGAAGATATTTTGTTTTGTCTTTTTCTTTTTTTTCAGTAGACAAAATTTCAATTAAAATTTATTGAAACAAAATGTATGTAGTCAAGTGGGCTCACGTGTGGAAGTTGATTTACCCTTGTGAATTTTAGGTGAAATCTATAGGATATAAGGGCCCTTCTTAAGTCCTTTTAATTAAAAAGATTCTTGAATAGAATTTTTAAAGCGGTTGGGTAAAAGTGAAAAATGTTTAGACAACTACAAATTTTTTAATTTTAAACCTGTTGTTTAACAAAAATCTTTAACAACTTCTTCATAATATATTCAAAAAATATTAAAAATTATATGAAAAAACACTTTTATGGTCATATAAAGCAAATTGTTATTAGAAATTCTAAATCTTTAATTTATTTTAATCGGTAAACCATAACAAATTGAAAATGTGATCATTAGTTAATAGCTTCTGATATATAGAATCGATTTTGGTACTGTTTTCTAGTCAACAAATATTTTGAAATTTTTTTTATAAATTTATTATAAACTACTACCAAATTTTGGTAACAAATAAACAAAATGAAATAAAGTAAAAGCTATTCCAACTAGATCAATTTTTATAAACAAATTTTAAAAAAACAAATGAATTTCTATGAAATGTTTAACAAAAAAAAAAAAGTATTTGTACAAGGTAAATTTTGTTAGAATACAAAAACTTTTTTTTTTAATTTTTTTAAATTGCATGAAAAATGTTGGTATCAAAAAATTGAAAATTTAACAAAAAGTTAATCCTATTAGAAAAATGGATCTGAAATGGAACAAATTTAGTAAGCGAAATATACACAAGTAAAATTATGATACAAATTTTCAGAAAAACGATCCAATTGTAAGATAATGAAATAATTAACTATATACTAAAGTCGAAGGCCTAAGTAGCTAAGTAGCAGTCTTAGCAATCCCATTATTTATTTTATAATTTAAAGAATAAATAAATGTAAGATGGGATCTGACAGCCTTGGTCAGTACTATTCCCAAAGAAGGGGCAACGACGAGTACGGTAGAAGGTGGCAACGACGAAGTGGCAACGACAAGGAAAGAAGAGTTTAGCTGAAACGACGAACAACGAATAACGACGACGACTAAAGTTGAAGTTATTAAATATCTATGTTAGTACTAATTATCCTAAATACACATTAATTAAACTATCTAAATCAAATAAAAAAAAAAATTGTGGTATATAAAATACCACATAAATAAATAACTATACACTCGACAAATTTTAATTAAATAGATTTACCTATTTGGCAAGGGTATACAAAAAAATGGTTCACATGATTCTCTCACTTCCTATTTTTCTTCTACTATCTGCTGATTTTGTGCACGTTTAGATTATAACTCTTTGATAAGGGCTTAGGAAAACACACACACACAGAGACACACACATAGAGACATGGAAAATTATAAAAAGTTAATCCGGCAAATTTAGCTCGGCGGATTCGGGCATGTGATGATGCATGCGAATGATAGTGTCTGATTGTTGTTGCTTTTAATTTCTTAAATTTATTTATTGGCTTGATCTACAATAACAATTTATTAGTGTGGCGCCCGTTTGTCGATGTGTCGATCAAAATGTCTATGATTAGTTAAGAAAGAGAAAGAGAGAGGAAGGTGGGTTGGCAAGAGGGCAAAAACGGCATTCCCTGCCCTTGCCCCCTTTTCATTCCTTTTTTTTTTTTTTTTTTTGTTAGATTATTACTGCGCACGTTGTTTGCTCTGAACATATGCAATTAGTGGTTACAAAAACACACGCCAAGACAATAGAAAAATGAATTGCAAATAGCCAGAAAATGAAAAACTCATTAGATAACTTTCTCTCTCTCTCTCTCTTACATGGCATCGAGAAGTTTCATAAGTTTGTGGGTAACTGTAACTGCGCATAAGGGAAACTATATACATATATACAGCAACCCGATTCGATTGTCAATCGTCGATCTTAATGGCTTTTTAGCAGTTAAAACAGAAAACTAAACGAAACGGTAGGTAGTAGTAGCTAATGCACGTGTTTAATTTGCTAACATTAGAAGAATATTAAACAAAATGGTGCATGCACTTATGGTAATAACTGTTTAATGTATTTTCCAATTACAAAGTTTCCGGTTTGCAATTCAATTTAAACTGAACCACAATATTGACAATATTAGATTGTGAATCATATCGATATTTGATCTGTGATGGATTTTTTCTAGTTAATTTTATAAATCATTAAGATAACTTGTTAGCGAATGAGTAAGTCCACACAGCAAGAGATTATATAGATACAGTAGGCCTTCACAGAACGTAACCCTAGATACACACCGGTTCTTTATACTGTAAAAGATATTGAATAACAGCAATAGCATTGCTCTACAAGGACAAATTCCGAGGATTGCAGGGGGTCTGGACCACCTCCCAAATATAAAAAATTACATGTCAACTAATCAGAATATATAAATTATCATATAAAGTATGTGATCTGCTTATTCAATACTTTTATATTCAACGTGAACTGAAACTTTTTCTGTGGATTACAAAATGTCCCTTTTAAGGGGGATTATCTGGTATTTGTTTGATGAGACCCTCCAAAAACATTTTATAGATTCGATCTGTTTTGTTTTGGAACTCTTAAATTGAAAGGACACTCAATCAGTATTATGATCCTATGAAAATGTTAACTCAGTTTCTGCACCAATCTCATTTTTGGCCTGTACAAGATCAACTTGAAACTGAAGCTTTAACCAAGTTTGTTTTGTATTTTAAATTATTTCTCAATTTTCACTAGTTGCGTAAAGAGAGGGCCTACTGTATTTGCATAAAGTATCAATAATCACTGATTCATGGTGACTTTTACTTTATCAAATTAAGTTGAACTCTCTGAAAGATATTAAAATAATGTATATATATTATATTTGCCCAAAATACTATAGAATTGTTTTAAAAATTCTTAAATTATTAGCTAATTTAAGCAATAAATATTTCAAGCTTGAATGAGAAGGACTTTTACTATATCTTCTATTTCTCTTTTCCACTTCTAATCTGTAACTGTCATCAAATCGCATTTTGTTTTCGATCAATCAATCATTCAACATGTTGCGTCTTTACACACATAATAATGAAACATTCACAACATTTTGCCATTTTTATGGATGTTGAAATGTCCCCAAAATAAAAGCGACCAACACGACCTTAACATTTGCACAATCAATTTCACAACAAAATGATCCAAAAAAAAAAAAAGAAAAGAAAAATATTATACATTTAAAAAAAAAAAAAAAATACGTTTCTTGAGTACCAAGCAAATTATTAATTAATGGGTAAGGCGTATCACGCAAAAATTTTTTTTATAAAATGCGTAATCATTGGAATAAACCATAATAACAACAAGCAATAACAATTCAAATACTCTAACACACACACACACACTTATTAAAGACCATAAACAGAAAATTATTATTGCAATAGGCAAAAAGCCCAATAACATTGCGAACAAAAACAAACCAAGCACAGCAGCTGATGATGGGTAAACAACAACAACAACGCACTATACCAACCAACCAATCGACCAACTAACCGATCAACAACAAAAAAAGACAACAAAAATAATATAAAAAAAAAGTAAACCAAACGTCACAAATCACGCTAGTCAACAAAGACCAAGAAAAAATCAGTCAACAAGAAAGGAGATACGTTTCACAAATCAGAAACTCACAACAACTAGGTGAGATATAGTGGGCGTACACACACACACACACACACACTCACACACACACATGTTTTTAAATTGGACTAGGTCGAGCCAGTGGGGGACTTGAAGTTGGCCAAGCCAAGAGGCGGCAGGCAACAAATCAATCAGTGGAAACCGACAAAATAAACATTCAAAATTAGGCAGCCTGTTTAGAATTTTTAATGCTTTGCTACAAGCCAAACTTGAATTCGATTTTAGACTTTTCGTATACTCTTGTAAATTGGGATATATCGAGGTTGTTTCTACTGCAAACAATATAGAGATTTATAAAATGTTAAATTCGGTAAAGAAGAAAAAGAAGTATAGGCTATGATATATTGTACATTGTAAAACATGTAATATTTTAGAATCTTTAGGGGAACTTTTTACAACTGACCTATCCGTCTGTTGTCCAACAAGTTATAATTGTATAAATATTATTTAAGTTTTTATTAAGAAAATGCTTTTTAAACATAGCAAAATCTTCTTTTTTATGTCGAACTAATACTAAGCATAACAGTCATACAAAAATCTTTTATACTTTTATACTAAACTAAATACTTAAAAGCTAAAAAAAAACTATGATAAAAAATGTAAAATGCATATAAGAACATACATACATACGTATGTATATATGTATGTATGTATATATTTACAAGAATCGTGTACATATACTATACTACTACTACTACTATATTAGATTCCAGCTATAAATTGAACAAACACTACATAAATACATATACTTAGAAATGTAATAAACTTACATAAAATAATGTTAAAAAATTGGTATATTTAAAATAATTTAAAATAATAACAAAAATGCAGAATCCAATTTTTTAAGTTTAAGTTAAACTTGAAAATAAAAGAAGAACTAATTATGATAACACATGTAGGTACATACATCATATATTAACAAAATATAAACTAAACATAATAATTTTAAAAAATTCTAAAAACACAAAGTCGTAATATTTGTCATCTAAACAATTATAACAAAATTAATTAATATTACTTATGTATACAAAGATAAAAACTTCGTATATATTTTTTTTAAAATTTTTCGCATTGCTTGAAAAAAGCAATTTTCAAGATTAATACAATATTAATATATAATAATATTGTTAAAAGTAATTATAAATTAGTATATACTAATATAATTATATAGTAAATATGTAATATACATATTTGTAAAAATTCGTTGAATTTTCGATTTCTAGTAAAAATACAAATCTTTTACAAAGATTTAATAACTAGCCCAAAGGAAATATCGGTTTGCTATATAATATCTATACTTCAGCTATCGGTTTGCTATATAAAGATTATTTTTATTAAGATTCAATGTCTAGACATAAGCTAATTAAGGCTAATTTCAAAAGTAGTTGAATTTATTTTATTAAATAATTTTCAAAAAATTAATCGAAACGTCTTTTAACCTGTTTTCTAGAGGAAAGAACAAACTACATATTCTTTTTCGTAAATTCTTCATTTGTAATAGCCCATTTTCAGAGTATTCATTTATCACTTTGGATTTAAATACCAGCCGCAATGTAAATGTCCTTTTTTTTTTATTTTATTTGGGTAATTGTTTATGAAATATGTTAAACTTTAACTTATTTATACTACACTGTCTATGTGCTTGTTTTTTTTAAGTGATTGAACGTTGCCTGCTGCATGCCAAAAATTATTTTCTGGGCCATTACTTTGACCCTGGCCTCCGCCTCTGCTTCTGCTGTCCCTGCACAATATGAACTTTCATATTTTGTTTTGTATTTTTTGGGACTCAGTCAGGCAGTCAGTCACTCACTTGGTTAGTTAGTCATTGGGTCTGCTTTGGCTTATGGTTAATGCGTCGTTTAAATGCTGACATGCATGTCATGATAGATAAGATATACGAGTGGCCAGATACCACCACCATATACTGTGTATACATATATATGTACATATATCTTTTGTATACCCTCGGCATATATTTGTTGTTTGCGCAGATTTGCTGGCACTGATAATACCAAGAGACAGCAGAGTTCTGTGCATTGCTGCCTGTGTGGCATGATAATATCAGTGGCAAGTGGTAAAAGAAAGAACAAAAAACTCGAAAAAGAAGATATATGTATATTCATATGTACATGTGTATGATTGCGTGTGCGTTTTTGTCCATGGCCATCACAGCAGAAAATGCTTAAAGCCACGCGCATTTGAAATTAACATAAATGTGATGATTAAGTGTGTAAATTTTACCTGCCTGCACTTTAATTGTTATTTGGATATTTATAAAAATGGAACTCCCTCTTTTATATTGTTATTTCATTCATTGTCCGTTGACTGGCAATCGAAAGATGCTGATTCACACAGGTGATCAGCATCATCGTTTACCATCGCATTATCTTGGAGAACCTGTCCAACTTTATTGGAATTATGGTGACATCGCCAAACTGACTCCGACTCCTTTCAATAATTAACAATGTTGTGCAAATGACGTGCAACACGTGACGCACAAAGTCCAACATTTTTTGGAAGAGGAATTTCATTAATGACACAAATCGAAATACAAACAAGCAATAATAAATTTGATAAGACGGCAGTGGCGGAAAAACCCTTTACAAATCAGTTTCAACTAGTTTCGATATATCGCAGCAAGAAAGTCTATAAAATACAATTGGTAATTGTTTTTATTTCAATGTAAAGATCCATTGTAATAGATTAAAGTAAAGTAAATTGCTTAAAGTGCCCATATACCAAATATAACCGGTTTAAATCCCGAAATATCTGTTCAAATCAATGCGATCCAGTGGACCAGCAGCTTCTAATCTGATTAGTATATTTTCAAATTGCGCTAGAATATCGAGTCGGCTTGAAACTAGTTTTAACTTGGTTTAAAGCTCAAAAGTTTAGAATATATGGAATATAAATCCTTATTGAAAAAGTCTTCAATCGTAAAAACGATATGACGATATATGATGGATGATTTTTCATACGGTTTTTACCACTTAAAGTGCTTTCGTCAGCAAACTTCTAATCGGATCGGAATACTTTAATTTTAATCAGTTTAGTTATTAAATTTAGTACAGTAAATGGAAATTCCATATGTTTTAGTTCTAGTGATGTGTTTAAGACATATCAATATCTGAACTTGACAATTTGTGACTTGTTTTTATAAGATCCTCATCTATATAGATTAATTAGTTGGGTAGAAAATTTGAAATTGTTATTTTTTATCATACTGTTATAATTATATATCTCATAAATACTTAAAACACTTAAATACTAACAAGAATAAGTAATTTTCTTGTTCTCACTTAAAAAAATATATTTAAAGACATCCTAAAGCAAAATACATTAAATTTTAGGATAAGTATATGAAAATTTGCTAATCAACAACTTATATTAAGATTATTCAGTTAGTTCCTGTTTCGGTATAGTGACCAAACCAGAAAATATTATAAAATGAACTAAAATTTATTCAACTGTTGGAATCTTCTTTCAAAAAACGATTTTCAAATATATCTTAGTGGCTAAACTTTAATCAAACTTCGGAACTGAAATCGTTTCCTCAACAAAAATGGGAACCAATTTGAACGAGTTTTATTGCGTTTAAAAGATTTCTTCTTATTTATACATTTATTAGGAAATTGCTAAAATAATTAGTTTCTCAATGTTTCGTAACGCTTTATCATTCTTTTTTTTTTGGGGGGAAACCACTAATCAAAAGGAACCCGAAATTCGTATAAATATCCTAATTTCAGATTAAAAAAAAAACTGGAATTTCAATTTCATGACTTGCATTGAAACTTCTTTTTATTTTGGTCATAAGACATTGGCTTAAAGTGTCTTACCCGGTTGCCTTGACTTTGTAATAAAAACAATTTAATTAAATAATGGCCATAAAGGCCCAGAAAGGCAAATCTAAGCCATGTATAATATTTTTCAACACCTTTTCCTTCCCCCCTTTTTTTTGGGGGCGGAGGAATATGACCAAGAGTTTTTATCTCATGCTTTGTAAATGCTCTAATTATCTCAGTCCATGTGCCAACTGGCATGTAGACATCTGTCAGTTTCGCACAGCGCCCACACATGCCACTCCCTCCCTTCTACAAGTGTCTTGGCATCCAAAAAAGAGACGACACCCAACCGGGTCTGTTACTTTGTTACTTTTTATTGTTGTTAATTAGACATGCAAGTATCCCGCTTGCTTTTTTTTTTGGACAACAATTTAAAGAAAATAAGAAATATATATACAAAAAAAATCTACATACAACCACAAAGCAACAGCAGCTATAATATAATAGTTAAAATGCGAAACACGTTCGCTTAGCTAGCTCGGCTGATATTGAATCAATCTAAAAGTGCTGAAATAAATGTCAATACTGTGAAACCTTAAAACTCTGGGTTAGGTGATTGATATTGTTCAGGAAGTGATTGATAATGTATTGTATAAGGAAGTCAATGAACGATTTATTTACTTGTGGGTTGGTAGAAATGCATCTGTGCAGGAGTATACTAGGCATACACTTGTGGCAGCCACTGTCAGCTTTTTTTCAAGTAACATTTTTCACACAAGTCAAATTCAATGACAGTCCAATTTCCATGACGACAGGCTGGCAACGTTAATTAACTAACTGTAAACTAAGCTGATGCTCCATGGCAACGTGTCATTGTGTGACTGTTCACTACCCCCTCTCTCTCTCTCTTTAAGATTCTTTTTTTTTTTTACACAAAACAAACATTAAAGCCGATTTTTTCTTTTTGGCTGTAACAATTAAACTGAAGACACGTAGAGGAATTGTTAAGAGGAAGAGAGAGAGAGGGGGAGGGGGGAGGAGTAAAGACATGCCATAAACATCAAGTGCTGAAGTGAAGTATCTTATCTTATGAGCATATAACATGGTACCACTGTATCTATTGTACCTGTACCTATATGAACCGTTATTCGGTTAACGAGCTACGCTTGACTGGAAACCAAATCTTTTGACAGTCTCAAGCAGCCACTCAACCCACTCCAATAAACACACTCACACACACACACACAGACAGAGACATTATTGCAGCAGCAAATACTAAAGACTATTAATAATAGAAACAAAACAAAAATATGGCAACTAAATAGGAAAAATAATGAAAATATACAAGCTGAAACTATAAACAAAAAATTTCACCCAAAAAAAACAAGTAATTTAGTTTAATTGTAAAGGAAATAGTCAAACAATTAAAAATAGGCAAAATAAACTTGGAATAGAATAGACTTTTTCTATATATAGAATTTAAGTACTTCTCCCTATGCTTCTATTTTTATACCCATCATTAGATGATATTTTTCTTTTTTTTTTACAATTTATACTTTTCTCTCGGTTTTTGCTTTAAAATCTTCTTTCTTCTTATAATCTTCTTTTATTATTACTTTTGCCAAGTCTCGTTTAGATTGAATGTCTATATATAGCTCATGTTATTATATGTATATATAGAAATAGATTGGCATGTGAACCCTTTTTAACAGTCATTAACCCGATAGATTCTGTGGCCACAGTGGAATTATCGTTTATAGAAATGATAATTTATGTACTTGTTTGTTATTCTTTATATATAATTAACGGAATACAGTTTTCGCTTCATAAATGGGATATTGTATAATGACTTAAAAGAATGTCCTATAGTTAATTTACTATATTCTTTATACTTATCTTTGATCTATAATTATAAATTATAGTATATTCCTTAGATAAATAGGATGAAAGTAGTATAAATCCACAAATCAATCTCCTATTAAAGATAATACATAATACTTCTTTTTAAATACGATTGTCAACCCATCGATAACTATAATTACTTAGTAATTCTGAATTTTAGCATAGTTCTGAACTATAAATTAAAAACAAAAATTTCGTTTCCTTAAACTTTTCACTAAAGAACAGTACATGCATATACAAATGTTTAATATTTCAAAATGAGGCAGTAATATTTAATATTTATTTTAAAATAAAACCAAAATAAAGAAAAAAACAATTTTTTAATATTTTTTAAACATTTTCATTTACAAATAACTTCGTACATATTTGAACATTTCAGTCTTGATTTCAGACTCAATTCAATATTTGAAAATGGGAAAGCTATAATTTAGAGTTTAGTTCTTCTACTTAGAAATAAAACCAAAATACCATAATTTTTACTTTCGAAAATTTTTACTTGAACAGGAAAAACAATTTTTTTTTTTAAGTATTTTTAATAGTTTTCAGTTACCAAGAACTTTGTGTTTGAGTTTTCAGTCTCAATTCGTAATATTTAGGATGTTAAAAGAATGATGAGTTCCGTTTATTGATTCCAATTATAATATATAATATATACATATAATGCCTTTCACTAATTTGGTTAAAGGTTTTGTATTGTATAATATGGATATTTATTTTACAAAGAAATACCTCGAATTGTACAATATTGTTCATATATGTAACCCAAACTGAAAGAAAATCGGCTACAATTTTAAGTACGAACAAACAAATTATTTTCCATTCAAATTTCCATCAAAGCAAAAAATTTAGAGAAATACAAAAATCAATTTTACAATATTTCGAATGGAAAATTGTATATTTTCTTTATTATTTCTGCGTTTATAATGAAGATATATCTTTACTTAATAAAATATAATGTTCAGTATCTCTGACTTACCTCAGATTGCTGCAGTTTTGAATCTGAATTGTATGTGTATAGACCTTATCCAATATGCAATTGTTTTGCTTTAATTTAAATGATTTTTATGGGCTCACACACAGTATACACAGACTGAATTTGCTTTTGTTAAATTTGGTATTTAATATATCATTATATATGTAAGTATATATATGTATATACCAGATGTATATATACATAAATATATTTTATATTAGTAATTCACTCGATTCGCTTCGACTTTCATTTGAAAAATTCGCGTGTTTCGTTTGAGTTGGTGCGTTCCCTTCTTTCCTTTTTCCTCTCACTCCCTCTCTCTTTTTACTGTATACAGATGAGAAACCGAAAAAAAACAACAAAAAAAACTGTCGTTGTATATAATAAATTATAAAAGACAAATATGAAACACACACAGAAAGAAAGAGAGAGAGACAGACAGCAACGAGTAATATATTTTGCTGTGTTTGTTATTTTAGAAAAATAATAATGATTATTTTTAAGCCAGAGACTCTTTTGTTTAAAGTGGAAATTTTTTTGACCAACTTTTTTATTTGAACGTTTTCTTCTCTTCTGCTGTTGTTGTGTTTTTTTTTATTTGCCGCAATACTTGGCCAACATTTCTTCACGAATACACAAAACTTGAAACTTTTTTTTCTTTCTTTTTTTTATGAAACACACTGGCAGACACAACACAACACAAACGCATACACACACTGCCAGTCAGAGACAGAGGCAGCTATAAATCTTAAGCTGGATTGGTAAATTCTGCTTCTTCTTCTTTTTTGGTGTGTGTGTGTGCTCTGTGGCTTTTTGTTCCACTGTATTATATATGCCAATTTGGTATATAACTTTTCTTTTCTGATTTGAAATTTCTTTATTTAATACCTTCGCCGCAGTTAACACACAGAGAGACGAGAATCAGCCGCCGTATTAGATCAGTATAGATCAAATCAGCTCAGATTGTCATCATTATCATTATAATCATCCAACGATTTGTGTATATTTCCTCCACTTTCGGCGAAGACTTTCAACCGAACTGTTCGCGACGAGCGATGAGCGTGAACTGAAATATTGGATCGTTGGATGATCGCTTTTACCCCCCCTAACGAACCCAGCAAGTGAGTGGTGGTGTGTGGAGAGCGGTAAATGAGCGCCACTGTGAGAGAGTCCGTGGGCCCGTGAGAGAGCACTGAATATACTAATATAAAAGAGAAGGGAAGAGTTTGTGTGTTATGCTTTGCTCTCTCTCCCTCTCTCTCTCTCTGTCAAGTAACGTTTCAGCTTTTCTTAACATTGCAAAAAAAAAAGTATATGTTTGTATGTTCTTTAGTCTTTGCTTATTCCCTGACCCGTTTTCTTACGATTCTCCTCTTACTGTTCTTACTCCCCCTCCTTCTGGCTTGGGCTCTTCATTTTGGGCAGCCAATGCGAGTGTCCAAAGTCCATGTTTGGGGAAGTGCATTTTTGCACTGTGTCTATGCCATTTCATTTCTCTACCTTCCCAAAAAAGGGCATATCAATATTGGTCATTATTTTGTGGGCTTAAAAGGTATTCGCCTATATATTATAATAAATTTATTGATCAACACTACAAGCTAACTTGATTTACATAGTTAATAAAAATAACTTCCGCACTGGGGCAATATTTTTTTTAATACCCTTCTAACTAATATCTGCAAATTAAATAGATGAAGCTTTTCTTTATGACTGTGTAATATTGGGTATATATCGAATCGAAGGCCCTAGCATCTAGTGCTCCTGTATCTATTATTAAGTTTAGTATTGTATACTTGATTTAATTTTGTAAAATAAAATAAATTGGTATATATACATATGTATGATTAGTTTTTAAGCTTAAAGAATCAGATTTATAAAAATTCCTATATAGTTTGGATTATTTGAGTTATATGCATATACATATACGATATTTTAGGTCTCCCCTTTATAAGATTATTTTTTTGTATTTGGAACTTGATTAGATTTACAAATTTAAATATAACTGTTTTTTGTATAAAGCCCGTTTTTCAATTCCATTCCCTTAAAATTCAATGATTTTATATAATTAAAAAAAAATTACAAAAAAATTTTTTTTAAAAACTTTGATCACATATGTACATACATACATATGTACATATGTATCATATCATATCATATCTTATTATATCATATCATATCACTTCATATCAGATCATATCATATCATATCATATCATATCATATCATATCATATCATATAAAATTTGCAAGAGTATTTCAACTTCGTTCAGAGCTAAATTTAGACAGGCCCTCTGAGTTTTTGTTTAGTTTTTGCGTTCAAGTTCTTCTTGGCCAGCAGTAGCAGCACATGGCCCAAAAGGTATAACCACATTGCATCCAGTTTTTTTCTTCTTTAATTTGTTTTTGTTCGTTGTTGTTGTTGTTTGCGTTTTGTTGTTCGCCTTCACACTTTTTTTTTTCCTGCCTGGCCAGCGGAAAGACAAGTTGCTCGCAGTGCTAAACAAAACTAATTCTCGTTGGATTTTCTGTTTGGAAATATGTAAGTTTGTCTGTATATATGCAAACATATGTTTGTATATAGATTTTACATTGTAACGTATATATGTATGTATGTATGTATGTATGTATGTTTTTTTGTATTTGAATGGAAAATTTGTTAAAGAAGCGGTACATGAACTTTGGGAGTCGGCTCGACGTTTAAAACTTTCAAGTTGCATAAAAAACAGGTAAACATAAACCAATCTAAAGGATTAGTTATATGTATATATGTACATATATACATATGTGCATTATACATACATATATACAATTTTTGTTATTGTTTAACTTGTGTCTTTATCTTTTATTCTATAAGGTTTAACAGCGTAAGAAACTAAAAACTTACTGAAAGGAAATTCACCTTATGTAAGAAGAGTATTTTCGCTACTTCCATTAAAGAGATCTAGTGTATGTATATATTTCTGATTCTCACAAGCAAAAGATTCAACCCACAAATGGCTATTAATGGATGAACTAAACGATCTAAAACTTAAAGATTGTAAAACTCTTAAAAAACTCTAAATTGTTACTGCATTTGTGGTAACTCAAACGATTCCTTTACCGTTTTTTTAAGCACAATATTCTTATCTAGTAATTGATTTTTTTTACTATTTTTAAATTCTCCGCACCATAAACATTTGTGTAACAAAAGTCGTTGCAGCACTTTGTAACCGAGATCAAATTTCTACTCTCTGATTCTTTTCACTTCAAACACTTTACACATTGATTTAAAACTCTAAAATGTCACCGCATTTGAGATAACTCAAACGATTCTTTCACTGATTTTTCAGTAATTTATTTCTATATTAACATTTGAATAAAATATAGAAAATAAAATCGTTGCAGCACTTTGTAACCGAAATCAGAATTTCTACTCTCTGATTCTTTTCATTTTAAAAAACACTTTTCAACTAAGTGTTTATTCAACTTTAACCGGATATATATTATTTTTGTATATTTCATTGGTTGCTCTCCATTTTCATACTGAATGAAACACTTTTTGGTAGCATTTGTTGCTCTCCATTTTCATACTGAATGAAACACTTTTTGGTAGCATTTGTTGATGGTTTGATATGGATTTTGCTGATTATGCGATATCTAAATGGCCTCACATTCCTATGATATGATATGATTGCATTAACTATGAAACAAAGTAAATATTATTGATCGAAAGAGATAATGATTTGATAATCAAATTTCGGTAAAGAGTATTGTGCAGCAAGTGTTTTTGACTATACTAAATTTTCTTTAAGCCATTAACAATTTTTCGTTTTGAAATTGAGAAATGTTTTACAAAAAGCAAAAACCGCAAAGCCATAAAACTTTTGACTTTTTCTTTCTAGTCGATTAGTCATGCAAATAGATCGACAAAAGTTATATATATATATATGTGTATGTATATGTTGGGGGAATTATGCTCATAAACCAACTGTCTAATATTTGGTAAAGTTTGTTTACCCAATCAACACAATTGATATTAACAATTAGCAGATTCACAACACATTTAAGGCGATTAGTCACACACCATTGCAAATTTGAAGGTGGCAATCGATAAAAATAAGACAAATTTTCTTTAAATCAAACAAATGAAGAAAAATAAAATTCAATACAGAGAACACACATATTGACATGTCGGTAGTGGGCCACAATTGAGGGTGACACAAGTGCTCTTGTGTTCTACATATATACTGTATATATATTTGATTGTACCGATCAATATAATGCCCAAAAGAAAACACTTGTGGGTGACGCCTGGCCCCAACCCCCCCAGCCAGACATTAAATCAAACAGAGAACACAGAATACTGAAACAGACATAAACAAATAAAAGAAAATAAAGAAATACTACTATTTAGTAAATCAGGTGATGTGCTCGTGTCCCACTGATTACACAGCAGTTGAGAAAAACGTGAACCTTGTTGCCAGACGAATATTTTAACAAGAATATATAAAGAATCAATATAACCGAAACATGTGTACCGATATGAAAAGCAATAATGTTCAGAAACTCCCAACAGTAAGGGGAATTTTTTCTCTTCCTAATTCCGTAAATGATCTCATACGGTTCGTGTTTATTCTTTATGATGAATATTTGTATGATATTAAACTAAAACAATTGTATTATTCTAACTGGGAAATTCAGGGCGATATATATTTCTTCTACATGAAAAGTAACATAAAAACATAGCTAACATAGAAATAAATGGAAATTTAGCATAAAATTTTAAAAGTTTTTATGTCTTGGAACTTATTTCTAATTAAGAACTTTCCATAGATTTTAAAATAAATTGCTTAATCAGTATAGTTTTTCTTTTCATGCAAATAACTTTGCCTACTTTAGATGGAATAATTATTTAAATTAAGTTCAAATACAATGTAAAAATATCTAAACCTGAAGTTTTCATCCTTAACTGCGGAGGCTAGGAATTAGTTTTAGAGACATAGATTCATGGTGAAAGTTTCTTAGAGTTCTTCATAGATTCCGATTCTGATGGACGCTTTGTGCGAAAATAAATTAACCCGCCCTAATATATGTACATATGTACATACACCCGATTCATTTCTTCTTTAAATTTTTGCCTGTTACTGTCTTAGATAGAGAATCGAACTTTTGTAAAGTAAACTTTTATATAACACAGTTCTCCGCATAATGAATAACTTACAAAGAAATAACTTCTTCATTCAATTTTTAGTGCTAAAATAAGTATATTTTATAGTGAATATTTGTTTACAATGAATTAATTACTTTTGTAAATGAATATTTGCTTTCATTCTTTACCTTTATACAATAATTTTTCTATGCTGTTCCATACTTTGCCACTTATATTAACAACACTTTATAACCACGGGTATAGGGTATAATGGAGAACGGAAAATTATATTTATTATCATCCCGGAAATTGAAAATAACAACAGATTAAGAAAAAGAAAGTTCCATCACTAACAAATTTGAAAGCATTTGTCGATGAATAACTGAAAACAGCAAAACAGCATTTCTTTTCAAAACTTTGTTGATCATTTTTAAAGTTCCTTTAACTTTAATAAAGTATTTAACAAAAACTACAAAACATTGAAATGCAGTTTGGATTTCCTTCTAGTCATTTTAAAAAAAATATTTAATAAAATAGTCTTTCGATTCTTTCATTTATCTGATATTTGAAAAGAAAATGTCTTTAGGTTTCTGAATTTATTGAAAATAAAAATAAAAAAATATCAAAGAAGCTAACTTCGGCTCTGCCGAAGTTTGTATACCCTTGCAGCAAAATAATTGGTATAAATGTTTAACAAAATCAAAAAAAAAAAAACAAAAAAGAAAAAAACACATATAAAAATTTTCACTTTTTCACCGAGCATTGAACCATCAAACACCGTAGCCCATCGTGCCAACGATCTCCACATACTACGCCACCGTGCTAATTCGATATATATGCAAACCCATTGCTTCTCGCTCTGTCAATTTTGTTCTGTGCAACAACACAACGCAAATGTTTCTGTCTCTCTCACACACCGCGTGGTGACGAATTTTTGTATATGTGTGTGTGTGCGTGATTGCTTGGAATTTGTTTTTGTTTCTTTGCTGCCAAAGGAAATTGCTTATTTTACTCGAGGTACCTCCACGTTTTAGTTAATAACTCCGGTGATAATTATCCGATCCGACTAATTTTTAAACTTGATCTGGATGATCGATTAAGGAACTTAACTTTTCATGTTTCAACCATGTAGCTTAAAATTTAAGCTCGAAAACGTCTGGCTAAACAGACAGACGGACAGACGGACAGACGGACGGACGGACGGACGGACAGACGGACATGTCTCAATCGACTCGGCTGTTGATGCTGATCAAGAATATATATACTTTATGGGGTCGGAAACGTATATTTCTATGCGTTACAAACATCTGACCAATTTTATAATACCCTCTGCAAGGGTATAAAAAGAGTGTAATCTAACCTTAAATACCTCAATGTTTAAAAAAAAGGATATAACAAATTTCTTAATATTAAGAAACTACATTTTTTTTTTAAATAATAATCTCCTATAAAGAAGTCGTTACATAATTAAGATACATTTTTTTCTAATACCAATTGATTATAGGGAAGCTCGACTGTAATTAATTTATTTAATATTTGTTTGATTATCTCCAATTGTTCTATCTACAGCTCTGTCTGGGTTCAGTTGTTTACTTTGTTTATTTAATGACAAATTTAGTTTAAGTCTAAAACTACAAAAATACCTGCCCAAATAGATCGTGGCCATTTTCTACAAAATTTTTAAGCTGACTATTTTATTTCAATAATTTTTTAATGTTTCAATTTGAATTTGGTTATTCTATCACAAATTTTTCAGTTCTTAAGAGCAGTTGCCAATCAATATTTCATTGTAAATAAACTCATTAGGATCAAGAGTAGAATAAATTTCAACTAATTAAAAAAAGTGTTATTTATAAACTCAATAAAAATCGATTTTATAATCTTTGTTCTTTGCATGAAGAACATCAATCTCTTGTTGTTTTTTAGGATAAGTTAATGATTGCAGTTAAAATTATTTTTTTAAAGTCATGATAAACATTTTGAATTTTTCACAGTTTATATATATTTTCGCATTTATATGCCTTTGCTTTTGGCAAATTTTTTACCTTTTCAATGCAAAATTTCCATGTGAAAAACAGAAAAGAAGCATTAAAAAAAAAAACACATCAATTGCTTTGCCCGCAGCTTCTTTCACTGCACTCCCAGCACCCCTCTATCTATAAGCATCATCATCATCATTATCGTCATCATCATCATTCTGGTCCATTAAAAATAAAACACACATTGAAAGGCAACGTGCGCCAATTGTCAGAAATGGCAGAAATTCGTTCACAAATGCAGCTGCTACTTGTAGTTGCAAAAATACAAAAAAAAAAAAAAAGAATAAAAAAGAGAAAATAGAAATGAAATCTTTTTTCACTTGATTGCCCCTCAGACTATTTGATTCAATTAGAATTGGGTGGCAATTTGGTTTACTTGATTTTTGCATATATGTACAATGAATGTATATAGAAATACATACATATATGGAAAGTGAATTCGAACATTTTATTTTTTCAACAGACATTACAATGGAATAATCAAACTTTTAGCCCAAGTTAAGTTTGATTATTCGATTGAAATCAATTTCATAAAAAAGGTAATGCAAAAATTTGCTGATTCATGAACGTACTGTAGTTCTGTTGTTGATCAGTCTAAGGATAAATATTTAACAATAATTATTACTAATAAATCCAAGGACACAGGTGATGGTCAAGGACGATTTGGACGATGTGGCTGATTTGGAGGACAAGCTGGATAACTTTTTTATACGAAAACCAGTACAGCTAACTGAATACAACACCAGAAAAAATGTTCCCAAAGGTGGACAAGCGATTAATGGGATAATTCCTTTAACTTTGGCCGACATAAGCCGAGCCACACCGAATCCAAACCATCGAAATGTCTTCATCGCCGGTAATTGGCACTTTCAGACTTGCATTGTCTATGCATTAAATAAAGCATTTTACAAATATATATAGACAATGGCACTACTTCTATGGAAGTGAGCATTTTTACGAATATCGACAAACAAAAGAAAATTACATCAGTTTAGAATGAGGCAACAGTGCTGGCTGATATTTCAGGAATCGATGAGGACAAGAAACTGTCAGGCTCTATGACCAATCTTTTGCTAAATTCCAATGAGTATATAGATGGTTCTGTCATTTCACTTGGAATGAGTCTCATGATGGATGGTCGACCAAATATATTTAGTGGCAAAGTAAGATTCGATGCGTTTTTATTTGGTTTTCGACAATGACAAAACGCGTAAGATGGAAATAGCATTTGCTGATCACCTTATCGATTGGTACAATGAGAAAAAATTTTGGTTGTTATTTTGTATATTGCATAATAATTTAATTTCCTTATTGGACTTGAACTTAATATTAACGTACTTCATAAGGGCAAAGTTAATAGCAAAACTCTTTCTGAGGCTCTTAAAAATCAGCGATTGTTTAAAAAGAATTGTTTTAATAAATAGAATGTTCTTGTTTTTAAACAATTCTTAGCAAATCTGTTGCCTATGGATTTGCACTCTTTCTATAAAATGATAATGTTTAAATCAGAATTATTTGATTATATGGATTACAAATTATATAAATTTATTATAAAAAACGATCAATTATTTCACTTGGATCATTCTCTTATAGTTCCACAGGTTTATATCAGATCAAGAAGCTCTAAGGGCATATATCAACTAAGCCAAAATAGCCATGAAAACTGTTTAATGTTGATTCTTAAGAGCATCAGTAAATTGATGGATCTAACTATCTTTGTCTGCTTGAATACGATATATGTAGAGAATGAGTTTTTTTTCTCAAAGTTTTTTTTTTAATATATTATGAGAATAAGTCGAAACGTAAAAGCTAGTTATTTGACAAATAAAATAATTATAGACTCATCTTCTTTGGAATATTCATCAATCCATCAAAAACTTCTAGAGGAATAACAATTTATTATCGTGTTAACTCAAAACAAATTTCGCATTGATATTTTTCTCTATTTCCTTTTTTTTTGCAAGTGATTTCGTAATGTTTAGAAGATCATCATAACAATTGTCGTTTAGTTACATCAATATTTGTTTTTGTTCACACCTCCGGAACTTCTGATCAATGATATATGTACATATAAAATGTATGTATAATATATCTGCAATTTGTCGCCGTCACAACAACTCGAATTTACGTAGTATATATTTGCATGCGGACAAAATGTTTTTGTATTTTTCAAAAAAAAAAAAAAGAACAGAAAAAGTCTCACTGTCAATAACGGTCACGTTTTCTCATCGAACCAAAAAAACAAAATGCATTGTAATGGCGATTGGCATCTAAATGTTAGATCAACAATGGGCAAGGCAATACAATTGCCCAACCAACAATGAAAACAAAAACAAATTAATGCCAAGATAATCGCAGAAAGCGAAGCGAAACGGCATCTTTTGTAACCAAATGTGAGAGGTGAGTTAAGAATGCAGCGACGACAAATCAAGTCATCATCATCATCAGCTGGAGAGGAAAGAAAAAGAAGAAAAAGGAGGAAAATGCAAAACGAGGTGTTAATCGAATGCGCAACGTGCGACACGAGAAACAAAGTTAAGAGACAAGTAAGTAAGTAAATACGTAGACTAAATACACAGAATACTGTACTATAGTAAAGGCAATGACTTGTGGCAATCTGCTGCTGTACCTGGAGTCAGGGACAAATGTACATACAAACATACATCATCAAACACAATTCATAGTGCATTGTACGACAATGATTAACTAACTGAACTCTCTGTGAACCATTCTCATATGCAAATGAGAAATGCAAACTGCAATCGCTTGCAATTTTAATTGACTAATAAATGACGGAAATTTTTTTTTTGTTGTATCGAACGTTAATGCGTTAACGACTTCGACAGCATTAAAACACAAAATCATTTAAATAACTTCACGACAAATCTTATCTCCCTATATGGTGAGAGGCTTGTCACTAAACAACAAAAAACAAACATTCTTTTTTTTTTTCACAGGAAATTGTTGAAATTCTTGTTTTGTTTTTAACTTAATCAAGTTGTGTCGCAGTTGATTTGTTATGGGAGTTCAAAGATGTATTTTGCCTCATCAATTGCATTTCGAAGTCAATTTACTTAATATCTATTATGCTATTACTCATACGCAATGTAAGCGACTTGTATTTCGTACAAAAATTACTCATACGCAGCGTTCAAATGAACAAAAACTTGTCATCTCGCTTAGCAAATACACAAACCCTAACGTAAGGAATCACGTAAACATGCAATGGCAAAAGCTTTCGCAATAAAAGCTTTCCACTATTGCTAAAACTTAATTTTAGAGTGGTAATAACTTATGGTTGGACGTAAATGAAATTAAATAAATTAAAATATAAAATAAAGTAAGTTATAAAATACAATAAAATAAAACATTTTAACTTGATAAAAATATTTTTCAATTTGCTTCTATCTTAGTTGGATAACAATTTTGTCTGCTGTTTCAATTCGTTACTAGAACCGCTTTATCTCTTGTTGGATATTGCCTTTGACTTTGATTTGCTTTGAGTGTTAAATTAATTAGTTTCTTTATTTGATTATTTTATCTATATATACATATATATCGATCAAATTTGAAACCCATTCAAATTGTATTCTCATGCTGTAATGTATTCTTTAATTGATATTTATTGATTAATTGAGATCTATTTTGTTCATTATTTCGCAGATTCAAAGACTGAGCGACCGTCATTGCGTGAGACTAGAAAATTATGAAAACTATCTGGCACTTAATCTTCTAGTCAACAAATCAGGCGACTCAAAAGAAACCACCCACTTGATCTCCCATTGTCTAATGACAGATTACAAATATAACAAAAATAATAATTTCTTAACTTTATATATCATATCATATAACTATATATAAATTACGTGTCACAGTGTTTGTCCGCAATAGACTCCTAAACCACTGAGCCGATTTCAATCAAATTTCACATGTACCCGTAATATGGTGCAACTTAAAACATAGGATAGTTTTTATCTTATTTAATTAAATTGAAGTAAATTGAACAAAATTTAATAAAATAAGTGCATCCCTCTCTAACACATTACATAGAGTACACGTATTTTATGCCGCCAACTTTCTAGGGTTTGCTAGGAACCTGGCGGTCATTTTTAATGTATTTTTTTTTCTACAAATTTATTTTATGGGCGAAGAGTGCGTGACAACTTGGCGCCAAAATAATTTTATTGAACAAGCCCAGGAAAGAACAATTGTACTATCGCTGGAAATTTTTTAAGAAGAACAGAATCAACTACATAATTCGATTGATTTAGAGAGTTTCGCCACAATGGCAAAATGACAACTATCAAATCGTCATAAGTACCACGACAAAGTACCACTAGGTGTACATGCTGGCAGAATCAATGCTCCAACTATTATGAGGTTGTTGTTATTATGGTTGGTGATCCAGCTGACAAAAGAGCTATAAAATTAGCCACGCGTGGCCGGGACTGCTAGTATAACTATGAAATTTTGTATGCTACTTAAAAATACGGGGTTTTTTTTCAGAGGTATAGAACTTTAAGTTGGCACCACTGTTCAAGATGGCGACCGATCGACCAACTTTTGAGTGTTTTTTTCTCAGTTTGGTACGAAAATTGTGCAAATTCATTTTGAAATTGGTACTTCTGGGCGGAACCCGTTTCGCGCACTACGTACGTTTAATCGTCGACAAGATCGTCCGTCAGAGCAGTTAATTCGATTAACCATGGAACTTGGATCTAACCCCGCTAGATTACTTTTTGTGGGATTTTGTCAAGTCACTCGTTTATGCGGATAAGCAGCAAACCCTTGACCATTTAGAGGACAATATTCGGTGAGTTATTGGCGATAAACGGCTACAATTGTTGGCCAAAGTGGTCGAGAATTGGCCCTCTAGATTAGACTATGTCCGGTTGTGTTATTTCAATTTAAAGTTCAATATACTATATAAAAAGCACCCTTTAAAACCCTTTTTTAATGAAAATCTTTTTATTTTCTAAAAATTGTTATTTTTTTTATTTCTTTGTTGGGGCTTTCATATTTTATAGCCAGCCAAGTAAATACGTTTATTTTTAATGTTTTTCCTTTTAACTTGATCTCAATTGTTTTGGCAATATAATTTAATATAATGCCTATTATATTGCAAATTAGGAATCAGCATAAGCCCCCGTTTAGCTATGTCAGGAATTTAAATTTTATAAGGCACAAGAGAAGGGTATCATTTTGTTTCATTTGATGACCTCTCTTTGAGTCAGGCTATACTGAAAAATCCACAACTGCTTATATTAAGTAAAATTTTATCAATTAAACTTAAGAAAGTTTTATGTGTATGTGCTACTTTTTATTTAGATAGGCTCAGATATAGTTAATAGCTAAAAAAAGGATATACTAGACATCGACATTTGCCTACAAAAGGAACATTTACATAAAGCTAAACCTAAGTAAACAACACTTATTAAAACTATTTCAGTATTTTCATGACTCAACTTTTTTTTATATGTATCTAAATTTAAATACATTCCCAACGAGAGTAAAATTTTACTTAAATTACCACATAAAAATTTAAGCAAAGATAAGAATTATTCTGTCAATTTGGAGATAAACTTTCCTTCTAAGGTCAAAGCTTTTATGAGGCAATTTAAGTCAATTTTTTTTTCTTTATTTATGGATTTAAATTTTTGTGCTTCGTGTTTTTTTGGGAATTCTGGTCGCATATATGTATATTTATTTAATGGCCACAATTTTTCGTATGCAAAATCTCATATTCGAGTCCTTCACACGCTCTGGGAGCTGCCACTCAAAGCGGTCATTCAACTTTTAAATCCAGCTCCTTTGTACGTGGGCTTATCCTACGTGACTATAAAGACAAGAAGTGACCTCTCCAAATGACCGAGCCAGCAGTGGCAAACAAAAAGAACCACCTGTGGCCACGTGTACTCTGTAAAGAATAACAGAAAAAAAAATAAAACCAAAATGAGGGGAAAAAACAACAACAACAACAAAAAAAGTAAAGACACAGATAATGACCATAAAAGTAACATTAAACGAAATACTCAAACATTCGAATCTCTCACCAAAAATTCAATTTAAAATAGCAATCTCTGATCTATAGGGGAGGGGATTGGAGGGGAGGACTGCATTGTGATAAATTCTAAATGGCCAATTTATTTTGCACCTAAAACGAGGCACTTGAGAATTTTGATTTGCCGTTTTGCCTAACCACATTCTGGCATGCCATAAAAAGGCTCTTGCCAGAGATGCCAATTCAAAGCCATTGAACTGAATTCGACCAGACCAACTTGTTGCAGACAGCAAACCATCAAAAAAGTAATTCAAGGACGAATTGCGTAAAAGAAAAAAAAAATGTTGTTGATTTTGACATTAATTACCATGAGCAAACACCAAAAAGGTTTGCCTCAAAATTTGACAAGGACTTAATAATAATTTGTTGGTCTCAGCACCAGACACTTGGCTTGAAAGTTTAATTTGTTATTTAGAATTGGGAAGAAAAAATCCTTTCAGTTCAGTAACGACTAACTGAAGCGGATGGCAATTAAATTGATGTAAACTTTTATGTTCAATTCCAAGAAAATGAGATGAATGATTAATACAAATGAATATAATATCTTAATACTTTTGCATAATAAGAGAACTGTGGAAATTTTAAAAAGAATTCCTTTTGATGGAAATTTGGCAAGAATTGTTAACGGAATTTTAAAAAGATTTCCCTGAGGAAGTCCTTGGCGAATTTTAAATTTACTCAACTAAAAATTATGGTAATTTGAATACATTTTTTTTTAGAAATTTTTTCTGAAACTTGTAACAAATGTTGTCGATTTTTGATTTTGAAATAATATTGTATATATATATTGAATAGTTATTTAGTTTTAGACGATTAATTTTCTTAATTTCATTTATTGTATTAATCACAAAAGCCTAAGAATTATCGAAATTCGCTATATTAATCCACTATTATACAATTTAAGTTTTATTTGGCAGCAGAAAAATAAATGAGAAATAAATTATAACAAGTTTTGGAGTTTTAAAATACAACTCAAAAATTATACATAATTATCTAAAAACAAATATCAAAGAAAAAAACAATATTTATATAGTTTCCATTTTCGCGGCTATGGGAATCGGTCCTGGTTCTTTCGTGTTTGGATGGCTACTTTCGGTGAATTCGTTTTTCTTTTCTCTTCCCTGCTGTTAAAAAATTTGCTTATTATACATTTACGCCGGTAATAATTATCCGGTCAGACCAATTTTTAAACTTGACCTGCATAATCTTTTAAGAAACTTAACATTACATGTTTCAATCATGTACCTTAAAATTTAAGGTCTAAAACGAATAAATAAACAGATAGTCCGACAGACGGTCATAGCTAGAACGACACGGCTACATACTTTCTGGGTATATATACATATTTGTATGCGTTACAAACATCTGACCAATTTTATTTTACCCTCTGCAAGGGTATGAAGAAAATTAAATAAAATTTACTATTTTGTTACCTCTATAATGATTTCACTCCCTTAAATAAACAAATTTTTATACCCTCTTCGAAAAGTAGTTTCTACTTTTCCCTTTTTTTAAACATAAAAATATTGAAATATTTTTTTGTTTTTTAATAAAATTGATTGTGCCGTATATTGGCTAAGGTTGAAGATGTTTTTCATATGATAACTGATGCACTTACACTTTCCAAAAGTTTTTACTTAATATTTAGTATTAAAAAATGTTAGTGTAGGTCCTGATAAGATTCCTATTTGTGTACGTACATTTTGGGCTGAATCATGCTGCAAACCTATTCAGAATAAAATATCTCATAACAAAAGCACATGAGAAGAACTAAATACAAATGTTTCATTTAACTTTAATAAATGCTTCGCATTAGTCAGTTACTTCTTCTATTATATAAGACCTACTTTAATTATGCCTAATGATGCATTTACACACTTCCTCTAATACCATTTTATATACACTTTTCCTCTATATATATATAGCATACTTTTTAGGGAATCACGCATCACACAGATGATGAGTGTAAGTTCTAAGCATAATTTAATTGTCTGGGCCATTCGGTAAAATTGAAATCACACACAAAACTCAGCGAATGCCTCGGCCAACCAATTAGCACTTGCCGCACATAACTTGTAATGATGTTGAATGCTTCTTCTAGGCTTCTAATAGCAAAGATTTCAGGCGCTTAATTAACCAGGCCGAGAAACTTGCACAAGTCTAATTGAAATTATTTTTTCCATCACGTACACATACGTTCTACCTATATGTATGTGTGTGGTATTCTCTGCCTTGGCAAATTGCTGATAGTATTAATATTGCGCCACACGCATGACCAAGCCTACATCAACACATTTCCAACCCATCCACCCACTTAAATGGCTCCTCCAACGGAGCTTATTCGTGTTTTGTGGTTGGACATTGACTTTATTAAGTTTCGTAGGAGAAGTGCTGAAGCTGTTGCAGCTGTTGCCAACTGTTCCTGGCCAAGTGTTGTTTAGGCTGGCAATTTATTCAATTGATCAGAAATCGATAGGGGACTCATGTGTGTGTGCAAACGTGTTGATAAGCCAAAATGCCTGCCCAGCATTCAAGCAGAAATTTCCAGTTGAATCTACACACCTCTTGCATAATTAATAGTACCTTAACTTAACTTTAATAGACTTAATATTTCTTAAACCGTTTAATTTCGATTAATTTTATGCTTTTACTTTGCAATTCCCTAAATACTCTTACACCTGATCTCCCTGTAGCAGAAGTCAAGCAATATTATATACAAATCTTTATCAAAATTGCAAAATTATTAAACATACTCATGTCAATAGAACACAAGACTGAGGATCTTAGTTGCTTTGGCTTTACTATTGTAATTTAGAATTAATTCTGTCTTTCAATTTAATAAATAGATAATAAATAAATTTATGATTATTCCAGCAAGTGATATATTATTAGTATAAATTAGTACAGCCTTCCCGAGAGACTTAAAGAGCATACAGTAAATAAAGCCAACTTTTAACTTTCCTTCATTTATAATTTTTGTTTTACGATTTCGAAAAGGAAAACAAAGGTTTAACAGAGTAACAAAACAAAGTAAAAGGATCACTTAAGCAGCTGGAAATTTTAAATAAAAAACTAGCTAACCCGGAGAACTTCAAACCGACATTTTTAATTTATTTATTATTTAATGACAAAGACTTAGACAAAATCTTCTTTTTACAATATGACCATATAATAAAGAAATACGAATAAAATTAAGAAATACCATGATAATTATTATAATAATAATTTCCTTCTTTCCTCTTTGTAAAAATATATGGTAATACAAATTTTTAGGACAAACGGTTGAAAGGGGCAAAAGTTGCTTCTCTGGAGCGCCACTTGATGGCGAGTGGCATCAATGAGAATACTATACGAACCTTCTCCGTGGAACAATACATATACAATATATAGTTTTTGAGTTCAACGATGACATACAGAAAAACATTCATTTTTATTTATATTTATAGATTGGGGTACTTTCTAAAATTGTTTTCAATTGTTGATGAATATTTTCTTAAATGTTTCCTTAATTAGATCTGAAGATGGTTTTCTTCATTGTTGTCCTCTACAGAAACTGTACCTTTTCAAGAAGTTGATTTAATGTTAATTTAGTAATAAATATTTGATTTGTTTTTACAAGCGGCAATCCTAAACTTAGTAATTTCAATTAAATTTATAATTCAAAGTTTATAATTCAAAGTTTAAGATATCAAATTTTGATTTAAATGTGGGGTCTGGCAACCTTAAACCCATACCTACCCATAACTAGAAGTGTGGCAATGACGGATATGAGAAGAAGTGGCAACGACGCGTAAGACAAGTGAAGTTTACTTGCAACAGCAACGGAGGAAAGACGATGAGAAATGTGCTAGATTCCTATTGAATCATATCAATAAGAAGAATATCAAAGTTGTGGCTTAAAGGTTGCTAGCCTAAATACACTTTAATCCTCTGTGATGTATTTATGAAAAATTCCACACATATGCATATAATATCTTAGATTTAAACTGAAGCTCAATGATAAATTTCGGTTTTACTTACATAATTCCAATTGAACTTTTTACTTTCGACTAGCTAAAGATAGAATTATATTAAGAAATTCCAACAACTAAACCAAATATGATATAATCGTAGGGTAAAAATTTGAAAAGGTGTTTCTTTTATGAAAAAAGAAAGTGTAGACTTCACAGGTGGTATGTAAATTTGAAATTACTAAATAAAATTCTTGTCTTGTAGCTTATCGCCTTATTCTTTTTTTTGTAATCTTCAATTGTAATCAAAAATGACGTCTTAAAAAAAGATTTGAAAACGGAGCAAAGGTTAAATATCATCTTGCATCGTTTTTTTTTCGAGCCTGTTGCTGCAAAAGGCTTTTAGCTAGAGTCGCTGTAAAACACTTTTAAGTGCCACCTGAGCCATCAGCCCACGCTTTTTGCTTTGGTTACCATTTTTCATTTTACCAAGTGCCAAGTAAACTAGTCAGAAGCTTCTATTTTCGACGTGTCAATTGGAAAGGAATTTGCATATCTTTCAATGCCAAGCCAAATGCCAACTGAAAACGGATACGAAAAATGTGGTTTAAGTTTTGGTTTTGTATACAAACAGATAACATAAATTTTGACCAAGTAACCAGGAAAAGTTTTCACATACACTCAAACACTACACACAGACACACACACACCAACATGCGGTCTTAATAAGCTATTAACCAACTTTTGTTGCTGGTGTTTTTGTTTAGTTGGCTTGTGGCTATCCCATTGCGGCTATTTGTTATGCTACAAAATTAGCCAGTCCAATTAGCGTGCATGAAGTTAATTCAATTTTCTCTGCCACGCGCACAAAGTTTGTGCAACAAAATCCCAAAGAGCAAAATGGAATTTGATTTATGTTGGCGGTTTGACATTCAATTCAATTATTCATGTGCATATTGAATAAAGTTTTCTGTGGTCCACAAAACCACCAATGTAATTCACCAAATGCGATTAAGTATGACATTTCAGTTAATTATGCAAGAATGCGAACAAAATCTGGTTTTAAGCCAATAATCAATATTTTATTACAAAATTTATTATTACACTTTCAATTTTTTGGGAACTATTTGGTTCTGTGCTGTCATTGTGCATTCTTTTTTCATGTTTTAGTTTTCTAATTATTTAGATATCTTATTTTTAAAATCCATTAAGCCCAGGCAGCTCTTTCGACTTTTCTTCGAATCAAACAGAAATAGAATACTTCGTGTCTGTCAGGTTTGTTCAAGAACGGAATAGTTACGTTGAGTTTGATCGGAATGAATTATATCTGATGCACTCACTGTTCTTGGATTGCTAAAGTGTAACGAAAAAAGGATGGACACTCGGAAGTAGACTCTCGCAGCGATCAAACCGATACGTAAAACTGTAATGCGTTACGTTTACTGAACTCAATGAATGAATGTAACGTCATCACACTTTACTTTTACTTTTTTTACACAAATTTTTTAAGTTACTAATTCTGTCATTGCAATACCCTTTACTCCATTTAGTACAAGAATTTCTAAAATCAATAATGGATTGCATGCAAAGAATATTGTTCTACAATCTTTAACTTTAGTTTTTTCTCGACGGCTTTAGGCAACACGCAATAGTCGTCATAAGAACTTTGTTTAAGTCACGGAACAAGTAGATCTATCATTATATAGTAAGTTAATCACTCGTGATTAGTATATATTCAACAATTTAATCTCTTTAATAGAATGCATAAAAAAATTTCATAAAAAGAAATAAAAAAACTATTTTGAAGTAAAAAAAAAACAACTGTCAATTACGTTTCTGAAAACTAAATGACAACAATTTATAACAAACTTGATCTGCCTAGACACTAGATGGATGTTCTTACAAAATTTGGTAGCTCTAGCAGTTATAATCTGCGAGATCTAAGTATTCATACGGACGGATAGATGGACATATCTTTATCGAATCGGCTGTTGAAGCTGATCAAGTATATATATACCTTATGGGGTTGGAAATGCTTCCTTCTGTCTGTTACATACATTATAGCAATTTTAATATACAATTTTATCTTTGCACAAATAAAGAGAAAATATTATTATACAATAAAAAATATAAAAATTTATTAAAATATACTTAATATCTTTTCCGATAAGACTTCTCTATGTCTAATCCATTTGCAAAGCAGGGTACCAATTAGTCGATCCGTTGTATGTTTATCTATACTTCATCGAAAAAAAAACTAGATAAAATAAAAACCATAAACTCTCATTAAAAGTTATTTTATACTTTTTTTCTTGCTGTCTTTTTTTTCACATTTTTTCTTTCTGTTTTCGTTTTTTGTCTTTTGGTTGCCAGGCAACAGCCGGACATTAGCCAACTTTTATGAGCAAATCTTTATGTGTGTGGACTTCCCGGTCCAAAAGGGGACAGCGTAAAAGTGGAGATTCGATAGCAACCATAAATCTCAGGGGACCGAAAAAGGGAAGAGGCAATAAGACATTGTCCACCAACCAGAAGAAGCATCTGCTTTTTGCATAAATTCCTCTGATTATTTTAATCAATGAATTTCTAATTGTATTGTTTGTTCCAAGTTCAAACTTTCGTATTATCGATGACAACAAGTATTCTGGTTGATTATCCATAAAAAGTTTACCAAAGTTCATTGACCGTTAAATTGAATATAAAATCAATGAGTCATCAAAAGTATTTTTGGCAAATAATAAGGAATTTATGAATGATATTGAGAGAGGAAATGTTGGCCAGTTCAATAAAGTTTACTATACACATAGACACACACACACACACACAGACAGTCTGAATTGAATTTTGGCCAGGAATGTATTTGTTATGCCAATTTACCTTGTGTTTGCTATTTCAATTGCTATTTCATCTTTAAATTTGATTGGAATAGATGGTTTAACTAAAGCAAATTTGTGGCATACGAGAAAATTTTTTTGGTAACTATTTAATTTGACTGCTCGCTCTTAATATAGCCTAAAGGCTAATAAATGTGCTACTAAATGAAGGGAAAAAACTCATTGAACTTGCTTTTTGATCGTTTAAAACTTCAAATATACTCCAAGATGTGCCTTTTAGTACAATTATGTCTTTTTTTTTACTTCTCTGTAGAAGTTTTTTTCTCATTAAATGTATTATTTATTTTATTATACCCTCTGCAAGAGTATGAAAAAGACATCATATTCTTGCAGAGGGTGTAATAAAATTGGTCAGATATTCTAAAGACATCTCCATCTGTCTGTTTCTATCAGTTTGTAGACATTTGTCTAGATTCTCTGATATTTTTCAAAGTGGAATTGCGACAAAAATTTGAAACAGTGGTCAGCGGGAAATCTGAATTGTTTCAAAAATACTTTGCTTGTTTGCCCTATTTTTAATTCAGCCATTTTGAACGTAAATTCTGGATAACAGTTTGCGTTTTATTGGTTTTTTCCACTTCACAATTCAAAATATTGATTCATTGGTGTAACGATTACAATTATCCTATAAGAAGACTCCAGACTTATTCTTAAAATAACAATTATATCGAATTATATCGTTCCTAAAGCAATAACTTAAACAGTCTTTGCCACATTGGCTATAATGGGTTTGGGACATGATTTAAAAATCAATTTCTTGGAACATATGGCGCGGACTGTATATTCAGTACGCTGGCGACTGTTATGCTCCTGGGCAATTGAATGATCGAGTACAGTGCATTCCGCTCCAGAGGTCGCATTCAAACAGCTGGCATCTAGAGTGGCCTGACTGGCATCCAGAAGACGCTGACCCTCATTTGTTTTCGATTTCTCTAGCACGGCAAAAGGTTTATCCTGTTTCTGTTCTCTTCCTTGTAGTATATGATGTCCTATAATATGTATCGGTTGTCCATATTTGTTGTAGTATAAATCTCCAATAAATTGATCATGCATTTCCTGATTAGCTCTCACCTCTAAATCTCCCTGCAGCTCAATGATGGCCCAATCGCCGGGACCTGAATTTGGAATTTTCACCAAAACGGGCATTGCTTCCTTAAAGCCACGATGAAAATATCCTCAAAATTGTAATCTAATGTTTTTGGAGGGAACAACGACTTTTAATTTCCCAATACACTCTCTCACACACAAACGCACTTGTGATACAAAGGTCTGTGAAATTTCACAATAAAAATAAAATCTAAATCTTATAAAATACGTTAGTATATATTTGAACTGTCTGGCAATGCTTTATTCAGTAGCGGTGCGTTATTTCTACTTTCATCAACACTTAACTTCAAATCTAGCTTTGTAGCACCTTTTTGAAATTTCCAACACTAAAAATTCGAGGAGTTAAACTAAATCAGTGGCGGATCCAAGGGGGGAATTGGGGGAGAGTTCCCCCCCAAAAAGGTTTCTAACACGAAGAATACACATTAACACTTTGGAATAGTGAGTTCGCCCCCCAAAATTTGCCTTTGGATCCGCCCCTGAACTAAATAATTGCTTAAGAACTTGCTTTGTATCACATGGAATCATTTGAGTATTAGCCATTTGATTGTCATACAATCTCAAAAAGAAGGAATATGGTGTCAGATATTTATACCCTTGCAGAGGGTATTATAAAATTGGTCAGATGTTTGTAACGCATAGAAATATACGTTTCCGACCCCATAAAATATATATATTCTTGATCAGCATCAACAGCCGAGTCGATTGAGACATGTCCGTCTGTCCGTCCGTCCGTCCGTCCGTCCGTCTGTCCGTCTGTCTGTTTAGCCATGCGTTTTCGAGCTTAAATTTTAAGCTACATGGTTGAAACATGAAAAGTTAAGTTCCTTAATCGATCATCCAGATCAAGTTTAAAAATTAGTCGGATCGGATAATTATCACCGGAGTTATTAACTAAAACGTGGAGGTACCTCGAGTAAAATAAGCAATTTTCTTTGGCACACACACACATATGCAAAAATTCGTCACCACGCGGTGTGTGAGAGAGACAGAAACATTTGCGTTGTGTTGTTGCACAGAACAAAATTGACAGAGCGAGATGCAATGGGTTTGCATATACATATATCGAATTAGGACGGTGGCGTAGTATGTGGAGATCGTTGGCACGATGGGCTTCGGTGTTTGATGGTTCAATGCTCGGTGAAGAAGTGAAAATTTTTATATGTGTTTTTTCTTTTTTGTTTTTTTTTTTTGATTTTGTTAAACATTTATACCAATTATTTTGCTGCAAGGGTATACAAACTTCGGCAGAGCCGAAGTTAGCTTCTTTGATATTTAAATGTTAAAATGATTAGAGATAGTTTGAAAAATATAAGGAACATTCTCCTCTTTATGACCACAACAAAATTCAATACAATCAATTTCAGTTAGAAAAAACTCACAGTAAAGTTCCTTAAAAAAATGTCCACATGGATTCTTTAAATAGTTCTTAGAGTATAATTTTATTTCGTGAACTAAAGTATCATTAGTTCCTTGTTCGACGCCCATTAATGCCACTTAAATTTAATTATTTCTTTTTATTATTGATTAAGCTTAAGCTAATCAGGGTTATAAAAATGATTGTAGGAAAAACAATTAAAATGCGTCGTAAGTTAGTCCGTTCAATTATACATTTAATAAGAAAGAAAGGGAAAATTTCTTATAGTTTAGTTTAGTAACAATCATACTTAGAATTGATTGAAAAATTTTACCAATTAGAGTTCAGTTATGTCAGTTGTAGAATTGCATAATTGAATTTTCATAATAAACTTAAAACTAATTAACATCGATAAAAAATTGATTACTAAAACTGAAATTCTTTATAACGAATAGTTTATGTCCCACTTGTTTAATGAGGCAATTTCATTTGCAATTGATATGGAGAACTAGAAAAAGCCAAATTCATATCACAAATTTCAATTTCAATTCATACTTGCTTGGCATGCCAATGACAGACGGCATTGATAACCTTGGGCGAAAGTCTATGCCAGTTCCCCTACGCTAACGAAAACGTTTAATTTAATTGATTAAAACAAACGGCGTCATCATTTTATTCAATAAACAAATGGCCAGAATGCTCTTAATCAGTCGGAAAGCCAAAGAATAAGCCATCATAAATTTTATTCCCCATGGGAATGAAGACATTGCGTGCGGTTCCCTGGTGCATCCTTCATCATTTCATTCCTTTTTCGAATGGCAGTCGCTTCCACTCAATTTATCAAGAAGGAAAACTTGGGACAACTCGAGTCTTTGCGGTTTTAAGTAGCCACTGGAAAATTGAACTAACTAAACACACACACACACACACATTGAGAAATGGGAAAGAAAAATAGGAAAAAACTTTTTTCTGTGGGTAAATTGAATTACATACTTTTGGGGTCGACCTTGCCGATTGACCAAAGGCGAACTGTTGCATAAGGTTTCGGTTTGGCTATGGATTTCGCTTGTGGGTAAGGATATTTATTTTTTCCTTTTTATGGAGATTGGCCAACATCAATAAGAAAACCTATCAAATCAGCAGCCATACAGTGGTTTGGGTATCTATTTTAGGTGTTTTATCCGAAGTGTTAAAAACGGATGCGCCTTTGTGGTCTCTATCAGACTTAAACAAGTTTGGAATAAACATTTTTTCTTCCTTCTTATCTATGCAAGAGTTATATATGTACATACATACATATGTAAGGTGGCAAGGCTAGACATGACAACCTAGTGGCAACGATGGTAGTAAAGAAGAAGCACAGAGAGACAGTAGCCGACAGTCGTAGCAGTTGATCAGTTTAGAAGTCGTAAAGTTAAAGTTGAATTAAGTCGCAAAAGTTGTCGTTGAAGAAACTAATTTTGTAAACTTAACATATGTATATTCTATTAAAAAAACTATAAACAAACTCACATATATATGTATATAAGTTAACATCACTGTGTGACTACTTGAACTATTGCCTGAACTGATTCGAAACTATATGGAAGCGTTTGTTTCAACAAATGTATTTTAACAACTCTCAGACAGTTCTAGCTGTCTAGATGTTCATTTGAATACTATTCAAATACAAAGATCTAACCGAATAATTAAAAAAAAAGAGTATTTGACTATCATAGTAACGAAATGCTAATGCTTTTTCATTTTACATCCATTTTTATAAATTTTGTTCGGTTCCCTTTAAATGCTTCTTTCCTGCATATATCCTGAAAAGTTACATAGGAGATAAGTTTAATTTTTTAGCTTAGCTTGTTTACTTTTTTTTTAAATGGAAAATTTAGGAATTCAGCTAATCCTTCAACCAGATCAAAAGTAATATAACTGTTAAGTGCGTAATAGAAATAGTAATTTTTATTTGTTTTAAAATGAAAACTCTTCGTTTCAAGCTTTTAAAATCTCTTTTGTTTATATTGAAACGTACATTTTTTATTTACATTAGAATTTATTGTTAGTTATGACTCCATTCAACATGAAATTTTGGGACTAAAACTAAAAATTCTTTTCTCTTAGCTTTAGTTTGAAACTCCTAACATTGAAACTTAAAAGAAAATAACTTTCCCTTTATTATTATACAAAATTGATTAAATTTGATTACTTAATATTCGCAATTCTCCAGCCAATTAATTATAAAAATTCTGAAAATAGTTTGCGTAGTTATTATTGATAATAACTTTGATATAAAATAATTTACTAACCATTCAAAAATAATTCTTTGTGTTAGGGCAAAACCAAGTTCAAAACTTGTTTATAAGAAAACAAAAGAAGATTAAACCAAATAATATTCCCCTTAAGTGTGCCTTGATTCTATTATTTGGTTTTCGAATCATTTAATCTGTCACAAAGGATATTTAATTTCATACTCAAACGCCTTTAGAATTCAATTTCAAAAATATCCAATTATGGTTCATTATTTCATATTATATTCTGTGCTCAAGTCAGTATGCCCTATAAGTATAATCTAAGGTAAACAATCAATTAACGTAATCAAGAAGTTTACGCACTTATCCAGAGTACCGGAAAGTAACCTTTTTTGCTACATGGAAAATCACTTAGAAGGCTAATAACAACACAAAAAGTCCAGGTTAATTTATCGAATCATAGACTAGAGGAGGGAAGAGAAAGAGGGTTTGCCCTTTGTCGATGTTTACGAGCCTGTCATAGGGGCTATAAATTTGCTGTTGCACACCAAATCTCTTTCTCCATCATCATCATCATCATCATCATCATTGTCAATTATCGACAATTTTTCATTGAAACATGAAAAAGCCTATTACTGACTTCTCGCTGCTTCTGGGTTTTTTTGCTCCCTCGAGAGAAGCCGCCACCTTTGGCAACTGGCAAACATATTGACTGAGTCTCTTCACATGTAGAGGAATTCGGGGAAAGACGACACGTGGCACACGAGTTGCTTATCAATAAATTACCAGACGCAGGCCAAGCCAAGGCAAAAAAAAAGCAAACATTGTTATGTAAATGACGCCTTGGTAAAAGATACGAGTATATCCATAAATTACAAAGAAGTGCAAGGGAAGTAGCGAATCCTGGAAATATATGTATATATTGTACACCGCTCATAAGTATGCTATGGAAACTGTATAAAATGTTCTTCAAAGAGAAATTTCAAATGACTTTACTTAAATTGTACAATTAACTCAACTGGTGGCATTCAACAGCGTTGCCTTGTTTGCACAGCGGGAAATGTCTTTCCAAAAGTCAACTATTGATGAAAGTGAATAGGCAATCTTAAAGAGATTATTATTAGCCATTTAAAGAACTCTATTCTAACAAACTTAGCTATCCAGAAGTCTATATAACAAATGGTCTCTAGACTTTTCAGAGTAAATAAGAATCATATTTTAGCGAACTTCCTTTTGGACATATGGTTGAAACTAATGTGTTCAAATGTTTGTAACTCTGTCATGTTACGGGTTTACAAAAGTAAACTTGAAAACTGACGAACTAATAAGCGTACATAAATGAAACTTTGCCTATATAACAGAAAAACACATTGGCTACAATTCATTAAGATTTGTGTGCAAATTGGCCTTGATATATAATAATAAGTAATCGCCTTTAATTCTTTTGTGAAGCTAAAAGTGTTTTGTAATGGCAGAATGGTTCGCATGAAGTCAGCTGTTAGTGTTGTAAGTTGTTTACTTTAAAAACTCTCAGTTCCAGAGTCCAAATTCAAGACATATTTGCTGGGTAAAGTATAACGATTAGTTATAGTTTCAGATATGGATTCAGATATAGGAATTATTCTAATATTTTGTTTCAAAATGACTACCTCTTTTTTTTTTCTTATTACGTTCTTCATTGAAATACTGTAATAAACGATTTGCAATGATAATTGTACATCAGTTGGAATAATTTCTAAAATTAAAAACCATTTAAAATCTAAACATGAAACTTTTCATTGCATTTTATTTAAGGAGTCATGTAAAATGCATGAAACTGATTTTTGTAGACATCTAACAATAACCATTTAATTAGTTGGTCCGTTTGGAACTTCGTTGATATATTCCGATGTTAGATTGCGGCTTGCTGTTAGACCTCAAAGTGCTCTTATGTTTCTTTCATTTCTTATGACTAAAAGACGGCAAATTTTAATCTATGTGACATAGATCGATAAAGAGATTTGGAGTCCTGTTGATAAAAAATTAACGTTAGGTATAACTTATAGAAATGCTTGCCTCTATAGCAATCTTAAAATATTATCCATTAATGATCTCATTAACTTAATCTGCAGCCTTTATAGATACAGACTGGCACTTCTCAGGCTTAATCATCTCCACAAAAGGACCCATTTTCTCTAGCTAGTTGTCCCCCATTACCTCGACGATGGTTTACTTTTGTTATATATAATATAATTACATTTAATGGGTAATCTTTAGAGCCAACTTAATGCTAAAGCTATAGCCCATTCGCATCACTGCATTCCCAAAAAAAAAAAACCCCAACTACAAAAAAGAGAACAAAGTCGGCGCCAGCACGTGCATTCTTCATATATTTTTGCCCTCTTTGTGCCCGGAACACAAACGCAAATTCATTTTCCTTTTCTTTTAATGGTTTTTCCATGCAAATGTTGTAATAGACGCAAAAGGAAAGCCCAAAAGAAAAACAACAAAAAAAAAAAAAAAATGCCCACCAGCTATGGCCACATTCCATGTTAAGTTTTAGCACTTCAAACGCAAAAACAAAAAGAAATAAGGAGAAAGCCGATCCAAAAGGCAAATTTCGCACGTCATTTTGTACAGAAGAAAATTTGTAATGCAAAGTTATCCAAACTGCGTTAAAATAACACAACGCAAAAAAAAAACAAGAAGAGAAACCAGAGAAGAGAAAGCAAAACGTAGAAGGAGATAGATGGGAACCACAAAATGAAATTCAAATAAATAAATACACCCACGCACAGACAAACAAATACATACAGATATTTGTATATATATATAAGTTTGCGTGTATTGTGTTGTAAATTTGGCAAAAGGCATTTTATTTTAAAGGGCAAACCTGACGAAAGGGGACGAGAGGCTCGTCTATCACAAACACACGCGCACACACACAGATATATATGTATGTATGTATGTGCATGCAACAATGAAATGAGAAATGTCTGTGTTAAAACAACAAAATAACGAGAAATTTATACTTTGCTTAGTGAAAAGCAGATGCTCTCTAAAGTATGCAACAGTTTTACAAATGTAATATTTTGATTATCAATTGAATGAAATGGAAAATTAATGAGAAATATTAAATAATAAGCAATTGAGCAATCTTTTTAGATATTCCTTGATATATATTTCGCCTATGTCTAGTTTTTGTTAATTAATGTTCAATAGTTATAAAATGTCAAAAAACGTAGCAAATTTTAATGATCTTTATGGAACAAGTTCTTTTTTTTTTCAAACAATTTTCATATCTCCTCGGGAGACAGTGGTAGTCGTATATTTTTTATCTACTTAAGAGACCCATAGGAGGATTTAAAAACTTTAAAACTTAAACTTTTTTAAAAAGGAAAAAATAGTTAAGCAAGGAAATTCTTTTTTATAAATCGCCATTACACTTTTGCAGACAAGAGAGTTAGATTTTCTGTGTCTTCTATGAACTGGTATCGATATAATACATATTCGACTCGTACAAATTATTAAAAATAAACCGAGTTATAACAGGCATTTCCAATGTACAAAAGAACAAGTTTGTGTCCTGGACTTGAACACATAATATTTGCAGCCGCCCAAATGATTTTGTTGCTAATAGTTCATTAAACAAAGATGTCCGCTTCCGTGTTGAAAAGTTATCCAGGATAAAAGTATTGTTTCGATAAATATAAAAATATTCCACGCTTTAGAGAGGTGGCTTTTCCATAGAGGAACCCGTTTAAATGTTCTCTTTGCAACTTTCAACTAATACATCCAGTTAATACCTATGTACATACTTTTGTCTGTTCTTGTTGATTTCAACAAATCAAAAGAATTAAATGGATTCTGTTGGGATTTGAACCAACCATGCAGTAAGCAGTTGTGCAATAAGTATGATCGACTTTGTTGTAATAATATATAGAGTTCATTTGTTACTTATAGGTATACACGATTTTGTCTTTGCGACGGTGGAGATGGAACTAAAGAACTAAGGTTACAGTGTTGCAAGTTAGGGCGAATTATAACAAGGATGCCAGATAGTTCTTTGCTTTGATAGAAAATATATCGCTAATTTCAAACAGATTCGATGGTTGAAGTTATTTTGTTCTAGTTTTAATTGTATTTATTGAGTACTTTATATTTATTAATAAGATTAAGTAACTTTTTTTTAAATAAAAAAATGATTTAGATCGTCAGAGAGCAGGGATTCTTGTGGTCAAGAGTCAAAGTTTTGAAAAAAGATAAATAATGGAAAACTATTTTGAATAAATACATTAAACTAAGTAATATATTTTCATTAGAATACAAATTTTTCTCCCAAGTCAAAATCTAGAAAATGTGCCTCTCAATATTTGATGTTAGAGTTTTTGTTGAAAGTCAGCAAAATTCGCCATACAAGAATAAATGAAAAATAAATCATTATTATTTGTCAATTAAAGTTTACTTTAAGCGGTAAAGCATTGTCTAGTCCACAGTTATTTATGTGAATTTTATTTTATTTTTTAATATTGACCACAAATGCCAATTCCTTTTCACTTTTCACTTACAAATTGACAGGGATATAGTCAGAGCTAGAGATATTGATTTACGCAAATCAAACTGGAATTTAGGCTAAATTCCTGAGAAAGGAAGAAAACACTTTACGCGTCTTTTCATAGACTCTAATAGAATTTGATTTAAGTAGACTTAACTTGATTTTCTGCAGAATTCCAAACAAAATCTTCAACTTGCCACAAAGTTCCAAGAAATACACTATATTCAGGAACACATACACACACATACATACATGCAAGTGTCTATCTGTGTTGGCATTTGTAAACATTTAAAGGCTTAAAGGGGTTTCAGCCATTGGTTGCCTGTCGCAGGACAAATGCAAAGGCAATTGTCTTGAACATTTTTCTTGCCAATTTCTTATATTTTCTCGAATGTTATTTCATTTTATTTTTTTTCTCCATTTTATATCCTTGGAACCTTAAGGAGCGCGTGTGCACCATTTTGATTTTAACACAAAATTATTTACAATAAAAGTGACAGCTTAAAAGGATTGCGGGCATAATTTACAAGTAATCTCAAAGGATTTTATGCTCTGTGAGTATATGTGAGTGTGTATCAGTGAGCTCGTGTGTGTATCTCCTGTGTGCACTTGGGTAAAATCCCATGCGTGCCCGTGCGTGAAATGATCTTGGCAAAGTCACAGCGCTTGCGGCTTAATTGTTTGCTAAAACTTACGAGTTTCGCATTAAAAAGTAATTAGCATTCAAATCAAAAAAGAAAGGGAAAAAATACATAAAATGAAAACCAACCGCATCTAATTACATTTCGCATTTGTGTTTTCATCAAAAACTTTCTGCCACAAAACAAACTCAAAGGATAATGTCAAAAAAAAAGGAAAAAATTATAAAAGTTGTCTAATGACAAATAAAAGAGACATCCCCTTGATGACAAGCACTTGGGAAGGCGGTAAGGTGGCGTGGGAGGAAGTAGGCGAATTTTCTATTCTTGTGTCATTTGTCTAATTGCAGTTTGACTGCCTGCAAATGAATTTGCCCTTGAGGCTCTTCTCTGGGGGCACTTTGCCAAACTTTCTTTGACTCGAAAGCTTTGTAATTTCAAGTCAAATTTTCTTGTTAATAGATTATATTACAGTTAATATATACAACAACAAGAAAATGTTATTTTTTTTTTTTATTTCTTAGTGTGAACTTTGCTTATTTGAAATAATTTATTCAATGTGTTGGAAATTCGAATTTTTATTTTAAAAGTTAACAATATTGAAATGAAGTCTTTGGGGACTTTGATTGAAGTAATTGAGAAGTTTCGATATGGAAATGGTAGACTTAATCCTTTGGGAAATAAAGGGAATATATGTCTTATTAATTTGTAAACTTCTGTATTTTTGTTTATTTTGTACAATCCCAAAATAAATAAAACTTACTTTAAAATAAAACTAATATACCTGTTTATTTGTTTAATCTTATAAACATGTTGATGGCTTTTACTTTCTTAAGAATACTATGACCATCTTGAAATACTTCCTAGGATTATATGTATGTAAGATATATAATTTGTAATGTTTTATTACATATCTAAAAGTTATTGTGTGTGCAAGCAAAGTTTGAAGTGTGATAAAAAATATAGAATCCTTCAGATAACTTAATTTCGACTTCTGCTGCTGACGACCGGATAGCTCTCGAATTAATGAACTTAACTCCACTGAATCCAATAAATATATACATATGCACATGAATATGACTCTGAATGACTTCTAGGTTGCCAGAGATCGCGCTATCCAATGGCAACTCCGATGCTAAATGAGTAGGATCTTGACTGCGTGGCAACTCCTTTGTTTACATGTATGTATATCCAAGAAGAAGAAGACTTTTTAAGGATTTCCAAAAATGCTATTAATGGTTTTTTTGTTGTTACCATTTAGAATATGTTTTATCTAAATATTGTAGTCAGTGAACAAAATTAAAAGAAGACTGCGCTCGATTTCGATGACACTAAAACTGAACTTGAATTTTTATACCCTGTACCTCTGTAAAAGGGTATATTAAAGTCGCTAAATGTATGTAACAGGCAGAAATACACATTTTTCACCCCATAAAGTATATATATTCTTGATCAGCATCACTAGCCGAGTCGATTGAGCCATGTCCGTCTGTCCGTCCGTCCGTCCGTCCGTCTGTCCGTCCGTCCGTATGAACACTTAGATCTCGGAGACTATAAGAGCTAGAGCCACCAAATTTGGTGTGAACATGCGTCTAATGCATACACAGATCAAGTTTGTTTCAAATTTTTGCCACGCCCACTTCCGCCCCCGCAAATCGGGAAAGCGAATAACTAGCTGTACTAATGATATCGTATTCTTACTTGGCACATCTAATTATATACCAAAACTGGACTAGCTGACCAAATTTTGTCGAAATCGGACAAAAAACATCGGAGATATGGCTACATCCGTTTTGTTCTGAAATCCCAAGGCGGCAGTGGCAGACAAGAAAGAGCGAGATAGCAAGCGTTCACTGTAGCTGCATGTAAAGGAAAATTTTGTAAGAAATTGATGGCTACTTCGAAGGTTTTTTTTTTGTTGGTACAGGGTATACTCAACGTCGGCAGGGACTACTTGCTTGCTTCATTTTGTTCGTGGAACTGACATAATTACTAATACACTTACTACTACAACTCTACTTATTACTACAATAACTTGGATTTTAAAGGAAAACACCATCTTGAAGGGGGTTAAAGGGATTTCACAACTTATGTAGCTTGTATCATTTGTTTAAATTGAATTCAAGAATTTTAAGTATTTGATGTTTTAGTAATTGATAGATGGAAAATGTTTAAAATTATACAATTAAACAAGATAAAATCTACTCAATCTTTGGAAATAAGAAATCTAGCACACTCTTTAGAACAATTTTAAAAGTTGCCCAATAAATAATTTTAAAAATATATGTGTAAAAACTCAATGAATGAAAACGTATCACTTTTACAGTCAAAGATGGTCTTTAGAAAAATCGATATATGATAGCAAAAAAAAAACCTTTTGATAAGAATTTATCTCATTGATAAAATAATAATTATATATGCCTTATTAAATAAATAAGTTAATAAAATAAATACGCTTTCTGTCGCAATAATAATAACTTTTTCTTTTGTTTTTGCAACAACAAACTTTTGCCATTTATCAGTCATTAATTAAATCGTATTATTTTTTAATATTGGTTATGTTTACACAATATTATTAATGCGAAATGATTTTTCAACCATTAATAACTGAGTAGTTGTTTTTGGGTCAACAATTTAATTTCTTTGAATAAAGTTTACAAAAGGGGACAAATTAATAGTTCTTCATTACTACATTCTCATATAGTCTTCTATTATACTTAATCAAAGTGTTATGGCAATTAATTAATCTTTTACCATTTAGTTTTATTTTGCCAATATTTTAAGTAGCTTACTTAATAATAATAACAATAATAAAATATTTTTCCATCTATCTGTTATCTGTGTGAGCTACCAAAAACTATAAACGAAGTATAATTTCATGTTTTGATTTCAAATTCTTATCTGTTAGTTTTTTTCTCCTTATTAAAATAATTATTTGCTTGGTACCAAATTATTTTCCCTATAATTGGCCAAATAAATATTTTTCGTTAATACAGCTTCCAAAATGTTCTTTTTCAATTAATCTTTTAGGAACAATATAAAACATTTGTATATAAATTTGAAATAGTCATTCATTTTAACGACTAATTTTGCGGCTTGTAACTATCCACAAAATTAGTCGTTAAAATAATTGATTTTGATTTGCATGGTGTAGACTAGTTATACCCTGTACCCATAGGGTAAAAGGGTATATTAAAGTCGCTAAAATGTATGTAACAGGCAGAAATATACATTTCTGACCCCATAAAGTATATATATTCTTGATCAGCATCACTAGCCGAGTCGATCGAGCCATGTCCGTCTGTCCGTCCGTCTGTATGAACACCTAGATCTCGGAGACTATAAGAGCGGGAGCTACCAAATTCGGTATGTAGATCCGTCTAGTGTGCAGACAGATCAATTTTGTTTCAAATTTTTGCCACGCCCACTTCCGCCCCTGCAAATCGGGAAAACTTATTACTAGAGCTGTATTAAAGATATCGTATTCTTACTTGGCACACCTAATTATATGCCCAAACGATTTCGAGGATATTTTATTTTAATTAATATAACTAGTTGGTACAGGGTATACTCAATGTCGGCAGGGACGACTTGCTTGCTTCATTTTTTATATATAAATAGTGAGCTCGAATCTAGCTCGGATATATAAATATGTATAATATCAAGCGAAAAACGAATATTCTGTGACCAAACTTTACTGAATTAGTGGCAACTTACCTTATTCGAAATTTAAGTATTCGAAATTTATCTAAACCCAAAACCTATTTTTTAATCCAATGAAGAGCAGTGTTATAAATAAGTATACATATGTATGTATATACATATGTACATGTAGTCTCATAGAGGCAACTAGGCAGAGCGGTGTGGCATCCTAGAAGTCGAGGCTTATACATATATTCTTGATCTGCATCACTAGCCGAGTCGATTGAGCCATGTCAGTCTGTCCGTTCCTTTGTCCGTCCGTATGAACACCTAGATCTCGGAGACTATAAAAGCTAGAGCTACCAAATTTGGTGTAAAAATCCGTATTATGCATAGGCAGATCAAGTTTGTATTTAATTTTAGACACGCCACCGGAATTTGGAAAAAAGGAATTCTAGAGCTGTATGAAAGATATCGAATTCTTATATGGGCGATCTGCACCAGCTGACCAAATTTTGTGCAAATCGGACAACAAATATCGGAGATATACGCATATGCCTCTTGTACTGAAACGCCAAGGGCGACATTGGATGGCAAGAGTGAGCGAGATAGCATGCTTTCGCTGTTGCTGGATGTAAGGCGAGTTTTACATTAGATTTCTGGCGATTTTGAGAGTTTTTGTCTACATTAAATATCTCTACTTGGTACAGGGTATAATCAACGTCAACAAGGACGATTTGCTTGCTTCATTTTATTTTATATTACTCTGTTCATTCTTATTATAATAAACACACAATCATTGTTACATATATATACATGTATGTACATACATATACATACATATGTGGGACAGGGAGTTTGTTGTTATAAATAAGTACTCTTAGTCCCGTTTGTGTTGAGATACATTTAGTTAAGTTTAACTGAATTTAGGTTAGATATTAGTTTTTATATTAAATTCTTTAAGTTGACATTATTTCGCGTTTAACTCGTTTTATTTTTTTGACTTAACCTTTTTGTGGAGAGAGCATCGTCTTTTCTCTGCCAAACGTCGTTTGTCCTCGTTCTATTCTTTCTACTTGCCACATGGTTACTTCTTATGCCAGAACTGGCCATAGGTATAGCGTTGCCATACCTTTCCCACACATATATTTATATATATTCCGTTGACCACGCAACTCTTACCCATTTACCTGTTACCTGTTCCTAAATTGCACAATTGTGGCATTTCCCCCTTTTCGAAAGAAAAAGGATTGCAATAAAGTTAAATTGCGCATCAAATTAAAGGAAATTCTTTGAAAGCTGGCAACTGCCTCCATATACATATTTCAAAATGATTAATTGCAATGGAACATAAGGTGTTGTGTGTTCAAGAGTTCCACACAGTTTCCATAAAAAGTAAATCTTTTACACCCACACAGACACACACTCATACACTGCCCACATATTGTGGCCTTTGTGTGTACGTGCGTGGGTGTGTGTGTTTGTGTGAGTGTTTGTGGTTTTTATTACCCATTTTCTTAGATTATCGCCTGGCAGAAACAAATAAAGGTCAAAACGGATTTCCCTTTTGTTTAGCGATAAGAAAGAGAATCGAAAAATGATTAGGTGAACTAATTAATTTAAGTGATTTTCTTTTGTTGAGGCAGTAAATTAAAGCAACAAAAGGTTCCAAAGTACAGAAGAAATCAATTTAAGAAACAATTTTTAAACATCTATCTAAAAGGAACTCCCAAAAAAGTTCTTTGACCTCATCCTTTTTAAATGTCCTTCTAGGAATATTTTAGAATCTGATTCACTTTACTTGTACAGTGAATTGTTTAGTTTGACAAGGACCTTATTCTGTGTATAGATTTAATTTATCTTCTATATCAAGTTCAATTCAAGGTTGACAGTAAAAGTTGAACACTAAACAAAAGGGTCAAAGTGGTTAAGAGGGGATTGTGCGAGGGGGTGGAGACATAGCAATGTCGAACACAAATTGCAGCTGCAACTGAAATTGATACGAATTGAAATCCAAAGCTAAATCCTGATGACTATTCCTTTTGACCCCCCACGCAATGAGCTTTGTTCTTCCAATGTCCTTGCCGAGCGACGAGGGACAAACGACCAAGTGAATCAAGTCTACCTTGCCACAGGGTGAATTCCGATTAGTTCCTCCCAGTGACCCCAAAAATATTTACTGCCTCTGATGCATGAAATATGAAGTGCAAAACGAGTTGCTGGAGCATAAAATATGATTAATGCATACAGGGAAAGCGACAACTCGATTTTCCCAATGACAATCGCAATAAACATTAAAGGAATTTGTTTTGTCTTTTTTTTTATAGAATTGCATGCATTTCTCTATTTTTATTTATTTTTTATGAATGTTGGTCAAGGGTCGCAGTGTCTCTGTGGGCGACACATTGTCGTTTGTTAAAAATAGAAAAATATCAAGATATTTCTCGTTTTTACGAATGTATATATAAATTTCAATTGCAGTCTGATTTGGACAGCTAAACTACAATGCGGGCCTTAGGCATTTCCCTGATTAGATATATAGAAACTCTATATAAAAATATATAAAATATATGTTAAATAATGTAAAGAATTTCTTTTAAAATATAAAAATATTTACCCTATAGCAGGTGTCAGTTGCTTAACTTCACTTTTGTTTTGCTTTAAACAAAATTCCATTAAATATTCTCATTGGGTTTAAGTCAAGAAGTTGGCCTGAAGACGTGTGATTCGGACTTTATTGTACTGGAAGTTGATCTAAAGAAAAATGGTTTTTGCCTTACTTCATTCAAGTGAGCTTTTAGTTGGTGGACAATTGTTAAGCAGTTTTGCAAGCATTTGAATTTTGTTGAAGAAAAACTACTTTACCATTGTCCTGGTTGGAGGATCCAAAGGTGCCTAATGCCAACTTTAGTATACTCTGCAATTTCTGGTTAACTGTGTACTCAAAGCTTGTTAATCATGTATCTTTCTGCATATAGTTTTACTTCTTTTTTAACAGAAGGGAGTTTAAGGTCTTTGTGGATATTATGATTAGTCACATATCAAGGAGCACATGTAATCATTCTGAGCGTCTTGTTCTGGTATTTCAATGTTGAAATTACTAGCTTTACCACACAGCGGTAATGCGTAGGTCCAAACTGGCTTCAGTACTGCTTTATATAGTCTTATTTTGTTCTCAAGATATGTTGCTATCTCAACAGCAACAAATGCAATTTGAAATATTTTGTCTTTGAATATTTTTTTGATTTAAGAAACAAATATAGTTTATAATATTTGGTATTGTTTTTTAACATATTGGTTTTATGGTTTATTTATTTGATTGATTATATGGCTATGTTATTAACAATGATCTGATTAGCCTTGGTTAAGCTATTTAACTCAATTCAATACCCACTTTCTGATAAAGTTGTAAGTTATCTAAATTAAGATCCTAAACTTGTAACTTTTAAACCGTTTTTTCTTTATAAGATTATTGGAAGTGTAATATGTGAGGTTTAAATAGATTATGTTTTAAAAATCTTTAAACTATTAAGCTATATTACTTTACAAAGTTTCGGAAACTTTGTGTACATCTACACGAAATGCAACACACAAAATAGAAGATGTATTGATGTACGCAATTCAGTCATGTACATAAAAAAGATAGAACAAATAGAACAATAATCAATAAGAATTGGTTAAAGAAAATAAGAAATAAAATTCAAAGATCAAGAAAATGTCTTCTCTAAAGCCGTCATTAGAAAACCTAAGAATTTGTTTCATACCTATTTAAAATAATGCCTGAATTGAAATTTTTGCAATGTTGTCAACATGAAAATAGTTTTGTTGTGTGGCATACCTAAATCAACAACAATGGCAAAAATGCGATATCAACTTGTGTGTGAGTGTGTGGGTTTTTCTTCTCTTTTTTTTTTTTTTAAATCGGAAAAACATGAAAAAGGATGCAACGCAAGTGCAACCTTTTATATTGCAAATTTCCATGTAAGTGTTTAAAATGGAAATGCTGCTGCTGCCCTTTTGCCAAAACAATAAACGTTAGGAAAGGAAATGTGCCACAACAAAAGTGCCATTAAAATAAAACGTGCTGAAAGTGATGAGCCCAGAAGCCATCAGCTGCTGGATTTCCCTCTCTCTCTCTCTCTCTCTCGCTCTCTACGCACTCCAAAGTCAACAAAAATACAACAAAGAAAATAAAGAAAAATGTGGCGCGTGAACAATGGAAAACCAAATGCAAACAGAGACAACACGACTAGAAAGGATATACATAGAGCAAAAGGAAAAACTGAGTGTGTGAGTAAAGTGAGCATTGAAACGAGGCATTTGACGCCACGTGTCTCAATTCTGGCGTCAAATCACGTAGCAGACATTTTCACTGCATGTTGCGTATACGCCGCATTGGGACCATAACCGTTATTAGCCAGCCGCAAAAGAGACCCTACTAGAGCCTAATGTTAAAGAGGACTAGAGAAAGAAGGAAAGATAACATTTTTCACCTAATGCCTTTTTAAGCGTCATTTTACAATTTTGCAAAAATTTCAATTTGTCGCGCTCCATCTGTGTGTGTATGGGTGTGTGTGTGTGTACGCGGTTTCTTCGTTTCGCCATTGTTATTGCTTTGCGTATCATTAACACTGAGCGCTCAATTAGCTAATTATGCAAGCAACTCACAAGGACCGCGATGATTATCATCGGTATGATGACTGGCAAGATGAATGATTGAATGACTGAGCTGTTTACACTAAGCAAAAAGCAAAGGCAGACACTTGAATGAACTTTAATGCATTCAAAATTAGTTGAATCAAAAACCAAAGAGATTTAGAATTTACATAAATATTCTTAATACATAGAGATTTTCCTTAATCTTAGCATACTTTTCTGCGCAATGAAATTTTTATTATTTTTACAGTGTATGTGAAAATTAATATGTTATGTGGCTACATATGTATGTGCAAATCCTTCCTCTTCCTTTGCTAAGGGGTAAAATAAATTGCCATATATCATAAGCGATGATGCCGAGCCATGTTGACTTATTAAGTGGCTTGGCATGCCTTCACTTGGGCTTGGGCTTGGGCTTTCATCTGCGCGTTGTTGTCCTTTGTCAAAACACTGTGCAAACGAAGAGCTGGAGAACGTTCCGTTGATGTCCTTCATTGTGTTTATGTGAGTGTAGCTCTGCGGGTTGCCATTCCTCACGTATGCAAATGAACAAAACAAAGAAGAGAATGACAGAAAAAAAAAAGGAAAACAACGAACAAACGCAGAGTGCTCTCTCACTTGTGATTGCCGTGGCAAAAAAAAAAATACAATTCTTTTCCCTAAGCTGGATGATATTCCATCCATCATGTGTCCCGACAACTGCTGCATTCAATTTGTCATTAACCCACTGCTACTTATGCTTATTCACGAACTCAAATATTAAATGATCAAGTTATGATAATATTACATTATGATATAAATATGTTGGAAGAATGAAAAAGAAGATAATTTAGAGGTAAACTTAAATCTTTTAGCTATTTAGTTTAGAATATGCAAAGTAACTATAATTGATGTAAACCTAAGAAAGTTTTGGTTTCTAGGTATGTTGTTGTATGTTACCTTACCCATATATGAGTTACTTTGTAAAACAAATGTAATAAATTAAAACTTTCTACTAAAGTACATTTAATATGGCAAGAAAAACCTATCAAATAGGCCAAATCGAAATGTTGTTTACATGGCTCATTGATATATGTATATATTCTATTTTTGGCTACAATTTGAGAGCAGGTCACAGACAATGCGACGTCATCTACAAATAAACTCTTTTTTGACTGTACTTGCAAGTGACTTTTACATGTTGTACATACATATGTACACACTTACTCATACATACATATCCGAGCGCTAAAAAGCAGGCTACATTTTTATTGTGTTTGACTTTGATTGACGTCTGCACAAGTCGAAAGGTGAAATTGCAACTGATGTGGAAAAAAATATAAACAGGAAATTGGAAATTAGATATCAAGTGCAACTGATAATCAGAGATTAGCTTACATCAATCACAGAAGCTCAATGACTCGAAAAGAGGTTCAATTAACTGGAACAAAAATCAAATATTACTACCCCGTGCGTAATTTCAAAGATTTTTATGAAATTGCTTTACACAAATCACCTTTACCCATGGCCTAACTAACTAATTGACAAATCTATAGACTAAGTTGGGCGTGGCATTTGGTATGTCCTAGAGCCCAGAGTAAATCGCATGGCACATGGCAGGAAAATGGACGTGTTAGGGCCAGGACGAGATGCGCGTAATGCGATTTGAATTGGCTGTTAATTAGGGTTTATTGTTTTTAGCCAACGTAAGCGAAACAGGAAAATCTACGTCTATGTGTGTGAATGTGTGGGATGTTGGATAATTTAAAATAATTAGAAAGCTAAAATATGCCAACTAACATCAGTTGTTGAGACTACTAATTGAATGGCTTAAACATTGAGACTTTAAGGTCAGCAAATTAAAGTCAAATTTATCAAAGTAAGTTGTTTTGAATTTTGAAAAAGATTGGAATATGTTCCTTATGTACTTGTTTATAAATTTTTATAAATCATTTGTGAATTTGAAAAAGGTGATTTCGGAGATACTTTAATCCGCATAGGTTTTGCCATTTTTATTCTTAAAGAAATAAACTTGTAATTTTTTTTTGTAGTTTATAATTAGTTTTAGTTTTCGACATTTTATGTAGTAATTGTGCACTTTATGTACGGTAATTAAAACCTTATTTTTTTAAGAATGATTTTGTGTACCAAATAATATTTTTTTGGACAATGTTTACTAATTTTAATCTTTAAAAAAGATACTCAACTTACCATTCTTCTCACACCACAAAATTTGTCTTTGAGCAAAGGCGCAAACGAAAAAAAAATTTGTAAATTTTAAGAATTCATAACTTTACATATTACAGAAATTGTTTTAAAATTTAAGCCAAAATATAAATTTTTTTGAAAATTTACTTTTTGAGTTAAATAAAATTTCAGAACTAAGAAAGACGGTCAAATGAAAAAAATTTCTGCTTTGGGTTGCTAACTAAGAGAGAGGGTCAAATAAACTGCATGAATTATGAAAGCAACATTTAAGAGGAGGACTCTACAAATTCTAAAGTAAATTATTTCCGAAGTTTTTACTGCCAAACGAATGCTTTTGCAAAAAAAGACTTTTATTCTTTAACTCGCCCTAAACTCTTCTGTGCCCCGGTGTTGTTCACTCTAATAAGTTGGCCCAAAGCCTATTTTCAGCTAGAAAAACGCGCGTTTATTTAAATTTTAAAACAATCGAATTCTTCTTTAGAGTTTACTATTGTTTCGTTTTCGGCTTATATAAGGTTTGCTTATATAAGTTACCCCAGGAAAATTATGCTCAAATCCAATAAGACGTTTCAATCGGATACAATTCTTTGACAGAGTTCGTTCGGTTTATGGTATTTTTATGTCAAAAGTGATCCTAAACAAATTGAGAAACCATCAACAGCATGGTGTATATGGTACAAACAATATAAAAATAAGCAGGGACTAAATTTCAGAATTTTGATTATTTTTTAAAATGTTATAAAATATTGAACTAATAGAACATTTTGTTTTCGGAATTAGATGTAGTACTTTGTTTGGGTAAACTTAATTTCCTGTTTAAATCAAAGTTAAAATCAATTCAACTTTTTAGCCTAATTGGAACCCCAAAAAAATCGAGCTATAATTAAGGATATTCAACATTTAAAACATTATAATATCCTTCAAGGTTATCAAGTTTCATTTAAAGTACTTGCTCACTTACCTCACAGGAAAAACACAATTTGTTTCCACAGCAATTTCACTTATATTATTTCCGTTTCGCTTTTTGTCACTTTAATCTACTACTACTACGCGGATGCTGTCCTATATATAGTATATATATTTGTATATTTGTTGTGTCAAAGCTCAAGACAATCAAACCGAAAATCCTTAAGGGAGCAGCAATTGAAGCGTAATTATTTGTTACGGCGCATTTCCCGTGTGGCGTCGTTGGTCAAATGGCCAACGAAACGGAAATGGAACTCACTCTTGGGCACTGGGTCAGTAGCGCAGCATGAAAATTGTTATTGTTCTTGCTGTTGTTGTTGTTATTATTGTTGTCCACTTGTCTGCCAATGTCTATGGCAAGTAATCAGAATAATTACATGGCCCTAATGGGACAAAGGGGGAGACGGATGGTTGCTAGAAAATGCAAAACAGTTTCTCTCAATTTTGTTATACATTTTACAGTTGTAGAGGCATTGTCCTTAAAATAAAATGATGACAATAGCAAGAGATATATGTTATTATCAAAATTGTACCTTTTACATATATATGTATTTTATAGTTTAAATGAAAATACTTGTTAAATTTGTCAACTATTAATATCCTTTGAATTTATACGATAATATCAGTTGTTAATGATACTCAATCGCCATGAATGATCCTGTGGTCTTATGTGTTTATTTACATATATATTACTTTAAAACAGTTTGGAGGTTTTTCAAAACTATGTATTTTAAATCAATTTTGAGCAGTATTTAATGTAATAATCTTGCTTAATTTCCTTGAAAAGTTAAAACTATTCAAAATTTAATCAGTTTAAAAAAATATAATCACAATTAAAAATATGTGTATAAGAAAATCTACAATCTACAGTAGAATCCGGTTATAACGACTCCGATAATAGTGTCCGTCCGGTTATAGCGACGAAAATTCGATGACTTGATTGGTCCCCATACAAACTTATACATATGATGAAAAGGGCTCCGGATAGTTCGTCTTGTTTGTTCGTTTGAGCATCGTTATAACCGGATTTTACTGTATTAAAGTTTAATTTTTTATCTGTGACTTTGTCATATAAACACTAAAATCTTCTCATTTGTAAACTCATTGCAAACTATAATTTCGCTCAGTGTATTAAAAGTTTTCTTCACTGCAGTTCAAGCTGCGTTCTGTCTTAATTATGCCCTTCAATTTCTCATTAGTTTCTACTTATTGCAAATAATAATCAACCACTAAACAAAAAAAAAAAACTTGAAATGTTAATCAAGGGGGACAAATTTTGCAATTGCTCTGAGGCATTGGAATCAACCACCAACAACAACAACAACTAACAATCGAGCCAACGCCATATGCCGGCAAAGCCATAAACAACAACAACAATTGTCATTGTCGCCGCACAGACCGACGCCAAAAGGAAAGACCAGAACAACAACAACAACAACAGCAAAACAACCGAAAAATCAAAAATGAAGAAAAAAAAACCGACGCCCACGCAGCATAGTGTTACACTTGAAATGTTATCATACATGCGTTCGATTGTTATCACTACCGGCAAAATTTTTAAAAACACCCACGAAACACTTTCAGTTTACGTCTTTCTCGGTTAACAAACATAAAAACAGTGCAATTGCAATTGCGCTAAACACCATGGACCCTTGAAATACAAAAGTCAACTGAAGGAAATGTTAAAAAACCATGTCCTTCTCTCTCTCTGTTAATGTTAACGAAAAGAAAAATATCCCTTCTCGGCATTTAAGGGAAATAAGCGAAGTACATTTATCGATATCCCCGATACCCTTCCAAAGTTTATAATAAAGTTGGTCAAATGTTTGAAACGCTGAAAAGAAAATTAATATTAAATGTTTTTAATGTGAAATACGCTTTTACCCTAAAATATATTTGACATGGGACAATTATATTAATTGTTTTAATATTTTTAGCGTTTTAATTGTTGTAGCTCAAATATCCTGATATCGCCAAAAGAGTTTAAAAGCAATTTTTAGGGTTGCAAAAGCAATTCGTTGGTGAAGATAAAAACAAAATCCATACGCTTGTTTATGTACAAGACATTCTGTACATGGCAGTGAGATGGAGAACACAAGCATTATTATACGAGCACATGCGCTGTGAAGGAAAGGTTTTGAACTGCAAGAGTATACAAACTTCGACAAGAAGTTAGTTTTTGACATAAATTTCGATTAATTTTTAAGCGCCCGAAATTAACCAATTCAAAAGCATAGCGGACAATCATTTTAAACGTTTTTGGTCTGTTTTATGCCAAATAAATAAGTGTTGGTCTTTCTTTTCTATACTTGTTGGTAAACCACATTAATTTATCAAAAAAGGATCTATTCTGCTTAAAATATAATCGATATTATCGGCTTTAATCAGATTGATTTCTTTACGGTTTAATTACTGATGTTCATTGAAGTAAATATATTTGACCTACGTCCACTACTGCTAGTATATAGCAAATGTGATGTACAATATTTAATTACGCAAAGTAATATTTTAAAGTATTTTCAAATGCATGGTATACCAATTTCAACAACATTCTTAACAGTCTACGTAAAATAGTGGTTCGCAAAATTTATATGTTGGCAATTTATATCATTTAATGCAAACATTTGATGTTATTAAAATTTTTTTTTTTGAAAATTAAACAGCAGTTTTTTCTTGCTGCCTGGTCAGACTTTTCTATACAAGCCTGGTCACACTTACTGACTTATTGATAATTGCTTTACGCCGAATTTTGTACACCCTGTACACTTCTCAGAACCATTTTTCGATTGCTAAATATCAAGTTTATAAATAATGCTACAAGTTTACGCTGGCACCACTGTTACTAATTTTTATTTTTCTTATCTTTATTTTTTGTGTAAATATTTATATCATATCATTAGTTAGTAAACAAAATAAAGAGGGAGAAAATGCTAACATATGTACGTCAACTTGACTAGAAAAAAAACCGTACAGGATTATGTGCATATGCATACAAATAAACTTGAAGTAGTCGGCTATTCCTTAAAATACTCTATCCGAAAAGTAGGAAGAACGCTCGACGCAGCTGTGCATTGTTTACATATGTTTTTTGCGCATCGCACAGTTTGGTTTATTGCGCGAATTAAATAAAAGCGAAAAATTATTAAAGAATGTTAAAGTGGGTGTTTAGATTTACAAATGCAATTCCACAGGTGGCTGTGACTGTTATTACAGTCAGACGACACTTCGCAATTGATTTGAACACCAAATTATTACCTAAGGGCAAAGTCTGAAATATTTTTATTGTTGAACCCAGAAATATTTGTATCAATTGCAATTTACGCAGCAATCAATGCAACAGAACCCACTACAGCTGACTAAAATAAGTTACAATACAATTAAAGCAACAATTTATTTGAACTATTCGCCAATGGTACAGCATAAGACGGACTAAGTAGGCTCAAATCAAAAAAATTGCAAAACTAATAAAGTTTTGTTGCATTTCAACAAAGTTCAACCAAAACATTATAGATAACAAATAACAGCTGATAGTAAGTATCGATTGCAGGGTTGCCTAATTTTAGAATATTGCCAAAAAGTAGTTGCGAAAAGTGTTACCAAATAAATTATTCTAATGGAAAAAATCACTGCTGTTAAACTGAAAATACGTTATTTTTCACGGCAAAAGAATTCTTTTTATCGCAATTGAATTTCTGTTCGATGTGAACTAACATTATTGATAAATTTCCACAAAAACTAAAAAAAAACCCCAAAAAATTTTGGTACAAAGAAATCAAACGAAAATAAAAAATTGATTGATAAATCTTTGGCGGAGATGATTGCTATAGATGTCCAACCCTATAGCATTGCTGAGAATGCGGGAGCTGCCAAGTCGCGGGCATTTAAAAGATGTGTTGGCGAAGGAATTGTTTAGTTAAACTTCAGCAAAACTTTTAGCAATTTTGGAAAGTGTTTCGTATATTGCGATTACGAGCGACTTATGGACGTCGCGTCCAAATACATGTTTCCAAACAGTAACTGGTTACTTTGTTCACGACAATAGTATGAAAACAGCATCCTTAGCAAAGAGAAAGTTATTGGAAGTGACTAACCATTCGGCTCAGAAAGTTGCAAACACTTTACACGATGCACTAACTTTTTGGAATTTGCTGGAAAAAACAGTCTGTTTAGTCACGAATAATGCCAGTTTGATGGTCAAAGCTTGCAAATTTTTGAAGACACGAAACATTTCTTGCTTTGCTCGTACGCTAAATTTAGTCTTCCAGGATGGACCGAAATTTGAAGATGACTCAACTATCGCTTTAATTCAGAAGTGCAAGACGATCGTAAGGTTTTTTAAAAAAAGTTCGATTGCCAACGAAAAGTTTAAATTGACCCAAGAAAACTTTGCATATTCGTTGCTGCAGGAAACGCCAACCCGATGGAATAGTTTTTATTATATGATTGAGCGAATATGGACAACACATGAGTGAATCGCAGCAGTATTATTGGCCACAACAAATGCACCGCAACCCTTTAATGCAGAGGAAATAAATGTCATAAAAGATGTGGAAAAAATACTTGCGTTATTTTTGCAAATCTCCGAAAAAGTTACTGAAGGGAAATACGTTACGATTTCTCTAATAATTCCTTTAACGTGTAGACTTTTTAGAAAATTTTTTCAATATTTCTTCTCAGTTGAAAGCTCCTGTTGGAAAAAATGTAGTTACTGTTTTGCTGAAGTCGGTTGTAGGGCGTTTGGCGCCATACGAAAAACGAACAGTTACGAGAATGGCGACCATTTTGGACCCACGATTCAAAAAGATTGGGTTCCAACAAAATACAAATGCGGAACAAGCTGCAATTTGCTTTGGATACGAGTTGGTGGCTATAAGCAATAAGGAAAATCGAGATAGCTCTAATGAGGGAGTCAACCAAACCGATGGGAGCTCATTCTTCGACTTTTTGGACCATCATGCCAGCTGCTCGCATGGGAACGCGCGAAAAGGCAACATTTGGAGAGGGCCACAGTACCTCAGGATATGGATAATTTGTTATGGATACAAGTAAATAAAAACATTTAACTATCGATTTTCAAAAATTAATTTATTTTAACATTAAACTTTATTTCAGGTTAACCAGGCGGATTATCCTTCCATTAAAACATTAATGTTCAAATACCTCTCTATACCGGCCACATCTGTGGAGTCTGAGCGGGTATTTAGCAAGGCAGGGCAATCGTCTCAGACCGCAGGACAAGATTAAAAGAGCAAAATGTCAATATTCGGCTTTTTTTGAACCAAAATCTTTGGATTATTCAATTAAAGTCCAGCGAAAATAAGCAACATGTTAAACATCAGAGCCAATAAAAATTAATTTTGAAATACTAATTATGGTTGTATCACTATCGATGGCACGTCGTCCACTATCGATGGGGCCCACTATCGATGGATTCCCACCTCTAGTGTGGATGCGTGAGCATTAAAATGAATTGAAGTTACAAAATTTCATTATTGATTTGTAATCTTAATAATTATCCGATCTAGTTCAAACTTGGTGTATAGTGTTTGGGTACAAATTAAATTTAAATGTAAAAATCAAAAAACAATAAAAAATATATTGGATATATCATATAGTAATCCGATCCGACCGATTTTCATACTTTATCTACCTACACCTTTAAGAAAGTTAACTACCAAGATTCAACTAGGTAGCTTAAAATTTAAGTTCGAAAAGCTATGAACAAACAGTCAGACGGACATGTTTCAATCGACTCGGCTGTTGATGCTAATCAAGAATATATGTATGTATATACTTTATGGGGTCGGCAACGTACACTTATGGCCAAAATAATAGGTACAAAAGCAAACCTTCTATTTGGAGTGAAATATTTTACTTTATATTCAATTTGGGAAAGTAAATACATTTTTTTAGAAAATCTATTAGTATTACAACCCTCTATGTGGCAAAACCGTACACGGAAATGCAATAATTATTTTTTTTCGACAAATTTTGATGTGACACCCAATTTTGGCGTGGACAAAATAATAGGTACATTTTTAGAAAATTGTAAAATTTTCGAAAATTCTTAGCTCTATTGCAAAGATTCAATTTTTTATTTATTTTATTATTGATTTTAAATAAAACTTAACAAAAAAAACGCTTAAGAGGGGTCGCAGCAATCATTGCACTTATAAAGAAGAAGCGATCGTCTAAGGATTGAGAAAGGATAGACAAACGCTTAGAACTATTGTCGAAAGTTTTGGTCTTTCAGTATATTTTGTTTATGATGTTTAGAAGAAGCAAAACAAATCTGAAAAACTCGCGAGCGACAAAAAAAAGGACTAAAATCACTGATAATCGTATCGCTACGTTAGGAAAATAGGACCCCTTTCCACCATCAAAGTTAAATTCATGGGAAATCGGTGGCAAAATTTTATTCCGAATCGTTCGCCGTAGACTTCAGAACTCTGAACTACATGGCCGTAAAGTCCGCACGGTTCCATTATCAAGGGACAAAAATTTGAAGATGGGTCAAAATTATGAATTTGCTTATTCAGACTCCTGCACGCCCCCTGGCGGGAAAAATTGTCGTAAAATCCAATGGAGTGGCGGGAACAAATTAAATTTGTATTAAAATGGCTCTTTTAGATAGGTCCGCATCCCCAGATATAAAGAATTTTGCGAAACGTTTTTAAAAACAACAGTTGAACATGGACGCAGCAACATAATATATGGGGATGCCTCTTCTGGTCCGGAGTTGGTCTTAAAGTATGAATTCAGGAGACGTTCGTCCGATTTGAATACAAGCATATATTGGAAATCGTTATACTTCCGTATACCAAACAAAATATCACATTGGGATAGGTTTTTTAACAAGATAATTGGCCCGAAGCCTACACCTAAGCAAGTAGAGAAATGGTTTAGCAACAATGAAGCGACACTTTTAGCCCGGCCAAGTCAATCACCTGACTCAAATCTTATAGAAATTGTTTGTAACGATTTAAAGCACAGAATTGGATACCACAACCTTAATAATAGTGACGAATTAGGTGATTTTATCTCAAAAACTTGGTCCAAAACACCTTGGTAGACATTTAGACATTCCATAACAAAAAATTAAAAAAAAAAAATTATTTAAAAAAAAATAATGTATAATATACCGACTACTAATCAAAAAATTTATAATTAGCAAAAAATACCATCGAGAAAATTAATTTTCGCAGATTATACATTCAACTTAACTGAATGTACCTATTATTTTGGCCAGGCATTTTCCCTCAATATTTGTATTATGACTCAAAACAAAAGTTCTTTATAGTTTAATCCCGATGTGATCTGCTTCAAATCTTTAGAATATTCATATAATCAAAACAAAAAAAGATTCGTTTGTTAATTTTAATTCTACTTTTAAATATTTCACTTTAAATGGAAGGTTTGCTTTTGTACCTATTATTTTGGCCATAAGTGTATATTTCTATAAAAATTGCCATTACGTATTGCTTACGTGTGTCTGTGTCATTATTCTAAAGATAGCATGATCAAAATCCTAAAAACTTGTCTCATAAGACTTGTCTTATCTAAATTCTTTCTTCATGTCTAAAGGTTTACAGAGTATCACTTGAGTGGAACATACTCATTGGTCTTTTCCTAATCAAATGTAATCCTTCTCTAATTACTTGGCTCTTGAAGAAACTAAGGACTGAGATACATTCAGCCGAACTGAGATCCATGTGCAAGTAATAGGAGGTTTATTAAATTTACACATTTCCCTCTCACAAGCCTTATGAGCATGCTTAGTATCTGTTCGAAAGTAGGAATTATCAAGTTGGTAATTAAAAATCAATTATATTACTTCAAGACCTTGACTTTAGCTTTAAACTTATACTATGTCTTCTCCAAACTAATTAGCTGTCCTGTACATACTACATGTAGGATAGGGTAACTTTGAGAATAAGAGTCTGGTCTATGTCAGGAGATGTGGCAAGATCGGAAGGAAAACGATGTATGTCGGATTCAGTTGACGAGTCAGAGTCAATTGAGTGGTGGCAGTCAGAGTCAGTTGATCAAAGAAATTCTGAGTGAGTCGGTCAGAGAGTCAAGTCAGCGTTGGTGCTTGGAGAGCTAACGAGTGAATCGTATGAGAAAATCGAGGAATCAGGAACTGTAGAAATATACATTTACTATTTAATTTAAACATTAAGTCGCAAACATAATATTGTCGCTAAACAGTAAATTGATTATCCCTACATACATACATATATCAATGCTGGTCCACAGTTGGTAGTTCCTACTCTGCTTCGATATTAGCGAAACTGGTCATTACCAAATGTGTTAAATTAGCGTTTATCGCGTTCCATTTTATCGGGTTTTCCATAAATAATTCTTTTTGGGAAATTGTTAAGAATTTTTACTTGAATTTCGCGTCGTTTCTCTTTTGGCAATGAATACTAAAACGTTATAACAAAATAACATTTAACATTGAGTGAATCATTAAAAGTCTTTTTTGCTATATTGGTTAATGTACACAGTGTTATCAGAACTGGTAATATATCTAATAAGATTACATGGAAAATTCGAATTGGGGGAAAAACAAAACTATTTTAAAGTTTAGCAGGTTATCTTTGAGTAGACCTTTTGCACTTTTTATTACATGCCAGTCTGATAAAGAACAAACCAACAGAGAAGGCCGCAAATGTATAAACATTTGTTAACATTTCAAGTAACAATTATATGAACAAGGCTTTGGAGAATAAAAATATCGAACAAGATTACAACGGCCTTGCCAAAATTTATTAAACCTTTGCAGCTAAAAACTATTTAATTATTTTTAAAAACACAATTTTAAAATGAACGCAGTAAATATGCTTCTGCAGGGATTCGATCGAGGGTCTTTCGTGTTTATATGACAAATTTTTTTTTGGAAATTTTTTATTGCCAAAGTAAATCGATATTGATAGGATGATTTTTTTATTGATTTATACCTGTAATAATTATCCGATTTGAGTCAAACTTGGTGGATAGTGTTTTGCTACAAATTGGATTATATTGCAAAATAAAAAAACAAAAATTTTCATTTTAACCCTATTATTCAGATAATGAATATATCTTATATTAATCCGATCCGACCAATTCTTAAAGAAACTTAACTAATAATCTTAAAATTTAGGGTCTAAAAACTGCGAAGAAAACGGAAAACAGACAGACGGACATGGCTAGATCAACTCGGTTGTTGATGCTGATGAAGAATGTATATCCTTCAATAGTCAAGATTCAATATATTAACTTAATAGTTGTTGCTTTTATGAATGAATGATGTCAGAATACAAAATCAGCTCGATAGATATAAATATATATAGGTAAGTATTGCCTCTGTGCACTTTCCACTGCATTACGAATCGCAGAATTATATACTTTATTTAGTATATTGATTACAGGTACTATATATGTATGCAGTTATATTGAATGATTAGAAGCTACTTAGACTTCTTTGCTATAAAATAAAAGACGCATTGTTCTCTATAGCATTCATTTAGTTAACAGCAATGAACCCGGCACGTAGTCACCCAAAAAAAGTGAATTGTAAAGAAAAAAAAATAAAATTGCCAGTTGAATCCAGTCCCAATGCGTCAAAGGTGTTCGTCATATTCACTGGCGGTACAATTGGCAGTACATTGAATGATGATAAAAGTAGGAAAAAATAAACGTAATGTGTGATTAGTGTGTCTCCTTAATTGATAAACGAATTCTTTTTTTTCTCAGAGCTGTCACCGGAAAGCGGTAAATTTGAGCAAAGAATTCGCGAGGATATAAATTTTCATGATTCCAATTATGAATTGGAGGATACTGAATTTTTGCTTCTTCCTTCTGTGGATTGCAAAAGACGTGTTTTCTATAAAATCAAAGAGTATGAATCGTTGCTCGATTCCAGCAGTATGGACATGAACGATTGGTCGAAAATAGCTAAAGATATATATGTAAATGGAAGAATCAAACGATGTATTAGCTCGTTGGTAAATGTTTTTCTTTTTTTTTTCGATTTCAACAGGATGAATATAGCAAATATAATGGTTTTGTGGTCCTCCATGGCACTGATACATTGGTCTTTACCTCTTCGGCTCTGTCCTTCATGCTGGAGAATTTGGATAAACCAGTAATTGTGACCGGCTCCCAAATACCCATCTATCAAGCGGGCTCCGATGGAATACAGAACTTCATTGCATCCTTAAAATTTGCCGGTCTCTATAACATACCAGAGGTGTGTGTGGTCTTTGGTAGGAAACTGCTTCGGGGCAATCGCACAGTGAAGATGAATTGTGAATCCTTTGATGCCTTTGAATCACCCAATTTTCCACCTCTAGCCATTATGGGTGTGCAATTCAAGGTGGACGAGAGACTAATTAATCGTCGAACATTGACTAAAGCCTGTGAATTGCAATCGTCCTTGGATCCAAATGTTAGCCTTCTGCGTCTAACTCCTAATATGCCGTTGGATCAAATTCATGGCTCTTTGGCAAGTTCTGTGCGTGGAGTCGTTTTACAATCATTTGGTGCCGGCAACGTACCAAACAGAAGAGATTTGCTAGATAAATTAAAAGCGGCCATTGATCGAGGTGTCATTATTGTAAATTGTACACAATGCCCACATGGTGCAGTGGTTAATGCCTATGATGCCAGTTCGGAAATCCAGAGGATGGGTGTCATTTTCCTTGAAGATATTACCATGGAGGCAGCATACACCAAGTTGTCTTACGTTTTGAGCAAAAGTGATTTGACTCTAGAGGAAAAGAAGGAAAAAATGAGAAAGAGTTTGCGGGGAGAATTGACAGAGAGAGAAGAGCGAGAGTAATGTTATCGTCCTTGCTATAGACTACGCCATAAAAACGCGTTCCAAGGATATCATGGAAATTTCACCATCTTGGCAGCAAATACAACTGAATCGGTAATCGACTGAAGTAGAAATGATAAACGCTGCATTAAATATACCCACATATGTACATACATATATTATATTCTCAAGTCAGCAATAATTACAAATTATCTTATACATATGTATGTATATGTTGTCTTATTGATTATGGCATCAACCAATAGGTTGGCAGGGACAAACTACAAAATTCGAGCATGATGCAATTGTGTCATTTCTTGCAAAATTTATAACTTGGTTAGGGCCGTGCACATTATCAAGGCCGGAGGGGATTTTCGAGAAGAAACAACTTTTAAAGCTTTTGGTAACCTAAGGTATACATACATACATACATATATTTTCCAGTCATCGAATTCGAGTTCGAATTTTACATGATAAAATATAATTCGACACATGAAGAGACATTTAAAGAGTGGTTCAAAATGGACGAGCCGATATAAAATTTTCTCCAACTTTATTGTTACACTTCAGTGGACTTAAGAGAAACTAATATGTAAACTATTTTCTGCGTCTGAAGAATCAGTGACAAAATTAAAACAATATTTAATTAAAAATACCTTCTATCCTTTTCCAATAACACCAACCGGAATGTTTGATCAAAAGAATGTTAGCATAGTTTTAAGCTGAAAATTAATTATTTGAGATTATTTTTACATTTTATTCAACTTCTCGCTTGACGACATATGAAAAGAAGAGACCCCGGCGGAAATGAGCTTTCAGTGCTGTACCTTAAAGTAAGCCCGTATCTTGATTAGGTAAAAATCAAATATAAATACTAGATATGTCTGTAAAATTAGCGCCGGACAGTTAGCGACGGTCGGAACGGTGGAATCTTGGAACATTTTTTATTTTTCAATTATCTGGACAATTAGGCACTTTTTCAAATAGAATAAAGTGCAGAATTGTTAAGAAACGCATAATTTATTGTTTTAATTTGTGTGCAGGCGATTTGGGTAATAATTTGCATATGCATTTTGCATTATTAATAATTTGCATATGAAAAATTGACTCTTTACATTTTAAAGCAATTCTTCCTCACAGAGTTTGTCGGCATACATGGAGTATACCAGCTTATGCTCCACATATTCAGTTATATCCCCACCAAATTTGATAAAAATTTGCCGCAGCTTTTTTGCGAAAATTGCTTATCAATGAACCAACCACTGGTTTTCCTCCATCCAAACTGGTCAAGGTGACTATAAATCATTAATAAAAGTGCCGCCAACACCGCACTATGGGGTAAATTCCAAATTATCGGGTATTAATTAATAACTTGAAAACTACGCCAGATATTTTGATGCGGTTTTCTTATTATTGTTATGTACTCCCCCAGAAATATTTTTGGAAAAAAAGGTGTGTCGCCGCCCACCAAATTAATTTTTTTAATTTTAATTAATTTAATTAATGAATTAATTTTAATTTTTTTTTAATAATTTTATTAATTATTATTTTAAAATAATATTTCTGATCGAAATTAACAGCATAAACATAATTTAAGTTAATATTTTTAGTTAGAGTTGTTCAAAGGTTTCAACTGAGCCTTTAATTTCACACAATAGAAGGCTTACTACTTTTTTTTTTGCTTGTCAATAAAAGAATTATCTAGTTTCTTATTAAAAACATCAAGAATTCCCTTTTCTTGGTTTGAGTTGCCTTTCTCCTTCAGCCAAAGATCATGCAGCTCAGCACTCGCAGGCACTTGCAAAAAATTGATTTGCGCCGATTGTGCGGAAAAGTGCACATTAAGATAAACTGCCCTTAAATTATAATTAATGGACCTACGACATACAGTTGGACGTACACTTATGGTTGTTTTATATGCTTACGCAAAGTTGAGATTTCTTTCCAAGATTTGACTTTTGAGAGGGCTTTCTAATTTCACAAAATATTAACAGAGCACGGAAAATCACAAAATGTTAGTGCAAGAAACTTAAAATATAAACCCTTATGTTTTCTATCCTTTTTAAATTTCACAAAAACTATGTTCGAGCTTTGAATGCTGTCATTTTGAAAATCAGGTATCAAAAATTGCAATCTGAAGGCACGAGATTTTTATGAACAACAGCTAACTTTAACAGCTGTTATGCTTAACGGTGGTCTGTTATTTAACATTCTTGTTATAGAATATTATATTTTGAAGTTTTATTAAGATGTTTACACAAAAAAAAAAACAAATTTTAATACTTTGAAAAAACGACTAAATACCCGAAAAATGGGAAAATACCCCATAGTGCACCGGAGCCGGAACTAGCCCAAAGAACCAGTGTTAGACAGTATATGCAATGTTGGCCAACACCGAACGTCGCTAACTGTTTCCGAATTTGTCGGCTTATGCACGGTAGTGCATTAGATTAAGCACAAATTTTCATTAAAATCTGCAGCAGAAATTTTGATAAAACCTTAATTGAAAATTGTTGCCGTCATCGATTCAATATTCTGGCATGGAGTATAGGAGGCAAATATATTGCCCAATAGCGATCGTCGCTAACTTTAAACTCGGAAAAAGTTACAGACGATAGGTGTTGGGCAACATTAAAAATTTGCCCCCTATATTCGATGCCGGCATATTGAATCAATAGATTGGCATATTGAAGCAATAGATTGGAGTAGATAAGCAATGGATTGGCATGGATAAGCAATGGATTGGAATGGATAAGCAATGGATTGGAGTGGATAAGCAATGGATTGGACTGTATAAGCAAAGGATTGGACTGCATAAGCAATGGATTGTACTGCGTAAGCAATGGATTGGACTGCATAAGCAATGGATTCGACTGCATAAACAATGGATTGGCATGGATAAGCAATGGATTGGAATGGATAAGCAATGAATTGGAGTGGATTGGATTGGATAAGCAATGGATTGGAATGGATAAGCAATGGATTGGAATGGATAAGCAATGGATTGGATTGGATAAGCAATGGATTGGACTGCATAAGCAATGGATTGGAATGGATAAGCAATGTATTGGACTGCACAAAAATTGGATTGAATTGGATAAGCAATGGATTGGATTGGATAAGCAATGGATTGTACTGCGTAAGCAATGGATTGGACTGAATAAGCAATGGAATGGACTGCATAAACAATGGATTGGAATGGATAAGCAATGGATTGGAATGGATAAGCAATGGATTGGATTGGATAAGCAATGGATTGGATTGGATAAGCAATGGATTGTACTGCGTAAGCAATGGATTGGACTGCATAAGCAATGGATTGGACTGCATAAACAATGGATTGGAATGGATAAGCAATGGATTGGATTGGATAAGCAATGTATTGGACTGCGTAAGCAATGGATTGGACTGCATAAGCAATGGATTGGACTGCATAAACAATGGATTGGAATGGATAAGCAATGGATTGGAATGGATAAGCAATGGATTGGATTGGATAAGCAATGGATTGGATTGGATAAACAATGGATTGGACTGCATAAGCAATGGATTGGAATGGATAAGCAATGAATTGGAGTGGATTGGATTGGATAAGCAATGGATTGGAATGGATAAGCATATTGAATTGATGGCGGCAACAATTTTCAATTAGGGTTTCTCAAAATTTGTGCTGTAGATTTTGATGAAAACTTAACAGAATACGTAGAAGTTTGTGCTTAATTTAATGCACTAACTCTGGAAGCAGTTAGCGACGATTGGTGTTGAGCAATATACTATCGGTGTTGGGCAATATAGTTGCCCCCTACACTCCATGCCAGCACATTGAATCGATGGCGGCAACAATTTTCAATTAGGGTTTCTCAAAATTTCTGCTGTAGATTTTGATGAAAACTTAACAGAATACGTAGAAATTTGTGCTTAATCTAATGCACTAACTCTGGAAGCAATTAGCGACGATTGGTGTTGAGCAATATACTATCGGTGTTTGCCACCTACACTCCATGCCAGCATATTGAATCGATGGCGGCAACAATTTTCAATTAGGGTTTCTCAAAATTTCTGCTGTAGATTTTGATGAAAACTTAACAGAATACGTAGAAATTTGTGCTTAATCTAATGCACTAACTCTGGAAGCAGTTAGCGACGATTGGTGTTGAGCTATATACTATCGGTGTTGGGCAATAT